>BSBM01000399.1:0-600000 GCA_027924585.1 Larix kaempferi | reverse complement strand
CCTAAAAGAATGTCCAAACTCCAATTCAAACTCTCAACATTTCAACTTGGAATGAATTTTTATACAATGTTTAGACATAATATCTCACCCAATGAACCATCACTTATTCTCATAAATGATATCTCTACACAAACATTAACCGAATCCTTCTCTCTATGTAACCAACTAAACTACAACTCCCATTCTAATACTCCCACTTAAACCATGCATAGTTGAAATAGTAGCCCACTAAAATTCATATATACAGCGATTTTTAATGCAATCTATGCAAGGTAATATCTTGGTTTATAATGTGTGCACATATAGATATATATCCATCACTCATAAGCACAAAGGAATGTGTTCCAATCAACAAACCTATGAGATGGTAAATCAAATATAAAAAGGTTTTTCCACACATAAGACAATGACAATTCCAAGTTCCATTCATTTAGATAATCCAATCACACAAAGCCTCACTACCAGCCAAATGGTAATATGTTCGAACCAGTCAATGCCCAAGTATGAATGTATGCCCAGCGTCAATCGCATCACCTCAATGGAGAAACACTAGCATAGCATGCTATCATACGGCCCTTGTACGGCTTATATAGTGTTCAAATTATCATAGAAGCAATAAAATGGAAACTAAAGATTCATAAGCTCAAACGTTTATTCAATAATAGAGTTTTTGAGCTTCTCATTTACTAAGGAAGAATGAAGCATTGAGTAAATCTATAAATCTAATAAACTACTTTGAAGTATGCATTCTCAACCAACTAAATAACAGGTAGCTATTAAAACACAAAGTGGCTTCCATTAAAAATGTAACTGCAAACTAATTCAACAAATTAGCAACACACAAAGGCATCATTTACCTTACAAGCCCAAATTGAAAAACCAACATTCTATAAACTTCAACTTGGATTTTTATTTCTTGATAATATGTATATTACAGTACCCACTGGCTCTTCAATTCATCTTCCTTCTCCACATGGCAATTTGGGCATAATTTACTCCCACTCTAAGCCAAAGAACCCCTCTTCCTCTCTAGGAATTGAATAAATAAGAGACTGTCTCAACTAGAGTTGAAGCTAGAAGGCCAAGAGTCCCCAAGCCCAATGAACTTCTCTTTTGTCATTTCTTCATTTTTCATTTGAATAATAGTATCTCATGTTTTTATTTTTAAAATATATAATTTTTTTTTCCTTCAATACATTATTTTAGGTAATAAATTTATCATGCTAAGTTGCTAACATTGGAGTACTATATTAATGCAAGCATGGATCTCTTCATGCCATCAACCCTATCTCCTACCTCATCCATAGCCTCGAATCTTTCCTTTTCCAATCATCATAAAGCCTAAGCCAATAGCCAATTGTTATCGGGTGAATCCAATTTGAATCATAGCTCCCCACTAGGAAGCTTTTGCTCCCAAAAAGATTCCAAGATAGATGGGGGAACTCCCTTTAAATTTAGTTCCTCTCATACCATTTCACCTTCATTGAAATCTATCATTTGAGTCTAATATGCATATATTTTTCCATCCTCTGTATGTTACCTATTCTTTCAACTATAGAATTGTATTTTCCTTCAATTTTTTAAGTTTGTGTATTTTCCTTCAATTTTTAAAGTTTGTGTGGTGCAGATTCTTAGAGAGTGTGGAGAAATTGATGGTCCGCTTCTCCATCCAACATGGAGGGTTCGAACCACTTCAAGAATTCCACATTCACTACTTAATTGATATTCATATAAGGAGAAGTCTCAATCTGAAGGCATTTTCATTCACTTGCTCAACAATGCTAAACAATATGTATATGAGGTGCTTGAGTTTCTTTGTTTCTCTTTGTAATCACTCCTTGTGAAGGTGAAGCCACACCTTATCTCCATCATGAAACTTAAGATCTTCACTATGTAGGTCATGTCTATCGTGACACTATTGTTGGATTCTCTCAAGCTTTTCTTATACCTTGAGATGTATTTGCCTAATCTTGTTCACAAAAATGCTTACCTTCATATCATTTCCTTGTAGTTTTTTTGCATCCTTCTATTGTCCATACATAATTTCAAATGGTGAAGAAGGTAAATAGCAAAAGAAACTCTCAAAAGGTGAATTTTTGGTGGAAGAATGAAGTGCTCGATTGTATGATTAATGAATGTACACTAACTATTCATCCCATGTCTTTGGATTTTTTCTATTATACCCTCTCAACAAATGTACGAACATCCAATTGAAAGCCTCATAAACAACATTATTTTTGCCATCTATGCATTTTTCTTTACCATATCCATTCTTGCTTCAACCAGTACACCATTTGCCAAGATTTTACTCACAAATATGGTAAGGTATCAAATCTCAATATATTGCTAAGGCCTTAAATCATTTGGAAGCAACTACATGCACACAAGGGTATGAAACAATATAATGCAATATTTTTAATGGCATTCACATATATGTGCACATATTTCTGGCAAGAAATCCAAAGTGAATGTCCCTATGATAAAGTGAGTTATATTATTTGGGTGGCAACATTCCTGAGAAATTCAATGATAATGTGGCATCAAAGTCTTCCATTCCTAAGAAATTCAATGATAATGTGGCATCAAGGTCTTCCGCCATGAATCCCTCACACTCGGGTCATATATTTTAGAGCCAACACTGCCCTTTTTCTCCTTTCTCTAGTTTTAGAGCCAACACTGCCCTTTATCTCCTTTCTCTAGTTTTAGAGCCAACATTGCCCTTTATCTCCTTTCTCTAGTTTGACATCGATGGTATCTAATATGGGCTCTCAAATTTCAACATATGATTATCATCTCAATGTCGAGGATTGAGGAAGCCAACACTATCAGCTGTCTTGGACATATTTGGGGCAAGTTATTATTGGCACTAAAGATGGCTATGCCAAGAAACCATTTAAGATTCCCACCAATCAAAACAGTGAGCATGTGGGAACATTACTGAATAGATTTTGTTATGAATCTCCTTTATTCCAACAAACAGTTATTTTCTTGATACCATGGGAAACAATCCTCTCCCAACAACTAATGCAAATTGCATACCATCAAGCCTTCTCTGGCAAACCAGATTCATTGTTCATTTTTATGAATATTTGCCTGTATTCATGGATCATAGCAAGCATTTGGTTTCCTGAACTCAATATAGGATATCAATCCTTGAATCTTGGATTTCAGTTTTTATTCTATTGTATTTCATTCAATGTACAAGATGCCCTTAACTATCTATATAAATAAGAGGGAAAACACTTGTATGGGTGTTCAATACATGGAGGATTAGAAACTTGAAACGGTGTAATTTCCAGTTTATGGTTAATATCATAGTTTGAGTTCCAGCTTATGCATTGAGTATTTCTTTAGTGATGTAGCTTATACCAGTACCCAATTCCCTTGGGGGCAGTGCCCACTCCATGAGAGCAGGTGTTGTGTATTTTAAATAGTTTATTTCCATTTATGTATGTAGTATAAACTTATTTGAATTCCATAGCCTTAGTTCTTATTTAGCATTTATGTATGTAGTATAAACTTACTTGAATTCCATAGCCTTAGTTCTTATTTAGCATTTATGATATAGACTTATTTGAATTCCATAGCCTTAGTTCTTATTTAGCATTTATGATATAGACTTATTTGAATTCCATAGCCTTAGTTCTTATTCAGCATATATCAACATATAGCTTAAAATATTTGTGTGTTTATTTTCTTGCATTGTGTGGTGTGTTTTATTTATCAGCAATGTTATTTCATTTATTAGGTAGTGATGCAAATTCCCTCTCCATAGACTCATGTAGAAAACCAAATGTAAACAAAGAACCTAGAGTCTACACATATAGTGCACGACATCTCACAAGTTCTCCAAAACCTCGGGTTGATAAAGTAAATGCACAGTCTCTTTTATTGCTCTTAATCTGCCAATTTTAGGGTAATAAAATAGCTCATCATTTTTGGCGTCATTGCCAGGGGAGATGTCAAAGGCACATTAGTATTTTTTTGCACATTTTTAGGAAACACACATGGTAGGGGGATAAAAAAGAGGAATTGTCGACTACCCTCTTTTTGGAATTTCATAGGCATTGTGATGCATTTAAACTAGGTCAGATAGATTAATGACTAGAATTAGAGATCCAAAATGAAGATTTTTGTGGTGCAGTAAGAGCCACCCAAAGCACTAACCATTTTGCAAGAAAACTGGTAAAATATTGAGGAGATTCATGGGAAAACTCTGGCTCCCAATCTGATCACAAGAAAGACATTGTTGAACATGTGAACACATCTAAGTTGATCATTGCCCAGGCAGTGTTAGAATTTCAAGGAAATCCAATTCAAGGACAAGTCTATAGATATTGTTTTCATCTAGAGGTGGACTCACCAGAAATGCGATTGGGAACCTATTAGAAGACGTCGGGACTGATATTGTCTTCTCCTTTATCTCTCAACTTAACGTTCTCCAAACAAGAAAAAAATATGATGAGGCAGAGCTTGCCTTCTCACCTAAAGTTTCCCATCATTTCCAAGATGAAGCAATGCACCAAGGAACCAATAAAGGGAAAAATAAAATCTTGTTTGTGGCTCAAAGTAGACCATGGCAGTGTCGGCCACCAGGTACGGAACAAGGTCCACCTTAGTATTTTCCCTTTTTTTTCCTCCCACTCCATATCTTCCTCAGACTGAGTATCCACTCATGCCATGGAAACAATACCCACCCCAGCAAGCCCAACATCAAGCCTGCTCCGTTTGGATATGTTACCAACTATTTTGTACATTAGTTGGATTTCTTGTGACCCGCCAGAGTTGTGAACATTTTGAATGTTCATCATCAGTGTTCAGAAGTCCAGATGTCTTTTTCAGGGCCATTTTGGCCCCTTTTGTAATAATTGCATGCTTCATCCCCCCTTGGGGATGTTGTAAAAATGTACTAGCAAGACTATCTTATGTAAAGGACTTGGATTCCTAGGACTTAGCCACCAAAGGTGATCATTCCATGGTGTTTTTCCTTTTCAATTATACAATACTGAATAAGTATTGTATAATCGACGAGTTTTTCACCGCTCCTCCAAAGCTAGAATGGTCATCTTGGGGGTTAGACCTTAGGAGGTTATTAAAGTTCATGTGTCAATTTTCATGAGCTCGCTAGACATAGGATTGAGTCATTTTGAACATGCACTAGGTCCCATAGGAGTTTGTGTCAGTTCGAACCAAAAAAAAAAAATTACCTTTTTACGGGCTTTTTAATGATTTTAATTAAAAGATAAAAAATATGATAAAAGTGTGGCCTAGGTTTTTTTTTTCCTTGGGGGTGCTCGTTTTCTAACCCGGAGCACCCAAAAAACCCCAAACCCCACTTTTCCTAAGTTTTCAGTGATTATTTATCACTTTAATAAATATTCTCTCCAAAATAATAAAAGAGAATTATTTAATTAAAAATAATGAAATATGGAGAAAATCAATTTCTCTAAAAAGGAGGAAAAAGAGCCAAATAAAGTGCCCGTCCAGTTGGCAATCAGTATCGGAGGTCATTCCAATCAAATTCTGTCAGGTTCAAATCAATATTGGAGCACTCCAAGTGATCTTCTATTGGGAAATGCGCCCTCCTTCATGTTGGGCAACTTCTCTTGATGTGGCACTTTGTTATTTGTTGGAGGAGTTTCCAAAGGAGAGAGGGGCGCCCCACTTGTGAGGTGGCTGCCACCTCTTCCTATTCATGCCAACAAAGGATGAATTCAGGTTTAAATCAACCACAAATCACTCAATTGATTGAGATTTGCGCCCTCCTCTCTTGGATGCTTCTAGATATACGCCCTCCTCTCTCCATTCTTTTATTTAAGCAAGGTCGAGCTCCATCATTTAGGGTGGATTAGCATCAAACCTTTTCTCTTGTATTGTATGAGATTTTCAATTAATATAATCAGTTGAGGCTTTGGAGGTCCATGAGTTTGCAAGTTCCACCATTGTGATGCATGCATTTTGAGGTATAATCTAGCTTAGTTTATTTACGTTTGCATTTAATATATGTGGATCAATCTAGCTTAGAAGGCCTTTGATCCCATAGGAACAAGTATTCATAGGCTTTGATTTACTTGTTTTTTAATATGTTAGTGAAAGGTTAAGAAGTAGCAAGTGTACTCAGATCTACTAATGCTCTTCATTTCTTTTTATTGGTATCTTTTCTAGATTTGATCCCTCTTGGTCTTGTAAGTGTATTTAAGTTGTGCAGGATAAAGATTGATTAGGAAGCAAACCTCAGTTGGATCTTCTTCCTTTCCAACAACTCAGATTTATTGCTTATTGTTAACAAGTTGGTTTTGCAGGCATTCAAGGATTTCCATTGTTTTCAAGCTTGGGCTTGGTTCCATCTTTCTCACCCTTTCAAACTTTAAACAATCTTCATTTTTCCCTTTTTTTCAAAGATAAGCAAATAGATCTAATTTAAAAGGTTTAAATTTTAAAAGCCTATTTGCATTCATCATAGATCTAGGAAACTTAATGATAAATCATAGATCTAGATCTACTCTTAATACTTGAAGTAGTTAAATTTTTCCCATCATTTGCAAGTATTAAATTGTAAATTTTTATGTGATTTAGCTAACATACTAACACTTTAATCAAGTTTTCTATTGGCTGATTTTTTAGCTTTGTGTCATAGGAAAGCGAACGAACGAAGCGATTTTGGGAGCTTGAACCATTAAAAAAAAAAATTCTCTAATTTATTGTTTTTCTTGGCTTTTTCAAGCTAATAAAGTCTCTTGAATCTCGTTTTTCGGGATCAAGAGCGCTCTCTGTCGGAGAGTTAAGGATTTTAATAACTTAATAAAAAAAGAAAGTGGGATTACGACTCCCACACCCTCTTCCCCCATTTAGGGGAAACCTGTATATGTCCCTTTTACTTTCCCACATTAGATTAGTTTTTTCTTACTAAAATAGTTCTTTCATTTTCGCAATCAGACTAAATTTCTTTCAAGTTTGTACTTAGATTTATTTTTGGAAAAAATTGAATACTAACCCCCTTGCTCTCTCGAGTACGGTCTCGGGCTTGAAATAATTATTGGGTAAATAGTTAGATTAATTTATTTTCATGTTAGACTAGTTATGTTTTCTTTCTATCTACTTTAGTTTATTTTCATGTTTGGTAAAACCGGATACTAACCCAACAGTGCTCTACCGAAGTACACGAAAGGGGAAAAGATATTCACTACTGTAGTAATTAGAAAATCCTTTCCATTTCAGTTATTTATTTTTTTGGAATTTACCCCCTTTCTCTTCCAAGTAATGTCTTCAGACCTGAAAGAGATTCTTGGGTTTAATAATCAAGAAAACATTATTCTAAAAATTGAAAATTTTGGACTCCTTTTTGTATGCTCTGCACCCCTGCAGTTCGCCTGAACAATACGGTTTATCAAAAGGAATTGGAAGTGGATAGTATTTAGATTAACAACATTTTCAATTAACTTCCCGTGATGAAAATCCGACATCACTTCGATTTGATCGAAAGTGGGAAAATTCTGAAAAAAAAATGGGAACTATTGGAAAACAACCTCAGGGCACCATTAGACTACATCCTTGTTGGTGTAGTGTTGAAAACGCCATCGAGACTCCATTCCAACCCACATGTTCTTGTGCGGAGCCACTTAGAACAAAATCCGTATATATTCCCCGTACCACAAGATATAATGGGAATTCCCTTTTTCCCCTTAATCAACTCATCCCTTCATCATAATTAAAATAAACCAAGAACAATTGAAAAACATTTCATAGTTTACAAACAACACTATTTACAATTTCACGACTCCATTGGCACTGGTTAAGTATTTCAGTATTTGCTTTCAAGTATTTACAAATTATGGATGCCCTGTATCTCATTTATGTTGTTGATGCTTAAAGACTAATCAATTTTTTCAATTGCTTGTTTCAACAACAATTTCATCTGAAACAACTCCTAAAACAACATGCATCCCATCTGTAACAATTAACAAACTAAAAAAGCCTTAGAAACCGTTTTTTAGTAGGGTCTACCCCCTTGGCTTTGGTTAGGAGTTTGCCTAAACGGAGGAGTCAGGATCAGGTGACAGCACCTGACTCGATACTTTCCCCCAAGGTCACACCTAACAGCTTCGAAATATTTATGCTACATTTCCCTCCAGGTGTGCATTTCGGTTGCAACATTTTTGGCATTGTTGCCAGGAAAAATATTTTGTTCCTGGTTCGACTTACCTTAGCTTTTTCTAGTTTTTACATTTAAACTTTTTTTATTGATTTTATTCCAATAAACTGAAATTAGACTTGACAAATCTGGCGACTCCACTGTCACATAATTTACCAAGGCATTCAACTAGAAGAAACTATGTAGGCTTGCTTGATTTCATTCCTGAACCTGAGAAGGTTTATCGAAGGAGATTAAACAAGCTATATTTTTATAGGATCCGAGTCTATTTCAGACATTCTTGTCTGTTTTTAGATAATAATAATACTTTGTCTGACATAATGGGTGAATTCTTTAGTCCACTTAACATCACTCAAATAGAAGGTCAACCACACGATTTACTTGACAAAGCTACTTATAAGCTCCCGACATTCACCGGAACCAATGCCATTACCACTATTGTTCACATGAAGAGTTTTTCAAAGTGTATCAATAGTTGGTGTAGAATAACTGACCATAGGCATGAGGATGTATACATGAAGTTGTTCGAATTATCTCTAGAAGGTGATGCTAGTGATTGGTTTATGAACTTGCCTGACAACTCCTTTGCAACTTTAGCAGCTTTCAAAACTGCTTTCACAAACAAGTGGGGAGAGAAAAAAGAGCCACGTCATCAACTAGCTTCCCTCCATATAACTATAAAGAGAAGTGAGAACGAGACTATGGAGGAATTCAACAAGAAATCCCAGGACTTAGTGAACATCATGCATGCATACTTTAAACCATCAGCACAATCTATCTTGGTTTATTACATTGAATCTTTAAGTGGTGAGATGCAGTATCAACTTAGAGATAAGGATCCCACCACACTTTTAATTGCTCAAGATATGGCTGTGAAAATCGATAGAAACATGCAATATTCTTGCAAGTCTAACATTCCTGGATATACTAGAGCACTAGTTCCCATAAAACAAATTGATCTTAAAGAGAAAGCATCCACTTCTCATCAGGATAAACATGACAAAAAAATAACAGAGAATTGAATGAGAAGATGGAGGCAATGGAAATGAAGTATGTTTCCCAGCTCAAAGAAATGCAAAATCGAGTCATAGCTATGGAACAATCTCAGTCCCAACCTATTCAACAAAATTTTCTTCCCAAGGTAAATTGGCAAAAGAAGGGACCAACCCATGAAAATAGGCCTACAAATCAATTAGAGGTTGCTAACATGGTAGAAGAGTTCACACCATTTTGCAAAGCATGCAAAGACTTTCACGAAGAATCAACTTGTTACTTTGCACGCTATGTCTTAGAAAATGGTTTCCCTAAAGAGAGCAGTAGTGAGCAGTTTTCAAGCGAGCCTGATTTTGTAAATGTCGTAGGTGATGTCCATATTATTCCCAAAGAAAGTTGGAGACAAGGTAGACAATACAACCAGGAGAAAGACAACCTCACTAGAACCTATAGAGAGATGACTTCACCATATCAAATCCGGGAGATGCCGAAGTTCAAAGGCTTCACTTACGAGAGAAGAAAAAATGACAAAAAGAATATTCAATATCCCCCTAAGGTAACAAATCTTTATGAATATGATGATATGAATGTTGATTTAGGTAGTTGGTTCAAAAAAGTAAAAATACCTATGCCTGCTACCGAAATATTTAAGATTCCTGAGCAAAAAGAAAAATTAATGAGAATCTTAAATCACCCCATTCAGAAGAAAGTCACTTTTGCTGAAAAATTAGAACAACCTTCCTCAAGCAACAATAATGTCATAGAAGATCCCCTCGTTGTTCTACATACCATGGACCCAAGAAAATAGGATCACCCTCCTTTCTATGTAGCATTGATGATAGGTGATATTCTTCTACATAATTGTATGTTAGATTTAGGATCTTCATCCAACATCATGACAAAGAAGGTTATGCATCAACTAAATCTAAGAACAACTAGACCATATAAAAATGTTTGTGCCATGGATTCTAGACAAGTTGATTTAGTGGGCATCATAGTGAATCAACCGGTTAGATTGGCCAAGTATCCCGACACACATGTGACTATGGATATCCTTATGATAGATGTACCTGATAAGTGGGAGATGTTACTTTCCAGAAAATGGGCTGCTACTTTAGGAGGTTGGATCCAAATGGACTGGACTTACGCAATTGTACCTGCATGAGAAGACTCATTAGTAAAATTGCATAGTGAGAAAGAGAAGAAAAATCATGTAGAAAACTTCAAGAGACCTTCAAATGAGTATGTCTATAACGCTGATAATTTGGGGAACTATGCAATTAATTCTACCTTCCTAGCTCCTATTCATGAACAAATTAAAGATGAAAAGGTAGATGAAATTTGGAAAATGAACTTTGATGGTGCCCATTCAAGAGCAGGAAAGGGGTCTGGGATTGTCATCACTTCACTGAGAGGTCAGGTTTTCAAATTTGCATTTAGATTGGAATTTGAAGCGACAAACAATGTAGCGGAATATGAGGCTCTTTTACTTGGGATAGAACTAGCAAAGGACATGGTGATAAAGATGTTAAGTATAAAAGGTGACTCTGATGTGATAGTTCTCTAGGTAAAAAACCAATTTGCATGTAAGTGTCAGAGGTTAAAAAAGTATAGAAATGCAATTTGGGACACCATGGAATTTTTTGATGCCTTGAACATAGAATCCATTCCTAGAGATCAAAACAATGCAACAAATAGGTTAGCAGTTTCAACATCAACACTTCAACCTTCAGAATAAATGTTAAATGGTAATTGTACTTTAGAAATAAATTTCATACCATCGGTACAAGATAACATGGAACATTGGCAATTTTTTCTAGATGATGAACAAATCTTGAAATTCATTCATAATGTTGAGGAGTTCTCAAACTTTAATGTCAATTTTCAAGAAGAGGGTAAAGAGTATCAGGGAGAGGGAAATCGGTTCAACAATCATGTTCCTCATGGTTTAGTAGCACTTGAAAACATTTTTGACAGGCAAGACCGGAAGAAGAGCAGTATTGATTCATTAAAACCGGGGGACTATGTGGAAATAAACATTGGAATAGATAAAGAACCTAAAATGATAAAAATCGGAAAAGGTACTTCAGAAAAAGAAAGGAATGACCTAATCAGTTTGGTGAAAGAGTAGAGATGTGTTTGCTTTTACCTATGATGAATTGAAAGCTTATCATGAAGATGTTTTTCAACACACTATACCCTTAAAACAAGAGATCAAAGAAGTTAAACCTTTCAGACAAAAATTGAGACAAATCAAACCTAAGTTAACTCCCATTTCTAAAAAGGAGCTTGAGAAAATGTTAGCGGAAGGGATTATTGCACCAACAAGGAATTCATCTTGGTGCTCTAACTTAGTGGTTGTTAGAAAGAAGAACGGAAGCTTCAGGATATGTGCAGAATTTAGAAATCTAAATGTGGCTTGTCAAAAGGACAACTATCTTCTTCTGAATATGGAAACCCTTCTCCAAAGAATCACAAGTGCTAGCATGATGTCCATGCTAGATGGTTTTTCAGGATACAACCAGGTAATCATTCAGAAAGAGGATAAACATAAGACTACTTTCACAACTCCTTGGGGCACTTTTGAATACTTGAGAATGCCTTTGGTTTATTGAACTTTGGGGCACTTTTGGTTTATTGAACTTTGGGGCCACTTTACAAAGAGCTATGGACTATGCATTCAAGGATCTAATTGGAAACATCATAGAAATTTATCAAGATGACTTGATTGTATTCTCCAAAGAAATATCTAGCCACATGAGTCATTTAAAACAAGTATTTGAAAGGTGTAGAAAGTATGGCATTTCCTTAAATCCAGTAAAGTCAGTTTTAGGTATCGATGAAGGAAAGCTCTTAGGACACATCCTATCCAAGGATAGGGTCAAGGTTGATCCCGAGAGAATTGAGGCAATTAAAAAGATACCTTTTCCTAAGAATGTCAAATCCCTCCAATATTTCAATGGTCCCATCAACTTTATAAGAAGATTCATCCCTAACTTGGAGGAATTAATGAAACCCATGCATAAATTATTAAAGAAAGATGCCAAGTTTGTGTGGGAAAATGAGGGAAGGGGGGCCTTCACATGTATAAAAGATGCTATCACAAGATCGTATGTCCTAGTCATCCCAGACTATTCCAACGATTTCACGATTTTTTCCTTTGCATCTAAAGATACCATAGCAGGGGTTTTGCTCCAGAAGAACAATGAGGGATTTGAGCAACCTATTGCTTTCATGAGCCATGCTTTATAGAATTCAGAATTAAAATACACCATCATGGAGAAGCAGGCTTATGCCTTGGTTAAATCATTAAAACATTTTAGGACCTACATTGGGTATTCTAAAGCCATAGGTTATGTGCCCCATACTATTGTCAAATATATCTTGTCACAACAAGATTGTTTAGTAATAAGGGGTACAAGGGTGTCAAATATTCAGGAATATGACTTAGAAATAAAGCCCAACAAGTTCATCAAAGGACAAGGTCTTTACAAGATGTTGACTCAGAAGAATGAGGAGGCCATAGGAATGGTTTGTGAAAACAGTGGATCTGAACCAGTCATGACACCAGCATTGCAGAATATTGATAACCAATGGTATTCAAACATCATCTATTTCCTTCTTCACCTTACTTGCCCAGATCACCTCAAGGGTCATAAAATATGGGCTTTAAGGTTGAAAACAGCTAGGTATTGTCTCACGCAAGAAGGTTTGGGTTGGAGGAACCAAGATTGGGTAATACTTAGATGTGTTAATGAGAAAGATTCCAAAAGAATCTTGGTAGAGTTCCATTCAGGATTTTGTGGTGGTCACATCATAGCAAATACAACTACCCACAAAATCCTCTGAGTAGGTTACTACTGGCCAACAATTTTTGCAGATGTTCATAAATTTTTAAGTATTGTCGAGACTGTCATCTCTTTACCAGGAAGCAGAAATCTGCAGCTCTTCCCCTCAAGCCAGTAGTTGTCATTGCCCCTTTTCCGCAGCGGGGGCTTGACTTCATCAGTCAATTTAAGGATAATTCAAGTAACGGGTTTACTTGGATTTTGACAGCTACCGATTATTTCACCAAGTGGGTAGAGGCCATACCCACCAAAGAAGCCATTGATAAAGTTGTTATCGATTTCCTTGAGGATAAAATCATCACAAGATTTGGTATCCCTCTTAAAATAACAACTGATTATGCCAAGGCCTTTAGTTCTATTAATATCACTTCCATTTGTTGGAAATATGGCATTACCTTATCCCATTCGTCCAATTATTACCCCTAGGGAAATGTTCGGGTACACAGGGTACTACCAAATGACCGAACACCAAGAGAAACCACTTCACACAAACAGATCACAGATCAACACACCGATGTTTTGACGTGTTTTAAACCCTCTTGAGGGAAACACTCCACGGCCCCGGCCAAATAGCTTCTACGGGACAATTTATTATGCAAAGAAAGAAAGTTACAAATGAGCTTCTCATAATTGATCAACTAAACAATGACCCTCCATGCTCTTTAAATAGAGATCATGGACCAATCGGGTGTTAAGCCACGGATCAAGGTTAGGTTTGATCTAAGAGAAGTTGAGCCGTCGGATCACTCTATGTCGAGAACATATCGTGACCGTCGGATTAAGCATTTACAAATGCATACTAATGCATACTAAAGAAACACACTATCCCTAACGGATATATTATACAAGTTGATATTAACTAACTCCTAAGTGTCTAAATATCCTAACATCCCCCCTTAAGAACAACTTGGGATAGGATTGAATGATTTACAAAAGTGACACTATTAGGACAAGGAAGGAGGAATTAGAGCCTATCCCCCCTTAATGACAAGTTCCTGAACTCCTAACATAGATCGAAGTTTAGAAAACTTCGCTTCTGTAAGAGACTTGGTGAAGATGTCTGCAACTTGATCATCTGTAGGGAAAAAGAGTGTTGGGCCCTGGAATTGTCCATTTTTCCATCATTTATTGACATACCTTTCATCCATTTTCTTACCATTATTTCTCATTTATCATTCCATTTTTTATCCATTTGTTGTAGCTGCGCATTGAACAGCCTGCTACTTCCATTGGTGTTTTAAGTGGTTAATAGTGATTATTTTCCTTTATCTTTGATGAATTAAAGACTATTATGCATAATTTTACTAATGATGGTTTGTGGAGTGAGTTGTCACGTACAGGACACTCATAGCCAGCTGTTACAACCTTAACCAAGAACGCATGCCACATAAGAACACCTTGATTCGCGTCTTTATTTGCGGGCAGACGGAAATGAATCTAAACAATCTGAAACATGGGTTTTGTGTGTAACATCCTCATTTACCTGACACACGAGGAAATATCCAAACAAAGCTATGGTTTGCGATATGCAGGTGGTTCTTTGAGAGGGTATTTTCCAGATTTGGTATTGCTGCCGGTTCCAAAATTGCCAGTAGTTACGGCCGTGTTTCAGCTGTTGCAGATCACAAGTTGGGGGTTCAGTTCTTCATTTCCGGGAGATAATTTTATATATAAATATGTAATCCATATCATTGAGAGGGAGGATAGATTGATAGGGGAAGCATGATAGATTAGGCAGGATAGGAGATGGATGATAGGAGAAGTAAAACAGGAGAGAACACAATGTTATGATGTAGGATTTGATCCAGATCTATTGTAATTCTTCCATTATGATAATATATGCTGGCAGTTTCTTAATTCTGGAGTTGTAGACTTTAATTGTGGAGATCCAGATCTGCTCAGTGGAGGAAGGGCCTCTTCCCTGAGCAGATGCTGGTAGTGTTAATTGTAAGTGTTTTATTTTGTAGATCTGTTAATTGTTAACTCATGCTTTCATTCATTAAATTTATCATAGTTGTTTTATTATTCAGTTAATGTTTTATTCATTTGATTTATCATAGTGTTCTTCTGTTAATTCATTTTGATAGATCGTTGGCCAACTCAGCATTGCTTTCAGGTTTATGTAATTAGATCTTATTTCATGATAATTTATTTTGTTAAAGTGTGATTAGATTTATAGTGTGATTTTATGAATAGGCTAAGGATTGATTTACTTTCAAGCATGTGTGATCTAGTCTACAAACAATCACGATTGCATACCAATAGATAACAATGTCATGTAGAAATTGTACTCGCATATATTTTGCACGATAGCTTTGAAATAAAAGACTTCCTCGGGTTGATAATTTATGTTTAGCACTCTGCATGTTAAAGTTTTAATTAACTGGCATATAGTGGGCACGACATTTTGGCGTCGTTGCCGGGGAAGTTATCAATTGTGCAATAGTACATCTGACATTGTTTTGTAGATGCATTGTTAAAATAGGGCATGTAGGTTGCATGATTATTGAATTTATTTTGAGTGTTGATTTTCTGTCTTTACATTCAGTTTTATTTCATTTTCAATCTTTGCAACATAAATCTTATCATTCCCCTTAGTGGTGTTGTGAGCACCACCCATTCTACTAACAAGTTGACAGGAACATTCGAAGGAGGAGCCTCAAGATAGCACACAAAGAATCTAATGAAGAGATGGCAGGTGAAAAAGATGAGAAGTTGTTATCTTCGAATTTCCCATCAGAGATGCGAGCGGAGTGGCACCAACAAAAAGAATTCCCCCACATGTTCTACCAAATTTTCACGGTTTGGAAAATGAAGACCCTGATGTATTTTTATTTCAATTTGAAGTACTTTGTAGAGGATAGGGTTATTGTGCTAATGATCAAAAGTTGAATGTATTTCCCCTTACTCTAAAAGGAACAGCCCTCCGATGGTTCACGAGCCTCGGTGGGAATTGTATACAAACTTGGGAAGACATGAAACATGTGTTCTTGAAAAGGTACCAAGATTATTGCAGGGTCAATGAAGACATCTTCGAAATGACACAAGGAGAAGAAGAGAATCTGGAGGAATACATAGAACGATTTCAATATAACCTCCAAAGATCCAAACAGAGGAAACTGGGGAAGGAAATCTTGAAAACACTTCTACTCAAGGGAATCCAAGCTGAATGTTTATAAATATTGAATCTGATCGGAACAGGTAATGTATTTCAGTTAGCATATGATGATATTTGTGAGTTAGGTAGAAGGTATTCAAGAGGAAACTTCAAGACTGGTAAGAATTCTAAGGAACTTTTATCTTTATTTTTGAAATCTGCTACAAAAATAAGAGTTTTACGAGCTGAAATCAGCAATTTATTTAAAATTTCTAAAGCTGATTCACAATCAGTTGTTTTGCAGGATAAGGAAAAGCAGGAGGAAATAAGAGAAGCAAGGGATTTCCCTTTGGATAGTCTTGAAAGTTGTGGTATATGTGACTTGAATCATTCCACAGATCATTGTCCCTATTTACCAACGATGAAAGAAACATATCATAGAGATCTGGGAGTTGCAGCCAGCTCGTTGCAACAGTCATGTCACCCATGGCCTACATCTATGGTTCAAAATTCTATCCCTCCATTTTCTTACTCTCATACTCAGCCATTGAATACTCTTCCACCATGGCAGCTGTTGCAGCCTCAATTTAACTCTTACCTACCTTACCCACAAGGTTGGAATGGTCCATCTTATGATCATATGGCCACTCTCCCTCATGCTGCAACACAACTTGGTCCTTCAATATCAACCTCACAACTCAATCATCTACATCAGCCACATCTATCTTCTCATCAAACTCCTTGGTATCCAACACAGTTTCCTGTCCAATCCACCATCCACCCTAACCATAATAAAGCAGTACAGTATGCTTACAGTGCTGAACTGCAAAATGTTCCTACACTTCCCTCTTGTTCTACCTCATCTACACCATTGCAAAAAGACTGTGCACTGTTGCAGCAAATCCATACGAGGCCTGAACATGTTTTAGATCCAAGTTTTGCAGATGGAGTTTCTTCTAGTCCTCATAAGCAAGCAGACAAGATCAACAATACACACGTAATATTTGATGGAGAACAGCCATTGGAACCAAAAGCATCATTCACATCATTAGATCTGGAAATCTTATGCATTGAGGAAGATCAGTTTAATAAGGATCCTCATGGTGTAACATCCATGAGCAATCAAGGGAACAAAGACTATATTGAAGCTTGGCTTCAATCTGTCATCGGTCTGTAGCATCATTTCATACTTCACCAATTCTTGGCACCATCATTTGAAGGGAAATTGATCTCTCATATCCTAGAATTCATAAAGTTATATTTTTCTATTGGGAGTATGAGCATACTCGAGTCACTTTTTCGAAAATGGCTCCATTGGAAATATGCATACACTTAAACAATTTTTATATTTCCAAGTAGAATAGAGTAAGATAGAATATCAGAATAAAACCATGCTTTTGTTTGGCTTTTTATTTTTATTTTTGAATAAGTTTTCTCTCTTCCTGCGCCTTGTTGCGATCTGGAAGATCAGAAAGTAGAAAGATGAGGAATGGGTATGAGATGTTTTCATGAATGCTTTGGAATTGTTGACTATTTGAACAAAAATGCTTAAGTCATTTTTGTCATCAATTTCCCAATTTGTCTCTATTTGTTACAAATAAAAATAAAAATATCATGAAAACAAAATTACAGTAATTATGGAAAGTGAATGGACGATCCACAGGAAAATGAGCCCATGATTATGGAACACTTCAAGCTTGAAATTTGACATGAATTTGTTAGCTGCAACACCCAGCTGTGAGTGATTACTCTCAGCTGTGATTACTCTCAGCTACAACAATGAGTTGCAACACTAACTGTGACAGGGAGCTGCAACACCCAGCTGTGACTGTGCTACAGGTAAAAATTTATGAGTTTGAGATATGTGTGTGTTACACATCATGATATGTCTTTACTTTTATTTTCCATAAAAATTCACATGCTTTATTTCAACATTATGTCATTTTTTAAGAGTTGCAGCTGTGGCTACAACAAACCGTGTAAGTCAATCTAGGTGCTCAATGCTTGAAATTTTTGGTATGGATGTGTGTTATATTTAAATTTACATCATTAAAATCATTCACACCTATTTCAATCACTTTTTGGGGGTTAAATTTAATTTATTGGATTTTTGTGACATTTTGGCTTGAAAATTTTACTGAAACATAGACGGGACAGTCCATTTTTTGGACACCAAATGAACTTTTTTTTTAAACATATTTATATCCCAAGTATCCCTTCGAATCTAGTTTCCAAAACAATTTGAATTTTTACGATTGGGTGTCAAACGAAAATTTTATGGCCAAAATACTAACAGGGTGTCAAGCTGGCAGCTTAGGAACAGAGATGGGATAGTCAATTTTTGGATGCCTTATTGGACATATTTTGTAAATCTGTTTTATTGGTATATTCCCCTATGAATCTAGTTTACAATGCAATTTGAATCACTCCATTCCGATGTCGTACGCAAATTTTATGACCAAAATACTGACTGCTTATCACAAATCTGCATTCCTAAAACTCTATTTTCTAGACTGTTCATTGGTTTATTTGATCCATAAATTCTTATTGGATTCAAAAACTGTTTCTAATGGAGATACCTACATGAATCTACTTTCATATCCAATTGGAATCACATCAATCCGTTATCAACAAAAAAAGTTAAGCCTAAAATCGTGACTGTTGGTATAGTCCAAAATTCGAAAAGACACCTTGTCATGCAGGCTGTTAATGAGTGATTTGGAAGATCATTGCATAGAATTTTAAAAACCTATTTCTAATGGAAATAGACCTATGAATTTACTTTCATTTGGCTTTGGAATCACTCAATTTGGACAAGGAACGAAGAAGCTATGATCAGAATACCGTTGGTGAGTCTGGATGGACATTGCTCTCCTGCAGGTATAAAATGGATTTTGCTTTGTTCATTTTTCTTTGGATTTGTTTTATAAGTAATTGCTTGTTGTTTTTTTCATAAGTGTTGGGTGAAGAGAGACCAATCATCTCTCTTCTTCCATCATCTCATGTTTTATTGCAGGCAAATGCTAGGTTTTGCAGGTCCTTGGAAGAAGAAGGTCAATGCATGCACGAGTGACTCTTGAAGACTTTTTATCGATTTGCAAATGGATTGAGCACATAAAAAAAAATAAAAAATGGATAGATTGATGTGCAAACCATACAGAGTCCAATGTTTCCGAAGTCAAGTCCCATTGCTACATGCCAAGAATCATTTTTAGACACCTGTCATCCCACTTGTTGCTGAAAGAAACCCCTCAAGAAGCCAATTTCCCTATGGTAGATTCATTCACCCTCCTCATTTCAAAACCCCAAAAATCCATTCATGTTGAAGTTCCATTTTCCACTGCTTATGTAGTCACCATAACCATTTTATTTCCTATCACTACTACATCATGACTTCACATATACTTTCCGCTTCTGAGTTTCATGTTGGTCCTATTTTTCACTATGAGTCTTCACAATCATTTATTTTGTACTCGTATTGGATGATGTGGAATGCATTAAGGTCCACCTTCCAATGGTCTTGTCCCATCGACTCCGACACATCATCTGGGATTGAGATTAGAGTTTTTATAGTGCCCTAGTATTTGCATGAATCAATGGAAGATTTCCTTGTTGTTAATCATGGGGATTCATCAATGCCTCTTGATTGACAAATATTGCAGGTGACTCGACTCCAGCACATCCATTCGTACCTGTCAAGATGCACTAAGGTACTTTAGAGCTCATTGTCATCAAAGGTGAGTTTCTTCACATTGGTTAACGGCATACATTAATGGTCGGTAATCCAATGATTTCTTTCCATACTCGACTTCAGCACATTCATTCGCATGGTAAGAATTGTACCTCGGGTTTGTAGCAGCTGAAGATTATGTGATCTAATGGTTTCAACAATGATTTGGAGCATCATTTGTTCAGTAGTTTTGCAATTCCTTTCCATTTTCAGTTCAGCAGTTGATTTTCAGAATAAGAGAAAGGACTTTCTGCTTCTATGGTAGAGTTTCTGCTCATCAATTGTCTCAGCGGTTAGTCTTACATGCAACCAGCACAACATCATGGATCAAATTCAGTTTCATCCAGTTTCAGCTCTCATATACATATGTCTCAGCATCAGATCAGCCTACATAGCTCCAGCATACACCAGTCCATTCATGTCAACCAAGGCTTCCATGGAGGTAAAACTTGAGGTAAAATAGCATGAGTTTTTTATTTATTAAATATTTGGGGAAATGTCATAAAGAACCACTAAGCATTAGCCATTTCCATTTTCTAAATAGCATTTTAGGTCCATCCATTCCCATCATTTCCCACTCAGTTTTAACACGTCATCATTCATGCACATCCACTTCAAATTCCAATCCAACATCTCACCAACCCAACTGACCAAGCATGAAAAAAGAAAAAAGGGATACCTTATTGTTGTCACACAAGAACCAACAATAAGAAGTCTTGCTGCTGTCACACAAGAACTAGCAGTAAGAAAAGAAGTCTTGCTGCTGCCACACAAGAACCAGCAGTAAGGAATGGTGCTCTGTTGCCATATAAAAATAATGAGGAGAAATAAAGCAGCTCATACACATCTTGAAAAGAGAAGGATAGGCTAGACACAAGAACCTACAACATGAAAAGTTGATGTAGAAGCCATTCCTTCTCAAGAGTATGCTATCACACAAGCACGATAGAAAACAAAGGCATGATTTCTTTGATTTGTTTGCTTTGTTCAGTGGTGCACATAATGCTTCACATCTTCATAATTCAAAATTATTGAGAGCCACATTTTATATGGTATATGGATTTTCCACCATCTTATACATATGGTATCTTTACCATCCACTAATGCCTACATTGTTTTTAGCCGTCATGAGCATGATACATGCATAATGGAAATCCTGTAGCAGCCTTTCCAAGGTCTGATGTGAAGTGTATCTTAGCAACATGAAGGTAATGACTACTCTCAAGAAGCCAATTTCCCTATCGTAGATTCATTCACCCTCCTCATTTCAAAACCCCAAAAATCCATTCATGTCGAAGTCCCATTTTCCACTGCTTATGTAGTCACCATAACCATTTTATTTCCTATCACTACTACATCATGACTTCACATATACTTTCCGCTTCTGAGTTTCATGTTGGTCCTATTTTTTACTATGAGTCTTCACAATCATTTATTTTGTACTCGTATTGGATGATGTGGAATGCATTAAGGTCCACCTTCCAATGGTCTTGTCCCATCGACTCCGACACATCATCTGGGATCAAGATTAGAGTTTTTATAGTGCCTTGGTATTTGCATTAATCAATGGCAGATTTCCTTGTTGTTAATCATGGGGATTCATCAATGCCTCTTGATTGACAAATCTTGCAGGTGACTCGACTCCAGCACATCCATTCGTACCTGTCAAGATGCACTAAGGTACTTTAGAGCTCATTGTCATCAAAGGTGAGTTTCTTCACATTGGTTAACGGCATACATTAATGGCCGGTAATCCAATGATTTCTTTCCATGCTCGACTTCAGCACATTCATTCGCATGGTAAGAATTGTACCTCGGGTTTGTAGCAGCTGAAGATTATGTGATCTAATGGTTTCAACAATGATTTGGAGCATCATTTGTTCAGTAGTTTTGCAATTCCTTTCCATTTTCAATTCAGCAGTTGATTTTCAGAATAAGAGGAAGGACTTTCTGCTTCTATGGTAGGGTTTCTGCTCATCAATTGTCTCAGCAGTTAGTCTTACATGCAACCAGCACAACATCATGGATCAAATTCAGTTTCATCCAGTTTCAGCTCTCATATACATATGTCTCAGCATCAGATCAGCCTACATAGCTCCAGCATACACCAGTCCATTCATGTCAACCAAGGCTTCCATGGAGGTAAAACTTGAGGTAAAATAGCATGAGTTTTTTATTTATTAAATATTTGGGGAAATGTCATGAAGAACCACTAAGCATTAGCCATTTCCATTTTCTAAATAGTATTTTAGGTCCATCCATTCCCATCATTTCCCACTCAGTTTTAACACTTCATCATTCATGCACATCCACTTCAAATTCCAATCCAACATCTCACCAACCCAACTGACCAAGCATGAAAAAAAAAGGGGGATACCTTATTGTTGTCACACAAGAACCAACAATAAGAAGTCTTGCTGCTGTCACACAAGAACCAGCAGTAAGAAAAGAAGTCTTGATGCTGCCACACAAGAACCAGTAGTAAGGAACGGTGCTCTATTGCCATATAAAAATAATGAGGAGAAATAAAGCAGCTGATACACATCTTGAAAAGAGAAGGATAGGCTAGACATAAGAACCTACAACATGAAAAGTTGATGTAGAAGCCATTCCTTCTCAAGAGTATGCTATCACACAAGCACGATAGAAAACAAAGGCATGATTTCTTTGATTTGTTTGCTTTGTTCAGTGGTGCACATAATGGTTCACATCTTCATAATTCAAAATTATTGAGAGCCACATTTTATATGGTATATGGATTTTCCACCATCTTATACATATGGTATCTTTACCATCCACTAATGCCTACATTGGTTTTAGCCGTCATGAGCATGATACATGCACAATGGAAATCCTATAGCAGCCTTTTCAAGGTCTGATGTGATGTGACGTCCCCAGCTTAACTCTATTGCATTAATATTGTAAATGATGTAAATATTGTCATTTAGTCATGGTGAGGAGCTCAATGCCAAGGCCCCGCCACTGACTTATCGTTTTATGTATCGGCAATTAGAATAGATGCATATGGTTCTTGTGCTAGCAGTGCACAATGTAAAATCGGACATCATGTAAATATGCAATTTTAATGAGAAAATCCACAACCAGCTACGCAATGCAACAAAAGAGATGGGGGCATGATCTTTACAAGGAAGAGGGGGGGAAAATAACCGAACCCTTGAGCCAATGGTTTTAATCCATGTGTCAATGAGAAAACCCATAAACCTCCAGCTACCCATTTTGTCTCATGCACCCAATCATTTAATTCTTCCAAAGATTGGTTGAGACAATAAATGCCTTGGGATGGGAGAGGTATGGCTGTCAATTTTCGTGCATGGGCAGACCATCAACTTGGAAAATCGTGTTTTTGCTTGTTGGGCAAGAAAACCCCCATGAAATTGGCCCAAAGCCATTCTTCACCCATGGCCATTCTTCCTCTCATGCAGTCTGAGCTCCCTGAAGTTTATCCTCACGTTTTTTGGCCATAACCCTGTGTTTTTCCATGCCCAGAAACTCGTTTTGGTATTTTGGAGCAGCTGGGGAAGGAGGGATGCGATTTTGGACTGAGGGAGAGGTCGTTTTTGCCCTTGGGGCGTTTTTCTGGAATGGGTTGCTCTCTTAGTCGATTTTTCCTAGTGGCCAATTCGTTTTGAGTCTACCCACGTTTTTCTGGAACTGGTAGAAACCCACTGTTGGAAACTTCACTTATGCTTTTGATGATGCATGCACCCATCTCTTAACAGCCTGAGAAACCCAATTGCTGATTGGCTTGGCTGATTTTTATATACCTTTGGCTATGTGAGAACCTGTTTTCCCCTTTTCCTTGTGGAGATCATGCTCAGCTCGGGGGTGGCAGTGGTGCTGAGAGATTGAGGAGCACACTGGCCTACGGTTGGGTGGAACGTTGCAGAAGCGTAGCTGGTTGCTCGGGAACTACTTGATTTAAGATAAGTATTCTCGTATGATAGTTTGATATTGTTTAGACTGATGAATGGCATGAAAATACTGACTGTATAATGGATGTGAAATCATTTATTTCCGTTGTGTTTCTCCCCTAATTATACATCCCATAGCTCTTTTAAATCATGTGAGTGCTTGGTTATAAGTTTATGGGGCTAGATGCCCGGTTTTAGCCTCACGATCCTCTACTTTGCACTGGTGTGATGGGTGGGGACGTGACAGAATGGTATCAGAGCTCTAGGTTCAACACTACGGCTGTTGGGCCCTTAACAGAGATACAAATCATTGTGTGTTCATGCATTTTGTATTTGAAACTAAAATGCATTAAAGAAACTTCAAGATCGCATGACTGTTGGGGATTTTTGCAAGTTGCTTGCATTGATTGCATTGATGGCATTCTATGAGATAGAGAAAGGAACATGGGCAACCTTTGCCATCTTATGTTGTTTTGTTGTTTTGTTGTTTCATGCTTAAATGAAGAAGTGCAAATTCTTTTCTTGGAATACTGTGTGTTGCAAAAAAAAATGATTGTTGTTTGTTAAAATTCCTAAGTGTTTTCAAAAATTCGTTTAAAACTATTTCGGGGAGAATTCCTGAATGTCTTCCGCAACTGCGGAAGCATTCGGCGAATTGCCCCGAAACTGCGGAAGCATTCCGCAACGCGGAGGAATTCGGGAAGTCACCCCGAAATTTGCGAAAGGAATTCCCTTCCGAAATTTTCGAAAGGAATTCTCTTCCGAAATTTGCGGAAGGATTCTGCGAGTTGTCCCGCAACGCGGAAAAAATTCGGCGAAATGCTCCGAAAAAGAAGAAAATTTTCTAAGTGTCGGCGTCGAAAGGAATTTTTCGGAAGGAATTCTCTTCCGAAATTTCGGAAGGAATTCTCTTCTGAAATTTCGGAAGGATTTCGCGAATCGCTCCGAAACACGAGAGAGTTTGGCAAGTCGTTCCGAAGTTGCGGAAGACTTCGGCGAATCGTTCCGCAACTGCGGAAGACTTCGCCGAATCCTTCCGCAACTGCAGAAGACTTCGGCGAATCGCCCCGCAATTGCGGAAGGCTTCGGCCAAGCGCCCCGCAATTGCGGAAGGCCACAGCCAATCGCCCCGCAATTGCGGAAGCGTTCGGCGAACTGCTCCGCAATTGCGGAAGCCATCGCCGAACCGCCCCGCAGCTGCGGAGGGATTTCCCACCCGAAAAAAAAAAAAAAAAAAAAAGTGACTAAAACTTGATTTTTGGGTAGCAGGAGCATCCGAATAAAACTTGATTTTTGGGTAGCAGGAGCATCCGAACTCAGAATGGAATGATTCCTGTGGGGCTCGGAGGCCATTGACGAAGGCCATGAAAGAACCAATGAAGACCCCGAGTCTATTACACTCCGATTTGATAGAAATTGGATAATAGTGACTTTTGAAGGACAGAGTCCCGAGGCTTGACAGAAGGTCGGTTTGAGCCGAAATTGATATGAGGCAGTCATGAAGCAGGCACGATGTTAAGTTCAAAATCTTGGAGCCAAACTCCAAAGGATGTGGAGTCGGGGTGAGCAAGAAGGCCAAAAAGCACTGTTCCGGGCCACTTTTTCGGGATTTTGAAAAGCTTATGGGTAGTAAAAGTGACCCTAGATGTGGGAATCAAAAATTTTACTGAACTAGACATTTCATATTCTCTTTAATACGGACAAACTCCGTTAGACGAAGATTTCCCAGAAATGCACCGTTTGGGAGATAGTCATTTTTGGCCCAAAATTTAGAATTTTGGAAAACTGTGAAAAGTGAGAAGTAGTAAAACCCAGAAATTCATAGAAGATGAACGGTGCATCGGAATCGAAATCCGTAAATTGCTGAGTGTTCCTTGTTATATGGAATAACTTCTCCCAATAGAAAAGTTTTTGTGATTCCTCATAAATTTTCTTCCACAGGTGGCTAAAGTTGGCATTCTGGCCCAAAATGCAACTGTGCAAAATGGGCAGAATTGTAGTGAAAGTTGTCATTTTTGAAGAGATGCAGTTTCCGCACCTGATGTCGGAATGAAGCATGAAAACAAGCATTGGAAAGCTTGTCCAGCAGGGAACAATGATACATGATCAGAGTTTGAATGAGGTCTACATATATCATAGATATTTAGTGCAGAAGAGTGCCAGTGGTTGTTTTGACAAACAAATTTTGTAGTCAAAATGGGCAATTTCTACAATTGCATGATATGGAAAAGGAATTCCATTTTACGATGAGGGACCGAAAAGGGAAGAATTCCTTAAACCCCTGTTTGTTATCATACTTATGATTATGAAATTTTCATATGACATAAAAATATTAAAAATATAAGGGACTACCTAGATGTATATGCACTAGAGGGCATCTTAACAAACATTGCATAGTGCATATAGAAATGCTTGTGCATAAATGGGATATTGCATATTGGTAGAATAATGGAGTCTGCTTATGCAATAAACCATTAATGGAGAATATTGTGATTGATAATCGCTATTGATGTTGGTATTGGTTGTATGACCAAAGATAACACAGAGCATGGCTAAATGTGCTGAGGATGTTGTTGTATGAAGCCAACAACCTTATGCAGAAAGGATGGTGCAACAAATCTATGATCATAAAGTTGGCAAAAGGACTGAGCATCCTTGGTAAGAGGCCAACTGATCAGGTAACATCAGACGATGTTAATAGTAACCATGCAGGTAATGATCATTGGTGCCAAAGTGCATGACTGTTGAAAGAGGATTTGGTAAGATCTCTTCAACTATGTTTGAGTTATGTTGAGTTAATTTGCATGTGATATTGAATACTGATTGGGACTGTTAACCTACCAAGCTTGGTGATGTGTGGATAAGTGAAGGAAATGATCCTTACACCCTATGACTGTTTAGAAATCTCAATGCATTCATATGAATTTATATTCTACCATGTGTATGTTGGTTATGTGCTTAATAACCAAAGCAAGTGAGGACTGGTGGGTCCTGATTATGGTAATGCAAGTTATATGAGACAGTCATGTCTCGACCATAATATGCCTGAATGCATAGTACTCATGAAACAATGCAAGGTAGCATTGAGTAGATGTGCATTAAAGAGATTTTATAGATTTTGTGATGCATTGTATGAATGCATAGGGATGATGCATATGATATTGCAAAATAAATAATGAATGAAATGATGAATTGATGATAATTCTAGGACCATTTCATGGGCTGCTAGAATGCTCTATGGAAGGACAGAGTTGTATGAATGATATGACTGTGACAATTTGATCTAGAGCTTATGAGAAGGAATCTCATGGATAAGAGCTCCAAGTTCTGTTAGTAAGGACAGTTGTAAATCGCAGATTTGTAAATGTTGGGATTTGAAATTTTGCTAATAAATGTTGCTGACTGTTTGGCTTATATGAAATGTGTCAGGAGGACATGTTGTAAGTGGATGCTCATGTATGGCAGCGGGCATAAGACCATAACGGGAAGAGTGGTGTCACTTACAGGAGCCAAACAATATGAGGATAGCCTCATGGATAAGGAAATCAATTTCTGTAGTAGACAGAATTGTAAATTCATATTGAATTTAATTATTAATGTTATTGATGGGTTATGAAACAATCATATTTGAAACTTATTGCTAAATGTTGCTGACTGTTTGGCTATTTGATGAAGTGTGCCAGGATGACACATTTCAAGAAGACCATGTGTGATGACCTGCAGAAGCCAAACTAGATGGGAAGGATCCCATGCTTTGGAAGTGGGTTTCGGGTGAAACGCCATTGATAATGTCTTAGCCAAACCTCATGACGGTAAACCATGAAGTGAGATGGTAAAGCTATGCCCAGAAGGCATTTGAGACACATCTGCAAAATGAATGAGTATTCTGTGACCCTAGACAAGAACATTCATGTCTAAATTATTAGGGTTAATATGCAGAGCATGCTCTATCTTATTTATATCATTGTGGATTGCTTGAGTATGATTAAGGCCTACATGGCACACATCGGAAAGGGGGTGCACACCTTTTCTGGTGCTGGGTCATGATAGG
The DNA here is from genome assembly GCA_027924585.1 of Larix kaempferi. Taxonomy (NCBI): domain Eukaryota; kingdom Viridiplantae; phylum Streptophyta; class Pinopsida; order Pinales; family Pinaceae; genus Larix; species Larix kaempferi. The sequence continues at coordinate 572,197 of BSBM01000399.1, read as the reverse complement.
GTTTTCAATATTGACTACACCCTAAGGGAATGGACGCATTCCTGGTGTTTCAATACTTGGTAGTGAATGATATGGAATGTGGTTAAGAATTGAACAGCAATACTGATGATCTTGCTTATCCTTCTTGTGTTGTCAGCCTACACAGATGCAGATTGATACTACACATTAACGGGCAGAGTGAAGAAGGATACGCAAAGAGACTGTATGGGAATTAGCAACCTATCTATGCTCACGTGAAGTATTACCAGAAGGAATGAACAGGCCCTAAGAGCTGTGTAATAAGAAAAGGTATCATCCTTGTGTGAGTAGGGATCATGTTAACCTGCAGTCAAGAAAGTCACCTATAAAGTTCCTAAAAGGAACCACCGACTTGCACAAAAGAAGGAGTGGCGTCCTTGTATAAATGAAGAGTTGTGTGTGTGAAGGGTTACGGTGCAAGAAGGTGTGGTGGCATTGGTAAAGGCATAAAATCTCTATTGGGTCAGCAGTGGGAGGGCGGGCGCCGATGACTGACTGGAAACCCTGAGATGCCTATTGGGTCAGCAGTGGGAGGGCGGGCACCGATGACTGACTGGAAACCCTGAGATACCTATGGCTCCTTAGTAGAGCCTTGACCTATGATGGTCGGTGGCGCAGTTTCCTTCCATTGGTCGATGACCTAGACAAATGTGCTGGCTCGGCACTGAAGAGGGCCAACCAGGTATGGGACTGGTTGGGCACCACCAAATGCTTAGTAAATCCAGCCGATGGGGAGGAGTATTGGTTAAGCATTAACTATATCCAAGTCCATAGGCGATCCCAAGGCTTACAGAAGCGAAGCAGGATCCTATGGACCAGAGGGGAAACGCACAATACAGATAAGTATTCGTTTTCATTTATGTCTTGTTTGAAATAATGAAGTTTATAGGTATAAGTCTTCTAACAGCTAAGCTGATACACTATTGTTTCTTTGTTGGAAACCTTGGTCATTGCAGGAAGGCAAGACCCTAAAAGATTATGAATTGTTGATAAACCCAGAAAGTAAATGAGTGGGCGATATAAATTATTCAGAAATCCATGGAGTAGCTGGTTGAACACTATAAAGTTCTTGATAAGTCCAGAGAGTGACTAGTTGGGCATTAACCACTTGATATGGTAAAGCAGCGTGTACGCTGGCCCAACACCCCTTAAAATGATTGATAAACCCAGTCGGTGTACTAGCCTGGAATTGCCTATTCGAATGGTTGTGGAGTAGCCTACGTGCTGGCCCAACATTCGTTGTAGTATCCACGGGAAATCCAATGCTTGGAAAGCGAAGAAGGATCCTGTGGAGTAAAGTGCCGACATCCAATACAGATAAGTATTCAGTTACCTTGCAGCTTCTTGCTCATGAATATACGTGTGTATATGATTTGGTTATGATTTCCTAAAATTCTTGTTTAGAGAAAAACCCTATGAAAATGAACTAAACATGTGAATTAATTCAATGTTTGGGTGTAGGTATTGCTGGAAGCAAGGATTATGAAGGCATCCTAGAGATGCATGTGGACATGTGACCATCCTAAGGAGCTCCGTATGAGCAGTAATGAAAGATGGTGCTAGTGGATACAAGTGGATCCTAGCAACCCAAGGTTCTGTAGGCAATAAGGGGAAGGGTTCCCTAGCTGAAAATCCATATACAGACCTTAGACACTAAGTGTCATAGCCAAGAAAGAAAATTAAAAGCATTCACATTGAAGTGAAAGAGACTAAGGAGCATGAAACCACAGCGATGGTGTAGCTCCATTATAGAACAAGACTAAGAGGGAGAAACCCCTACTCTTCTCTTTCCTTTTGATTGATGCATTTATAAAACAAAAGATTGTTGAGTGCATATCATGGCTGAAAATAGATTGTGTTTAATTGCTTGAGATGAATTGTGAATGCTGAAATAGTAAATTTCCTGTGAAAGGATGAACATGAATGAATTCATGTGTATGTTGGGAAAGCATGAAAATATGGGAGTCCCATGAAGAAAGCATGGACATTCTATGTCAATTGGGAAAATAATTGACTAATCTTAATGTTTATGTTATGCTTGTCCTAACAAAGAATTCCCATGATGAATTTCACAGGTAAGAAAGTGAAACAATTGGTTGCAGCCGGCACAGAAAGGTGTTGCTAGTAAGCAAAGTGTGTTCAGTTGTGCCCACTGACCATGGCAGCAGACCGAGGGCTATTAGAGTTGGCTGAAAGTCTTCTTCAAACAATTGCCAGGACCCAAGAAAATCTTGGGGAGATGCTCAAGCTACAGAGGCAACAGAATGAGATAAACCATGAGGCTTTGCGGGACTCTGTTCGTATGCAAAAAGAGGTAAAAAGCATTCTGGGCGCAATTAGCAAGGGAAAAGAAAGTGGATCAATGGAGAAGCATTCATCCAACTGTCCGAGTAAGAAACATTCCAGGTGGGAAGACTCAAAGGAAATGGATCGGGAAAAGGTAAAGCCACCAATGAAATGTTGGGGATGTGGAGGAAATCATTGCCTCCGTGACTTCCCAACAAAAGAATATCAAGAGGGCAGCAACCGCAAATTCTCCAAGTTCGTGGACCAGTTGGAAGGAAAAGAAAAAGAAGGAATTGTTTTGGAACGATGTCCTCATGAGAAGCTAGAGGGTCCTAGCCAGCAAGAGCAGTTTGTAAGACCAAAGGACTTAGTCCTGAAAGACCCAAGTAAAGGGTGAAATGCAGGACAAACCTACCACATTTTGTGAATTTTGGACATATGTAAAGTGGGTATCTATTTTCCGAAGTGTTGGAACACCGAGGACGGTGTTATTCCAAGGGGAGGGGAATGTAACGTCCCCATCTTAACCCTATTGCATTAATATTGTAAATGATGTAAATATTGTCATTTAGTCATGGTGAGGAGCTCAAGGCCAAGGCCCCGCCACTGACTTATCGTTTTATGTATCGGCAATTAGAATAGATGCATATGGTTCTTGTGCTAGCAGTGCACAATGTAAAATCGGACATCATGTAAATATGCAATTTTAATGAGAAAACCCACAACCAGCTACGCAATGCAACAAAAGAGATGGGGGCATGATCTTTACAAGGAAGAGGGGGGGAAAATAACCGAACCCTTGAGCCAATGGTTTTAATCCATGTGTCAATGAGAAAACCCATAAACCTCCAGCTACCCATTTTGTCTCATGCACCCAATCATTTAATTCTTCCAAAGATTGGTTGAGACAATAAATGCCTTGGGATGGGAGAGGTATGGCTGTCAATTTTCGTGCATGGGCAGGCCATCAACTTGGAAAATCGTGTTTTTGCTTGTTGGGCAAGAAAACCCCCACGAAATTGGCCCAAAGCCATTCTTCACCCATGGCCATTCTTCCTCTCACGCAGTCTGAGCTCCCTGAAGTTTATCCTCACGTTTTTTGGCCATAACTCTGCGTTTTTCCATGCCCAGAAACTCGTTTTGGTATTTTGGAGCAGCTGGGGAAGGAGGGATGTGATTTTGGACTGAGGGAGAGGCCGTTTTTTCCCTTGGGGCGTTTTTCTGGAATGGGTTGCTCTCTTAGTCGATTTTTCCTAGTGGCCAATTCGTTTTGAGTCTACCCATGTTTTTCTGGAACTGGTAGAAACCCACTGTTGGAAACTTCGCTTATGCTTTTGATGATGCATGCACCCATCTCTTAACAGCCTGAGAAACCCAATTGCTGATTGGCTTGGCTGATTTTGATATACCTTTGGCTATGTGAGAGCCTGTTTTCCCCTTTTCCTTGTGGAGATCATGCCCAGCTCGGGGGGTGGCAGTGGTGCTGAGAGATTGAGGAGCATACTGGCCTACGGTTGGGTGGAACGTTGCAGAAGCGTAGCTGGTTGCTCGGGAACTACTTGATTTAAGATAAGTATTCTCGTTTGATAGTTTGATATTGTTTAGACTGATGAATGGCATGAAAACACTGACTGTATAATGGATGTGAAATCGTTTATTTCCGTTGTGTTTCTCCCCTAATTATACATCCCATAGCTCTTTTAAATCATGTGAGTGCTTGGTTACAAGTTTATGGGGCTAGATGCCCGGTTTTAGCCTCACGATCCTCTCCTTTGCACTGGTGTGATGGGTGGGGACATGACATGTGAAGTGTATCTTAGCAACATGAAGGTAATGACTACACTCAACATGGGTCATTTGTCAAGTTTGACAGAATTTCTGAAATGAGTTTGATCGTTGTGGAATGTGCAAAAGAATGTTTGGCATTATTTGAAGTGTTACGAAGCACTCCATGATAAGAGCATAACCAACGAAAATTCTAGCAGCCTTCATTCAACCATGAGAATGGATGAAATCTACTGTGGTTTATTGCAATAGAATTTGACATGAATTTGATGAGAAAATGGTTCTAAAACTCTTTTATTTCCCATGAATGATAATTCCTGTAGTGAGTTTGGCTTGTGAAGATCACTGATATTTTTTTTTGGCACTTGTGACATATGGAGGGTCTACAAATTCTGTGATTGTCAGATGATATTTGAGCAGCTTGGGTCATCACAAAAGGAAATTTGCAAATCTGATCTCTTGCTGGTATGAAGATTTCCTATGCATTGTCATTTTATTTTATTTTTGCAATACATTATGAGCACTTAACCACAACCATGGGGAATCAAAAATTGAGCTCACACAGCGAATTTCAAATAGCATACAGTCATTTTTCAGGAAGCCTACAGTCATTTTTGTAAGTCAAGGATGTGTTTCCAGCTAGCACATATACAAAAATTGGATGTTGACAGTGATAGTGCAGATACAAGAAAACAAAAGTCCCAATGTTCATTTGATTTCATGAATGGAAGGTAAAATACTCAGTTTGGGGGAAATGGTTGTTCACAACTAAGACGAAAACTCCTCTTTTTCATGAGGACATGCAACATATTCAGTTTGGGGGAGTGGTTTTTGACATTTTGTGCATACTGATTTTTATTCATTCACAGCTGGCAAAAATGAAGAATTTGATTTAAGAATATCTCACAAACCACGAATTGGATCCTCATGAAATTTGCACAGGGAATGCATAACAACATGATGAACAATTGTGGTAAGTTTCAGCTCAATCCAGTGCACGATTTTCGAGAAAATGACCATCATCACCTATAGCCAATTCGCATTTTTCTCGAAATCCGTGATGTGAGTTCATTTAATTTTTGGTGAGGAGATGCACTATAATGGTATTTACCTGCTTGAAAATTTTCAACCCAACCCAGTTTGTAGTTTTTGAAATATTGGCTTTGGAAGTTCAACTGCAATACATTTTTATTCATCTTCAAAAGTGCAGAATTTGATTTGGGCATATCTTTCAATTGGTAAGTTAGATTCTCATGAAATTTGAACAAGGAATGCATAACAGCATGATGAACAACCGTGACAAGTTTCAGCTCAATCCAGTGTGCGGTTTTCAAGAAAATGGCCATAATCACCTACAGCCAATTCGCATTTTTCTCAAAATCCGTGATGTGGGTTTGCCTAATTTTTGGCGTGGAGATGCATTAGAGTGGTAGCTACTTGCCTGCAAAATTTCAGCCCAACCCAGTTCGTCGTTTGGGAGAAAATGGCTTCAGACGTTTCCCGTTCAAAAAGGCTAAAACGCCGTAAAATATTGTGGTTTCCCGTTTTCCGGCGGCCGTTTTCCGATAGTTGCCCGTTTTCCGGCAGCTGCGACATATTTTCCGACGGCTGCGACATATTTTTCAGTGACCGTTTTCCGGCAGCTGCCCGTTTTCTTGCAGCTGTGACATATTTTCCGGCAGCTGCGACATATTTTCCGGCGACCGTTTTCCCGCAGCTGCCCGTTTTCCGGCAACTGCGACATAATTTCCGGCGGCTGCGACATATTTTTCGGCAGCTGCGACATCTTTTTCGGCAGCTGTGAGTCCGCCAAATAAGTCGCTAAATTTAGCGTTGTTCCGCCAAATTCGTCGCTAAAACCTTCGCCAACTTCTCTGCTAAAATAAGATGACTCCGCCAAATTTGCCGCTATATTTATCGTTGTTCCGCCAAAATCTTCGCCAAATTCTCTGCTAAAATAAGCTGTGACTTTGCCAAATTTCTACTAAAGAGCTGCGAATCCGCCAAATTTTCTGCTAAATCCTCCTCTAAGTGACTCTGCCAATTTGTGTTAAACTCTTTATTTCTTCTAGCTGCAGTTGTGCAAATGGTAAAATGAAGGAACAAGTGAATGAGTTTTTTTCAAGTTGGATGCTACACAGGTATTGGGTTGCATGAGGACATGCAACAAGTTCAGTTTGGGGGAGATGTTGCGCCTTGGAATTGTCCATTTTTCCATCATTTATTGACATACCTTTCATCCATTTTCTTACCATTATTTCTCATTTATCATTCCATTTTTTATCCATTTGTTGTAGCTGCGCGTTGAACAGCCTGCTACTTCCATTGGTGTTTTAAGTGGTTAATAGTGATTATTTTCTTTTATCTTTGATGAATTAAAGACTATTATGCATAATTTTACTAATGATGGTTTGTGGAGTGAGTTGTCACGTACAAGACGCTCATAGCCAACTGGTACAGACTTAACCAAAAATGCATGCCACATAAGAACACCTTGATTCGCGTCTTTATTTTCGAGCAGATGGAAATGAATCTCAAAAATCTGAAACATGGGTTTTGTGCGTAACATCCTCATTTACCTGAGTCGTGAGGAAATCGCCAAAAAAAGCTATGGTTTGCGATATGAAGGTGGTTCTTTGAGAGGGTATTTTCCAGATTTGGTGTTGCGGCCGGTTCCAAAATTGCCAGTAGTTACGGTCGTGTTTCAGCTGTTGCAGATCACAAGTTGGGGGTTCAGATCTTCATTTCCAAGAGATAATTTTATGTATAAATATGTGATCCATCTCATTGAGAGGGAGGATAGATTGATAGGGGAAGCATGATAGATTAGGCAGGATAGGAGATGTAAGACAGGAGAGAACACAATGTTATGATGTAGGATTTGATCCAGATCTATTGTAATTCTTCCATTATGATAATATATGCTAGCAGTTTCTTAATTCTGGAGTTGTAGACTTTAATTGTGGAGATCCAGATCTGCTCAGTGGAGGAAGGGCCCTCTTCCCTGAGCAGATGTTGGTAGTGTTAATTGTAAGTGTTTTATTTTGTAGATATGTTAATTGTTAACTCATGCTTTCATTTATTAGATTTATCATAGTTATTTTATTATTCAGTTAATGTTTTATTCATTTGATTTATCATAGTGTTCTTCTGTTAATTCATTTTGATAGATCGTTGGCCAACTCAGCATTGCTTTCAGGTTTATGTAATTAGATCTTATTTCATGATAATTTATTTTGTTAAAGTGTGATTAGATTTACAGTGTGATTTTATGAATAGGCTGAGGATTGATTTACTTTCAAGCATGTGTGATCTAGTCTACAAACAATCATGATTGCATACCAATAGATAACAATGTCAGATAGAAATTTTACTCGCATATATTTTGCACAATAGCTTTGAAATAAAAAACTTCCTCGGGTTGATCATTTATGTTTAGCACTCTGCATGTTAAAGTTTTAATTAACTGGCATATGGTGGGCACGACAAAGAGCACTTCAAGAACATGATCATGAACAAGATTTCTAATGAAGTGCATATGTAGCTCAATGTGTTTGCTGCGTTGATGTAGAACTGGATCTTTGGCAAGCTTGATGGCACTTTGATTGTCGCACCAAAGTGGAGTAGGTTGTTGCTGCTTGAATCCAAACTCTGAAAGGATCTGTCGAAGCCATAAAGCTTCATAACTGGCATTAACTGCTGCTCGATATTCTGCCTCTGCTGAAGAAAGAGCAAGAGCTTGTTGTTTCTTACAAGCCGAAGTAATAGGTCCATATCCCAGACTGAAAACATAACCTACAGTAGACTTTCGATCATCAGGATCGTCGGCCCAATCTGAATCAGTGAAACCAACCAACAAAGGTTTCCCCCCTGTACTGTAATGAATCTCAAACTGAACTGTACCTCGAATATATCGAAGTATTCTTTTAGCTGCTTTCCAGTGACTTTCATGAGGTGTCTGCATATAACGGGAAACACAACCAATGGCAAAGGAAAGGTCAAGACGGGAATGAGTCAAGTATAAGAGACTACCAACAAGCTGACGATATAAGGTGGCATCTACTTCAGGTGAAGTACAAGTGGTAGAAAGTTTGACTCCAGACTGGAAGGGAGAAGGGGCTGGTGTACAATTTTCCAAGTGAAAGCGATGAAGAAGGTCACAAGCATACTTAGACTGAGAAAGAAAAATTCATTCTTTGGTTTGTAGGACTTGGAGACCAAGAAAATAATGCAAATGTCCTAAGTCTGACATTTCAAAATTTTGTTTAAGACTGGATTTCACATGGATTATAAGCTTAGGGTCACTACCAGTAAAAATAAGGTCATCAACATATATAACAAGTATGATGAGATGGTTTCCTACTTTCTTGGTATAGACATTGGGGTCAGAATGGCATCTAGAAAAACCAGTGTCAGGGAGAAAGTTATCCATTTTGGCATACCAAGCTCTAGGAGCTTGCTTAAGGCCATATAAGGATTTCTTAAGGCGGCAGACAAGGCTAGAGTTATTCTGAACATAGCCAGGAGATTGTTCCATGTAAATTTCCTCTTGTAAATCACCATGTAAGAAGGCAGACTTGACATCCATTTGATGGAATTCCCAGTTGTGTAAGGCTGCAAGGGAAAGAACAAGGCGGATGGAGTTCATTTTTGCAACGGGAGCAAAGGTTTCATTGTAGTCAATCCCTTCAACTTGGAAAAAACCTTTGGCAACTAACCTTGCCTTAAGTCTTTCAACGCTTCCATCTGATGCATACTTAGTTCTGTAGACCCATTTACATCTGACAAGTTTTCTTCCTTTTGGAAGAGGTACAAGATCCCAAGTATCGTTCGCCATTAAGGAATGATATTCTTCATCCATGGCTGCATCCCATTCTGGATTCCCTGAAGCTTCTGCAAAAGTTTCTGGATCATGATTCTCGGAAACTTGAGCCAAAAGAGAAGAGGCTCGCTGAAACTGAGAATGTGTTCGACGTTGATCTCTTGGATCACCGGCAAGATCACCAACTGCTTCACATGTTGAACGGACCCATCAAGGAAGCACTTGTGCTGGTGCAACTAGAGGAACATGAGCAGGCGGAGGTGGATTTTCATCCTCACTGTCATCATTAGAAACTGGATTTGGAAACCTCTCAAAGAAGTTGGAAGAAGAAGAAGAAGGCATAAACGCCGAATCAGGCTTGCAGGCCAAAGATGGCACAATCGCCGAGTTAGGCTCGCAGGCCAAGAGATTTTCATCAAATTTAACATCTCTTCTAATGATTATATCATGAGAATGTGGTTGAAGAAGTCTATAACCTTTTACATCTTCAGAATATCCAACAAATATGCACTTTTCACTTTTAGGTTGCAATGCTTTCCGTTTTTCATCCGGAATGTGAGCCCATGCTTCACTACCAAACACATGGAAGTGACTTACATCAGGTTTAGTTTTACTCCATGCTTCTTCCGGTGTTATATCGTGTAATGCTTTAGTGGGGGTGCGATTAACTATGTAATTTGCACAATTTATGGCTTCATCCCAAAATTGAAGACTTAGTCCCTTAGATTGGATCATACAATTAGCCATTTCTTTTAAAGTGTGGTTCTTCCGCTCAGCTACACCATTTTGTTTTGGTGTATATGGAACAGTGTGCTATTGTTGAATGCCTTGTTCAGTGCAGAAAGTAGTGAACTTTTTGTTAACATATTCTCCTCCATTATCAGATCTTAACTTAATAATTTGATGACCAGATTGTTTTTCAACAAGGGCCCTGTAGGCCAAGAACATGTTAAATACTTCACTCTTAAGTTTTAGGAAATAAACCCAAATGCGTCTGGTGTAATCATTAATGAAGTTTAAGAAATATTTGAAACCAAAAAAGGAAGCAGATAGAAGAGGACCACACAAGTCACTATGCACAAGCTCCAAGGGAACTGAAGCGTGCCAAGAGGCACGTTTGTCAAAACTGTCCTGATGATGTTTTTCGAGTACACAACCGGAGCAAACACCATCCCTGCAAGATACCATCGGAAGACCTGTCACCATATTTTCTTTACATAGTTGTTGCAATGAGCGATAATTTAAGTGACCAAATCGCTCATGCCAAAGTTTGCTCAAGTTATCACTATGAGCAACAAAAACTGAAGGGAAAGGTGATGACCCAAAGTTGTTAAACTTGTACAACCTGGTAATATCATCAACAATTCCAGTAGCTAGGACCTGTTGAGGATCTTTAAAATCCTTCATTACAACTTGGTGAGGTGTAAAGGTCACAGTTTTACCTTCACCCGAATGAGTGATCTGATAGACTGATAACAAATTGCAGGAAATTCTTGGAACACATAGTACATCACTAAAATGACCATTATCTACTGGAACTGTTCCAGCTCCTACAACACTTAAAGATCTATCATCACCAACAAATATTTGTTTGGTGTTACATTCATACATAGTATAAAAGATGGCTTGATCCTTAGCCATATGATAAGATGCTCGAGAATCAATGAGCTATTCATTTGAAGTAGAAGAAGAAGATGCATTATAAAAATAACCAGAAGCACAAAGTGCATGTCCATGAGAGGCAGATTCTGAAGGCGAATCTAGGATGATGTGGTGCTTCTTCATTGCTACTTCCAAGGCTGCCATCTTCTTGAAACACTTAGATTCATCATGATTATCTTCTTACCTTTTGGCTTGGATCCTTTGTCATTTTTTAAGAAAGAAGCTGACTGAGAGGGTTTGGAACCCTTGTTTGACTTATTATTGCGAAAATTTTGTTTCTTGGGAGGCTTGGACTTTTCTTTCTGTTGGGACAATAATGCTTTCCCAAATGTATCTGCATTGTTTATTATTCCAAGATGAATGAGTTTATCTTGCTCTCTAATCAAGGAATCACAAAAGGATTCAAGACTAGGCTCTTGATAGCTATCTACATTCAAGGATTCTTTCATGGAGTAAAATGTAGATACAAAAACAGAATATGCAGGTCCAAGTTTGGAAAAAATATGATAAATGCATTGTTTGTCTTCCCTCTTAATCTTACATTCTGCACATAAGAGTTTAAGAGTTTTGTACTTAGATAAATAATCTTGAATGCATGAAAAGTCACTTGGATTTAAAGAAATCAACTCATTTTCAAGTTGGTGACCTCGAATTTCATTGTGTTTACCAAACACAGATTCCAACTTGTCCCAAGCAACATCAAGTTCATCAATTCCAGATATGTGGAATCACAAATTAGTAAAGATTGACATCCCAATCAATCCACGAGCTTCGTCACATCTATTTGCCCATTTTATTTTCGTATCATCATCAGTGGGTTCTGTTTCTTTCCCTGAGGTAATTTTGAAAAGTCCCCTACTTCATAAAACATCCTCCATACAAGATTTCCATGAGAAATAGTTGGAACTGTTAACTAGAATATCACAAGGGGCGGCCATATTTGTAAATTAATGGGTGTAAAAGTAAAAACCAATAGTCTGGATGTGAAGAGCTCAAAAAAATAGGCGGTTTAAAAAAAAATGGCACTGAAAACTGACTCTGTATGATGAAGTTATTCTTGAACAAAGAAACTGTTGAAGATGTCCCCAATAGTGACGTGGCAGCTAGAGAATGTCCAGCAAAAAAAAAAAACCCTCTTCCCAAGATGAACCTTTTGACAATCACTTTACAAGAAAGTTGTTTTAAGTGAACCACTTTTGTAAAATAAGTGATTTCACTTTTACAATGATATTACTTTTAAATAGTGCAATAATAAAAAAAACTTAAGTGACTCACTTGTATTTTTATTTTTTATTATTTAAGTGAGATGCACTTTTATAATAAAGTAACTTGAAAATAGAAATTGCATGCACTTTTTCTTTTAAAAGTAACTTCCTAAGACTTGAACTCAAGACTTAATAAGGAATAAAGCAACTTTGAACCAAGTGAGCTAGATTAAAAGGTATGTAAAATATGGGAATGAAGAAGGGGGCTTTTCTTTTTTTTTTCTTTTTTTTTACTCTTCTTGCTCGGTTTGCGTGCTTGCCCTTTTTCCTACAAAACACACCACAAATTGAAACAAAAAAAACTTTTCCACACTTCTGGAGTTAGATCTTGTTAACTTGCTCGGAAAGTCTACGTTTTCTCTCTGTTTCTGATTTGCCGAGATCACGCAAGGTGCACGGCAAAGAGCATACGCAGCCGAGAAAAACCCTTTCCCTTTCTGTTTCTGATTTGTCGAGATCGCTCAAGGTGCATGGCAAAGAGCATACGCAGACGGGAAAGCAACAATCCGAACTCAAAAAAAAATCTAACAGTAAAAAATGATAAAATATGAGATTTTTTTTCTTTTAAAAACAGAAAATAAAAAATGCGTCACTGTAACATTATACCTTCATATCTGATGAAATACGCATTTCTGGAGCAACCGGGAACCGTTTTCGATCAAATGAAAACTATTTCCCAAAGGAAACGACGCTCCAGATGCAATGGAACACCTCCCATAGCCCAGAAATGCGCAGAAATACCAGAACCAGAAACCCTTTCAAGTTTCAGCAACAACAGTTCAAGATCTAGATCATAACCGGAAGCGGCTCTTCATAAAAGCTCTGATACCATGTTTGGGTACACAGGGTACTACCAAAGGACCGAATACCAAGAGCAACCACTTCACACAAACAGATCACAGATCAACACACCGATGTTTTGACGTGGTTTAAACCCTCTTGAGGGAAACACTCCATAGCCCCGACCAAATAGCTTCTATGGGACAATTTATTATGCAAAGAAAAAAAATTACAAATGAGTTTCTCATAATCGATCAACTAAACAATGACCCTCCATTCTCTTTAAATAGATATCATGGACCAATCAGGTGTTAAGCCATGGATCAAGGTTAGGTTTGATCTAAGAGAAGTTGAACCGTCGGATCACTCTATGTCGAGAACATATCGTGACCGTCGGATTAAGTATTTACAAATGCATACTAATGCATACTAAAGAAACACACTATCCCTAACAGATATATTACACAAGTTGATCTTAACTAACTCCTAAGTGTCTAAATATCCTAACAGGAAATGGACTTGTTGAGTCCACCAACAAGAATTTAATGAATACTATCAAGAAAACTGTGGGGAACAATAAGAAATCATGGGATAGTAAGATAAAGTATGCACTTTGGGATGATCGGATAATTAAGAAGAGTGCTACTGGGAACTATCCCTCCAAGATAGTGTATGGTTTCACAACTAAGTTTCCCATCTACATGCAAGTACTAGTGTTTCAGATGCTCATCGAGTATGGTTTAGAAGAGGATGATATGGAGCAGAGGGTTAATCATATTATTGAATTGGATGAGAGCAGAAGGGCAGCATTGGATCGGAGTTTCAGACATCAGAAGAGCATGAAGAGTACCTTTGATAATTCAACCAAACTGAGACCTTTTCAGATTGGGGACATAATCCTCCTCTGGGACAAAAGAAGAGACAAGTCGAGCAAGCATGATAAATTCGATAGCCTTTGGAAGGGGCCATTCATCATTCATTATTTTGGTAGCACCAACTCTTTTTTGCTTAACAACATGGAAGGAGAAAGGTTGAACCTACCAGTGAATGGGCAGCATCTGAAGTTGTTCTATGGCGATGACACATAAATGCCCATGGGGGCATTTCATAGCTTCTTTAAACCCTTTCCTCTTGTCTTTTAGCCTTTTTCTTTTTGTACATTATTTTGTGTATATTATTTTGTACAATATTCCATGTATAATAGTTGTTGTATATTAAATTTTGTATACTAACATTGTATTTTATCTTTTAACTTAGGTTTCATTTAGCATATTTTTCATGTATATCTAGAACTGATGCACTTAAGTTTTGTGCAGGAACAAGAGATTCTGGGATTCTCGCCCACTCTTTTTTATTGAAAACCAAAAGAGTGAACGTCATGTAGTTGGAGCCGAATGTTACGAACTATTTTGTACATTAGTTGGATTTCTTGTGAGCCTCCAGAGTTGTGAACATTCCAAATGTTCATCATCAATGTTCAGAAGTCCAAAGGTCTTTTTCATGGCCATTTTGGCCCCATTTGTAATAATTGCATGCTTCATATCCCCTTGGGGATATTGTAAAAATGTACTACCAAGACTTTCTTATGTAAAGAACTTTGCTTCCTACGACTTAGCCACCAAAGGTGATCGTTCCATGGTGTTTTTTCCTTGCCAATTATGCAATACTGAATAAGTGTTGTATAATCAACGGGTTTTTCACTACTCCTCCAAAGCTAGAATGGTCGTCTTGGGGGGTTAGGCCTTAGGAGGTTATTAAAGTTCATGTGTCAATGTTTATGAGCTTGCTAGACATAGAATTGAATCATTTTGAACATGCACTAGGTCCCCTAGGAGTTTGATTCAGTTTGGAAAAAATTATTTTCTCCTGTGGGGTTGTTTTTGCCTTGGGGGTGCTCGTTATCTAACCTAGAGCACCCACAAAACCCCAAAATCCACTTTTCCTAAGTTTTAAGTGATTATTTATAACTTTAATAAAAATTCTCTCCAAAATAATAAAAGAGAATTATTTAATTAAAAATAATGAGATATGGAGAAAATCAATCTCTCTAAAAAAGAGGAAAAATAACCAAATAAAGTGCCAGTCTAGTTGGCAATCAGTATCGGAGGCCATTCCAATCAAATTCAGTTAGGTTCAAATCAATATTGGAGTACTGCAAGTGATCTTCTCTTGGGAAATGTGCCCTCCTTCATGTTGGGTGACTTCTCTTGATGTGGCACTTTTTTATTTGTTGGAGGAGTTTCCAAAGCATAGAGGGGCGCCCCTCTTGTGAGGTGACTTCCACCTCTTCCTATTCATGCCATCAAAGGATGATTTGAGGTTTAGATCAACCACAAATCACTCAATTGATTGAGAGTTGTGCCCTCCTCTCTTGGATGCTTCTAGATATACGCCCTCGAGTCTCTCCATTCTTCTATTTAAGCAAGGTCGAGCTCTATCATTCAGGGTGGATTAGCATCGAACCTTTGCTCCTATATTGTATGAGATTTTCAATTAATATAATCAGTTGAGGCTTTGGAGGTCCATGAGTTTGCAAGATCCACCATTGTGATGCATGCATTTTGAGGTATAATCTAACTTAGTTTATTTACTTTTGCATTTAATATATGTGGATTAATCTAGCTAAGAAGGCCTTTGAGCCCATAGGAACACGTATTCATAGGCTTTGATTTACTTATTTTTTTAATATGTTAGTGAAAGGTTAAGAAGTAGCAAGTGTACTTAGATCTTCTAATGCTCTTGATTTCTTTTTATTGGTATATTTTCTAGATTTGATCCCTCTTGGTCTTGTAAGTGTATTTAAGTTGTGGAGGATAAGGGTTGATTAGGAAGCGAACCTCAGTTGGATATTCTTCCTTTCCAACAACTCAAATTTATTGTTTATTGTGAACAAGTTGGTTTTGCAGGCATTCAAGGATTTCCTTTGATTTCAAGCTTGGGCTTGGTTCCATATTTCTCACCCTTTCCAACTTAAAACAATCTTCATTTTTCCCTTTTGCTCAAAAAGAAGCAAATAGATCTAATTTCAAAAGTTTAAATTTTAAAACTCTATTTGCATTCATCATAGATCTAGGAAGCTTAATGATAAATCATAGATCTAGATCTAGTCTTAATACTTGAAGTAGTTAAATTTTTCCCATCATTTGCAAGTATTAAATTGTAAATTTTTATGTGATTTAGCTAACATACTAACACTTTAATCAAGTGTGCTATTGGCTGGTTTTTTAGCTTTGTGTCACAGGAAAGCGAACAAACGAAGCGATTTTGGGAGCTTGAACCATTAAAAAGCCTCCTTCTCTAATTTCTTGCTTTTTCTTAGCTTTTTCTTAGCTTTTTCAAGCTAATAAAGTCTCTAGAATCTCGTTTTTTGGGATCAAGAGTGCTCTCTGTCGGAGAGTCAATGATTGTAATAACTTAATAAAAAAAACAAGTGGGATTATGGCTCCCACACCCTCTTCCCCCATTTGGGGGAAGCCTATATCTGTCCATTTTACTTTACCGCGTTAGATTAGTTTTTTCTTACTAAAATAGTTCTTTCATTTTCGCAATCAAACTAAATTTCTTTCAAGTTTTTACTTAGATTTATTTTTGGAAAAAATTGAATACTAACCCCCTTGCTCTCCCGAGTACGATCTCAGACTTGAAAGAGATTCTCAGGTAAATAGTTACATTAGTTTCTTTTCCTGTTATACTAGTTCTATTTTCTTTCTATTTGCTTTAGTTTATTTTCATGTTTGGTAAAATCGGATACTAACCCAACAGTGCTCTACTGAAGTACCCGAAAGGGGAAAGATATTCACTACTGTAGTAATTAGAAAATCCTTTCCATTTCAGTTCTTTAATTTTTTTGGAATTTATCCCCTTGCTCTCTTGAGTATGGTCTTCAGACCTGAAAGAGATTCTTGGGTTTAATAATCAAGAAAACATTGTTCTAAAATTTGTAAAATTTTGACTCCTTCCGGTATGCTCTGCACCCCTGCGGTTCGTACGAACAGTAAGGTGCATCAAAAGGAATTGGAAGTGGCTAGTAGTTAGATTAACAACATTTTCAATTAAGTTCCCATTACAAAAATCCGGCGGCACTTCGATTTGATCGAAAGTGGGCAAATTCTGCAAAGAAAGCGGGAACTACTGGAAAGCAACCTTAGAGCACCGTTAGACTACATCCTTGTTGGTGTAGTGTTGAACACGCCCTCAAGACTCCATTCCAACCCACATGTTCTCGTGCGGAGCCACTTAGACCAAAACCCGGACATATTCCCCGTACCGCAAGGTATATTGGGAATTCCTTTTTTCCCCTTAATCAACTCATCCCTTCATCATAATTAAAATAAACCAAGAACAATTGCAAAACATTTCATAGTTTACAAATAGCACTATTTACAATTTCACGACTCCATTGGCACTAGTTAAGTATTTCAGTAGTTGCTTTCAAGTATTTACAAATTATGGATGGCATGTAACTCATTTATGTTGTTGATGCTTAAAGAATAATCAATTTTTGCAATTGCTTGTTTCAACCACAATTTCATCTAAAACAACACTCATCCCATCCGTAACAATTAACAAACTAAAAAATCCTTAGAAACCTTCTTTTAGTAGGGTCAACCCCCCTTGGATTTGGTTAGGATTTTGCCTAAACAGAGGAGTCGGGATCAGGTGACAACACCTGACTCGAGACTTGCCCCCAAGGTCGCACCTAGCAGCTTCGAGAAATTTCTGCTGTGTTTCTCCCCAGGTTTGCTTTTCGGTGGCAACATGACACACACACCAACAACCACCCCAACAATTTCCACCTGCACAACAACCCCAACTACCCTCAAATAAACCTCCACAAAGGACTCCTTAACTTCCTGCTCCACCCACTCCCAACCCGACAATAAATAACTCATCCCACTTACAAATTTGAACTACTTGCCTTTCTTCAAAATAAAAAGAGAAAATTTCTAGTAGTGAAAACCTATTCTCAGGAGCTGCTAGACCTTGTGATGCTAGAAAACCAGTCTCTGGTTGGCATCGGTTGGCTTGATAAACTTTGATTGTTAAAACTCCTTTGGGGTGCAATTAGACAAACATTGTCTGAAAACCAGCTTGCTAGTAGACAAGGTTTGATGAAAAAATGAAAAAAAAAGTTCTTCAAGGATGATGTACTTTGCTCCAAGTTTCAGTTTCTATTTGAATAACGTTTGTAGGAGCTATGCTGCTACTGATCCATGAAGGTGTGATGCTACACACCCAATAGCTAAACCATAGAGCATACTCTGTCAACAGGCCTTTATCTGCTTACCACTCTATCTCAGATGTTGATTCTTCATTTTCTTACATTAAAATGCATCTCTCTCTCATTATGTTCTAACTTGAGAAATTTTTACTACACCTACAAAATAATGTTCTATTATAGAGTCCTGCGATTATACTCACACACTTAGTTCGAGCTATGTTGGTATAGCTTATGTTGGACATGTTGATCCCTAATGTGGAGGGATAT
This sequence comes from Larix kaempferi, assembly GCA_027924585.1. Lineage (NCBI taxonomy): Eukaryota > Viridiplantae > Streptophyta > Pinopsida > Pinales > Pinaceae > Larix > Larix kaempferi. Next base: position 554,091 of record BSBM01000399.1, on the reverse strand, counting down.
ACACAAAATGCTTCCTCTTCATATTATTTTATTGCTTATATGGTTGTTTAGTATGAAGTTCCACCTTTGGCATCATGTCGTGTGTTAGAAACTCTAACCTATTTGACTCAAAATCTTCCATTTATTGCAAATCTTCTGATCAGCTAGTTACTTGTAAACCTCAGCAAACATCAACATATGGACAGGGGTAAAGCTTTAATTATTGATGAAGAAAGCCACCTAAAAACTGAAAATGAAGTGAGTACAGGTGATGGGTTTTCTTAAAAGACATTATGAACAATGTTGAAGTCAATGACCAGTCGGGGTCTCAATCATAGCTTTTAGATTCAGATCCAAAACTTGATCTTCCGATGCACATCTGGATGCTTCAGGTTTGGAGATGATCTCCCAAGGTTGCTACACTTAACAGTTTCATCCTCTCAAACAATCTGCTACAGACATCTGCTTCTGCTACTGAGTTTTCTACAAAATTGGAATCAAGTTACAAATTTATGTTATTGGTTTACAAAATTTGGATCCTCTTTGATTCTGCAAGTTGTTTGAGAATGAATTTCAAGCTCAGAAAAGGCAATATTCTAGGTGTTATCTTTGATAGACTCGAGAAGAATGGGAGAAATTAATTAGAGTCAACACATATGCATCTGGCCCATTGTGGAGATGCAGGATTGTGCACACTAGCACTTGAGTATAGGAACATCGAAGAAACGGACTATTCAGAGTAGAATGCAACATTTCTGAGGGCCAAGACTACTATTGGGGCAGACAAAGAGGCATTACTAGATAATATTTGACTTGATTGAAAAGGATTTGATTCTTGTGGGTACTACGGCTATGGAAAACAAATTACAAAAAGGGATTCCTGAGTGTATAAACAAACTTGCACAAGCAGGTCTAAAGATTTGGGTGTTGACTGGTGATAGGATGGAAACTGCAGTCGATTTGCATGCAACCTTCTTTAGCAAGGCATGAAACATATTTGTTTGAGGAGCAAGGAGGATTTGGTAACCAAGATACCTCGACCAAGGCTGCAAAAGAAAGCAAACAAATTACAAAAAGGGATTCCTGAGTGTATAAACAAACTTGCACAAGCAGGTCTAAAGATTTGGGTGTTGACTGGTGATAAGATGGAAACTGCAATCGATTTGCATGCAACCTTCTTTAGCAAGGCATGAAACATATTTGTTTGAGGAGCAAGGAGGATTTGGTAACCAAGATACCTCGACCAAGGCTGCAAAAGAAAGCATTTTATTGCAAATTACAAAAGCTTACCATACAATATGTCTAGAGATGAACCATGATGCTGCTTTTGATTATGATTATTGAGGAAAAGGTTTGACATATGCCTTAGAGGTTGACCGAAAAGATCAGTTTTTGCAGTTGGCAGCATCTGTAATCTGTTATCAAGTTTCTCCTAAGCAAAAAGTCTTGGTCACAAGGCTGGTGAAAGAAGGTACTCATAAAAGTTAAAACTACTCTGGCTATTGGTGATGGGGCTAACGATGTGGGCATGGTATAGGAAGCAGATATTGGTGTTGGTCTTAATGGTGATGAAGGCATGCAGGCAGTTATGGCTAGTAATTTTTCTATTGCACAATTTCATTTTTTGGAGCGCTTGCTAGTGGTTCATGGACATTGGTACTATAAGAGGATTGCACAGATGATCTACTATTTTTTTTACAAATATATATCTTTTGGGCATATACTCTTTTCCTTTGAAGACAACCTATATATGATGATTGATACCTGTTTCTTTTCAATGTTATTCTGACATCACTACCAGTCATATCTTTGGGGGTTTTTGAGCAGGATGTTTCCTCTGAAGTATGATTGCAGTTCCCTTCACTCTATCAACAAGGCACAAGCAATTTTTTTTTAACTGGTAGTGGTAATGTGTACTTGGATGAGTGGCAAATGGAGTTTATGTGTCTCTTATCACATTCTTTTTAAATATTGGTATCTTCCAGGATCAAGCATTTCGTATTGGAGGGAAGACACCTGATATGGAAATTGTAGGAATGACCATGTTCACGTGTATCATCTGGATTGTCAACTGCCAGATTCCATTAGCTATAGTCATTTTACATGGACACAACACCATTCTTTTGGGGGAAGTATTGGTAACTGGCATATTCTGTTATTCATATTTACAATGATGTCTCCCATCATCTCAACAAATGCATTCTGCATCCTAATTGAAGCATTCTGGGCATCTGCGTTGAGCTGCTTCTTATATATGATTTGTGACAAAAGAAGGATCCAGCGGCATCGCTTGAAGGAACGTGATATCAGGGTATTAAAGATACTTCTGAAAATCACTAGAGAGAATTCATGGGCGAACTTCATTGAAGACTAATTCGTTTTCTATCAAATTTATTGTCTTGCATTCCGTCTCCTTCCTGGCACTCATGTTATGAACATTCAGCAACTGGAACTTTGGCTAAATAGAATTTATTTGCCAAGAGTATGCAAGAGAAAATGTCGTGGAAGAAAAGATCAACTTATTTGGGATTCTTTTTTACTATGTTTTGCATAAGCTCAAGAACAAGCACTTAGATAGTGGAACCCCTTTACCCAATTACGATGAAATTCAAGCCATTGTTTTAGAAAGGCTTCTTTTGTGATGTCAGTTGTTGATATTGGGTGATCAGTAGCTCATACAGAATTTAGGTTGGATGGCAGTGACAGCTCATACATCCAGGAAAAATCAAATGATGTTATGGCCTTAATGAATGGAGCATTGTCAAATATTTTTGGCAAATTGGACTAACCGTATCAATATTTTGAAGAGGCTTGATAATTTCCTATTCAACATTGAGTAAAGGGGAAAGACATTATGACGATGATAGACATGCAAATATATCTGTAATTGGGAGTAGTTCAATACCTTCTAATTGTAATTCAACATTAATGGAGGCATCGCTACTAAGGGGTTATGTTGCAGCCCCTAGGAGACTAGTAAATTGTATTTCTTATAGCTATGTTGCAATGGCCACTGATTCAACTGGTCAATTTAAAGAAACAATGTGGAATTGTTAGAAAAAGTCTATCATTAAATGCGTGGTATACTTCAATTATCCAGTGATCTAGGGAGCCAATTGTCATTCCAGGAATGAAACCACTCAAGTTATGAGAGTTGCTGCCAGATTTATAATGGACTGCCTTTAGTGAAGTGCTCGGGGATAACGCAGTACTCATTATGAAAAGTCGACGTTTCGAACCTTAATCACGATTCATCATCAGGACAATGAGTCAAGGTGAGGATAGCAAAATCATAGCATAAATATTCATTGATGTTTGTTTGTTTTGAGAGAGCTAAGATCCAGGAAGTGTCGGCCAAAAACCCTAACCTAGATGTAGTTCATTTAATTATTAACTAAATTATAAAATTGATTAAAGGAAATAATTATTATAATATAGTCGATAAATTTAGTTTATTCCTTAATGTTTAAAAATTTTATTATTAATATTAATAACATAATATCAATTTATTAAATATAAGAGTTTAATTAGAATATTGTAAATTTTTTTAACTCATAACTTTAGTTTATTTGTAATGTGTCAAAAAAATTTTGTAAAATCAAAAATATTATTAAATTAAGAATTAATAAAATAATTTTTAGTTTATTAAATATAAGATTTTTAATTAGAACAATGTAGATTTCAAAGTTTTAATCAAAATGTTTCAAAAAATATATTTTGTAAATTGGTTTGAATATTTTAATAAAATTAATTAATTTATAAATTTAGACAATTAATTAATAAATTTAATAATTTACTAAGTTGAATAAAATTATTCTTTAGAAGCAAAAGATTAACATAATTAATTATTAGTTAATTACTTAAAGTTGATAAAGGTTAATTTTTAATTTAACTAAGTTGAATTAACTGATAAAATTTAATTTTTTTTTTTTTTTTTAGATGTTGATTTGTTATAACCTTATAAATTAATATCTAGGTCTTAGACTTACTAATTTTGATTTTAAGAGATTATGAGGTTAATCGAGACATTATGCGACCTAATTCTTCTTGATGAGGGGGAGCCAGGTATACCTTCATAATTATGCACCTTTGTTGCAAATATCTTTTGAGATCGAATACTTTAGCAGCAGATGCATGGAAGGTACTTTTATAGGAGAAGTTGCATAGGGGCATGCAACACTTGTGGTAAGAGGGAATAATGAGTTTAAAAAAATGACATTCTTTTAGCCATCTATATACCTATCTTCCATGTATATAGAAGGTACTTTTATAGGAGAAGTTGCATAGGGGCATGCAACACTTGTGGTAAGAGGGAATAATGAGTTTTAAAAAATGACATTCTTTTAGCCATCAATATACCTACCTTTCATGTATTTTTTTTACCATATTCATTCTTAGCTAGTATATCATTTGTCAATATTTTACATAGCCACTTAACTTGTGGTGAACATCGATAGGCCACAAGTTAAGTGCTACAAACTGTCGGTTATCCATGCTTCAGCTACCAGTTATCATTTATCACAAAACTGAGGTTTTTTTTATATATCCTCTTTTATACTTGTTTATTTCGAATTTGGAACGACTGCCATCAAATAAATTTTGACAGTACACTGGTCTCATCTTCCTGTAATCTATGAAAATGATCCTTCCTAGTCCACCCCAAATTGTAAAATATACGCACCTATTGATATAACTAGCACAACCACTTAACTTGTGGCTGGTGTGTGAAATTCTAGATCACAACATATCATAGAGCTGAGAATACCTCACAGTGAAAGAATGAGCAGAAAAGATGAATTACAATGAAAATTGCAATGAAATGAGCAGTAGAATTAATCATGCACTGAAACTTGGATGGAAATGTTCAGAAATGTGTGTTATGATCAATTAATCAATATAATCAACATATATGTTACAATGGAGAGAATTCAATTATCCTAGGAGAATTCGAATCCATGTCAGTCTAGCATAGGAATTGTCACCATTGGAGTGCTCTGGAAGTCCCAAACTCCACTGAACTCAACCAAAACTCAGTTAACTGAAGCTACTGTCAATTAACTGACCAAGGAGGGTGCAATTGTTAGTTTGTCATGCAAATCAATCCGAAAAGGGCGCATTAGATCATAATTAGTGGTGATCGGAGCTTAAACCCCCACTAGAGTTCAGGGACTCAGGTGGACTGAATTAGAACACAAAGTTAGCTCCTCAAATGTAGGGAACTGACTCTGGTGGGCCTAAAATCATGCATACAGGGCACATTATGTGGCTAATGGGTCCTAAATGACCTCCGCACACCACTAGGGGGCAAATAGCATTGTCAACTACTAGGAAAAGGAAAATAATGCTAAGTAGGACAAGGATGGAGTATTAATTATCCTAACATGGTGAACACCCATAGGCCACAAGTTAAGTGTCACAAATAAGTAATAAGTTACCTATTACTTGTTGTCTGCCACAAAGCCTCTTATCCATGCATCAAGTAAGAGTTATTCATGCATTAGCTACTAGTTATCCATGCATAAATTACCAGTTTTTTTTATATTCTTTTTTCTTTTATAATTATTTATTTCAAAATTTGAACGATTGCCATAAAATCAATATGGACAGTACACTTGTCTCATCTTCGTGCAATTTAGGAAAAGCATAGATGCTAATACACCCCAAATTCTAATATATACCTATCAGTGTAACAGGTATCAAATTTCAGTATCTTATCGAGGTCTTAAATCATCAAAACAACTTTGTGCTCACAAGGGTATGAAACAATAGAATGTAATCTGCATAATGGCATCCACATATGTGTGCACCATTTCTGGAAACCAATCTAAAGTGAATGTCCCTGACAGCATTCAAGGTCTTCCGCCATGAATCCCTCACACTCAACTCATATATTTTCGGGACAACAACGCCCCTTATCTCCTTTCTTTAGTTTGACATCGATGGTATCTATTATGGGCTCTCAAGTTTCAACATCTGGTTATCATATCAATGCCCAAGATTGAGGAAGCGAATGAGGAAGCCAACACTATCAACTGTGTTGGACATATTTGGGGCGATTTATTATCAGCAATAAAGATGGCTATGCCAAGAAACCAATTGAGATTCCCACGAATCAAAATAGTGAGCATGCGGGAACATTAATTACTAAATAGATTTTGTTATGAATCTCCTTTATTCTAGTAAGCAACTATTCTCTTAATTCCATGGGAAACAATCATCTTCCAACAACTAATACAAATCACATACCATCAAGCCTTCTCTCGCAACCCAGATTCGTGGTTCATCTTTGTTAAAATTGTGACAACTAATTAACAATTAACCATAACTAATGTGGTTTCTTGTAACCGTTGATTGGTTGGTAGTTTCTCTAACGGGTGGAAGTTCACTCATATACATAACTCCTTCTCCCATGTATTTATATGTAGTTTTGGAGAGGAGTAAATGTAACCGAGGAGAATGTATGGATAGAGGAATGCCTTATGTGTAATCTCTGTTACTGAGAGGAATAAGATATCAAAACTTTGTCGGGTGGATGTTTCCCCAAGTGTTGGGGTTTTACCACGTTAAAACTCTGTGTTGAATGTTTATTTGTCCATTATTATTATTGTTTATTATTATTTTTACAGACTTGATTACCAACAAGTGGTATCAGAACCTTGGTGCCTAACCAGATAGAGACTGCTAGGAGAAGGAGATCGTTCTTCTGTGTGGGAGCTGTCGACCAAGAAGAAGCTACAATATCTAGTTCCAAAAAGAAATCCCCGTTGAAGATCCATTGGAGATTTGTGTCTAGAGGGAGAGGTTGTTGGAGACTCACTTGCACCGTTGGAAAACTGCGTCCACCTGCCACTACGCTAGACCACTGTGAGAGGATGGCCATTGTGGAAGAGTTCGTAGATCCGGCCTTGACAGAGAAAAGGAGCCAGCCAAGCCCGCGTGAGACTGCAGGGGGTTGACAGAGAAAAGGAGCCATCCAAGCCCACGTGATACTGCAGGGGGAATCGTGCGCAGCACTGCCCAAAAGAGCAACCGACAGACCTATCTTGGTGGAGGAGGCTGCCAAGAGAAGCAGCCGAGGTCAGTGAGACCTGTTCTCATGCCAGAGGTCCATGAGACCAGTGCGTGAAGGTCGAGCTGGATTCTAGGCGTTGGAAGGAGAGCTGCAGTTTGGGTCCATCGTGCGCAGCAAGGAGACCAAGTGTGAAGGTTGTGGTGTTGTGGAAGATGCTTGTGGAGTTTAGAGCATGGAGGAAGAGAGCCTGTGTGGTTGTGGTGTGGTGGAAGACCGCTCCTGTAAAGAGCCTATGTGGGAGCCGCGAGCTCAAGACCCGATCTGCGCGTAAAACCTGTGGAGCCTATGTGCAGAGATCATTCCCGAGGTAATTCAGACAACCAGTGGTATTTTTTCTTTGATCTTTTGAGAAAAGATTTATAATATTTTTTGGGAAGTTTTTAAGATTCTGGTCATATTTTGAGAAGTCTATGAAGTTTTGTAATAAAAAAATGATGGCAAAAATGTCAAGTTCTAAATTTGAAATAGAGAAGTTTAATGGAAAGAATAATTTTGAATTGTGGAAACTTAAGATGCGAGATCTCTTAGTTCAGCAAGGGTTGCAGAAGGCCTTAGATGGCAAGAAAAAACAACCCTTATCTATGACAGATAGTGAATGGGAGGAATTAGATGTCAAAGCACTTAGCACAATTCAGTTATGCCTTGCGGATGATGTCTTATTTAATATCGCTGGAGAAAAGATAGCAACAAGTTTATGGTGCAAATTGGAAAGCTTGTATATGACAAAGTCTTTAACAAACAAAATTTACTTGAAGAGACAGCTATACGGTATGAAGATGAAAGAAGGTACGAAGATTGCAAAACATTTGAATGTGTTTAATACTCTTATTTGTCAATTGAGTAGTATGGATGTTAAGATTGAAGATGAAGATAAAGCAGTAAATCTTTTAGTTACTCTACCTGAGTCTTGGAGTCATGAAGTGTCTTCTATTAGTCTTAGCACAACTTTGGAATTTGACACCGTGGTTGGAGCTTTGTTGTCTGTGGAGTTAAGAAATAAAGCTAGTATTGAATCCTCTACACCAGAAGCTTTGTTTGTTAGAGGTCGATCCAAAGAAAGAGGAGAAAAATCAAGAGGTTTTTCTAGATCTAAATCAAAGGGAAAAAAGAGCAAACTCAAGTGTTGGTACTGCAACAAGAGTGGTCATCTCAAGAAGGACTGTTGGAAAAGACAAGAATCCAAAAAGGAAGACTCCAATTCTGAGGCAAATTCAGTTGAAACTGATTCAGGTATGATTGATGACGTTTTGTCCATTTGTAATGTTTCTAAATACAATGAATAATGGTTGTTAGATTCTGGTGCTTCGCACCATGTTTTTCCTCATAGAGAATGGTTTACTTCTTATCAGACAGTTAATGACGGTGTAGTTCTTTTGGGAAATAATTTTTCATGTAAGACTGTTGGGTTTGGAAGTATTAAAATTAAAATGTTTGATGGAGCTATAAGAACACTAACAGATGTTAGACATGTGCCTGAATTAAAGAAAAATTTAATATATTTGGGAGTGTTGGATTCTTGTGGTCATAAGTTTACAAGTTTAAATGGGGTAATGAAAGTATCTAAGGGTGCTTTAGTGGTCATGAAGGCATTGAAAGTAGGAAACCTTTACAAACTGATTGGAAAAACTCAAGTTAATGAAATGACATTGATATCTGAAGTGGCATCAGAATCCACTCGATTATGGCATCAGCATCTTGGTCATATGAGTGAGAGAGGACTACAGGTATTAGTGATTCGTAAATTACTTCCAAATCTGAAATCTTTAGATTTGATGTTTTGTAGACATTGTATATTTGGAAAGCAGTGTAGACAAAAATTCAAAGTAGGGATTCATGCAAGTAAAGGTGTTCTTGATTACATACATTCTGATGTATGGGGTCCATCCCCTACTATTTCCTATGGAGGAGCAGCATATTTTGTGTTGTTTGTGGATTATTTTTCAAGAAAGGTTTGGGTCTATGTTTTAAAAAGAAAGGCTGATGTGTTTGTTACTTTCAAACGTTTTAAAATTATGGTTGAAAAAAGCACTGGCAGGACGATCAAGTGCTTAAGAACTGATAACGGAGGTGAGTTTACTTCTTTAGAGTTTGAAAAGTTTTGCAAAGAAAAAGGGATCGTAAGACATAAAACAAATGTATACACTCCTCAGCAAAATGGCGTTGCAGAACGCATGAACAGGACTCTTCTAGAGAGAGCAAGGTGCATGCTCAGCGATGCTAATTTGGGTCAAGAGTTGTGAGCAGAAGCAGTTTCTACTGCTTGTTATTTAATAAACCGATCACCTTCAATCGCAATAAATTGTAAAATTCCTGAAGAGGTATGGACTGGTCATCCTTGTAGTTATTCGAATTTGAAATTTTTTGGTTGTGAAGCTTATGCACTTACTCCTAAAAATCAGCGTTCTAAGTTAGACCCCAAATCAAAGAAGTGCATCTTTAATTGTAGGATATGATGATGTGACGAAAGGTTATCGGTTGTGGGATGCTACTACTCGTAAAATTTTCATTAGCAAAGATGTAATTTTTTATGAATCTTCTCTCACTAAATCAGAAAATGTAAAATTTGATGTGGAACAGGAACAGGTACTGTCAAAACAACTAGTTCAGTTGAAGTTTCCATCTTCTAATGACTTAAAGAAACAAGAAGAAGTTTCTAGCGATAAAGAAGTCTTAGAAGATGAAGAAATTGTGGAAAATCCACAACCTACACCACCTACACCAAGAAGATCTACGAGGGAGAGAAATCCTCCTAAAAGGTATACAGATTTTGTTTTGTCTGTTGCTTTATTTACTGATGACGGAGAACCTTCTTGTTTTCAGGAAGCCATTGATTGTGTTGACAATGCTAAATGGAAGATGGCTATGGAAGAAGAAATCGATTCTCTGAACAAGAACGAGACATGGAATTTGGTTGAACTTCCCAAAGATAGAAAAGTTGTTGGATGTAAGTGGGTCTTCAAGTTGAAGAAAGGTATTGATGGTAAGATTGAAAGATACAAATCCAGATTGGTCGCAAAAGGGTATTCTCAGATGGAAGGTGTTGATTATCATGAGATTTTTTCACCAGTTGTTAAGCTTGTATCCATTCGTATTGTGTTAGCACTTGTTGCATTGGTTGATTTGGAGTTAGAGCAACTAGATGTTAAAACTGCATTTTTACATGGATATTTAGATGAGGAGATTTTTATGGAACAACCAGAGGGTTTTGTGGAGCATCGTAAAGGAAAATTAGTTTGCGAGCTCAAAAAATCATTGTATGGCCTGAAACAATCACCCAGGAAATGGTACAAGAAGTTTGATTCTTTCATGATGAGCCACGGTTATACTAGAAGTGAGTATGATCATTGTTTGTACTTCAAAAAGTTGGATGACATATTCGTTATCTTAGTATTGTATGTTGATGATATGCTTATTGTGAGTAAAAGCATGGATGAGATTGACAGATTGAAGGCTCAGATGGCTAGGGCATTTGATATGAAAGATCTTGGAGCTGCAAAACAAATTTTGGGTATTGAAATACACAGAGACAGAAGAAATGGTAAGCTTAGTTTTTCACAGGAGAAGTATGTTGAGAAAATATTTGTAAGATTCGGAATGAATAAGGTAAAACCCGTGAATGTTCCGTTGGCTTCCCATTTTAAGCTTTCTTTAGGTTTATGTCCTAGTAATGACAAAGAAAAGGATTATATGTCTCGTGTTCCATATGCCAATGCAGTAGGATGTTTAATGTATGCGATGGTGTGTACTAGACCTGATATTTCACATGCAGTAGGTGTTGTCAGCAAATACATGGCAAATCCGGGAAAATAACATTGGAATGCAGTGAAATAGGGTGCTTTGTTATCTAAGAGGCACAAGTGACTATTGTATCACTTTTAATAATAACAATGATTCTATATGCGGTTTTATTGATTCAGATTTTGCAGGTGATTTGGACAAGAGAAGGTCTACTTCTGGATATGCTTTTACTCTTGCAGGTGGAGCTATAAGTTGGATGTCAAAACTTCAAGAAACAGTTTCTTTATCCACTACGGAGGCTGAATACATTGTTGCCTCACATCCTTGCAAAGAGATGATTTGGCTGAAAGGTCTACTTGAAGAAATTGGAAGGTTGCAGAACAGTCTGCCTGTTTTCTGTGATAGCCAAAGTGTTATACATTTGACTACAAATCCTGGTTATCATAGTAAGACTAAACATATTGATGTAAAGTATCATTTTGTAAGACAAGCCATTAGTGAAGGTGGAGTAGATCTGAAAAATGTTCATACTCAAGAAAATTCTGCAAACATGTTTACAAAACCAGTGTTGTGAGAGAAGCTACGATGGTGTGTGGCTTCTCTTGGTTTGAAAAAGAAGTGATGAATAGTTTCCGGCAAAGTATTAGATAATTTGTTGTCAAGGTTGAGATTGTTAAAATTGTGACAACTAATTAACAATTAACCATAACTAATGTGGTTTCTTATAACCATTGATTGGTTGGTAGTTTCTCTAATGGGTGGTAGTTCACTCATATACATAACTCCTTCTCCCATGTATTTATATGTAGTTTTGAAGAGGAGTAAATGTAACCGAGGAGAATGTATGGATAGAGGAACGCCTTATGTGTAATCTCTGTCATTGAGAGAAATAAGATATCAATACTTTGCGGGTGGATGTTTCCCCAAGTGTTGGGGTTTTACCACGTTAAAACTCTGTGTTGAATGTTTATTTGTCCATTATTATTATTATTACAAACTTGATTACCAACAATATTTATGAAGATTTTCCTTGAATCCTGGATCATAGAAAGCATTTGGTTATTTAAACTTAATATCGGATATCGATCCTTGATTCTAGAATTTCAATTTATTTTCTATTGTATTACATTCCATGTAGAATATGCCCATAACGATCTATATAAATAAGAGAGACAACACTTGTATGGGTGGTCGATACATGGATGAATAGAAACCTGAAACTGTGTAATTTTCAGTTTATGAATAATATCATAGTTTGAGTTCTAGATTACACATTGAGTAGTTCTTTAGTGTTGTAGCTTATACTACCACCATGTACCCATGGGGCAAGCCCACTCCATGAGAACAGGTATTATGTATTGTAAATATATTTTTTTCATTTATGTCTATAGTATATATGTATTTGAACTCCATAGCCTTAGTTTTTATTCATCATTTACGAAACATGTAGCTTATCATTTACGAAACATGTAGCTTAAAGTATTCGCATGTTTACTTTCTTGCTAGGTGTGGTGTGTTTTATTTCCAACACTGCTATTTTATTTCTTATATGGTGATGCAAATTTCCTTTCCATAAAAGCATGTAGAAAACCATTTGTAAACAAAGCACATGGAGTCTGCACATATAGTGCACGACATCTCGCAAGTTTCTCTAGAACCCCATGTTGATAAAGAAAATGCACAATCTCTTTTATTGCTCTTAATCTGTCAATTAGAGGGTAATAAAATGGCTCATCACAACCTATGTTTATACATTGTTTTGGGGATGAAATTCATGGAATACCTAATCTTGGTATCCATTCTCTCCCATAGTGATGTCCAGAACCTACTCAAAAACATGTTATCTTAATTAAATATGATGGAGCTTAGCAATCCAAAATGTGCCCAAACATGACTAAAGAATACTTTAGATGCCTCTCTTCTAGAGATTGTCTTCTTCCATGGAATGATCACACACATCTTGTTGAAGATGTCTACCATGACACGAAAGTAGTCATGGCCTCTGCGAGACATGGCCAAACCTCCAACAAATTCCATGGAGATGTTCTCCTAATACCCACTTGGTACTAGAAGTGGCATTTACAACCCAAGCTTTTGGTTTCTTGGCTTTCATATGCTACAAAGAACATAGCCTCTAACAAATATCACCACTTTCTCCTGCATATTTGGCTAGTACACATACCTCTACAAATTTTCCATTATCTTCATTATATCAAAATTTTCAGCAATCCTAGAGATACAGTCTTCTTTCACTAATCGAATCGTTTTGTCTTCAGATATGCGTAGCTTATCCAACTTGTATAGTAGGTTGTAGCCCTTATTTGAGGTGTTATTCATTTCCTTCCATGGAAGTGACCGATCTCTCCCTCAACTACTTGTATACTCCTCTGAAATATTCATCCCCCTCATTATCTTCACTTAAAAGATCATGAGTGAATGGCTCAAGTTGCATTATCACACTAACTACTGCAATCTTCTTTAGTAGGGGACATGAAAGCATGCCAACTAGCTTGTTTTTAGATCATTTTTTGTATCTAATCAATAGGTGGAATTGTTGCAAGAATCCCAACCACTTGTAATGTCTCACTTGTTTCATCTTGCTTTGACTTTATAGGTACTTAAGAGATTGATGATCAATGTGTATGATAGTGTCTTTTGTTGGGTTCTAATATCTTTTACAATGAGCATGCCTGATGGTTCTTAAAGTTAAACATATAACATAATTATTAATGGCACAAAACACAGTCATACATAGTACATAGAAATTACCCTAGAAACCCCTCTACCAAGGAAAACCAACAAACCAATGAGTTTTACCACTCATCTATTAGAAACACTCTTAAACCAGTGTTTACAACAACAATTTACAAGATCTCTACAACTCAAGCATGAAATCACTACACGTGTACAGTACCAACACAATCTAGTCGATACACCACAATACTTCTCACTCTCTTGTGTCTCATATATCATAATCTCATACATAGCCTTATACCTTACATTGTATTAATAGATGCAATACATACACTAGCTCATGGTACCCAAGTTAGTTATGGTTAACTTCTCATTAATGGTGGTCCATAACTTCCTAACTAAATGCAATTATTTTGTTACAATCGACTTGACTGAGTCAACCATAGTCAACTACTTGTTGAACTTCTTGTTGGGAAAATCAATTGCTTATGAAAACAATCAATTCCAATCATAAATTATCAACCAGGGTACATATGTTTGTTTCAAGGATATCATGCAAAGTCTACACATGCAACGATTTCTTCTTATAGCATTTAGCATCTAATATGCGTTGCAATACAATAAATCAATCCACTCTTGCAAAAATAAAGCAATTAAAGAAATGCAAGAAAATAAACACACTATGCGGAAATTAAATCACACCATCTACAAGTATCAGGAGTATGAATCAACTGTCTCTTGAAGCAACCCCATCGAGGTGCAGTAAGACTAACTACATAATTGAAATCTCAAATCGCTCTTGCAAAAATGAAACACACTCATACTTGAGAAATGAAACACACTCACACTTGTAGAAAAGTAAATCACGCTCACACTTACAGAAATGAAACACACTCACACTTACAGAAAAGTAAATCACACTATGGTTGCAGTCACACTAAGCTATGAAGTTAGACACGCTTGCATATTTAAAGAACTTGAAAAAATGTACAATTGTGAAAACAAAATAAAAGAAGTTAATAAATACAAGTTAATCTATTCACAAAATACAAGAATTAAAGAACTATAACTACATTAACAAAAGAGATTATAACTTGGACTTATTGCTCTAAGAGTCCTCCTTGAATTGAGAAGGAGCTCTTATTTATACACGAATTCTCCATAACAAATAATAAATAAAGAACCAAAATATCCTCGTGAAGATCTAAAATATCTTCAACAAATTATTAATAATTTGGATCTCAAAATCAATTCAAATCTAATCCCAAGATCTTTGCTATCCAAACTAATCTCAATCTATTGTTCCAAGATTCTCTCATCATCCAAGATCTCAATCTATGATGAATATTCAATAATTGAAAAATGCATTTTCATGGATTTACAAAACTATTTACGAAGTGTTGTTACTTGCAGAAGTAACATCAGATAGTAAAACATTAATTCCTCAAAAAGTACGATCTAGGTTTTTGAGATATTTTGAGGATAGGCTTACATTGACTTAATAATGCCTCATATCAAAAATATCAAGTACCCACTTCGTGGATCTTCTGTTATGGAAGTAAAAGCAAGTGTCCACAAGTAAAAAATTAGTCCTATTTTTGCAAAAGTCATCTATAGTATTATGTTTTCAAAGATAAATGCAATTATGTTCTTTTTCTGATGTGTAATTATTATTCATATGAAAATACTAAAGATATGCAATGGAAAACACCTTAGGCACAAAATCCTGCACATAAGCAAAAAATGGATTAGTAAGCATTAATACAAAGTTATGAGTGGGCAAGAAGGGATTAAGAGTAGGGAAAATATAATATAAAATGATGACAATCCCATGACCCAACATCTCCCCCAAACTGAATATATTGCATGTCCTCATGCAACCCAATACCTTTGTATCAACCAAGCTATAAGGACCCATATTCTGTTGCTTTCATTTTTCTTAATGCACAATAACGAAAACCACTGACAATGCCTCTCTGCTTGCCCAACTAATAAAATGCAAGAATTCTTGCCCAATAGCACCTTGAAATTTCTCCAAACAATGGCTGTCCATTTTTCACAAATTTGCATTTATCATAAAAGAACCATCTCAAAACACATGTCATCATTAGTTAGTCATAAACAAAACAAGTTAGCTACTTATGATTGCTTCAATACATGGTCATCTAGATCATCTTAACAGTCTTATGTTTCATTCCCATAGCAAATATACCTTCAAAAGTAACCCTCAAGTGACATTTAGCAATTCTAATGAAGTAACAACAGACTATTCTACAAGTAACAACGGAGTGTTTAACCATTTTCTCGTAAACTACAAATTGGATTTCTGTGAAATTTTGCAAGCAAATTTCTACCATTCCATTGCTTCTCCTTACCAAAAATTTGAGATACCCACATCATGGATTTTGAGAAAAATGAAAAATAGTTGCAGATAATGATGCTCAATATATCGAAATTTGTGGACTATTTTTTCCTAAAAATCAGTGGGTATATTCTCCTTATCATAATGCTTCACTCCTCCAAATTTCATGGATACCCATTTAGGCATTTATAAGATACGATCAATTCAATTTCTGCACTTTAGGCTGCCATAAAAAGGCTCAACTATTGTACATGCATTTACCAAGTGATCTATGTGAAGGCTTGAAATAATTATGCATGGATATGAAAATCACAATAGATTCTTCTCCATCTTTTTTCTGAAATGGCTGGTAACATCATTATGTATTTTTGTAAGATATGTTTCTCCAATGTTTCCGTTTCAAAAAAATAATGTTGCTACAAAGCTTGAAATTCATGTAAATCATAGAAACTCTTAATATATGAGGTGAAGAGAATTACCAAGACCGGTGTAATTGCTACATGGCAATGATCCTTTCCTCCCCCAAATTGAAGAATTTATCAGACCTCCGAAAAAAGAAGAGATAAATGGTTTTGAGATTTGTCCATATATCCACACTTGTTCAAAGTATCAAAGAGAGATATGTTACACACTCTAGTGCAAGCTGCCTTAAAACTCCCATTTTTAATTTACTTGGTGTGTTGCAAGTTTGTTGGACAAGGTATGCCTCATGGTAAGTTCATGCTTCTCTAAAATGTCATTCAAAACTGACTTTAAACAACTCATAAACATGTTGCATATCCAATGTCAATATATAAAGATTTAAAAGAGTCTCCCCACTCATATGTAATAACATGGAAATCAAGCAATGCAATAGAAATGGAAAAATGGCACGTGCATTCCAAATTATCTTGGCATGGCAATGAGCTCCTCTCAATGAACATTTTTAACACACAAACAATAGCAATCTAATCCTTCAGTACTCTGTCAACCCACTATAGGATTGTTGGCTAAATTTAACAATCACCCACTCTTGAGATCAAAGCCAAATTCATAATAAATATGATATGGAGTGTCAATTGTGTAACCATCGCTCTTATGGCACTAAAAATATTGTAAGGAATGTTGTTGCAAAGGTTTCTAGCAAGGAATGTTTGTTGCTGCTATTCAAGTATGGTAGCCAACAAAAGGTAGCTTCTATTCTCAAGGATGGAACCACAGTCTTCTCTCTAAAGTTGCCTTAGTGCCGCTCAAAAATGATTGTGTTATGTTGTTATTAATTATGATGCAAGGCTTCCAACTAACTTTCCATGGGTAAACATCTCCATAACAAGCCACTTTCAACAAAAATGTGTAGATCTGTAATGCTTCTTGATCTTCTTTCTACACCCCATTGAAGACAATCTTGAAATTCATGGTAAAATTAGCATCAAATAAACAGTTAGAGGATTGATGTCATACCCACTCATGCCATTGACTTAGAAAATATTGTCTTCATCTGAAGTAAATGCCCAGGTGAGTGATGCCAAATGTAGAAATGGAAATAGGTTGTTTCCATCAAAATGCTTGTGCTACTACCCAAGATATAATGAGATAATGTTGATCCATGTGGGCATAGGGACAACCCTCAAGCAATAACATAACACTCAGTTGTCCATTGTGAATTTGTGGCATGATTTAGCAAATGAAATTATGCCATCAAATTGTCATACATTTTCTCATGCATGTTGTTACAATATGTGAATGCAAGGGCTAATTTTATTGTCCATTTGTGGTAGCAAGCAACCATGATGTTCATTAATGAAAAAATATAGCACATAATTTATTTTTAAATACTTCATTATATGCAGGGTATAACATTTCTTATGAACTTTTGTGAGGAACCTACAACAATTAATTAATGAAAATACACTAGATAGCAGTAATAACATAACTCAAAATCACTTTATTGATCACAGGTCACTTCGAGGGGGCAACCTCCTTTGAGCAAGCTCAATACAAATAAATTCACGGTACCTTCATTGGCCTCAACACACACTTATATACTAAGTCTATGCCCAATACTATGGGTCAATACCATATGACATATAATACTACGGGATGACTTACAAAGCATATGCATCCAATACTATAGGTCAATACCATGGGCTAATACAAACTATGGATCAACAAATACTACAGGATGACTTACAAAGCATATGCGTCCAACAACAATATGCTAACAAAGTACAGAGAAGGGTTGACATGGGTTCCTAACATCCCCTCTCCCTTAGAAAAAGTTGTGTCCTCAAAGTTTTAAATGTGGAAATTGATGCGGAATCTGAAGGAGTGGTTCCCCTAGAGCATCCTCGGGTTGCATTCTGTGCCACTAAATGAATACCTCTGTGATAGATTGAGAGAGAAGTTGACGCCTTCTGAGTTTCAGGGAGGATTGCATAGAAGGCTGTAGACGAAGAAGAACCATTTCAGTTGCATGAAAAGTGTGCTCAGAACGGTGTTGATCAGCTTATTGTTTTAGTCGAATTATTTCCATGTGAAGATTGTCCTGCAGAATGAGAAGAATTTGATCGCGATTTCGAAGAACCAAGTCAATTTCCTCAACTAGGGAACTGTTGAGGGTGTATGGAAGAAGAACTAGCAGTGCCTATCCATAGACTGCTTCATATGGTGTCATTTTAGATGTGGTTTGGTACCACCAGAGCGTTTCAAGGAAATCCATAGAAATAACTGTCCAAATCTGTGTAGGGATAGGCAAGGGTTCAAGCAGTCCCGAAAGGAGTGTTGTTTCACCCTTGTTGACCTGGAAAGTATCACAGTCATCCACTAGCGGTTGAATTGTCATTTTCAGTCCCTTCCAAAAGAAGTTACATGGTTCCCGGTCATACGTTTTGAAGAACCCAGAGTGCCCTGCCGATGGAGAAGCATGGAGTTCATAGAAGAGATAGCCCAGTTGAATAGATTGCAACCAATTTGGAAGAAGTAGAGAAATAGCTGTAAGAGAAACTGGGTCATCAAATGTGCGAGAAGGAGCATCTGCCACCATATTGTCCTTACCCTTCTTGTAATTGATTGCATAGGCATAACCCATGAGTTGGATAACCCATTTCAGGTGTGTTGGGGAGGAGACTCGTTGTTCCAAGAAATTTTCTAGACTCTGGAGATCAGTCTTGATGCAGAAATAATTCCCTAATAGGTATGGATGCCACTTTTGTACAGCATGCAAAATAGCCATCATTTCCTTCTGAGATGGAGATGCGGCTAAATTCTTACCGGAAAGGTCTCTTGAAGGTGGCAAGCCCACTGGTTCAGCAAAGACACCTACATATCTATCCAAGGAATTAATGGAGACCGTTGATGGGTGCATCTGAATGGAATGGAGCTGAGCGATGACACCATGTGAATTCTTCTTAAGGATCTTTTCCAAGCGATGTGAACTAATGATGCGGAGAGACCCTAGGTGTAAGCCCGTAAATTTGTGTTGTTTCCCATTGACTGAAAACTGCATCCAAACTTCAGCAAAATCTCATAAGATGGGGCCAAGAGTGCGTAACCATTGAACGCCCAAAACCACATCACATCCGCCTAAGGACAAGGCAAACATGTCAGAGCGCAGGTTATAATCTTCCAGAGAGATACGCACATTGTGACACTTCCCCTTGCAAGGTAAGGTTCCCCCATTGGCAATCATGACTTCAAAGTTGGGGCAAGGATGGACAAAACAATCATCTTGTTTGGCGATCCGATGGTCAATGAAATTATGAGTGCTACCAGAATTAATGAGTATTGTAAGAGGGATCTTCTTGAATTAACCACTGACATGCATTGTTTGGGGGGTGGTGATTTGGGCTAAAGCATGGAGAGATATCTCTGGTTGGTCGTCCTGAGACGGAGAGTCAATAGGCAGCTCTTGAATGTCAACCTGATCATCTATTGTATCTGGAGCTTCTTCACAAATTTCAGAGGCAGGCGAAGAATCCACATCCAAGAGATAGAGCTTTTTCTCAACACATCTATGTCCCCGAGTGAATTTCTCATCACAATTATAACAAATCCCTTTTTCTCTGCGTTCCTACATCTCTGTTTTAGACAAATTCTTGATAGGAGTTGGTCGAGGAGCTGGCGGGATGGGAGGTCGTTGAAAACCCATACTTCTGAAGGGAAAAAAAGTGGGTTTGGAGCGTTGTTGGGCTGCAATCTTGTCTTCTGCCAACTTAGCCAACCCAAGGGCTTCCATCATTGTGTTGGGACAGAACATTTTGACCTCTGAGCAGATTTCATCCTTAAGACCACTAATAAAACAACTCCTATAGAATTCATCAGACAATCCTTCTTTGTGATTGGCTAGTTTCTCAAATTCTGTTTGATACTCTCTCACAGTGCCAAATTGGCGAAGTTTAGTGAGTGCTCCAGTGAAGTCATCAAAAGCACTAGGACCAAATCATTGCAAAAGGAGTTGGAAAAAATTTGTCCATGTTGGCTCGTCATGAGCCTTGATGTACCATCGATACCATTGAAGAGCTTCTTGTTCCAAATGAAAGGATGCAAGTGAAACTTTGTTGATATCAAAAGTATTATGCAGACTGAAATATTGTTCTGCCTGATAGATCCATCTAATCGGATCAGTACCATTGAAGCGAGGAAAATCAAGATTCGAACCATGGAAATTGCTGGAAGAAGAAAACCCATTGTCTGAAGAAGACTCTGACTGTTGTTTATTGTTCATGGTTGAATGCTCAAGATGGAGGCCAAGAAATTTTTCATCCAGATCCTGGAGTTTGGTTTTAAGGGCTGCAAGTTCTTCCTCCATGGTTTTTGCTCCTTCGCGGGTGACAACCATAACCAGGATTTTTTTATTTTTATTTTTGAGTGGGTAGATAAAAAAAAACAGAAACTGTTTTAGTAAAGGAAAATCTGGATTTGGGAAAAAATTTGATGGGTAATTTGGGTTTGACTAGGTTTTGGACACTTTCAAAGGGACACGGAAGCAGAAGAGGGGGATTTCAAAAGCGGGGTGAAAGAATGAGAAAATTTGGCAGAGAGGGACAAAGAAGCAGAAATATGAAATGAACACTGTGGTAAAATTTGAAGGCGATTGGGTGAAAATCGAAGAAGTTATGGCAAACCCTAAAAATAGACAAATGTGGAATTTTTGGCGTTGGGAAGTGGAATTTGGGATAGGGTCCTCGGGAATGAAATATGCAGAATCAGATTGCAGGGGTGTCAGGGAAGTTTCAAGGGAAACGAAGTTAAAACAAGGGAGATATGGGGGAAATGGATCTACAATGGCGCGGAAGTGATCGGCAACAGATGGATCTACAACGACGCGGAAGTGATCGGCAATAAATGGATCTACAACGACGCGGAAGTGATCGACAACAATTCTAGGTAGAGTAAATCTGCGATTTATCAGCTGAAAATAGATATGGACTCCAGGTATGCTCGGCTTCCTAACGGTCTAGGGGATTCACACGGCCACCAATGTTGTCTGACGGCTATTGGTGTCCATTTTGTCACTAATTTTTATCATCAAATATACTCTGAGTGGCATTAATTGAAATATTTTTGTATAATAAATCACTCTTCTTGCCATTCAGACTGTCAAACAAACTCAGGTATGCATTTATTTGAACATCATATGAATCATGGATAATTATCAACATTTTTTATGATTTATTAACAATCATCGCATATTTCTAACCATGATTGGTAGTTATTTTTTTCTCTACAGGCTGCGGTCTTCAAATGGACCTTCATTCGGACTTGCTTTCATGCCAAAGACGCCAGCAGCGTTCAACCCATCGTCCAGCCCTTCGTTCAACCCGAGAGATCGTTGGTTGGCATATTCCTGGCCATTAAAGACAGAAACGGAAACATGGGTTCGGTTAGCAACGTGGTGGTTATGGTTGGTGAGCCCCGGTTCTAGAAGATTCGCCTCCTTGCTTGTCGATCTTGATAGCACACCTCCTGCTCACGTTAACATTCCAGAAGCTCTGTCTCTCCCATCTGTTTAGCTCGCCAGCACACGCTCATGCCCACGTCGATGCTCCAGCACCTCCACATTTCCACGCTCAACCTGCCAGCACATGCTTCTACCCACGGTTGAAGGAAACGAACACGCAGTTGTTTACGTTAGGTACGATCGACGCCGTGAAAGCAGGCAGGAAGCCTCTGCGCTGTCGTACAGTGTTATGAGGATGTTCAGTGGCCATGAGCTGTCGAGAGTTGTTAAGCAGAGCCGTTTCTGGCATTAAAACTGCCTCTTATTAGAGCAGTCGACCACTAAAGGGTCGACTTACTCTCCCCATTGTAAAATTGTATAAATAGACATCTTCATGACTGAGACGAGTTAGTCTCTAGAGTTTTAGGAAACTGTCAGTCTTTTAAGCTACAAACGCCGTGTAATTTTCTTAGTTAATGGAAGCTCCTGAATTTTATTATTGATGCTCTGTTGTTGGTGACTAAGTTGATCTAGTTTCCATCTTTGATTGCTAGGAAGGGCCCCTCATCAACCGGAGGTTTTATTTATGTTTTTCTATATTTTCTTTTCTGCAAATAGCTAGTTCATTGTCCAGTTTATATAATTAATCATGTTTTCCTGTATATGTCATTTCCTTATTTCTCTGTAATCTGTATTTTGCTGCTAACTTAGTTTTCTTTTCCAGGATTGATAATGGTCGACCAAGCATAGTGTTTTTAGTTTGTTTTCAATCTTTTGCAATTAGATGGTTTGTTTTCAATCTTCTGCAATTAGATAGAATTTAGATAGTTGTTGTTTCTAGTTTAGTTATAATCAGAATTAGTTCCATTAGTTTCTTTTTCTGTAGTTGTAGGTTAAGTTTTATCCTCAGTTTTGTTTAATTATAGAAGTAGTTCATCTTTCAATAATAGGTTATTTCCTACTATCTTAGCTTCTCAACAGTCTTCTCACTGACTTCTTTGCACTGTAGGTTCATCTGCATTTTCCAGCTGACGATTAAGATCATCAAAACTGCCTCTTTCCTTAGTTTAATTCGTTTTCTTCCATCCAGACTGTCATTCGGACAGTCATCCGGATCGTCATTCGGACTTTCATACTTTCTGCATTGTTTTCATGCTTATTTTGAATTCCGTTTCTTAGGTTTTTGAATTGTAATCTTGCTTGCTTCTAATCAGCATTTTTAACTATAATTAGGACCTTGCTTTATATTCCGTAAAAATTTTAATTAAGTTTGTCATTAGTCCTAGTTTCCATCTCATTCTCCTTCACTTTGTTTTAACTGTTTTTCAAATTATGTCTTTCATATTTGATTTACCAATATGTTACTGTTTTAGAATTTATCAGTCTTATTCTTAGTGTAGTTTATTTCATGTTCTTAAGATTTATTTCAGATTAGAGTTGATAATTTCATTCTCCAAGTATTCTAGTTTTAATAGTTTATTTGTTAAGTATAGGATCAGTTTTCCATTCACACAAATAATGAAGATGTTCATGGAATAGAGTTTGGATTAGAAATAAATATCTTTATCAAGTTTTCTACTTGCTTCTATATAACATATATTTATCAAGTTTTCTACTTGCTTCCAAATTGAATTCAGAAATAATATATTTATTAAGTTTTCTACTTGCTTCTAGATTTCATTAGTTTTATATCATTTTGCTTATGGATAGAAGATAGATCATAATGTTTAAGGTTAATTGTAATTGGTCTCTTTGTAGTTTACATCTCTTTGTCGAAATTAGGTTAGATTTACTTCCATTTTGTTTTGTTGTTACACTTGAAATTCATTACGATTCATTCACTCCAGTTCCTATTACATTTGATATACAACATCAAGGAGAATGGAATTAGATGCTTTAGTGTAGTTTTGAAGTATTAACTAAATGCATAAGTAGTTATTGAATTTATTAAGTAGTTTATAGTTTTTGTCTTCAGTCAAGTAATTTTCATTTTTATAATAAGTAGTTTGCTTTTTAATCAGTATTTGTTCTTTTTCCATTGTTTAATCATAGAGTAGAATAGTATAGCTTGATACTATTCTGATCTATTGGTTTAACTAGGTTTAAATTAGTTTCTTCATTGTTTTTCTGAAGTTTGACTCAGTTTTTTATTTTGAAAGATCTTTCGATATTTTCTTTATTAAACATTTCTAAGGTCTGACAAGCTGAAACTTAGGTGCCATTCTACCTTAGCATATACTGTGCCTCAACTCTAAGAATACAAACCCTGGTCGATAATTAAATATTAGGTGGTTCTTTAAGACAGTAAATACACCTCAACATTTTGGCGCCATTGCCGGGGAGTTGTAGATAGATAGGTAGAATTCAGTTGTAGATAGATAGAACCTTCTCTTAAAAACTTAGTGATAGATTTGAATTTTTCTGCTTTTTAAAATTTAGAAATAGGTTGGTGGGGGGTGAGCAGTAAGACAAGAGATAAGAACCTACGCATCTGTTATAACAAGCATCCCCAAAACCCAACAGTAGTAGTGATGCAGTTAGAATTTATTTCAGTTATAGTTTGTTTTCATGAATAGGTCTAGAGACTCAAAAGGTAGATTTATTAAAACTAGCCCTCCTACTAGAATCCCCACTAGAATTCCTACTAACCTATACGGGGGGCATGCCACCCCAACTACTAACTCAGCAGAAAGGTATCGGAAGACACCTAAGGGGGATAGTCCTACTTGGAAAGCAAAGGAAATCCTTTCTGGAAATCAATTAGGGGAAACCATAGGGACATCAGAACAGTCTGTTCATAAAGAAATTCCACAGGAACCTCAAGCTCATATTGAGACCGAACTTAGACAAGAGGAAACTCCAAAGGATAAAACTTCAGAACCTTCCAACCCTCTATTAGTCCAAAAACTCAAAGACACTACTTTTTCAATAGTAGGTGGTTCAAACTTAGTAGATTTTGTTGATCTTGCGCAAGTAGACACTCTTTTTGAGAATTCTGTGAACACAGTCATCTCACAGATTGAGACAACAATAGTAGGACCTTCAAAACTGGATACCCACGTAGCTGGTAATTCTCCTCCTAAAAAGAAGAATACTCTTCCTGAAACAGAACGTTGGGACATCCCATATTCACTAAGAAAGGATCCACCTAGGTATTCTCTCTTTGGCAATCGAATCTTCATGGGGGATGAAAATGAAGATCGTGTCCGACAAGATGAAGGAGAAGGAGAGGTTAGAATCGAAGGTACTTTTGGATTCCCTATCTTAGACACTGCACAAGATGTAACTATGAAAAAATCCCCTCCCTCCTCACTACCAACCTTGTATGGGAAGAGTAGTGAGGATCCGAATACATTCTTGTTCGAGTTTGACATTTTGTGTAGGAGTTATAATTACCTACAAGATGGCCAAAAGCTAAAACTTTTTCCTACCTAATTAAAAGATTCCTCTCTCCGATGGTTCATGGGATTAGGAGAATCTAGTATTAAAACTTGGGAAGACATGAAGAATGCATTTCTACGGAAATATCAAGAATACTCTCGCAGTGATATTTTTAAAATTCAACAACTTGAAGATGAGAGCCTAGAAGACTATCTCGAGAGATTTAACTATGTGTTACATAAATCTAAATATAGTGATCTTCGGGAAGATGCAGTAATAACACTCTTCCTCAAGAGAATCTCAAAAGAATTCTTCGAAAACCTTAATCTCATGGCAGAAGGAGACATCTCTCATAAGTATTTTGCATAGATTTGTGAACTATGTAGAAATTACTCTAGGAGCAAAGGGAAAAGTGGAAGACACTTTCGAGAATCTTATGCTAGGAACCCGAAAGGGAACACATCCAGTCCTGGTGGAGTTACAAGGGTAGAGTTGGGAAGCCTATTGGAAAATTTCAAAACAGATATCTTAGGAGCCATGGGTTCTCAACTAGATGCATTACAAGCTAAGAAGAGGCAAGATGAAGAGCATGCAGCAATGAATGTTTTCTGTCCTAGGTGTAGAACTAAACGTCCTCAACGAGAATTTCGATTGAATAATGTTTCAGTTTGTCACCTTTGTACAAAAGAACATCCAACTGATAATTGTCCGTCATTGCCTAGGTTGCAAGCTGTGTATAAGAGTGGAAAATTTGGTGAATCATCTAGGAGGCCTTGGAAACCTAGAGATCAACCATCATATCAAGATCCATCACAAATTCCACCCCATTACTATCCTTATCAACCTCCTCAACAATGGAATACTTCAGGTTGGAAGAATTGGCCACCGCAGTACCCTCCTCAAAATACCCAACAGCAACAATGACCACATGGGTGGAGAGGAAAAGCTTATGCTCAACCACCTCCTCCTATGCCTAACTATCCTTACCCACCTAATATTCAGCAACTTTTGCCTGGATTTACACCTCCTCCACTACCCCCTATCCCAAATCAACCTCACCATTGCCAGAATATGAATCCTCCAATACCCACAATATTACCTGCACAACCGATACTGAATCCTAACAACAAGCCAACCCAAGCTCTTAACAGCATTGGGTTGCTGCCTCTTCCATCATATGCCATTTCAACCGCACTAATACACGAAATTCAACTGCGGTCTGGAAGAGTTTTACAAAATCATCCCAAGTCATCAGTTGTTATCCAAGAAGAGAACGAAGAAGAAAACATACCTACCGAAGTTTTGAATGATGCCATTCTTGAAGATGTGGTTATTCCTAAATCTTCAACACACAACCATCCACATAAAGAAGTAATTACAGGGGAAAAATCACCTCCATATCCGGAGCATCTAGTAATAGAAAAACCTGTAACTTATCCAGAGTATGATATCATTAACGAATTGAAGAATATTTGCATTAAAATCCCTTTGTTACAAGCCATTAAGGATATCCCAATCTATAGTAAAGTAATAAAGGAACTCTGTATTAAAAGACCAGGCAGAAAACAAAAAGACACTCCGACGATTCATGTAATAGGAGAAAAATCAGATTGCATAGCAAAGCAACCTAGAATCCCAAAGTATTCAAACCCAGGAAACCCCGTGGTGACTATTATCATCAATAACACTACCATATGGAACACACTTATTGATCTAGGAGTTGCTATCAACCTGATGATTACCATAGTTTTAGAAACTCTTAATTTAGGATAGTTCCTCCGCCCTACCCCAACAATGCTAGAATTAGCAGATCGCACGATGGTGCAGCGTGCTGGAATCTTAGATGACATCACTGTATCAGTAGCTTCATGGGAATATCCTGTGGACTTCATGGTCATAGAATCAAAAGACCCTTCCAAAGGTCACCCCATTATTTTAGGAAGACCTTGGTTGGCTAAGGCCAATGCATTTATCAGATGTAGGGATGGAGAGATGATTATCTTTGATGGGTTATCTACAAGAAAACTAGCTTTATACCCACCATCTCAGCCAGTAACTGAAAACCTATTTTGGTTAGATTGTCCTTTCAGGGGTGAGAAATTGGAAGAACTTTCCTTTGTTAGTGATTTCTCCTTGGCACTTCAAGAACAAAACACCGAGAATGTGTTGAATCAATTTATCTCTTCCACAACATGTATAGACTTTCCTCAGTCTTTTTCCCAACTTGACCAGATCTTTGGAGATGAATTCCAAGAAAACATGAGTCTCTCAACATTTACGAGTACACCATGTGTCTTCACGATCGAAGAACATCTAGGATCCTATACCATACCTTGTGAGGTTAGTTCCGACAAACTTCTACATATAAATGCAGGTTTAGATGAGAGTCAGCAAAAGAAATTACTAAAAGTTCTCAAGAGTCAAACTGGAGCATTTGCGTGGGAATATACCGATATGAAAGGTATACACCCAGATACCTGTATCCACCACATTTACACAGACTCAAACATACCTCCTGTTAGGTAGCCCCAGAGAAGAATGAATCCAACCCTAAAGGATATAGTAAAAGATGAACTACAAAAACTCCTTAACGTCGGTTTCATTTACCCAATTTCCAACAGTAAATGGGTGTCTCCTCTAGTGGTAGTTCCAAAGAAAGTCACAGGGAAATGGCATATCTGTGTTGACTTTCGAGAACTGAACAAGGCCACTCTTAAGGACTACTTCTCGTTTCCTTTCATCGATCAGGTGTTAGACACCTTATCAGAGAAATAATATTTTTCATTCCTTGATGGGTATAGTGGATACAATCAAATACTAATAGCACTTGAGGATCAAGACAAGACAACCTTTACTTGTTC
Source organism: Larix kaempferi (assembly GCA_027924585.1). NCBI lineage: Eukaryota > Viridiplantae > Streptophyta > Pinopsida > Pinales > Pinaceae > Larix > Larix kaempferi. The sequence goes on along the minus strand of BSBM01000399.1, from coordinate 526,087 downwards.
TTGGGGGACATATGCCTATCGAGTGTTACCACTTGGCCTCTGGAATGCACCTGCTACCTTCCAACATGCAGTTTTAGGAATCTTCGCTGACCTTATACATGATTGTGTAGAAGTTTATATGGATGATTTTACAATTTATGGTAATACCTTCCAAGAAGCCCTTGACGACCTCGAAACAGTTCTTATTTGGTGCCAAGAAACGAACTTAGCTCTTAGTCATGAAAAATGTAAGATGTTACTAACCGAGGGCATAGTTCTGGGACATCATGTCTCTCTTCAAGGTATCAAGGTAGATCCTGCCAAGATAAATATAATTGTTAATATTCCTCCTCCAAAAACTCTGAAGGAAGTAAGAAGTTTTCTTGGCCATGCAGGCTATTATAGACTTTTTATTGAAAATTTCACTAAGATTGCTGCACCTATGTTCAAGCTACTCATGAAAGACACAGAATTCCAATGAACTGAACCTTGCCAACATGCCTTCGAAACCTTGAAAGTAAAGCTATCAGTGGCACCAATACTTAGGGGCCCAAATTGTCCCTTCCCTTCCATATATCCACTGATGCTTCCGACATAGCTATAGGGGCAGTCTCAGGTCAAAAAGAGGGACAAACATCACATGCCATTTACATTGCTAGTAAAAACCTGACTCCTATAGAATCAAAATACACTATTACGGAAAAAGAGTTTCTAGCAGTAGTCTATGCCATCAACAAGTTTTGTCATTATATCACAGGATATGAAATCTTTATACACACTTACCACTCCGCCATCATATTTTTAATGAATAAACCTATCACCAATGGCAGAGTGACTCGGTGGCTTCTTTTGTTACAAGAATTTAACATCACCATTGTTGATCGTCCCAGTCGAGAGAATGTGGTAGCTGATTTTATCTCTCAAATTCAAACTGACGATAATGCTAGTCCTGTCGATGATAGCTTCCCAGATGAACATTTGTTCGTTGTGTCTGTTTGAACCCCATGGTTTGCAAACATAGCCAATTATTTAGCAATTGGAAAGCTACCAAACCATCTCTCTCCACCCGAGAAACATAGGATCATAGTTCAAAGTTCCAATTATTCTTGGGTGGATAATGATCTCTTTCGTACTGGTCCTGATATTATTATTAGACGATGTGTGCGTGAGGATGAGATGGCAGAGATCCTACATGCATGTCATGGTGGACCTTGTGGCAGGCATTTTTCTGATAAGAGAATAGCATACAAAGTGTTGCACTCTGGGTATTATTGGCCAATCATTTTCAAAGATGCTGCCAAGTATGTCAAGGGGTGTGACAGTTGCCAAATAATGGGTAGACCTACACCATCTGATGAGATGCCTTTACAACCCCAAGTCATGATTGAGCCTTTTGAAAAATGGGCTCTAGATTTTGTTGGGCCAATTTCCCCTATGTCTCGCAAGAAGAAGTACATCCTAGTCTGTACAGATTATGTCACCAAGTGGGTAGAAGCCAAAGCCTTATTCCGAGCCACAGAGAAATCTGTGGTGGAATTCATATATGAAGAAATCTTTACTCAATTCGGTGTACCTAGGGAAATTGTAACCGATCAAGGATCTCAGTTTACCTCCAAATTAATAAAAGAGCTTATTGAAAAATATGGTATTAGACATTGTAAATCTTCACCATATCACCCGCAAGCCAATGGTCAGGTGGAATCCACCAACAAAGTATTAGAAGCCATCCTGACTAAGACTATTCAGTTACACCACAAAGACTGGGCAGATAGGCTCCCAGAAGCCTTGTGGGATTATAGAATAACTTGGAGGAACACCACTAGCCACACACCTTATGAACTTGTTTATGGTAAACAAGTTCTTCTACCTATTGAATTTCAAGTCAAAACCTTTCGTATGGTTGCACAATTAGGGATGAATCTAGAAGAAGCACAGGCACAACGAATCCTGCAAATAAATGAATTAGACGAGATTAGGCAAGATGCTATTCAATGCACAATTTTAATTCAAAATCAACGTAAAAAGTGGCATGATAGATACATTAAACAAAAACAATTCAAAACTGGAGACTGGGCGTTAATTTTTTATTCAAGATACAAAAACTTTAAAGGTAAATTAACTACTCGTTGGATGGGTCCATATGAAATTGTTACAACTTTTGATAATGGATCCATTAAAATTTAAACAATTGATGATTCTCAAATTTCTTTTGTTGTAAATGGACATAGACTTAGACTTTATCATCAACCAATATCTCAACAAGATTTTGTGTAGAATGCCTTACAACAGGAGGAAATGGAGCTAGTAGAAGAGGAAATCATTCCTCCTTCCTAGTTCTTGAAATTATTTTGGGTTATTTTCATTTGTATATATGTAAATATATCTTTGTTTTTTTTCAATAATAAGAGTCATCCCTAACCATTGATTGCATCTTTACAGGAAATTCATTTTTATGATCGGCTTATGAATTTTGTAAAATAAAACAAGAAGACTCTTTTCCTTAATTTTGAAAAATTTTCATAATTTTCTTTGTATATATGTTTTTATCTTGAATAAATTTGAATCATCTAACAAGTGGTTTTGCAGTTTGATTACAAGAACCTTATGATCAGCCCATGCAATATTATCCGAAAAGGGAAGTGCTCTAAAAAGAAATATCTATAGTTCTCCTTCTCTTTCGATTGTTGTTGAAATTGAAAATTTATAGCAAAAAGTTAAAACATTCTTTACATCATTTTTAATCACTTTCTTTTATGATTCTGTATATGGTATTTGATTCAAACATGTACATTTCTGATTTATCATTAGAACAGTTGCTTAAGACCCACTTTAATTACTATGATCTTCAGAATGTCTATCTTACACCTATGGACTACTAGCTCATCCTAGACTCATTATCAAAACTTGTCTCTTAAGCACTTTTAAAACGTAGCCCAAAAGTGAGTGATATTTTCTATTTTGTGGGGAACATTACTGACCTTTTATGAAGAATATAGACTGAGAGATCAAAGAACAGCTTTAGGTTATTATCTTTTGACATGATCTATAATTTAAGCCATTATAAATAAAGTTACTCATAAGGTTTGCGCTAAAAATTTAAATTATGTGTTTAACAGGCTTAACACACTCTAGTGCCAACCGGCTTCCTTACTAAAAATATCATTATACGAAGCAAACCCGTCGAGGTACTGAATAGGTTCGCTGGTAGCAGTTCCATGCTAAGTAAAATCTTAAACAAGGAAGCTCGATAAATGCAAGTAAACCCATTGGGGTACTAAACAGGCTCGTTGGCAGCAGGGCTATGCTTGCATAGTACCAAGATAAACCCGTTGGGGTACTAAACAGGCCTGCTGGCAGTGGGGCAATATCGGGTAAAAGAGGTTTGGTTAACGCATTGCTATTCACATGGCTCATAAAAAACCTGAGTATACAAACACATGTTTAGGCCAATTATTTATATTGTCATTAGCGAATGGCTGTAAGTTGGACTTGGTCCCTGGCATCTAATTCAAACAATACCTACGATATGATTATCCTAGAAATGGGACCCATAATTATAGTAAATCTCACAAACTCTACGGTGAACCTTATCTATATTCTTTGGATGACAAGAGATCTTTACAATGAATCATGGATGACTAGTTTTCCTATGGCATTTCACATCAATTATACTATCATTCTTCATATGGTCTTCTTAAGCACTATTGTATTCTTTTTGACAAATGTACATACCTGAATCATCTACATATATTAGTTAATATTTCATTTTCTTACGAAAATTATCACAGCATTTTTTTAGAATATTATTGCCTGAACCATGTATTAAAAATATTTGAATATTGATCAATTTTTCTTTGATGGCTTAAGGACATGCCGTATGTTGGTTTGGGGGAGGATCATAATTGTTTTTACTTTCTGAATATTTATGAAAAAAGTTTATTTATCTCTGATAAAATGATATGTATTTTCAGGAATAATGCAAAATAGCAGAAGAAGGATTGTCCTAATCAATGACAAATAAAGAGGAACGCAACTGAAAGATCCAGAAAAGCAAGTTTACAGCATCTTTTGTGCACTCACAGTCTCAGAAATTCCCTGCAAAATCAACTTCAGTCAGCATCAGCAAGCAAATCTTGTACAGATAAAAGTCTGTATGAAGGGTTGAATAACTGGTCGAATGCCGATCTGAATGAGGTGACGAACGAGGCAAATGTATAAATCTGAATGAAGTACCGAATCACACCATAGCTTATAATGAATTTATTAAACATGCCAAGTTATCCAAATTTGAATACTATTAATGAATCTAATTGGCTAATTATATCAGGAATCAATCAAATGTCAATTTCACACGTGGTCTCATTCCTTTATCTATCTTGCCTCCATTAAACGAATGGATTATGCATCATTTGGATCTTTAGAATCATTGCATGACTGCCATATGGCTTTAATTATCCTATCGTATGACCTGTCATCATATTGATCGAGTTATCATGATCTCCCACGTATAATCTATGTCTATAATTTCATTTCGAGAAATACGTTCAACCTGTCCAAAGCTCGGCTTTGGACATGGTTGAATATATCATAGCCACACGTATTCTCTGACTCACGCATTTCTATGTTGGTGCTTGATTCAAGGTCTTTGAATGACAAGTGTGATCTCTCAAGCATGCACCTTGTCCATCGTTCAACCATTCAAACGGACTTCAATTTAAACTGATGACTGCGTGAATTTCGCTCCATTCCTGCTCGTTTTCCATCTTCTCTGTTAAGTTGTGTCTCCTGCATCTTTTGCATCCCCTGTACCTATCTGCATCCCTCGACCTCTGTCTAGTTATGCCGATCTGTCATGAACCTAGAAGTTACCAGGATTTACTTTGCATCCCCGAGTTCAAAGAATGCCGTGAGGTATTCCTTCGAGCCGGAGGGGATCTATTTCTCCACCTTCTCCAAGGCCACGACCACGAAATTTCACTGTTGTTCACCAAAGGATTCAATGGCAAGACGGCCAAAGTTGGCCGTCTCACTTTTTCTGTGACGGGAGAATCTATCACATTAGCCACGAAGCTTCCTAGGGAAGGATCCCGTTGGCATAAACATCTCTTCCTTCCACGGAAGGCTCATGAATTTGCTTTGAAAGTCGAATATCAACATGTTGCTAGAACAAAAGGATTCCACCGAGAGTGGGTCAAGCTGAAATACCTAGATCCCTTGACTATCATCATCCATCTGATCACTTGTGAGGGTAAGTTTACTGTCTTTAAAGTCTGCCATTTCAGATTGCTAGCACATTTTGTTAACAATCAGACCCTCAATTTCCCATTCTATTTCCTGAAAATTTTAGAGAAAATGTCAAGCCAGGTCAGGAGGAATACTGTTAATCCCTTTGGAATCTTGTACCATTATTATCTTATTAAAATATTGATCATTCACCAATTGGAAAAGAGAGGGAAAACCTGGGATCGTTTTGTCTTTGAAATACTAACCCCTCATCTGATCGAGAAGCCTATTGCCAAATCCTCTGCTTCTCGAAAACACCCTCGTTTCCAAGCCAGTATTAGTGAGCCTACCCAAGCCTCTACGCAAATAGAACAAGACACCAAGCGTGTGCGGTTTGATGAGAATCCCTCAGGAGATGTACACCTTGTCCATCTATCACCTTCTCCTGAGCTTACCCTTGGTGACCCTACTTCAAAACCTCCACTCTTTTCAGTACCCACTAAATCCACGAGAACAAATTGTGACCAGTTCGTCGACTAGTCTGTCATCCAGACTGTCATTCAGCCATCACGTTCAGACAACCAATCAGACGACCATACCCTTGAAACACCTCTCCTCACATTAGCCAATGTATCTGCTCAATTGTCTGAAGCCCCTGCTGCTGAGAGTTCCTCTGCACACAACGAAGATAGATTTCTTGAAGAAAATACTGTTGAGATTGAAAAATATTCAAGAAAGTTGAGTCCTCAAAAGGACCTAGAACATTGCATAGAACAGCCCATTCTGAATCAGCAGGAAGTGGATAGATTGACCCGAGGGATAGCATGGTTGACAGACCAGAATCAGAATTATGTTGAAATAATCTCTAAGCTTCAGAAAGAAAACAAGGCACTACGCACAAAAGTAAGAAGCATTGAATGCTTGGTCAATGCCAGAGCAGCATCTCATACTACTCTCTGGATGAAGTATGACACCTTGAAGGACCAGTTTAGGAAGCTCCAGAAGCTTAAAGCTAAAACCACTTCCTCTTCCAAGTCGAAGGCAGCTGCTACCGCAGCTCAGCCTTCTTCCTGAACTTCTCTATTTTGCTCAATGGGACCTAGCATATCTCTGGTTTGGGGGAATGTTGGTGTCCATTTTGTCACTATTTTTTATCATCAAATATACTCTGAGTGGCATTAATTGCACTATTTTTGTATAATAAATCACTATTCTTTCCATTAAGACTGTCAAACAGACTCAGGTATGCATTTATTTGAACATCATACGAATCGTGGATAGTTATCAACCTTTTTTATGATTTATTAACAATCATCTCATATTTCTAGACATGCTTGGCAGTTAGTTTTTGCTCTACAGGCTGCAGTCTTCAAACGGACCTTCATTCGGACTCACTTTCACACCAAAGACGCCAGCGGTGTTCAACCCATCGTCTAGCCCTTCGTTCAGCCTGCAAGATTGTTGGTTGTGATATTCCTGGCCATTAAAGACAGAAACGGAAGCATGGGTTCGGTTAGCAACGTCGTGGTTATGGTTGGTGAGCCCAGGTTCTAGAAGATTCGCCTCCCTTCCTGTCGAGCTTGATAGCACACCTCCTACTCACGTCAACATTCCAGAAGCTCTATCTCTCCCATCCGTTTAGCTCTCCAACACACGCTCATGCCCACGTCGATGCTCCAGCAACTCCACCTTTCCATGCTCGACCTGTCAGCACATGCTTCTTCCCACGGTTGAAGGAAACAAACACACAGTTTTTCGCGTTAGTTAGGATTGACGTCGTGAAAGCAGGAAAGCGGCCTCTGCGTTGTCGTAGAGTGTTATGAGGACGTTCAGAGGCCATGAGCTGTCGAGAGTTGTTAAGCAGAGCCATTTATGGCATTAAGACTACATATTATTAGAACAGTCGACCACTAAAGGGTCGACTTGTTCTCCCCATTGTAAAATTGTATAAATAGACATCTTCGTGACTGAGACGAGTTAGTCTCTAGAGTTTTAGGAAACTATCAGTCTTTTAAGCTACAAACGCTGTGTAATTTTCTCAATTAATGGAAGCTCCTGAATTTTATTGTTGATGCTCTGTTGTTGGTGACTAAGTTGATCTAGTTTCCATCTCTAATTGCTGAGAAGGGCCCCTCATCAACCGGAGGTTTTATTTATGTTTTTCTGTATTTTCTTTTCTGCAAATAGCTAGTTCATTGTCCAGTTTATATAATTAATCATGTTTTCCTATATATGTGATTTCTTTATTTCTCTATATTCGGTATTTTGCTGCTAACTTAGTTTGCTTTTCCAGGATTGATAATGGTCAACCAAGCATAGTGTTTTTAGTTTGTTTTCAGTATTTTGCAATTAGATAATTTGTTTTCAGTCTTCTGCAATTAGATAGAATTTAGATAGTTTTTGTTTCCAGTTTAGTTATAATTAGAATTAGTTCCATTAGTTTCTTTTTTTCTAGATGTAGGTTAAGTTTTATCCTCAGTTTTGTTTAATTATAGAAGTAGTTCATCTTTCAATAATAGGTTATTTCCTACTATCTTAGCTTCTCAACAGTCTTCTCACTGACTTCTTTGCATTGTAGGTTCATCTGCATTCTCCAGCTGACGATTAAGATCATCAAAACTGCCTCTTTCCTTAGTTTAATTCGTTTTCTTCCATCTGGACTGTCATTCGGACAGTCATCTGGATCGTCATTCAGACTTTCATACTTTCTGCATTGTTTTCATGCTTATTTTGAATTCCATTTCTTAGGTTTTTGAATTGTAATCTTTCTTGCTTCTAATTAGCAATTTTAACTATAATTAGGACCTTGCTTTATATTCCGTAAAAATTTTAATTAAGTTTGTCATTATTCCTAGTTTCCATCTCATTCTCCTTCACTTTGTTTTAACTATTTTTCAAATTATATCTTTCATATTTGATTTACCAATATGTTATTGTTTTAGAATTTATCAGTCTTATTCTTAGTGTAGTTTATTTCATGTTCTTAAGATTTATTTCAGATTAGAGTTGATAATTTCATTCTCCAAGTATTCTAGTTTTAATAGTTTCTTTGTTAAGTATAGGATCAGTTTTCCATTCACACAGATAATGAAGATGTTCATGAAATAGAGTTTGGATCATAAATAAATATCTTTATCAAGTTTTCTACTTGATTCTATATAACATATCTTTATCAAGTTTTCTACTTGCTTCCAAATTGAATTCAGAAATAATATCTTTATTAAGTTTTCTACTTGCTTCTAGATTTCATTAATTTTATATCATTTTGCTTATGGATAGAAGATAGATCATAATGTTTAAGGTTAATTGTAATTGGTTTCTTTGTAGTTTACATCTCTTTGTCGAAATTAGGTTAGATTTACTTCCATTTTGTCTTGTTGTTACATTTGAAAGTCATTACGATTCATTCACTCCAATTCCTATTACATTTGATATACAACATCAAGGAGAATGGAATTGGATGCTTTAGTGTAGTTTTGAAGTATTAACTAAATGCATTAGTAGTTATTGAATTTATTAAGTAGTATATAGTTTTTGTCTTAAGTCAAGTAATTTTCATAATAAGTAGTTTGCTTTTTAATCTGTATTTGTTCTTTTTCCATTGTTTAATCATAGAGTAGAGTAGTATAGCTTGATACTATTATGATCTATTGGTTTAACTAGGTTTAAATTAGTTTCTTCATTGTTTTTCTGAAGTTTGACTCGGTTTTTCATTTTGAAAGATCTTTCGATCTTTTCTTTATTAAACATTTCTAAGGTATGACAAGCCGAAACTTAGGTGCCATTCTACCTTGGCATATACTGTGCCTCAACTCTAAGAATACCAACCCTAGTCAATAATTAAATATTAGGTGGTTCTTTAAGACAGTAAATACACCTCAACAACGGCTTGCGTATTGGGGCAGTACCCCTCACTCCACGGCTCAGGTAAAATCGATAACCATTTTGCCACAAATGACAGCTCTTGGTTTACCTCACGTGTGGAAACCAGTCAATCAGGTACAAGTCGTTTCCCTTTTCACTGGCAGGTCCTCTCAATGGGACAGCTACTTCGGGGTTCCTATGGTACTCCTCACAATGAGTTTCAGGGATTATGCCCAAGTACTTCCCATAGTTAAGAGGATAGGGATTATTCCCAAATCCAAACCTGCAACAGATGCGAAAAAAAAATTGGCAGAAATTTCACCCAATGAGCCCAAGAAAGTGCTTTGATACTAGATGTGAGGAACCTGCAACAATTAATTAATGAAAATACACAAGATAGCAGTAATAACAGAACTCAGAATCACTTTATTGATCATAGGCCACTTCGAGGGGGCAACCTCCTTTGAGCAAGCTCAATACAAATAACTTCACAGTACCTTCATTGGCCTCAACACACACTTATATACTAAGCCTATGCCCAATACTATGGGTCAATACCATGGGACATATAATACTATGGGACGACTTACAAAGCATATGTGTCCAATACTATGGGTCAATAACATGGGCTAATACAAACTATGGATCAACAAATACTACGGGACAACTTACAAAGCATATGCGTCCAACAACAATATACTAACAAAGTAAAGAGAAGGGTTGACACGGGTTCCTAACAACTTTGAATTCCACAACCCATCAAATTCCTTATAGCATTTATGATTGCAATCCATGTAACTCATGTGATATAACCTTCATTAGATCCAACAATAACAAATTTTGAAGATGTAAACCAATATATGCACTAGTGAACCATGAAAATGAACTCATACCTCTATTTTATACCCATGTGCTTAAGAGAAAATGGCTTCTAAAATAGTTTCTTCTACAGTAGGTTCTTGTGGAGCGAAAGATTCTTTTTCTCTGTTAGTGGCCTTGGCTTGTGTATCAATCGCTTTTTGTGGCTAATTGTTGGTTCTTGTGTAGTAGCAACAATGCCCCTTCTCTTTTTACTGTTGGTTCTTATGTGGCAGCAACACACTCTTTTATTTCAATGGTTTCCTTGGCTTGTCCATGTGCATGAACTACTTCTTTTATTCTCTTATTGTTGGTTCTTGTGTAGCAGCAGTAAGGCTTCCTATTGTCGGTTCTTGTGTGACAACAATAGGATATCTTTTAATCATTATCATGCTTGGACAACTGGGGGGCTATAGAAATGGTATTCGATATAGGAGTAGAGAGGAATTCATGGTTTAAATGGAGTGGTGAAGGGCTTGGTTTGAATAGACTATGGTGTTGGATGGAGAAGGCATGGTCATGATAGGTAAGGAAATGAATGATGTTCTCCTCCCCCAAACTAAATTTTTTTGGCAGAGATAGATTACATGTCCAATATTCCCTATTCATCAGCAGTTGGCATCTTGATGTATGGCATGGTGTGCACAAGAGCAGATATTGCACATGCAGTGGAAGTTGTGAGCAGATATAAGAAAAATCCAAGTAAAGAACATTGGAAGGCAGTATAGTGGATTCTCAGGTATTTGAGAGGTACTACCACTCAGGCATTATGTTTTGGAGGTTCATACATTGTTCTACAGGGATATGTTGATGCAGATATGGCAGGTGATGAGGATAGCAGGAGGAGCACCACAGGGTATGTGTTTACTATAGGTGGAACAGCAGTAAGTTGGATTTTGAAACTGCAAAAGGTTGTTGCACTTTCAACAACGGAAGTAGAGTATGTTGTTGTTACAGAGGCTAGTAAAGAGATGATTTGGTTGCACAGGTTTATGGAGGAATTAGGTAAGAATCAGAACGATAGCAGGTTGTATAGTGACATCCAGAGTGCCATTCATCTTGCAAAGAACTCAACATTCCATTCCAGGACTAAACATATACAACTCAAGTACCATTTCATACACTCTGTTATGGAAGATGAACTGTTGAAGCTGGAAAAGATACATACTAGCCAGAATCCTGTAGACATGTTCACAAAGGTAGTGCCCAGAGAGAAACTGAGTTCTTGGTCGGTTTCAGTTGACCTTCTAGCGTGAAGGAGAAGATGAGAAATTTTCCAAGTCCAAGTCCAGCAAGTACAGCAGTGGTGGAGTTGTTGTGATCAGTCTCCAAGTGGGAGATTCTTGGTTATGGAGCCTGATCTTCTAGTCTCATACATGATGTTGTTTCAACCGTGTTGTACCCCAGGTTTGGTTATGATCCCGGCTGGGGGGCACGGGGGCCAGCGCCCCCAAAGAAAAATTTTGGGTTGTTTTCACCAACAGTTTACGGGTCCATGGTTTTGGGTAACCCGTGGTATTTTCCCATTGTATTTTCCCCTTTATAAGAAAGACATTGTAATATGGCTAGGGTTGATGGATTAGGTATTATTGTAATACCCCATTTTGACCCTTAGGATATATTAGCTTTTAATGTAAATATTGTAAACATGTGATGTATGTTTTCCTAGCGTGGAGCTCAAGGCTAAGGCCCCGCTAATGGATGCTCGAATTTTATTTAAAAGGAAAATATTAGATATTATGTTACCCATGTGCTATTTAGCCATGTAACATTGTAAAAATGATGTAAATAAACATCATGCAATAAAATACCAAAATTGGCTATGGAATCAATGAATGAAAAGGGGCCTTGTGTATCCACTAAGGAGTGGTGAGGGGGTTGTGGGGATGAACCATATGTTGCCAAATGTCGTCTTGTGAACCCATTTGACTTTCCTTGCTAGCATTTAATTCTATGTAAGAAAGTTGTTGAAGAAGTCAGTCCATGGCTTCAAATGGAGCATGGGCAACCCAGAAATTCATATGGCAGGGTATGAGCTTTGTTTTCTTGTACCACAAGTCACTCTACCTCAAGGAGATTGCTTCTTCCTCATTCCCATTCCATTGTTGAACATCCCAGCATCATTTTCCATCCATTATGAATTCCCAGCAGTGAGCAAAAACCAGAAATCGCAACTTTGCAAGAACCCACGTTTTGAAGTGCCATAAACGCCCAGATTTGGTATTTGATAGTGAAATCCAATGAGGAATCCATAGATATGAACCTTGGGGCGAAATTGAGAGGATTAGATACCCCGAAATCCATAGGAAAACCCAGTTTTTATAGCCCAGAAGTCCAGTGATGGGATTGAATTATTTTGATGACAGAATGGTGAGAAACCCAAGTGGAAATGTTTGAACGGAGGATTGGATTGCTTGATGTTAGCTTGAGATGTCTATAGCTCTGTGGTTGAGCTTATTGGATTAGCATTGCTCTCCTTTGTCTTTTGTATGCTTGATAAACCCAACTGTGTGTTGGATTAGCATAGTTATTGAGTGAAACCATGGCTGTGAGTGAGCCCAGTTAGTTTCTCCTTAGTGGATACACAACCCAACTCAGGGGTGATCTCTCAGCTGAAAGAATACAGGCTGGATAGAGATCTATGGTTGGGTGGAACATTACTCTCACATAGCCAGTTGCTTGGACAGCTTCATCTCAAAGATAAGTGTTCTCTGTGTTTTAAATTATATGCATTTTGTTTCTTGCAATGTGTTAATTCAGAATGATAATTGTTCATGTTAATGGAATTGATATGAAGTATGTGCCTAGCATGAGAATGGATTTGATTCTCTGCAGGTCGAATCACCATCTACTTGTGATAGACAGGCTAATGCATTACTGTTTGTGTGTGTGCAAATATGATTAATTCCACTGTGTTTATATTGAGTTTGAATCTGCGAACAAAAGTTTTATTTAACCATGAATTTCTTACTAACGAATGGGGTTGAGATGGCTAAATAAGCCCAGTATGTTTGGTCATGTTTCCTCCCTTGCATTGGACTGATGGAAGGGGACATGACAAAGTGGTATCAAATCCCATGTTGCAGTACTGGGGCTGCTTGGGCCAAACTGTGAGATACAGGCAAGTAACAGAAGGTTTTAACACGGTATTGGTGAAGTTGAGGCGTCATCTTGGAATGAAAAAAATGGCAGGATCAGAGTCCTCAAATGGGGCAGAGGACCACACAGGTGCATAGAGCTCTGCAAGAGCTTTCCAATGGTACCAGACTCGTCCCATTTGGTTAAGGGACGAAGGAGAAATGAACCCCACAAGTTGCAAGGCCGGCGGTGTTCCACGGCTTCGGATTTCGGGTTTCGGGTTTCGGGAATGCAAAATTTTGAAAGTTGCGTCTTGTATTTCCAAAATTTCGAACCAGCAATTTCGGGTTTCGGGAATGCAAAATTTCGAAAGTTGCATCTTGTATTTCCGAAATCCCGAACCCGCAATTTCGGGTTTCGGGTTGCAGGTTGCGGGATGGTTACGTCTCCGTGACCACGGCCTGACTTTCCAAACCTGCAGTTTCGAGTTTTGGGTTTCGGGTTGCGGGTTGTGGGATGGTTACATCTCCGTTACCACGGCCTGACTTTCTGAACCCGCGGTTTCGGGTTTCGGGTTGCGGGTTGCGGGATGGTTACATTTCCGTGACCGCAACTTGACTTTCCGAACCCGCAGTTTCGGGTTGCGGGTTGCGGGATGGTTACATTTCCGTGACCGCAACTTGACTTTCCGAACCCACAGTTCAGGTTTCAGGTTGCGGGCTATGTGTGGCGGGATTAAAAAAAAGTATAGAGCCCAAAAATTGATTTTTGGATTGCAGGAGCATGCGGATTCAGAATTGGATGATTTCGGTGGCATTCTGAGGCCATTGACAAAGGCCATGAATGAACCAGTGAGGATTCCAAGCCCCTTATACTCCAATTTGGCATAAATTTGGGATTAATGGCTTTTACAAATCGGTGTCTCGACGCTTAACAGAAGGTTGGATTGAGCCAAAACTGATATGGAGCGATCATGGAGGAGGCACGATGTTAAGTTTGAATTTTTGGAGCCAAACTCCAAAGGATGTGGAGTCGGGGTGTGCAAGAAGGCCAAAAAGCATTATTCTGGGCCACGTTTTTAGAATTTTGAAAAGCTTGCAGTGGTTGAAAGTGACCCTATAATTCGGATTCAAGAAATTTATTGAACTCAATAGTTCATATTCTCAATAAACCAGACATATTCCGTTAGACAAAGATTTCCCAAAAATGCACCGTTTGGGAAATAGCCATTTTTGGCCCAAAATTTGAAATTTTGGAAAAGTGTGAAAAGTGGAAAGTAGTCAAACCCAGAATTTTATAGAAGATGAATGGAGCATCGAAACAAAGATCCGCAAGTTGCTAAGTGTTCCTTTTTATATGGAATAACTTCGCTCGATAGAAAATTTTTCATGATTCTTCATGGATTTTCTTCTACAGGTGGCTGAAGTTGGCAGTTCCTGATATTTTACAACTATGTAAAAACGTGCAGAATTATGGTGAAAGTTGTCATTTTTGAAGTGATGCAGGTTCCACACCCGATGTCAGAATGGAGCAAGTGGATAGGCATTGGAAATCTTATCCAACAGGGAACAGTGGTGCATAACCAGAATTTGAATGGGGCTATCATACATCATATATATTTAGAGCAGAAAAGTGCCAGTGACTGTTTTGGACAATTGTTGTCAATATGGACAATTCCTAGAATTGCATGCCTAGAAATAGCAAGTTGGAATATTATGCATGAGTATATGTATTGAATTGTTGCTTGGCAATAAAATCATAGCTAATGATTCCTAGTGCGATTGCTAGAGACCATGAAATCGAACCAGCTATGATGTGGAAGAGGAAGTTCATGCAAGGATGAGGGATTGGAAAGAGAGAATTCCTTAACCCCTGTCTTGCTAACTGCATTTATATTTTATAAGCTTTATGTACATAAAAGTATGGCATGAGAATGCTGAAAATGCAAGAGATTAGATGGATGGCATGAATATACACTAGTTGACATATTAATAAACATTGCACAGTGCCTGAACATATGTTTGTGCACACATATGATATTACATATTGGTAAAAGTAGTAAGGTTCTACATAGGCAATGAACCACTAATAGTAAATATTGTGGTTGATAATCACTATTGGTGTTGGTATTGGTTGTAGGACCAAAGACAACAGAAGCATGGCTGAATATGTTGATGATGTTGTTGCATGTGGCCAACAACCTTATGAAGAAAATGATAAGGCAACAAATCCATGATCAAGAAGTTGGTGGGTGAATTCTGCAATCGTCTGTAAGAGACCAACTAATCAGGTAACATCAAGGGTGTAAATGGGAGCCATGCAGGTAATGGTTTAATTATGATGATTGCATAAGTGTTGAAAGGGGATCGGGTAAGAATCCATTGAACCATATTTAGTAATTATAAAACGGTATGCATTTAGAGTTGAAATGCATTCATGTGAATGCCATACTACCATAGTGTGGTGGAGCATGGAGTGGTGAAGGCAAGAGGTCTCCTACCATGTGACTATTTAGAAAGTTAGACTACATTCATATAAAAATATATCATTGCATGTGTATGTCGGTTATGAGCTTAATAATCAAAGCAATTGAGGACTGGTGGTCCTGATTATGGTAATGCATGATATATGAGGTAGTCATGTTTCGGCCATAATATGTTTGAATGCAGAACATTCATGAACCAATGCAAGGTAGCATTGAATGGATATGCATTAAGAGATTTTATGAATCTTGTAGTCATGCATTGAGTGGATGCATATGAAAAGTCTAAGTAAATATTATAAATGTGCATGCATAAGTGTGAGTGCACATGTTGTGATGCATTGCATAAATGCATAGGGATGGTACGTGATGGTACGTGTGTTATTGCAAACTAAATAATGAATGAGATGATGAATTGATTATAATTCTAGGATCATTTCATGGGTTGTTATGAATGCAGAATAGTAAGTGCATAAAGAAGGTAGTCATGATCGATGGGAGGTCGGAATACTCTGTGGAAGGGCAGAGTTGTATAAGTCATATGACTATGAAATAATGAGTATCTAAACTTTCATTTAAATTGCATGAATGATGTGAGTATACCTTGCAAATTTAGTATGATAATGATTCACCTAAAGTAATGAGTTTTGGTGATACTAAGATGTTAATAACTGGAAGTGTTTGAATTAGGGAATGTTATAATTTTGGAAATGCTTCAGTGACTGTTGCAGCAATGAAATATTATATGCATGAAGACTTACAAGTGTTTGGTTGATTGAAGTTTCAAATTCCAGGTAGAAATGTCTTGCGTATGGCAATGATGATAAGACCATAGTAAAGACCGAACTCTACCATGTGCAAAAGCCAAAGGTTATGAGAAGGTTCTCATGGTTGTGAAATTTAACTTATATATGAAACAGATCTGAAAATATTCTTATTTAAGTTTATGAGAATAATATCATGGTTGCAAATCTAATTCCTGTAGGGAACAGATTAGAAAATTTTGATTTAGAGCTTATGAGAAGGAATCTCATAGTTGAGAACTCTAAGTTATGTTGGAAAGAAGGATTGTAAATCTCGGATTTGGAATTTTGCTAATAAATGACTAATGACTATTTGGCTTGTATGAATTGTGTCAGGAGGACATGTTGTAAGTGGATGCTCATGTATGGCAGCAGACATAAGACCATAATGGAAGAAGTGATACCACTTACAAGATCCAAGCAATATGAGGATAGCCTCATGGCTAAGAAAATCAATTTCTGTAGTAGACAGAATAGCAAATTCATATTGAATTTAATTATTAATGCCATTGATTGGTTATGGAACAATCAGATTTGAATTTTATTGATAAATGTTATTGATTGTTTGGCTATTTGATAAGTGTGCCAGGAAGACACATTGCAGTAAGACCATGACAGAGGGCCTACATAAGCCAAACTTCGTGGGAAGGATTCCATACCTTGGAAATGGGTTTTGGGTGAAACGCCACTGGACATTTTGATAATGTCCCATCTGCATTGCATGATGGTAAACAATATGAGTGAGATGGTAAAGATTATGTCAGTAAGACATATGAGGGTTATGTAACATCAAAAGGTGTTGGGATTGCAAACCGAGGGACTGTCAACTTAGAGAAGGAAGCCCCCATTCCTCATTAATGAAGAATACTACATCTGCAAATGAATAAGTGTTATGTAAACCCTGACTGATATATATATACATATATGTGTGCAAGTCTAGTTGTTAGAATTACTATGCAGAGCATATTCTATTTGTGTATATTATTAAGACTGCTTGAAGTATGATTAGGACCTGCATAGCTCACATCAGTGAGGAGTGCACACCTTTCTGGTGCTGAGTTATGTTAGGGATGCCAATATTGATTACGCCCTAAGGGAATGGACGCATTCTTGGTGTTTCAATACTTGATAGTGAATGCTATGGATTATGGTTATAATTTTAGAATAACAACGCTGACAAGTTTGCCTATACTACTTGTGTTGTCACCTTAAATAGATGCAATTTGGTTCTACACACTAAAGAAGCAAAGTAAAGGGGTGTTGTGAGGGGTTGTGGTGGAAGGGTTAATGTGTATGAAAGGATGTTGTGGAGGTTGTGGGGATTTTTATGAAGGGTTGTGATGGTGTTGATGAAAGGGATATTATATGCCTATGGCTCCATAGTAGAGCCTTGACCTAGAAATGGCCGTGGTGAAGTTTCCTTCCAAATCGGCATGAAGGTGTACTAGTTGGACATTAATTATTTGATGTTTTGGAGAAGCCTGCATGTTAGCCAAACATCCCAGTCTGCAGGAGGATCCCAAGGCTTGTGAAGTAAAAGCAGGACTCTATGGACCAGAGAGGAAATGTCTAATATAGATTAATATTCAATTTCATTCATTTCTTATTTGGAATAATGAAGGTTTCAAGTATAAGTCCTCTAACAATTAAGCTGATGCACTATTGTTTCTTTGTTGGAAACCTTGGTCAGTGCAAGAAGCAAGGACCCGGAAAGAACTATAATTGCTTGGTAATGCTAAATTTTGAGCATTAATTCACAATACTCTAGGATCTTTACTGAGAGAATAACATATATATTATATCAATGCATAACAATCATGACAAGCATCACAAGAATCAAAAGCATGATAGACAAGAGACACAGAGTTTCCGTGGGGAAAACCCTAAGGTGAAAAATCCCACAACTTCCTCAGAGATAGAGAGAGCAATGGATCAACGAAAGTACAACCAAAATACACTGAGATAGTCTCCTAGTAGCAGATGATCCTCCTCCTCACTAGTGCACCACTTTCTGAGTGAGAGAAGTGTGAGTTTCCGAGTGATCAAATAGAGATCTCCCGATCTCTATTTATACTTAACCTATTTTCCCAGTGACACTATGGGGCCGACTTGTCTAGCTAGGTACATCCACAATATAATATATATTTCAGGGCCGACCCCACACATGGTGGTCTAATAACCCATCGGCAAGTACACACACTTGCAACACTTGTCAAACCACATGACGACACTTCCTTATAGAGGAATAACACATCTCTTATAAGGGTACAATAAATATATATGAAATACATAGATGAAATACATTCCGAAGTTACATATACATCAACAGGTAAATCCAAAGAGTAACTAGTTGGGCGCTACAAATGCTTGGTAAACCTAGTCGGCGTGAAGGTGTACTGGATGGGCATTAACTAATTGAATGTTATGGAGTAGCTGGCATGCTGGCCAACATTCCTCAAATACTTGATAATACCACGTCGGAGTATTGGCTTAGCATGTTGTTAAATGGGATGTCTGATAAAACCATTCGGCGTACTGACTTAGCATTGCCTATACGAATGGTTGAGGAGTAGCCTGTGTGCTAACCCAACATTCATTATTGCATCCACGGGCAATCCAAGGCTTGTAAAGCAAAGAAGAAGCCTGTGGAATAAAATGAAGACATCCGATACAGATAAGTATTTGGTTATCTTGCAGCTTCTTGCTTATGAATATACATGTGTATATGATTTGGTTATGATTTCCTAAACTCTTGTTTAGAGATAAATCCTATGAAAATGAACTAAACATGTGAATTGATTCAATGTTTGAGTGTAGGCATTGCTGGAAGCAAGGACTATGAAAGCATCTTAAGGATGCATGTGGATAGGTGACTATCATAAAAAGCTCAGCTTGAGCAGTAATGAAAGATGGTGCTAGTGGAACCGTGTGGATCCTAGCATCCAAAAGTTGTAGACAAACCATGTGGAGGGACTCCATGGTTGAGAGGTCTGGAATAGACCATAAACACTAAGTGTCATAGCCAAGAAGGGCAGGTCAAGCATTCACGTTAAAGCGAAAGAGGCTAAGAGCATGAAAACCACAGTGGTGGTGTGGGTTTTAGAATGGAACAAGAAAAAGAGGAGAAAAAAACTCTTACTGCTCTTTCTTTCCTTTTTTTATTAATGCATTTATAAAAACAGAAAATTGTTGAATGCATGTATGGATGAAAGTAGAGTGTGTTTATTTGCTTGAAATAAATTGTGAATGTTGAAGTAGTCAATTCCCTGTGAAAGAATGGACATGAATGAGCTCATGTGCCTGTTGGGCAAGTATGAAAGTCTCATGGATGAAGCATGGGATACCCATGTCAGTTGGGCAATTAATTGACTGATTTTAATGTTTTTGTTATGCTTGGCCTAACAGAATTACAATGATGCATTTCATAGGTGAGAAAGTGAAGTTAATTTATTACAATTGCTGCAAAGCAAGTGCTGCTTGTGAGCAAGCTGAAATCCAGTTGTGCACCTTGACCATGGCAGCAGACCAAAGGCTATTGGACTTGGCTGGAAGTCTCCTTCAAACAACTGCAAGACCCAAGAAAATCTTGGAGAACTAATCAAGCTACAAAAGCAGCAAAATGAGATGAGCCACAAGGTTTTGCAGGACTCTATTTTTCTGAAAAGGGAGGTAAAAAGCATTATGAGAGCAATTTGTAAGGGAAAGGAAGGTGGATCAATAATGAGGCATTCACCCCATCGGTCCATTAAGAAATGTTCCAGGCATGAAGACTCAAAGGAAATTGAGCAGGTAAAGATGAAGCAGCCAGTGAAATGTTGGAAATGTGGAGGACGTCATTGCCTCCACAACTTCCCAACAAGGGGACATCAAGAGGGTAGCAGCCATAAAGCTTTCAAACTTGTAGATGAGCTGGAAGGTCAGAACTAGCAGGAGCAGATTGTGGCAGCCAAAGGACTTGGTCCTTAAAGTTCAAAGTAAAGGATAGAATGCAAGGTAGATTTTGAAAATTTTCGACGTGCAAATTGTATATGTATTCCTAAGTATTGGAACACCGAGGACGGTGTTAATCTAAGGGGGAGAGGATTGTAATACCTCATTTTGACCCTTCGGATATATTAGATTTTAATGTAAATATTGTATACATGTGATGTATGTTTTTCTAGCGTGGAGCTCAAGGCCAAGGCCCCGCTAGTGGATGCTCGAATTTTATTTAAAAGGAAAATATTAGATATTATGTTACCCATGTGCTATTTAGCCATGTAACATTGTAAAAATGATGTAAATAAACATCATGCAATAAAATACCAAAACTGGCTATGGAAGCAACGAATGAAAAGGGGCCTTGTGTATCCACTAGGGAGTGGTGAGGGGGTTGTGGGGATGAACCATATGTTGCCAAATGTCGTCTTGTGAACCCATTTGACTTTCCTTGCTGGCATTTAATTCTATGTAAGAAAGTTGTTGAAGAAATTAGTCCATGGCTTCAATGGAGCATGGGCAGCCCAGAATTTCATATGGCAGGGCATGGGCTTTGTTTTCTTGTACCACAAGTCACTCTAACTCAGGGGGATTGCTTCTTCCTCATTCCCATTCCATTGTTGAACATCCCAGCATCATTTTTCATCCATTACGAATTCCCAGCAGTGAGCAAAATCCAAAAATCACAACTTTACAAGAACCCACATTTTGAAGTGCCATAAACGCCCAGATTTGTTATTTGATAGTGAAATCCAATGGGAGATCCATAGATATGAACCTTGGGGCGAAATTGAGAGGATTAGATACCTCGAAATCCATAGGAAAACCCAATTTTTATAGCCCATACGTCCAGTGACGGTATTGAGTTATTTTGATGACAGAATGGTGAGAAACCCAAGTGGGAATGTTTGAACAGAGGATTGGATTGCTTGATGTTAGCTTGAGATGTCTATAGCTTTGTGGTTAAGCTTATTGGCGTAGCATTTCTCTCCTTTGTCTTATGTATGCTTGATAAACCCAACTTTGTGTTCGCTTAGCATAGTTATTGAGTGAAACCATGGCTGTGAGTGAGCCCAGTTAGTTCCTCCTTAATGGATACACAACCCAACTCGGGGGTGATCTCTTAGCTGAAAGAATACAGGCTGGACATAGATCTATGGTTGGGTGGAATGTTGCTCTCACATAGCCAGTTGTTTGGACAGCTTCATCTCAAAGATAAGTGTTCTCTGTGTTTTAAATTATATGCATTTTGTTTCTTGCAATGTGTTAATTCAGAATGATAATTGTTCATGTTAATGGAATTGATATGAAGTCTGTGTATAGCATGAGAAAGGGATTGATTCTCTGCAGGTCGAATCATCATCTACTTGTGATAGATAGGCTAATGCATTACTGTTTGTGTGTGTGTAAATATGATTAATTCCACTATGTTTATATTGAGTTTGAATCTGCATACAGAAGTTTTATTTAACCATGAATTTCTTACTAACGAAGGGGGATGAGATGGCTAAATAAGCCCGGTATGTTTAATGATGTTTCCTCCCTTGCATTGGACTGATGGAAGGGGACGTGACAATTATGCATTGTAAATATCTCTTAGATCGTGAAGAGAGACTGTGAGACAGTGAAGAGGAAGTGCAGCGGATGTGCTACAGGTTGTATCCCTTCATTTGTTAGATGGTATAATAATAAGAACTGACAATTTCAGTGTGGACGTAGCCCATCTTGGTTGAACCACGATATATTTGTGTCTCTCTTGTAATGTGTCTGTGTGATTATATTTGCATTTATGTTTATTGTTATTGCTCTGCGATCCTGTTTTTCTAACATGGTCTCAGCAGTGGAACTCGTTCTAGGAAGAACGAGATCACGATGGATCCATATCTGAACTGCTTCAGCTCACCCCTGCAGAGCTTGGTGAGTTGTTCCTTTATATTCGTGAGGAGTCCCTCACACCAGTTGAAAATGATCAATTCGATACACTCGATGGCATATAGCATGTGGGCCTTGGTGGCCTGATGATCAGCCCCGTTTCCCGCCACCCGCTCTATGGTGAAAAGCACAATCCTCAGGGGTCGATCTCGGATGTTCTTGATGAGAATTTTTCCAAGAAGCACCTGTGTCCCTAGTGTACAAAATTGTGTCACCAAGCTCTCTGTCGATTTATCTCTACCCCGTGGATCGGATAGTGAAACTGGGGCTCCCCGCCTGGACAACCCCGTCAAGAAATAAATTTCTTCCACATCCAAGGTGAGTATGTGGGAACCTACTTGAAAATGATGATGATTTGGATCCCATAGCCTGATCAGGTAATCCAATAATTGTTCTTGGTCCCTCATGCCCTGTACGTGAAAAAATTTCAAGGGTCCACATCTTTGCAAAGCATTCATCAAATGTGGATCATTTTCCACTTGGTCATCTTCAATTTCATTCTCACGTTCTTTCCATTGGACCATGATGTTGGTTGAAACCTTCCCAAACATCAATTAAACATGTATCAAAACCTTTTCATAACATTGGTTTGGGTCCTTTTGGACCCATTTTTTATTTTTCAGTGTGGATCTACGCCGACACACCCCGCTTTTGCGAATAGTGCATCGACGATGCACTTTCCCAGTGTATGAAGCGCGTCAGAACACCCTCGACGCACTTCCCGCAAGGGGAAAGCGCATTGCTCAAGGCACGTGCAATTCCCTTCTTTTTTAGCCTAAAAATATCAAAAATGACAACTAAACTAAAAATTGATCCAAAGGTAAAGAGCAAGGTTAAGGCCTACCTGTGACTAATGAGGCATGAAACAGCTGACCGTAGCTTCTGCAATCAGGATTTGAAAAATGAGCTCCAAAGAGGTGATTTCACTATTCCAAATTAGTAAAAAACAAATTGGTAAATATTTCTTTACTATTTGACTTTTTATATAAAAGAAATGGAATATTCCTTTTTTAATATTTCATTTATAGTTTTTTACTATAGTTTGTGACCTTTTTACATTTTAACAACTTGTTATGAATTCTAACTTAGTTTTCGGAATTCTCAAATGAAGTAAAGTGGCGTTCTGACTTTATTGGCGACCATCGTAAATGTTTCATACTTTCTATCAAGTGTGAACGAGTCTTCAAGCGTTTTTTTCATGCTATCATGGTGCTCGTTCAAAGCAACTATTAATGGCATCGGGCTTACTTTTTTCCTTTCTCGTGCTCGTAAAACTATGAGAATAAGTTACTAAGTTACATTTTATCACTTTTTCAGGCTCATAAAACTCCTACGAAAAAGGAACCCCTCGGAATTCCTCTTTAAACTCTTTTCAGACTCCCTAAAAATGAAAAGATCTCCAAGTGAACTTGATTCTTTCACGCTTGTAAAAGTATTGGAAAGGTCGTCTTTCTAATGATAGTTTACCCCTTTTTCGGACCAAGAGGACTATTTACGAAAAAGGAGCAATACGGTTATTCATGACTGAAAGAGTTCTCTCTCATGTTGTTTTATCCTTTTTCGAATGAGGAGACTAACAGTTACGAAAAAGAACCATTTGGAGTCTTCTTTAGTTCTTTTCAGACTCTCTAAATATGAAATGACGTTGAGTTTTCCTTCTATGGACTTGTTAAAATCTGACATTGAAGGGCCCTTATTGGGACGAACCCCTCCTATCTCAGGTTCGTAAAACATATGAGATCTTACTCGTCCAAAGGATTAGCTATACCGAGCATCTGTTACCCTCCTCAAGCTCGTTAAAAAACAA
This sequence comes from Larix kaempferi, assembly GCA_027924585.1. Classification (NCBI taxonomy): domain Eukaryota; kingdom Viridiplantae; phylum Streptophyta; class Pinopsida; order Pinales; family Pinaceae; genus Larix; species Larix kaempferi. Next base: position 502,083 of record BSBM01000399.1, on the reverse strand, counting down.
AATAGGTACTCATAAATCATGATGGGGATAAGGAACGAGTTTTTTGTTTCATTGTAATTATGGCAGTACTTAATCACTCTTGAACATGGCACTCGTTTGCATATGCATTCAAACACTTGGATAAATTGCTTGTCTTCGAGTCCCACCAATTCCACGGGTCATTCCACTCCTTTGAGTCATCCAAAGAATGATTCCATCATCAGTTTCATTAGGGTTCGGTGTCATTCTCATTATGTCAATGCTTCCAAGTCATGCCATTTTGATGTTCAAGAGAGGTCTATTTATCGAGTCAATCTCTGCAGTCGTTATACCTTATATTATGTTGGTCACTCCTGAGTAGGTATCAAGTGTCACTCTCTAGTCTGATCCATTCCAAAACATCTTTGATCGTGTTTCATGTCAATGATGGGGGAAACATCATGGCCCTCCTTCAGTGGATTTATCCTTGTTGACTTCAACACGTCATCCAAGTATTGAATCTAGAAACCAATCAAGTACCTTGGGCCTGCGTGCCTCAATGGCAGGTTACCTCTCTTTCAACAGTAATTTCACATCATTGACTTTTGATTGAGATATTCCACTAAGTGTTTGACCTCAACTCATTGATTCACATTCGGTGGTATGTACTATGATACCTTGGGAATCATTGACATCAATGGTGATTTCCCTCGTGCTTGTTAATGGTATACATCAATGACCAGTAGTAAAGTGGTTTCTACCATGTTTGACTTCATATCATTGTAATCACATGGTTAGATTCGTATCATTTTGGGCTCGACTTGAAGACCCTGTGTTAAGTTATGTATCTCCCCAAGTTGTGATGGAGATTGATTGAGTCAAATTACATGGATCCACTTTGTATTGGTCGTGGTTGTGTTATCATCTCATCATGGATCTACGATTGTGTATAGTAGCCATGATTGTGTTTAGTCAGTATTTACTATCATGGATCTGCAATGTATTGGTCGTAAGCCATGTTATGATTCAATTTGAGACATGTATCTCAGAGTCAGTTGTATTGCAGGTGGTCTTTGTTCGTCACTCCAACCGACAATCCTTACCTTGAATTTTTTCCTATTACAAACCATTTCACCTATCTTATTTTTCCAGCTTCATGCTTTCGGGGGCATTCTGTTACACCAAACTCTCGTCACCATGGGTTATGTGTCCTCTGTATGCCCTAATCCCTAAAGTTCCTGGGTTGAAACATCAGAAGAGAAGTTGTTATTCTTCCTTTTAACCTTTTGTTGTCACCCCGACGCACCCTGATCTCTAGCAAGGTGCGTCAGACGTAAGGTGACGCACTCTGCACCTTAGCAGAGTGCATCAATGGTGCATGGTGCTCTTGCACAAGGTGTTTTGATCTCCCTTTGACACGAGTTTTCCTTGTGAAAGGTGCATCGATGTTGATTAAAATGGATAAAGAGAAGCTTTGAGCGACTTTTCGAAGCTTGGATGGCGTGGAGACTTATCCCTACATATCTGGGAAGGTGGCACTCGACCCCCTTACCTAGTGGGATGATCCCTTTAGCCTCTCCCCTAAATCCTCAAACTCTCTTATCCTTTTAGCCCTATATATATGAACCCCCTCTCCATTATCAAGAGAGGAAGGATAGAGTACCTATATGCTGGTGGAATTTATCTAGGTGATCCTCTTCATCCATTAGGAGGCTAAGCATTTGATCTTGGACGCTAGGATTGTTGGAAGGATGTTATGACGTCAAAGCATCGGTCCTAACATCTCTCTCATTGTACTTCTTATTATTACATCTAATGAAAATTCTTTCCATAAACTTGTTGTGTTAATAATTTTTAGGATTGACTTATTTGACTGCTGATCTAGATCAATTCACATCCATGTGCTTTTATTACTTGTTTGCTTCCACATATTTTGTCTGGTTTTGCAGCTAAAGATATGAAGATCAAGACTTGGATTGGCAAGGAGAATGGAACTGCACACTTAGGGTAAGCCATCTCTTTCACTTACCTTGCATTTCAATTGATCTAGGAAAGGTATTTGTATTATGTATTCATTTGTTCTAGATCTGAACCATTCAAACTAGGGAGATATGTTTGAGTCTGCCCTTAGGGATTGATCATAAACAGCCACTACCTAAAGCAGTGGTAAAATTTGAACTAGGAGGAATAGTAAAAGGTATAGGTTGAAACCCCGAAAAAGGAAATCCAAGAGACTCAAGGGTTTGAACTCAGTTGAGTTGACGAACTAATACCAGTAAGTATCATTAAGGATGGTGGGGACCATCATGATCCTATTGCAGATGTTGTATTAAAAGTAATTCCTTTTACAAGGGTAGTACTAACTAGAGTAGTTACCTCCCCTGAAGTAAACACTCGTTCTATGTTTTCCATGTTAAACCACCTATACAATGGATTAGGAACGTTGATACCAGTTATTTGGGCAAAACTAGGACTTTGTGGTGGGTTAAAAATTCCAAATGGATATGAGAGGTCTTCAATTACAATGGGACCTAAATTCTCTCCAGGATGAGGAGAATGGACTCTAGGAGAATTATGCAACTACTCCTCAGAATCTCTAAAATTTCCTTTGTCAAAAAACTCTCAAACTCACTTACCCTAGAACTGATTTCTTCTATTGGTTGTTCTGTTTGATGTTCTCATTTTACCTCTTATGCCCCCTAAGGGGATGGATTAGTATAATCCAATATTCACCTCAGTACAGGGACTTCTCTTTGTTTGGGAGAGTGTCCTTGAATTCTTCGGGACCTACGCAGAGGTTGATCGGCCACGGTGGCTCACAAAAGACACTAGGAAGAAAATATACAAAAATAAAAATCAAACAACACACACTAAAAAGTCTCTGCAAGATCTCAAACAAGCAAAAAACTCTCACACTGAAAAAGTACTTGGCTACAAACATAATTCAATGAAGATCCATATATGGAATCTTCTGAATATTAGCCTAGGATGATCAGGGCCCGAGTCCAACCAATGAAGATTTGAGAAACAGTTACACTGACCTTCCAATCACCAGGGTGCAAGTATTATCCTTTCACCAACACCCTCCCAAGGAGTAGAAGATACAATGATTTTCTTAGGTCCCAACAAGATATACCCTTGCGGAAACTTAGGAGGTGCCTAGGAATAGAAACTATGTTTACTACTTCGCGCTCGATAGTCGAGCGAGACGGTCGTGGGATGGAGCTTGTGCGAATGGGTAGGTAACATAGGCCTTGTATAACAAGTGCTAGACCTGAAACTATCAATGAGCAGTGATGTCACCCCGAGGACTTGCCACGCTTTTTTAGTTCCCCTAACCCCCCTCATTCAAGTAACAGGGGTATTATGTATACTTGAAAGGAGTTTACCTACTGCTTGACGTTGGTTTTAGTGGTGCTTTCTCAACAAGTATCTTACGCTACTAATGGGTTTAACACTCTTTAGTAGTTTACTATTTTTCAGTTTTTTGTGATTATGGAGAAGTTAACTTTCAACTTCCTATCTCCAAAATCCTATCCTAGACTATTAGGTTGGTTTCTCACTAAAAGGAAAACCTAGAAGCCTATTCTGATTATTGATTGTTTTCCTAAAATACAATTTCAAAAACTTTTCAAAAGAAGCAAAACGAGTGCAACTAAAGATACAATGTTCTTTAACTGAAATATGAAGTACTCTACTGCCACAATCATACACTTTTCATTTTCAATTTCTTTTGAATAGGCATGCAAATTCCAAAGATATGATGTTATTTGAAATGCAAATACAAGTTTTCAATATACAATGCAATTTTATTTTTTTTCAATGCAAAAGGAAACTAAAATTTTTACACCTAAATGCAAAATCAAGTCTACAACATACGCATGCAACTACCTTTCAAAGTGCACATACAAATTCAGTTCGATAAGGATAAACAAATGTAGAATTTGAAAGCAATTGCAACTTCATTTGGTCAACAAGTTCAAATCAAATCCTAAAATGAGCAAAAGAACTCAATTCAACATGCACACTTAATATCTAAACCAATTGCGAGACCTTTTTGAATTTTTTTTTTTCAAAATGCAAACTTGAAATGAAACTTGATCTAAAAACAAAACAAACTATGCAAAAGAATTTTTGTTTTCAATATAAAAAGCAATTCCAAATCCTTCAAAACACTTTCAATGTACTCAAACAACACTAAATTGCAAACTGAACCAACTTTTTTGTGTTTTCCAAATGAAAAGCAAAGCCTAGTTAAGAACAAACACACAACAAAATCAATGCAAAATCCCTTTGGTACCTTTATCAACAAAGTGGAGGTGGCCACAAACACAAGCCTCTTCAGTCATACAAGAATATCAAGTGTAAAAGTACATGAGATAACCTCTAAATTCCAACAAGCAAGAAGACCTACTAGGGTACAAGGTTTGGGAAGGCTTGGTTCTTGCACCTAACCACTGCAATCAGGAATAAAAACAACATAAAAAAACCATGAACTTCCACTTCAAATGAACTCCAAAAGTACACAAACTCAAAGAGAAAAAGAAATCTACCAAAAGAGAACTTTTTCACTCAAAGATATTCAAATTGACCCAAACAAACTCAAATGGTTCCAAATCAGCTCAAACACGTCCAAATCAATCCAAACATATCCAAATTGGGTCAAAAAGTTCCAAAATGGTCCAAACAAATCCAACTTGGGTTAAAACAATCCAAACAAGTCTAAATTGGCTCAAAAAAAAAAAAAACCAAGCCAAGACCAATCAAAAGGAAGACATCACACTTCCAAGGGCTCCTAACCAGACCAAGGACAAGCAAAGACTCCCAAAAATCTAATAAAAACCTCACAAATAAGCCAAAATGAAAAACACCACCTACAAGAGAAACATGTTGGTGAAACACAGGCACAGTAGGCTATGACACGCAACTGTGTAGACCACCAAGGGCGTTTTTATACTAGACATGCTACTGTCAAGAAGGTGACCTACGTGTTTGTACTAAAAGCCTCCAAAAAACAAGTCCAACTCAAAAAATTGGCAATTGAAGTGTCTATTAAATACCTAAGATCATTCCTAAATTACAAATAGACTTGAAACTTCAAGCAAACTAGAAAAAAAAACTTGGAAAACCCCAAAGAAGACAAGCCTTCTCCCCAACAGAGTCAACAATTCTATTGTGAGGATATTTATCCTATGACTGGGTTGAGGTCACCAACATACTCGGGTTATAAAAGAAGACATATAAGGGTTGATTATATGCAGAGAATACTCTTGATTATCTATTAGGATCAAATCAAAAGCGTATAAAGGGATTAGGAAGAGGAATAATGTGCACCTTTTATGAAGGCTGGTCCTAGCTTTCCTTGAATCCTTGAGCTTTGCTCTTGGTCTTTAGACCAAGAACCTATAAAACCAACAATAAACCTTCCTCAAACACGTTTGGATACAAATAGATGGTTGAAATTCAAATAAAGCATAATAAGCTAATCAAATGAATAACCACAAGTAACCAAATATGAGACAAGACTGAACACAACTTTTAGGGAAGGGAAAGATGTCCATTCTTTCATTAATAATAAAAACAAGTACAATGTTACATTCTTTCTATTCTGGCACCTTGTGAAACCTTGGCTTTGGATCTCCTGCTTCTCTTCTCCATGAATCCCAACCACAACTCAGATGCATAAGGGTTTGAGAGAAACTAGGGCATAAATGGAAAGGGAAAGAGAGTGATGATTCCTCTAGCATAACAATACTTGGGCTAAGAGTCCCTTTCATGGACAATCTCCCTTTCTTTTATAGGAGAAGGAGATGGTTAGAATCAATGAGGGAGTAGTTGTAACCAAGAAGGAGGTTCCCAAAACCACCCAAACTGCCCCAATTTCGATACTTTTTATATTTTTTGGCATTTTTTAAGCCACGTGCAGGTGGGACAAAGGAAACCTACGCATTAAACATGGGTGGGACAAAGGAAACATGCACGTGGGGGGGTGGAAGTCATTTTTAGGTCTTTTTAGAGGTGTTTTGGACTCCAAATGTGGTCGCAAGTTCCCGAATTGTTGAATAATCATTGAATAAGTTAAGAGCACACTACTAAGCACCAAATTATGGCTCTTCCATCCAAAGTGTCCTTTGTGTGAGAAACATTGCATTCATGAAGTATCGTCATGAAAGTGTCATCATGAGAGCATCATCATGTAAGTGTCGTCATGGATGCAAAAGTGTCAATTTGAGCTATAACACTCTAACCCCACTTGCATAAAACCCCTTGATGCTTAATGCAGTGTGACTGATCCAGCCACCCTTGTGATCATGGTGACCACTACCTTTAGTGGAAAGCTTTCAATATCATTGATACGAATTTGGATACATGTTTTCTCAGTCCCCACAACATAATAAGTGTTCATATATTCTTTCATTGAGAGAACAACCCCACGCCCTTTGAGGCTTACTTGTCATCCTCTTCACGAGAGACCAATAAGAAAGTAGATGGATTCTACAGTGATATCAAGCACTTCACTTTCGATGACGAAGGCACCCTAGTCAATATACCAATAATGGATGAGAGTTTTCAAGAGGCTCCATTGAGCCCTCATGTCGGACACTCGAAAGAATTTTAACAATCTGCAATGACACAAGGTATTTAGTGTCAACGGATCTCTGAGCACATCTCAGTCCATTTCCTCATGCTCACATTCTCTCTAGATAATAGCCATACTTGCACATTTCATTCGGTTTTGTCAAAATTCATTTTTTTGCAAACGTATGTTGTAAATCACTTGCAAACTTCTTGACAGTAGCGATTAAATCGCCTAAAAACTTCTATACATTATCAATTTTCTGGGAAATCCCTACCCAACAATGGATTGCTAGCGATTACATTGGGCATCCTTTAGGGTGAGGAAATACAATAAAATTGTCATCAAAATTAAGAAAGATAAGAAAGAAACCAATGAAAATGCAAGGTGAGAGTTGTAGATCCTACCTAGAAGCAACAGAGGTCAATTTGATGGTCGGTATGCTTGGATTTCAATGCTCAAAATCTAGGGCTTGTTTGGTCACAAATGGATAAAAAACAAATGAAATGAATTTTCTTTATGTTATTTCATTAATATATTGTTAATTTTAATATTTCACCCACTTTTGCATAGTTTTGAGCATACTTTTATATATTTTTGACTTAATACTAATACCTTGTCCTAGTATTTGACTTTTTTTGGACAAGAGGACTTAAAAACAAGGGATGATTTTTTCCGAATGATCATCTTACATCAGATTTTCTCTTGAACTTTGGCATCTAGATTAGGTTTCCCCTACTTTCACATTTTGCATCTAGCCTTTTTTCCTTTTTTAGCCATAAGATCACATTTCACGGACTGTGACATTAACCCTCTTTTTAGGAAAAGTCATCGTTCTTCCGTGAATAGAACATACCTCACATGGGTCACCCTAGTTAGCACCTTTGTTTCCTTTTTGGTGCCCATGTTGCATTTTTTATAGGTTCGGGAGCTTTAGTAGTTTTGTCATGACCATGAGAAGAAACCACCTATCTTTCTTTATCATCATTCTAACTACCCCCTAGAAGGCTCCCACTCATATGGAGTCTTCTTTAAAGCTCTTTTATGACTCTTTAAACATGAAAATATTGCTGAGCAAGCTTGTTTTCTTTCATGCTCGTTAAAGGATTTGAAAGAATGTCCATCCAATATAACTTTAACCCTTTTCCAGGGCGAATGGACTAGTTACGAAAAAGGAATACTCTAGTCAACCTTGGCTAGAAGAGTTCTCCTACGTATTGTTTTATGCTTTTTCGGACGTAGGAGACTAAATTTACGAGAAAAAAAATCATAGAGTTTTCTTTAAATTTTTCAAACTCTTTAAAATTGAAAACACCAGTGAGCATTTACCAATCCGACTCAATAAAAATTCCCGAGATGGTATATAGATTTTTCTTTAAGTTTTTCAGACTCTTTAAAATTGAAAACACCGACGAACATTAACTACCCTAGGCTCGAGAAAAATCCATGGGATTGTAACATATTGAGCATTATTTTCACTTTTCTTTGAGCTTGTAAAATAATGAAGAAGGATTTGAGTTTATTTTTTCAAACTCGTTAAAATTTTACGAAAAAGGCCTTATCAAGCATACTGATATTTCTTTGTCAAGCTCATTAAAAAATGAAGAAGATACTTAAAAAGAGAAAAGGGGAGGGATAGATCTCCAATATTATTTTACTAGTGCCATCTAGTGATGTCATCCTTGAACAGAGCACCATTTTTTAGTACATCAATATTTGGGTTATATAATTTGAACCTTTAATGTTGATTTTACAAACTCCTTCGATTTGTTACTCTTCCAATCATATGGAGAAACTGTCAATGTCTCCTACATTGTGGATTTATATCATTTGTCCCTTTGTGTCTAAATATGCCCAAGTCACTTTTGTGTCGTGCTCATTGTTCAAGGATTAAACATGTGTCGTCCATTTTGCAATTTCCTTGACCTCATGTGTCAGCCATTCCCTAGTGTTAGTCCATTTCATTATGTCTTTAGTGGTCCGTTCTGCAACAAATTTGTCCCAATTCCACATCAAATCAGTCCTTGATTTTTCTTTATGATGGATGATAGAGGATGCCTTAATGCCTCCCTTTCAATGAGTCTATTCCCATCAACTTCAACCCATCTTGCTCTAGGAATGAGGTCTAGAGTTTTGGTAGTACTTTGGGGGTTGCAGTCATCAATGGAAATTTCCCTTGCTATTGGGTAGTGGGAATACATTAATGTCTCCTACTCAATGGATTCTTCAGGTGTTTGACTTCAAGAACATCTATTCACACCTATTAGAATGTGCTAGGTGCCTTGGGACCCATTTTCATTATCGGTGGGTTTCCCTCACATTTTTTAATGGTTTTCATTAATGGTCGATAATCAAACAGTATCCCCCATGTTCGACTTTAGTGAGCATATATTCGCATGGGTAGGATTCGTACCTGTAGGTGGTTTGGATTGAAGACCTTGGTCCAAAAATAACATCCTTATTTTTTTATATTGCCTAAGTTGTGCAACACTATGCCAAACCTTATTTGACAAATGATGAGACATAGATCCATTGTGTTCAGTCATGGCTATGTTTTCCAATTTGACATAGATCCACTTTGTATTATTGTGGCTATGATTAGTTGTTGGGCTTGGATCCACTATGTTCAGTTATGGCCATGACCCATTCATATATCACAAGGATCCACTTTGTATTTTTGTGGCCACGATAGCTACATCAGTTATACATATGTATTGCATCCTCATTGTATCTTTCTGGAGGTCATGTTCTCTTATATTGAACATGGACAGATCTACCAGGGATCACATTGTCTGACATACTTGTTCTATTTTGGGTACTCTGTTGAATCTAGGTCTCTTGGAATCTCTTGCTATGTTTTCCACGCCCTATCCCCTTGATTATTATAATGTATTCCGTCCATCATGTTCCCTTCTAACCTCATACATTAGGGGGCATCTGTTATAACCCAAATCTATACTTCTCCATCCATGATGACAATTCAAAATATGACACTTCAAAATGTCTATTGTCCGTCAGACAGAGAAAAAAAAAAAAAGGACAATTATGGATGGAAGAGGAGGAAAAAAGGACAATTATGGATGGAAGAGCCTTGAGTTGGAATTAGTTGATATGGCCCTAATCATTGGACTTGATCCTTAATCATTTCCTATTTTTCCCTAGAAGTTGTATAAGAGTAAAATCACTTCAAAAGATCAATCACCCTGCACTTTAATTGCTTGTTGCTTATATATTGCCAATGTTTTCAATAAAAAGATGAAATCGCTTGTTTCTACTTGAATGACTGCGATTTAATCGCTCTATGCTGGTGATTTGCAAGTGATTTCCTCCTAAAAATATATAAAAAATAAATAAAATTTGCAAAAGGAGTTAGGGTGATTCTAGTAACTCCCCCCTCGGTTATAACTTCCTCTTACCTGATGGAAACTATCTTCACCAAGTATAAAAGGAAGAGAGTTAGGCCATTTAAGGGAGATTTTCCATAGCAAGGTTATGTTGGAGGATTTGTACATCAATTATTCCCATTCCCCTACCCATTGATGTTCATCATTTGATCTTGTACCCTATATGTTGATATTATTGCCCTCAAATAGTCTCAGCCTTGTATGCATGTGGAGTTTTGGTAGGATTTATGGAGAGCTTAAGAAGGAGATACCTTGAGATCTAGTTTTGACAAGGTACCAAGCTGAATCGGGTATACATTGTACTATTTTTCTATTGTTAATATAAATTGGATATTTGTCCCTTCCCAAGTTATTGTCTCATATTTGTTTTATGCATTGTTGTTCATTCAGTTAATCAAGTTTTGATTATAATGTTTATGTTTAAATTTCAATATTGTTGTGTAGCGTTGTGTAGCCAATATGTATGAGGAGGGTTGTGTGTTTGTTTTGTAGGTCATTGGGTTAAATATTTGGAGCAAATCTCAGCAATGGAGAAAGCTAGGACCATCCTTCGTTAATCAGGTGCACAAGCTTTCTTTCCCTATTAACTCTTAAAGTAGGTTTTCTTGATCTTTGATTGTTGTTTGGAGTAAAGTTTGCCCACAATCAAGCCATAGATGTCCAATTTAGATAACCCGAGTATGTTGGTGACTTAATCCCGGTCATAGGATAGAATTTCGCTCAACAAACAACATTTAATGTTGGTTTATCGTTGTTAACTAGAATCATTTTCCTATGAAATGCCATCCCATGCTCCTAAATTTTTCCATATAAAAATGACAAAGTCAACAATGCAAAAGACGGTTTCCTGTAGTCTTGAGTTCAATCCTAGAAATGATGATGATTCCTGGTCATACTAGCCTGACAATGGTGACAGTTTGTGGTCATTCTATGTAGTATGGCCCTAAAGTGTCACTATTGTTGGATTAGTACAACACTGAGTCATCACCATTGTTAGGTTTAAACTCGTGACTTTAGGAAACACTCTTTTGAATCATTAGTATGATTCATTTTTAAGGGGAATAAGATATGGAGATTGCATAATAAAATGCACAAGGAAAGAATAACTTACCTAGGGTGATTAGATAACTCTCATCATATTTGTCCTCTATCTTTATTTCCTAAAAAATTGTATGTGAAGTGTTTAGACAAGAGACATGTAACATAAAGAGGAGAAAATCAAATCCATTGTGCTCTATCATTGCATCACATACAAGGCATGTTCCACTATTACATCCATCCAAATCATATATTCATGCATCGAGCACAAGGAAAGGTTTATTTTTTAACACTTATGCCATCAAAACCAATATGAAAAGTTTAAGGAAAAATTGTTTCATCAACAAATGCTTAACGCTCAAGCCAACTCAAAGCCACTTAATCTGCCATTATAAATTTAAAACTTAGTTTCACAAAGAAAGGCAGTAATTATGCATTCAAGGGAGCATAAAAGATAACGCTAGGTGCAGTGAGGGGTTTGAAATTTTTTAAGCCAAGAGGATTGAAACATCTCTATAGCCCAATGGGCCATTTATTTCTCTAAAGATCAAGTAACCAATATACAGGATTCACCCCTTATTGAAGAATCTGTTCATCTTTGTCATCGTAATTTTTTTGCTTGGCTGTCTTCCTCGGTTATCTGTAAGCATGTGAGCAAGATTTTATTCATTGAATAAACTAAATGAGATGTTGTAGACCTAATCTATGTCTATTTAATGGCCATTTTTATTGTATGAAATTTGAAGAAATGTTACCAGTTCAAATATTTATCATTGCCCCGTGTCCTGTACCAAATTTATGCAATGAGTGAAATTTCCTGAAATATTTTATAGTAGTCAATGGCATATACTACCTTACTTCTCTATATGAAGGAAATTTTATTTTCTTTTGAATGCCTAAGTATTCTTAGAGCTTTAATGATTAACTTTTGAAATGTTGGATTTATTTTTAAATACCCTGTATGTAGTTTCATCATATTGCTAAATGTTAAAGACTATCATCCTCTTTAAAATTGATGTTATTTTTATGTGTTCTTCAACTGCCCAGAACTGCCACTCATTTTGGTCCTTGAAAATATTAGTTTATATAATAAATATATTTATCTTTCACCCGAACTCGACCCCATGTTTCTGTAATATGGGATATGGTGCCTAAAGTATAAGCCCTAGTCTGAAGAATTGATTGTAGTTGATTTAGTTTTGCAGGTTTTTTTCTTCATTTTATTTATCCGACAATAATTAAAATATGGCATTTAAGGTTATATGAGAGAATTGTTATTTGAAGTGACAGTGGGCAATCAGCACGGAAGGTCATTAAGATCTGGCATTTAATGTTACATGAGAAAGATTTTATTTGAAGTGACAGTGGGCAATCAGCACTGAAGATAATTGCGGCCCTGCGGGCTATCCCTCTAGCCCAAGAGCCATCTTGGGGCCTAAAGCAGAGAATTTTTAAAGCCTCCAAAGGTTGCCTTGGCACAATTCTCTAAATAGAAAGATCTCAATGAACAACATCCAATTTGGCGTCAGGGAATGAAGTTGAAAGGTTTCTTTCCCTATGAAATGACAAAAGTTCAAGTTCTATTACTTGAAAGTGAATAGGAATATAACAACATGCTAGCTTATTCTTTTCAAGAAGATATTTTGGGAAAAAAATCCACCTAACGACTTCACTTTATTGATGACTCCACTTGAAAGAAAATATTTCTATTGAATGAAAAAGAAAGACTACTACATGTCATACATAATCAGGTATAAAATGGAAAAATCATTTTTAGTGACCCTGGTTTTGTTGCTTAGTCCTTTGTTGCCATTTCCCATACATTTAAAATATTTTTTCATTTCCTTTTTTCATCAAAATGATAATATAAGTAAATTTGTTTTCATTCTTTAGTACAAAATATTGGATTTCTTATTGGGTTTATTGGTTGGACACAATTTCCTCATTATTGTCCATCGAAAGTAAAGATAGGTCCTCCTCATTGTTGTTTATTAAAAGTTCTATAGAGCAAGAAGCCCATATACCATTTAAACCAGTGACTGAGCCATGTAAGAAGTCTTCTTAAGCATACAATCCTTGGATTGTGAATAGGAAAAAAGCGTTCAGACTACCATCAGTTCTTCAGGAGATGCCTGCAAAATATTTTAAGCCCTTCCTAGGTTCAATGGGGACGATGGAGTTACAATGAGGAACACATTACAACCTTTGAAGATTATACGGATCACCTGGAGATTATACATGATGATGTTTTCATAAAAATGCTTTGTCAATTATTTGGAAGGAGATTGTAGAAGATGGTTTACAAATTTGTTTACAAATTTGTTTACAAATTCAATAAGTCCTTGGATGGAAATCTATCACTTTCTTGGATAAATGGGAAGAAAATAGAAGTCATCGTTATCATATCACTGAGTTTTATCCCGGAAAAGATTAATAATGAGACTCTACCAAAGTTCAACATAAGGTTTGATAAATTTTATTACAACATGCGAGCATAAATTCAGCCATCTCAAGCTACTGCTAAAGTTGCTTATGTAGTAATTCACATGAACCAGACTTAGCCTTTCAAAATATGTGAAACCAGTGATTGTCCAAAACCTGCCAACTCTGTTTTTATCTTCCAGCAATACAAAATTTCTCCTTGACCATTCTCTTTTGTAATCCTTTCTTTTTCGTCTTCTTTTTCCTTTGATTTCTGGTCTCTTCTGACTTGCAACGGAACATACTTCGATTTTGCAGTGGAATAATCTTCTTTTAACATAATTTAAACAGAATTTCTGGGAATGGCCAAAGGTATGGTTTGGGTTTTGAATTTCTGAGAATGGCCAAAGGATGGAATCGGAAAACAAAGCTCTGATACCAAATGAAACAAATAAATTCGTTCCCAAATACAAATAGTAATTCAATAGCCTAACATCCAATTTAAGTAGGACAATAACTTATCATTCATAAAAGATAAATATATAATAAATGTATACCAGCCTCGATCCAAATCCTAGGCTCTATCAAGCGCCGAGAGGGATCAAATCTCCCGAGGTGCAAACCTCTCCTTCAGTGCAATACCTGAGCCGAGGTTTGCACCTAGGGAGATTTGATCCCTCTCGGCGCTTGATAGAGCCTAGGATTTGGATCTAGGCTGGTTTCAGTCGTGGGCAGTGACACAAAACTAGAGTTTGATCAGCATTGTAAGGAACGGGTTAAGTTGAAAACAAAGATACATTTACGAGGATTATCATAATGTAAGTAATAAGTATTAAGGATTGAGTAAATTGTTAAACTGGAAAATAGAGACAATTCGCCTAACTTTTTTTTTTCGATTCTCTTTTTGTTGATCTGCATTTTGTTTTGTTTATTCTTCTCCTTCTTCTGCCGTCATTTCGTACATTTTGATTTATTTGTTGTTCTACAAACTGATTTTTTTGTTCTTCCAATTGCTTCAACTTACTCTCTCGATATGCTCTTTTTCGACCAACATTTTGTTTTCTTTGTTCTTCTCATTCTTCTGTTGTCAATTCGCCTAACTTTTTTTTTCGATTTTCTTTTTGTTGATCTGCATTTTGTTTTGTTCGTTCTTCTCCTTCTTCTGCCGTCATTTCACCTTTTCGTACATTTTGATTTATCTGTTATTCTGCAACTTGATTTCTTTGTTCTTCCAACTGCTTCAACTTCTCTCTCGATACACTCTTTGTTGATCAACGTTTCGTTTTCTGTTATGGATTCGAAATGTTGACTAAAGAACATGGATACTATGGATTCTCCAAAACATCCTGAAATCAACAACCACATAAATCTAGCTACAAAGATTAATCTTTCTATTCTATACATTTGTCGTACTTTTCTTCTTTGATAATCAATATCTTCATTATTTGCGATATTATCATGAGGATCCACGATATACCCTGAAATAGAGAACACCAAAATTTAATTTGTTGAAATCATTGCAGAGTAGTTTTTTTATTAAATTGATAAATTCAATGTATAGATGTAAATAACATAAAACAATGCATTGTTGAAATTAATGAAAGATTTTTTTATTTATTAAATTGATAAATTCAATACATACATGTAAAAAACAAAAAACAAAATGCATTGCTGAAATCAATGCAACAAATGAAATAAATATGCATTTTTTGTTGTTTAACAAAATTTGTGTTTGATCTATTGGTAGGAATTAAGGTGATTGGGATTGTGTTAACCTAAAGACCAAGGTTCAAAACCCTTTTTGCTTGGAGTTATAGTTAGTTATCAAATCTAACTATTATTATGGCATTTTTTTATCAAATCTAATTATCAGATAGCAAATCTAACTATTATTATGGTTGCTTTTCTTTTCTATTCTTATGTTGGCTATAATATTATTTTTACTTCTTTGGTTTCTACTTCTTATGTCCGCTATAATATTTTTTTTTACTTCTTTTGTACTTTTTAGGTTTTTAGTTTTTATGTTCGCTATAATATTTTTTTTTACTTCTTATGTTTTTAGTTTTAATGTCGGCTATAATATTTTTTTTACATGTTTGTTTACTTCTTTATTTTATGTTGGGTATAATATTATGTTTTTACTTTTCATATCGACTATAATATTTTTTAACTTCTTTATTTTATGTTGGCTATAATATTTTTTTAAATTCTTTCTCTTTTAACTTTTTTTGTTATTTATGGCTGACATATTTTATGTCGGCTATAATATTTTTTTAACTTCTTTCTTTTTTAACTTTTTTTTTGTTTATGGCCAACATAATATTTATTACCTTTTACTTTGTATCATTATTTTTTGTTTATGGCCGACAATAATATCACAAAGGTAATGTTAAAAGTTCTCACTCATATTATAATTTTTTACTTTATATTATATTTTATTAATGGCCAACAAACTATTAATTTTTACATTTTATTTTTTTTCGAACAAACTAACCGGGCACAAACACGTTACAAGATCTCCCTCATATTATCATTTTTTACTTTTTACGTTTTATTAGGTGTCCCGTGGGACACATACACGTTACAAGATCTCCCTCATATTATCATTTTTTACTTTTTACCTTTTATTAGGTATCCCGTTACATGTAATATGACACATACACGTTACAAGATCTCCCTCATATTGGGCCATAAACAAAAAAAAAGTTAAAAAAATATTATAGCCAACATAAAATAAAGAAATTAAAAAAATATTATAGTGGATATGAAAAGTAGAAACATAATATTATACCCAACCATTAAAATTGCAAAAAATTATGATTAGATACTATACTTGAAAGGTAAAACTACAATGAATAAACATATAAATATTGGTTTCTTAATCTAATTTTAATCTAACATTAAAATCACATTCAATTAAAGTAATTGATCTTATTTTTTAATCTTAATCTTTTATTTTTTATTTAAAAAATATTTCAAAATTAAATTTATATAACATCATATGGATATTTCCTAACCAAAATAACAATTCCATTTTCAACAATATCACACTCATACAATATGTAAAAGCTAATAATAATGTAATAATGTGGATATTTCATTTGTAATTTTTCAAAACTTGTTATGGTTAAACCGAACTAAGAATCAAAATTGTTTCTATGAACATTTATTTGTAACAAATTTTTCCAGTAATAAGAAGAATTTTTTTAAGTAGCTACATGGAAAAAAACATTTATTTGTAAGAACCATTTTTTTATAAAAAAAATTAACATGAATTACAAGGAAAAATCATTTATGTGTAAAAAAAAAATTATAAATAAAAGTAACATGAATTATTATTTCAATATAACATTTACAAAATAATATAGGGATGGGTTATCTTTCTATGGTTGTATGACGATTTTAAGGGTAATTTAAATTTGTGATTTACAAAATATATCAAATGTATGCTTACCTAAATGATTAATTGTTGATTCATTTCATATGGTTATATTTTAATTTGACCAATTTACAAAAATTAATAAATAAATAAATGTATTCATCAAGTAATTAGTTAATTGATAATATTTAATAAGTGTTTATATATACATAAATCATTATCATAACTAATGTGTTAATTTTTTTTAGTTTAAATAAGTAAACTCGTCATTAATGGGTAATCTTATCGTTGTTTTCTCATTTACCTTCATCATTTTTTTCCATTGCTATTGTTTCAATAACTATTTGTTTCCTTCTTTTTGAGATCAATTTGATAACAAAGAAAATTTGGGGCATAAAGGAGGGATGGGTATGAAGGAGTGATGTGTGTGAAGGAGAGTTTGATGAGGGTTCCATGCAAGGGGTCAATCCATTACCCTATGACTTCGGTTCGTGGTTGTAGGGATATTATGTGGCCATGGTTGGGCACACATAGTCACATTCAATGGGTATGCAATCTAAGTCTAGAGCGAGATCACTTACTTCGGAAGGGGATGGACATGTTCACTCTCAAAGAACTAGATCTAGGGAACGATCTCTATTTGAAGTCATTCCCTTAGATTGCAAAGATTTGAATGGATCAACTAATAATACTGTTCTTTCACTAAGTGATAGGTTTGATTCTACTCGAGTTCCTAAGCTTAATTAGCAATGAAGAATGATCACCATTGACTAGCAATAATGCACCCAAATCAAGTGATTTAAAGACAAATTTGGTGGTTAGCATGGAGGATGATTCGAAAACTCAAATGGTATTGGAAAACCATGATAATAGAACAAGGGTTCTTCAACCACTCTGGTTGCATCTTCTTCATATCAACATCTAGAGGGAGGGTGCAAATTTGTTGAAGCAAAATTAGATACTATAAGGATTGATAGAAAAATGTTGATTGGCGATGGAAAGATAACCTCTTTGAAGCAAGAGTCCTCTTCTCAGAATCCGACAACTAAAAAGGTTGATATTTCCACACCCAAGGGAAATGTGGATGTTGTGGGCGAAGGGGATTTCAATTTTATTTTAGGCTAGTAATAATGGGTTTATAGAAGGAATGTAGAACCTAGAGTGGTGTGGGGTGATTTTGTATTTTCTTTGTTGCATGACATATTAAGCGACATTCAACAAAGGGACATAGAACCTAGAGTGGTGTGGGGTGATTTTGTATTTTCTTTGCTGCATGACATATTAAGTGACATTCAAAAAATGGTTCATGTTGAATTGGGAGGCAAACAAAATTTCTATAAATCCATACTGTGACCTTCATGTTGTCCCAACACTACTCCAATAGCAGTGTCTGAAGCATAAGAGGAAATATGAAAAGGAAAAGCCCAGTTAGGCCCTCGTAGAATAGGCATTGTGGACAACCTTTTCTTGAGCTCTGCAAACATTGTTTGACATGAATCTGTCCAAACAAACTGTACATCCTTCATCAACAAAGTAAATAAAGGAGAAGCTAGTTTGGAAAAAATTTCTATAAATCTTCTATAATAACCAGCATGCCCGAGGAAGCTATGTACCTATTTATGTGTTCCAAGAGTGGGAATAATTGCAATTACCTTAATTTTCGTTGGATCTACCTGGATACCCGCAGAAGATATAAAGTGGCCTAGAACTATACCCTCGTCCATCATCATGTGGCACTTTTCAGTGCTCAGGGACAGGTGGGTTTGTTCATAGCATTCTAAAACTCTTTCCGGATTCTTCAATGCTTCATCAAAACTACTGTCATATGGACTGAAATCGTCCATAAATATTTCCATGCAATCGTTAACCATCTCGAAAAAGATCCCAATCACAACTCTCTGAAATGTGGTCGGTGCATTACATAACCCAAATGGAAGCACTCTATATGCAAAGGTGCCCCAAGGACAGGTGAAGGTGGTTTTGTCTTGGTCTTCGAGGGCTATCTGGATCTGATTATAAACACTAAATCCATCCAGAAAGGAAAATAATTTCTTTCCAGACAGCATGTCTAAAACTTGATCAATAAAAGGTAAGGGAAAGTGGTATTTTTGTGTTTCTTTATTTAGTTCCCTATGATCTACAGAGACTCTCCATCTTCCATTCCTTTTGGGTATGATCACGAGTGGGGAAACCCACTCACTGTCTGAAATTGGGTAGATAAATCTTTCCTCCAAGAGTTTTTGGATTTCACAATATCCCTTAAATTCGGGTTCATTCAACGTTGAGGTTGGCACACTGGCCGAGAGTCGCTTTTGATATAAATATGGTGGGTACACAAATTGGAGGGGATACCTCTCATATATGTATATTCCCATGCAAAAGCTCCCTTATGTTTTTTTAGTAATGTGATCAGACGTTCCAGTTCATCGGGCGCAAGATTCGAATTAATGTTCAGAGTTTTTCCAGGCTCGATTTCTACTAGAGTACTTTTCGAGTTTTTAATAACTGGGATTATTTCGGCATCACTAACTAGAGTCTCTTCAGTTAGATCTTCTTGTTCTTTTTCACTTAAGGTGTTGTTCAAATTTTATATGCATGTCTAGTGACAGATGTGGACTCACTAATGAAACTGTTGATGGCATCATCTTCAATTTCAGTCTTGAAAGTTAGGGCCTTCCCGATTGTTAACAACAACTAAATACCTTCCTCTTCCTCCAAATCCATCCATAATGGTGTTTCAGCATCAAAACTTGGTCTGGTTGGAGGATAGAGGGTCAGGTTTTTAATATCAGTCCCATCCAAAATTGTCATGGAACCTGATCTATAGCTGATACATGTGTCTGATGTAGCTAACCATGGTCGTCTTAGGATTAACGGGTGTCCCCCCAGCTACGACTTAGGTTGTAAAATGAAGAAATCTACAGGGTATTCCCACGAATCGACGGTGACCACCAGGTCATCCAAGATTCCTTCAAGTTTAATAGTGGACCTATCAGCGAGTTCTAGTATGGCAAGGGTAGGCTTGATATCAGTGACTCCCAGCTTTCTTACAGTCTCAATGGTCATGACATTTATGGATGCACCTAAATCTACCAAGACGTTGGGTATCTGAGTACGCCAAATGTATACTATGACAGTAGGATTACCTGGGTCGTCATACTTAACCAGTGGAGCCCTTCCCATCATTAATTCAGAAATTTTCCCCATTACATGGACTGTAGGAGGGTCCCTAGGATTCCTTCCTGTCTTTTTAACGCACAGATACCTAACGGTCTTGGCATAGATAGGTACATCATGAAGGGCTTGTAACAATGGAATCTTGACATAAAGATTCTTCAATTCTCCTAAGAGATTAAACCGAGGTTGTTCCACTATCTTCTGTAAGGCCAATCGTTCATGATATGGTGGTTCTCTTGTTAGTTGTGTAGGTTGTGTTTCAATGTATGTTTCTTCCTGTGTTTCGGTTGGTGTTTCAGTAGGAGTTTTAGCATCCTCAATGATGCGGATTGTTGTATTAACTGAATTCTCGAATTGCTAACTCATTCTCTCTTCAGTCATTGAGGATGGAACATCCTCGATGACGATTGGTTCCACTACCCTCCCTGATCGTAAGTGTATGTCATTACAGGGAATTGGGGAAATGGAATAAGAAGGCATGTTGGCAGTCTCTGTTGATGTTAAATTTTGTCATCACTTTTGATCATTGAACACACTATGTTGGCATTATTTTTATCATTTTTGATATGATAAGTCGTATTCCTTGCCATTCAGACCACCATTCAAACTCAAGTATGAATATATTTGAATATTTCATAAATCTTAGTTGATTATCATCTTTTTATGATTTATTAATGTTAATTTAACATTTCTCGACCTACTTAGCACATAGACTTCATTCTGTAGGTTATGGTTTTCAAACAGACTCTCATCCGGATGCACATTCACGTTCAAGGCACCCATTCGCATTCAGACCTTCGTTCGCACCCTCAGATTCGTTGGTTAGCATATTTCGGGGCATTAAAGGCAAAAACCATGACGTGGGTTCTATTGGAAACGTAGCCCTTATGGTTTGTGAGCCCTTGTTTGAGAAGATCCGCGTTTCCACTCGCCCAGCCTGCCAACACACCAACTGCTCATGTGAAGGGAACCAACATGCACGGAATCAGGAAGATGGCCTATGCGTTTTAATGGACCGTTTTTACAAACCTCCTATTTTTAGAGAGGCCGACCACTGAAAGGGTCGACCTGCTCTCTCTTTGTAAAACTATATATAAAGACGTCTCAGGTTGAGAAATGCACACATAGACAGGAGGATAGCTATAGAAAAACGTTGTGTAACTTTGCTTCAGTTTAATAGAAAGACTTTGTTTCAGCTGTTGATGATCATTCTCATTTTCTGTTAATGGTTTGTGACTAAGTAGCTTAGGAGACAAACCCCTTGTTGCTAGGAAGGGCCCCTCAACAATCAGAGGTTCCATTTGTGTATATTCAGCAGTTTCTTTTCATATTTGCAGCTAAGTCATTTCATTTTTGCATGTATCTATTACGTTTTCCTGTAAGTCATTTCATTTCTACAAGCAAGTAGTTCGTTTTCCTGTAGGTGACGTTTTGTTGTGTATAAAATATAATTTTCCTATGTTTTTATGCAATTTATGCCTTCAGAATCCATTCGACCGGCCATTCACACCATCCGTTCAGACTGCCTTTCAGACCTTCTTTCATCCTTTCATTCGCATTTAGACAAAATTTTCTAGAATTTCCAGTCATTTCCAGAATTGCTAGTATTTCATTTTATGCAGAGATAGTTAATTGGAGTCTAGGTTTATTTTTCAGTACTTTGACATGTTTTGTAGCTAGTTTGAGATTCAAATGTATCTTTAACACTTTCAACACTTTATATTCAGTTTTGTATTCACCTAGAGATTAATTATTTCAAGTTTTATTAATGATGAAATCCATTTACATTCAACATATGTTTTAGTGTTCAAATGAGAAATAGTTTTGGTTCGAGTAGAAGCAGTATAAATGTCTTGTGCTTATGATTTAGGTAGTTTATGAGTTACTTTCACTTACTTTCATTCCCAACACCTAGATTAGCTTAAACTTATTTACCATGATATCATAGACCTTATTAAATATCAGTTTGCTTTTGAAATCAGTTTAGCATTTCATTTCCAGTTTTCATTTCAAGTTTATAATCAGACCTTCATCTTCCTTTACATAGTGTTTTGTTGTTCAGACTTGGTTTAATTTCATTGTTTCAAGTTCTTTCATTTCAATAGGTATAATAGACTAGAAATCAGTTTTAAAGTTCAAGCTTAATAGTTCATTTGGAGTTTCATGTAGATGCATTAGTTTTCAGTGTTTTGAAGTTTCATTTTGAAATCTCTCATAGGTTAGTGTGATATAGGTTTACTTTTCAAGTCATAGATTAGCTGCATTGCACTTGTATAATTGAGCAAGTTGTCTTAGGTTATAGTTTGATTTTCAGTAGGGATAGCATAAGAATACTTTGTTTTTCTGATGTAGGTTTTGATTACAAGTTAAGATTGATTCCAATCATCTAAACTTTTGTCTTGTACTTAGTTTAGTTTGATTTTCTTGTAGTTAATGTTTTATGAACTAGTTTGAAGTATTGATAGATATCATTTGATGTTTATAGGCATGTGCATGAGTTAGATAAGCATTTCAAAGCAGTCATTAGAGATCATATAACTTAGACTTTGCACTTCTCATGTGAAGTTAGATTGTCAAAATAGTGTTCCATTTCAAGTATTATAGTTAGTTTGTCATTTGCTTATGGATGAACAGTAGGTTACAATGTTTAAGATTTCTTGTAATGGTCTATCTTTAGTTTTCACATTTTTGTAGAAGTCAAGTTAGATTTATTTCCATTTTGTATTTCTTTAGCCTTTGTAAGTCATTTAGATGCAATAGTTGCTCAAGACGATTGGAACTAGGTAGTTTGCTTATCATTCGTTGTTGTTAATGTATGCATAAATCTTAGATCAACATTTCATCTTGTTTCATATATAGGTTTCTGAACTTGTTCATAGTTATTACCTAAGTAGCTAGTCTTTTTAATTCCTAGATTAGGGTTTGAATAATTGATCAGTAGTTTCCATTTTCATAAGAGTAGCTTGTTTTTTACCAAGTCTTGTTTCTTAGATCAGTATTGTCTTTGTAGTTTCAATTATTGTCCATAGAGTAGAGTAGTATAGATTGATACTATTCTGATCTGTTGGTTAAGTCTAATCAACTTAGTAGTTTTATTTTTGAAGTTTGACTCGGTTTTTCATTTTGAAAGATCCTTAGATCTTTTCATTATTAAATATTTCTAAGGTCTGTCGAGCCGATATCTTAGGTACCTTTCTACCTCAGCATATACTTTGCCACGACTCTAATATTACCAACCCTGGTCGATAATTAAATATTTGGTGAATTCATTGAGACAATAAAACACCCAACATTTTGGCGTCGTTGCCGGGGAGTTGTAGATAGGTAGAATTTTCTTTCTAAACCTTAGTGATAGGTAGAATTTTCCTTTTGAAACTTAGTAATAGGCTGGTGGCGGGTGAGCGGTAAGACGAGAGGTAAGAACCTGCGCATATGTTATAACAGGCATCCCCAAAACCCAGTAGTAGTAGTAATGCAATTAAAATTTGTTTTAGTTTTAGCATTGTTTTCATGAATAGACTTAGGGATTTAAAAGGTAGATACATTAAAACTAGTCCCCAAAACACTAAAATTCCTACTAACCTTTACGGGGGGCATGCCACCCCAACTACTAACTCAGTAGAAAGGTATCGGAAAACACCTAAAGGGGATAGTACTACTTGGAAAGCTAAGGAAATCCTTTTTGGAAACCATTCAGAGGGAACCATAGAGACATCAGAAAAATCAGTCCATAAAGAAACACCACGAGGAGAACCTCAATCTCATATTGAATCTGAACTTAGGAAGGAGGAAGCTCAAAAAGATAAACCATTAGAATCTCTTAATCCTCCATTAGTTTCAAAACCCAAGGACACAACCTTCTCACTAGTAGGGGGTCCGAATTTAGTAGATTTTGTTGTTTCCGCACAAATAGACACCCTTTTTGAAAACGTTGCAAATATAGTTGTTTCACAGATAGGAACATCAACTATAGGACCTACAATCCCTGTAGTGCTGGAGTCTCACGTAGAAGACAACTCTTCTCATCAGAGGAATAATCTCCCTGAAACAAAACGTTGGGACATTCCATATTCACCAAGAAAGGAACCACCTAGGTACACTCTCTTTGGAAACCAAGTTTACATGGAGAATGAAAACGAAGATCATGTTCGACAAGATGAAGAAGAGGGAGAGATTAGAACTGAAGGTAATTTGGGGTTCCCTATTTTAGACACTGCACAAGATGTAACCATGAAAAACATCCCTCCCTCCTCACTACCTACCTTTTATGGGAAGAGTAGTGAGGATCCGGATACATTTCTGTTCGAATTTGACATTTTGTGTAGGAGCTATAACTACCTACAAGATGGCCAAAATTTAAAAAATTTCCCTGCTACACTGAAAGATTCTGCTCTTAGGTGTTTTATGGGGTTAGGAGAATCTAGCATTAGAACTTCAGAAGACATGAAGACTGCATTTCTACGGAAATATCGGGATTACTGTAAACCTAAGGACTCTCGGAATGACATTTTCAAACTACAACAACTTGAAGATGAGAGCCTAGAAGACTATCTCGAAAGATTTAACTATGTGTTACATAAATCAAAATATAGTGATCTTCGAGAAGATGCAATAAGAACACTCTTCCTTAAGGGAATTTCAGAAGAATTTTTAGAAAATCTTAACCTCATGGAAGCTGGAGATATTTCTCATAGGTCTTTTTCACAAATCTGTGAGTTGTGTAGGAATTACTCTAGAAGCAGAGGGAAGAGTGGGAGACACTTTCGGGAATCTTATACTAGAAACCTAAAATGAAATACATCTAGTCCTGGTGGAGTTACAAGGGTAGAATTGGGAAACCTATTAGAAAATTTCAAAACAGATATTTTAGGAGCCATGGGTTCTCAATTAGATGCATTACAAGCTAAAAAGAGACAGGATGAAGAGCATGTAGCAATGAGTACTTTTTGTCCTAGGTGTAGAACTAAACATCCCCTATGGGAATGCCCATTGAATAATGTTTCAGTATGTCACCTTTGTACAAAAGAACATCCAACTGATAACTGTCCATCGTTGCCTAGATTGCAAGCCGTATATAAGAGTGGAAATTTTGGTGAGACATCTAGGAGGCATTGGAAACCTAGAGACCAACCATCATATCATGATCCATCATTACAATTTCCACCCTACTATCACCCTTATCAACCACCTCAACAATGGAACACCTCAAATTGGCAAAATTGGCCACCTTAGTATCCTCCTCAAAATGCTCAACATCAACAATGGTCACAAGGATGGAGGGGACAAGCATATGCTCAATATCCACCTACTCTTGTGCCTAACTATCTTTACCCACCTAATATCCAACAACTTTTTCCTGGATTTGTACCTCCTTCACTACCCCCTATCACACATCAGCCTCACCATTTCCAGAATATGAATCCCCCAAGACCCACAATATTGCCTGCACAACCGATACCAAATCCTAACAATAAACCAACTCAAGGTCTTAACAGCATTGGGTTGCCACCTCTTCCATCGTATGTTATTTCGACCGCACCAATGCATGAGATTCAATTGCGGTCTGAAGAGTTCTGCAAGATCATCCCAAATCATCAGTTTTTATTCGAGAAGAGAATGAAGAAGAAGACATACCTAATGAAATCTTGAATGATTCCATTCTCGAAGATATGGTTATTCCAAAAACTTCAACACACAACCATCCTCAGAAAGAAGTAACTCCAGGAGAAAAAGCACCCCCATATTCGAAGCGTCTAGCAATAGAGAAACCTGCAATTTATCCAGAGTATAATATCATTAATGAATTGAAAAATATTTGTATCAAGATCCCTTTATTACAATCCATTAAGGACATACCAATTTATAGTAAAGTGATAAAGGAACTATGTATTAAAATACTAGGTAAAAAGAAAAAAGACCCTCCGACAATTCATGTCATAGGTGAAATGTCAAATTACATAGCAAATCAACCTATAATTCCAAAGTATACAAATCCAGGAAATCCTATGGTAACTGTTATCATCAATAACATTGCGATAGGAAACACACTTATTGATCTAGGGGCTGCTATTAACCTTATGACTACCACAGTTTTAGAAGCTCTCCATTTAGGACAATTTCTCCATTCTACCCCAACAATGCTAGAATTAGCAGATCGCACTATGGTGCAGCCTGCTGGAATTCTAGATGATATTATTGTATCGGTGGCTTCATGGGAATATCCCGTGGAATTTATGGTCATAGAATCAAAGGATCCTTCCAAAGGAAACCCTATTATTTTGGGAAGACCTTGGCTAGCCACTATTAATGCATTTATAGGATGTAGGGATGGAGAGATGATCATCTCTAATGGGTTATCTACAAGGAAACTCGCTTTATACCCACCAGCACAACCAGTAACCGAAAACCTGTTTCGGTTAGATTGTCATTTTGGGGATGAGAACTTGGAAGAAATTTCCCTTGTTAGTGATTTCTCTTGGGCACTTCAAGAACAAAATACCGAAAGTGTGTTGAACCAATTTGTCTCTTCCACAACACGTATAGACTTTCCCCAGTCTTTTTCCCAACTTGATCAAATCTTTGGAAATGAATTGCAAGAAAACATGAGCATCTCCACATTTACAAATACACCTTGTGTCTTTGCAATCGAAGAACATATAGGATCCTATACCATGCCTTGTGAGGTCAGTCCTGAAAATTTTATGCATATAAACGCAGGTTTAGATGAGATTCAACAAAAACAATTACTAAAAGTTCTTAAAAGTCAAACTGGGGCATTTGCATGGGAATACAACGATATGAAGGGTATACACCCAGATACTTGTATTCACCATATTTACACAGATGCAAACATACCACCTGTCAGGCATCCCCAGAGAAGAATGAATCCATCCCTAAAGGATATAGTCAAAGATGAATTACAAAAACTCCTCAATGCTGGTTTCAACTACCCAATTTCTAACAGTAAGTGGGTGTCTCCTCTGGTAGTAGTTCCAAATAAAGTTACAGGGAAATGGCGTATCTGTGTTGACCTTCGAGAATTAAACAAGGCCACTCTTAAGGATTATTTCCCTTTACCATTCATTGACCAGGTGTTAGATACCTTATCTGGGAAACAATACTTTTCATTCCTCAATGGGTATAGTGGATACAAGCAAATCTTGATAGCACCTAAAGATCAAGACAAGACCACCTTTACTTGTTCTTTGGGGACATATGCCTATAGATTTTTTCCCTTTGGCCTATGTAATGCACCTGCCACTCTCCAGCGTGCAGTCTTAGAGATTTTTGCTAACCTTATCCATGACTGTGTAGAAGTATACATGGACGATTTTACAATATATGGTAATACCCTTCAAGAAGCCCTTGATAACCTTGTAACAGTTCTTATTCGGTGCCAAGAAATGAACCTAGCCCTTAGTCATGAAAAATGCAAGATGTTACTAACCAAGGGTATAGTTTTGGGACATCATGTCTCTCTTCAAGGAATCAAGGTGGATCCTGCCAAGATAGAAATAATTGTTAATATTCCTCCTCCAAAAACTCAGAAGGAGTTGAGAAGCTTTCTTGGCCATGCAGGCTATTATAGATGTTTTATTGAAAACTTTACCAAAATAGTCGCACCTATGTTCAAATTACTCATGAAATATACAGATTTTCAATGGACTGAACCTTGTCAACATGCCTTTGAAACTTTAAAGTCAAAGTTATCAGTGGCACCAATACTTAGGGGCCCCAATTGGTCCCTTCCCTTTCATATATCCACTGATGCTTCCGACATGGCTATAGGAGGAGTCTTAGTTCAAAAGGAAGGACAAGCATCATATGCCATCTACTTTGCTAGCAAGAATTTGACTCCTACAGAATCAAAATGCATTGTTACTGAAAAAGAGTTTCTAGCAGTAGTCTATGCTATTAATAAATTTCGTCACTATATCACAGGCTACGAAGTTTTTGTACACACAGACCACTCCGCCATTAGATTTTTAATGAACAAACCAATCACCAATGGCAGGGTGACTCGGTGGCTTCTTTTATTACAAGAATTCAACATCACTGTTGTTGATCGTCCTAGTCGAGAGAATGTGGTAGCAGAATTTAGCTCTCGTATTCAAATTGACGATAGTGCCAGTCCCGTCGATGATAGCTTTCCTGATGAACATTTGTTCGTTGTGTCTGTTTGAACCCCTTGGTTTGCAGACATAGCCAATTATTTAGCAACTGGAAAGTTACCAAACCATCTCTCCCCACCCGAGAAACATAGGATCATAGTCCAAAGTTCTAATTCTTCTTGGGTTGATAATGATCTTTTCGTACTGGTCCTAATCTTATTATTAGATGATCTGTACGAGAGGATGAGATGGCAGAGATCATCCATGCATGTCATGGTGTACCTTGTGGTGGGCACTTTTCTGATAAGAGAACAGCATTCAAAGTGTTGCACTCTGGATATTACTGGCCAAGCATTTTCAAAGCTGCTGCCAAGTATGTCAAGGGATGTGACAGTTGTCAAAGAATGGGTAGACCTACGCCATCCGATGAGATGCCCTTACAGCCCCAGGTTATGATTGAGCCTTTTGAAAAATGGGCTCTAGATTTTGTAGGGCCAATTTCCCTATGTATCGCAAAAAGAAGTATATCCTAGTTTGTACAGACTATGTCACTAAATGGGTGGAAGCTAAATCTTTATTCAGAGCCACGGAAAAATCTGGTAGAGTTTATATATGAAGAGATATTTACCCTATTTGGTGTACCTAGGGAAATTGTAACTGATCAAGGATCTCAGTTTACCTCCAAGTTAATGAAAGAACTTACTGAAAAATATGGTATTAGACATTGTAAATATTCACAATATCACCCGCAAGCCAATGGTCAGGTAGAGTCTACAAACAAGGTATTAGAAGCCATCCTGACCAAGACTATCCAGCTACACCACAAAGACTGGGCAGATAGGCTTCCAGAAGCCTTGTGGGCTTATCGAATAACATGGAGGAATACCACTGGCCACACACTCTATGAACTTGTTTATGGTAAACAAGTTCTTCTACCCATTGAATTTCAAGTAAGAACCTTTCGTATGGATGCACAATTAGGGATGGATTTAGAAGAAGCACAAAAACAACGAAACTTGCAAATAAATGAACTAGACGAGATAAGACAAGATGCCATTCAACGCACAATTCTAGTACATAACCAACGCAAAAAGTGGCATGACAAATACATTAAACAAAAAAAATTCAATACTGGAGATTGGGAATTACTATTTGATTCGAGGTATAAAAATTAAAGGAAAATTGACTACCCGTTGGATGGGTCCATATGAAATTGTTACAGCTTTCGATAATGGATCTGTTGAAATTAAAACAATTGATGATTCACAGATTTCCTTTGTTGTAAATGGACATAGACTAAGACTTTATCATCAACCAATATCTAAACAAGATTTTGTGCAGAATATCTCACAGCAGAAGGAGATGGAGCTGGTTGAAGGGGAAGTCTCTCCTTCTCCTAGTTCTTGAATTATTTTTGGGTTATCTTCATTTGTACATATGTAAATATATTTATGTTCTTTGAATAAATAAGATTCATTTCTGACAGCTTGTTTGTATTTACACAGAGATTTCATTCTTATGATCAGCTCAGAAGACTTCATCAATTAAGAAGGGAAGACTCTTTTCCTTTTCCTAGCTTTTGATAAACTTTCATGTAGTTTCTCTTTGTACATATGTTTTTGTTTTGAATAAATTTGAATCATCTAACAAGTGGTTTTGCAGTTTGATTACAAGAACCTTATCTCTATAATCAACCCATGAAAGTATTATCAGAAAAAAGGGAAGTGCTCTAAACATTTATCACACATCTTGATCCCTTTCCTCTTGATTATTTTAAGAATTGAAAACTTACATTGAAAAAGTTAGAATGTTCTTGTATCATCTTTTGCCACCTACTTAACATGATTCTTGCAGCTCTTCTAATAAGACTTTGAGATATCTTATGTCAGTGATCCTATCTTTATAAAGAGATTTATAACTAAAAGTTGTTCTCCATCTGAATCCCAGAGGCTCTCGGTACATTTTAACCTTGTTGTTCAGTTAGTAAGTAGACCAATCTTTTCTGAACAGCAACAGGAAGGGAACCTTGGGGATATTACTTTTGAGAAACACCGTTGTAATCTTTTGAAGAAGGAAATTTGAACTAGAGAGGTCTTCTTTCTATTATCTTTTGACTCCATTCACTACACATTAATACAATCAACCATATGTATCTTTGATTCGATAAGACTTTTTATTTACTTGGTTTATATAAGAACAGTTGTCTTCCAACTCATATATCATCCCATTCTATAGCATGGTTTTCAGAGCTGCCCCATCCACTCACTTTTAGGCAATTCATTGTCGAATATCTATAGAGGGTGGAAACACTGGGACAAGAGCCTCTGATGCAAAAAGGGTTCAAGAGGTTAACCCGCCGGAGTACTGAACAGGCTTGCTGGCAGCGGGTATCGACCTATGGTATGACCAGGTAAACTCGACGGGGTACTGAACAGGCCCGACTGATAGAGGGGAATATGCTTGGGGAAGACATCTTGTTTATCAAAAAAGTAATGTCTAAAAAAAAATCTTTTATATATTGTTGAAAGTCTAATCGGAAAGAAGTATGTATGGTTGAGCTAAGGAAATGAAGTTCATCAAACTGTCCAAGGAAGAATAGTTTCAAGATTGTCTTAAGACTAGTTACCTCACCTTCATGAGATTAAAGATTTCTTATCTTGCCAGGTGGGGCCATACACTTAAGGTTTCCAGGGACCTGAATGTGAAATTCGATAGGATTGCTCTATGTACTGTGATTTTGAGGCTCTTGGGAAATTTGACTGAGTTCCTATGAGCAGCTTTGACGAGGAAATCTGATTAAGTTTGATATTCTCTTAATTTTATACAAGGGTCACTGTAATTTTATCTGAAAAATCTTTGATGAAGAAAGGCATATTTTTTTGTGTACAAACTAAAATATACTGAATGACTATCTGTATGGACCACTTTTATAGCTAGTTAATGTTTCCTTTTCATATAATAACATCAACATTCTAGAGTTCTTTGTTAAATTGCTAATTGGAAGTATTTGAATACCAATCAGATTTTATTTGATGGCTTGAGGACATGCCATATTTTTTGTTTGGGGGAGGATCAGAATTGTCTTTATTTTTTTATTATTTATAAGAAAGTTCATTTGTCCCTAGTAAAATGATATGTGTTTCAGGAATAATGCAAGTAGCAGAAGAAATACTGTTCTGATCCATGATAAACAAAGAAAGAGCGCGACTGAAGTTTCAGAAAAGCAGGTTTACATCATCCTTTTATGTGCTGGAAGCCTCAAAAAATCTATGCATAATCAGCAGTAGTCAGATCCAGCAAAGCACATCGTGTACAGTTAAAAGGTCTGTATGAAGGGTCGAATGAAGGGTTGAATGACAATCTGAATGAAGTGATGAATGAAGCGAATGAATGAGATGTCGAATGAAGCGTCGAATGACGATCTGAATGAAACCATAGCCTCATAACAGCATGATCAAGTGTGGTAAGGTGTCTAATTTTTGAATTTTGACTATAAATCTAATCGAGTAACCATATTAGGAAATATCAAATGTAATCTATGCACACGATCTCATTCTTCAACTCATATCGACTTCACCAAACGAATCGACTAATCTTGCATCAATCCGATTTTCAGAATTCTTGACTATCATATGGTTTTAACTCTTCATTAAGTTATATGAAAAAATCATCATGCGAGCTGTCATTTTATTACTTAAAGGTTATCATGATTTTTTAATGCACCATATGATTATAATTCCATGATGAAAATTTCATTCAACCTGTCCAAAGTTTACTTTGGACATGGTTGAATATTTCACAACCATACAAATTCATTAACGCACGCATCTTTATTAGGGCATAGGATTCAAAGTTCTGAAGGATGGCGTGATCGTTTAACCATGCCAAATCTCCATCTCACGATCACTCAAACGTTCAAATGGACCACAATTTAAACTAACACTTGCGTGATTTTTACCTTCATTTTGTTCATTCTTGTCCTCTCAGAGTCCATCCAGTCGCATTGCTTGCATTATTCGCGTCCCCTGTATCCCTTGCATCCATCTACCTCCGTTTAACAATGTCGATCCGCCATGAGCCTGGGAGCTACCAGGATTTGCTCTGTATCCCTGAATTCAAAGCATGCCATGAGATTCTTCTTCAAGCAGGTTGGGGCACGTTCCTCCATCTTCTCCAGGGCCATGATCATGAGATCTCACTCCTATTTGCCAAGGGATTCGACGGCAAAACGGCTAGGGTTGGCCACCTTACCTTTTCGGTGACTGAGGAGTCTATTACGTTGGCTACAAAGATTCCAAGGGAGGGTGCTCCTTGGCACAAGCACCTCTTCCTCCCTTGGACGACTCATGAATTTGCTCTCAGGGCTAACTATCAACACATTGCAGGCACAAAAGGGTTCCATCGGGAGTGGATTAAGCCAGAATATCTCAAGCCCTTAGCCGTCATCATCCGGTTGATAACCTGTGAGGGTAAGTTTACCATCTTTAAGGCTTGCCACCTCATATTATTAGCTCATTTTGTTAATAACCAAGCTCTCAATTTCCCATTTTATTTTCTGAAGAGCCTTGAGAAAATGTCGAACCAGGTGAGGAAAAACGTAGCTAACCCCACTGGTAGTTTATATCACCATTGTCTCATTAAAATCCTGATCATTCAGCAACTGAGGGAAAAGGGGAAAACATGGGAAAGTTTTGTGTTTGAAGTATTGAACCCCCATTTTGTTAAGAAGCCCCTTGCTAAAGCTTATGCTTCTCGAAAGTGCCATCATTTTCAAACTCGTGTTGATGAGCCTGCTCAAACCTTTGCCCAAGCAAAAAGAGACACTAAGGCTATGCGGTTTGAGGAGGGTACCGCAGGAGAAATGCACCTTGTCCATTCATCCTCCTCTCCTGAGATTGTCCATGAGGACACCACCACGAAGCCCCCACTCTTTTCATCAATACCCACTAAATCAAGAAGGACGAACCGTGCTCAGTTTGTCGATCAGTCCGTCGTCCAGCCCATTGTTCAACCCGTCATTCAGCCGATGCATTCAGACATCCCTAACGATTAGTCAAACGACCTTATCCCTGAAACATCCCTTCTTACATTAGCCAATGTCTCCGCTCGTTTGCTTGAAGCCCCTGTCTTTGAACTTGCTCTTGCACTCACTGAAGGCAAGGATTTTGAAACACAAACCACCTCTGCTGATCCCAAAACATTTCCAAATGGATAGAGTCCTCACAAGGATTCTGAGTACGTTGTAGAACCATCCACTTCAATCCATCAGATAGTGGATAGGTTGACCCGGGACGTAGCACGATTAACAAGCCAGAATGAGAAATATGTTGAAATAATTTCTAAGCTTCGCCAAGAGAATAAGGAACTGCGTCTATAAGTGAAGAGTGTCGGAGACCTGAACAGAGCCATAACATCTTCTCATGACTCTCTCCGGATGAGGCACAATACCTTGAGGGCCCAAGCCAGGAATTTTAAGCCCAAATCTACTTCTTATTTTTCTAAGTCAAAGGCAGTTGTTGACGCAGCTCAGCCTTCTTCCTGACTTCTTCTCTTCTTTGCTCAGTGGGACCTGGCATATCTCCGGTTTGGGGGAGTGTTGATTTACAATTTTGTCATCACTTTTGATCATTGAACACGCTATGTTGGCATTATTTTTATCATTTTTGATATGATAAGTCATATTTCTTGCCATTCAGACCACCATTCGAACTCAGGTATGAATAGATTTGAATATTTCATAAATCTTAGTTGATTATCATCTTTTTATGATTTATTAATGTTAATTTAACATTTCTCAACCTGCTTGGCACATAGACTTCATTCTGCAGGTTATGGTTTTCAAACGGACTCTCATTCGGATGCGCATTCACGTTCAAGACGCCCATTCGCATTCGGAGTATCGTTCAGACCTCCGTTCGCACCCCCGGATTCGTTGGTTAGCATATTCTGGGGCATTAAAGGAAAAAACCATGACGTGGGTTCTGTTGGAAATGTGGCCCTTATGGTTTGTGAGCCCTTCTTCGAGAAGATACACGTTTCCACTTGCTCAGCCTGCCAACGCACCAACTGCTCACGTGAAGGGAACCAAGTCGCATGGAATCAGGAAGACGGCCTTTGTGTTTTAATGGACCATTTTTACAGACCTCCTATTTTTAGAGAGGTCGACCACTGAAAGGGTTGGCCTTCTCTCTCTTTGTAAAACTATATATAAAGACATCTTAGGTTGAGAAATGCATACATAGACAGGAGGATAGCTATAGAAAAACGTTGTGTAACTTTGCTTCAGTTTAATAGAAAGACTTTGTTTCAGCTATTGATGATCATTCTCATTTTCTGATAATGGTTGGTGACCAAGTAGCTTAGGAGACAAACCCCTGTTGCTGGGAAGGGCCCCTTAACAATCAAAGGTTCCCTTTGTGTATATTCAACAGTTTCTTTTCATATTTGCAGCTAAGTCATTTCGTTTTTGCATGTATCTATTATGTTTTCCTGTAAGTCATTTCATTTCTGCAAGCAAGTTGTTCGTTTTCCTGTAGGTGACGTTTTGTTGTGTATAAAATATAATTTTCCTATGTTTTTATGCAATTCATGCCTTCATAATCCATTCGGCCGGCCATTCTCACCATCCGTTCAGACTGCCTTTCAGACCTTCTTTCAACCTTTCATTCGCATTTAGACAAAATTTTCTAGAATTTGTAGTCATTTCCAGAATTGCTAGTATTTCATTTTATGCAAAGATAGTTAGTTGGAGTCTAGGTTGATTTTTCAGTACTTTGACATGTTCTGTAGCTAGTTTGAGATTCAAATGTATCTTTAACACTTTCAGCACTTTCTATTCAGTTTTGTATTCACCTAGAGATTAATTATTTCAAGTTTTATTAATGATGAAATCCATTTACATTCAACATATGTTTTACTGTTCAAATGAGAAATAGTTTTGGTTCAAGTAGAAGCAGTATAAATGTCTTTTGCTTATGATTTAGGTAGTTTATGAGTTACTTTCATTTACTTTCATGCCGAGGACCTAGATTAGCTTAAACTTGTTTACAATGATATCATAAACCTTATTAAATATCAGTTTGCTTTTGAAATCAGTTTAGCATTTCATTTCAAGTTTATAATCAAACCTTCATCTTCCTTTACATAGTGTTTTGTTGTCAGACTTGGTTTAATTTCATTGTTTCAAGTTCTTTCATTTCAATAGTTATAATAGACTAGAAATCAATTTTAAATTTCAAGCTTAATAGTTCATTTGGAGTTTCATGTAGATGCATTAGTTTTCAGTGTTTTGAAGTTTCATTTCGAAAGCTCTCAT
This sequence comes from Larix kaempferi, assembly GCA_027924585.1. Lineage (NCBI taxonomy): Eukaryota > Viridiplantae > Streptophyta > Pinopsida > Pinales > Pinaceae > Larix > Larix kaempferi. Next base: position 466,703 of record BSBM01000399.1, on the reverse strand, counting down.
AGTTTAGTATGATATAGGTTTACTTTTCAAGTTATAGATTAGCTGCATTGCACTTGTATAATCGAGTAAGCTGTCTTAGATTATAGTTTGATTTTCAGTAGGGATAGCATAAGAATACCTTTTTTTTTTGCTGTAGGTTTTGATTACAAGTTAACATTGATTCCAATCATCTAAACTCTTGTCTTGTACTTAGTTTAGTTTGATTTTCTTGTAGTTAATGTTTTATGAACTAGTTTGAAGTATTGATAGATATCATTTGATGTTGATAGGCATTGCATGAGTTAGATAAGCATTTCAAAGCAATCATTAGAGATTAGATAACTTAGACTTTGCACTTCTCAAGTGAAGTTAGATTGTCAAAATAGTGTTCCATTTCAAGTATTATAGTTAGTTTGTCATTTTCTTATGGATGAACAGTAGGTTACAATGTTTAAGATTTCTTGTAATTGGTCTATCTTTAGTTTTCACATTTTTTTAGAAGTCAAGTTAGATTTATTTCCATTTTGTATTTCTTTAGCCTTTGTAAGTCATTTAGATGCAATAGTTGCACAAGACAATTGGAACTAGGTAGTTTGCTTATCATTCGTTGTTGTTAATGTATGTATAAATCTTAGATCAACATTTCATCTTGTTTCATAGATAGGTTTCTGAACTTGTTCATAGTTATTACATAAGTAGCTAGTGTTTTTAATTCCTAGATTAAGGTTTGAATAATTGATCAGTAGTTTCCATTTTCATAAGAGTAACTTGTTTTTTACCAAGTCTCATTTCTTATATCAGTATTGTATTTATAGTTTCAATTATTGTCCATAGAGTAGAGTAGTATAGATTGATACTATTCTGATCTGTTGGTTAAGTCTAATCAGCTTAGTAGTTTTATTTTTAAATTTTGACTCGGTTTTTCATTTTGAAAGATCCTTAGATCTTTTCATTATTAAATATTTCTAAGGTTTGCCGAGTCGATATCTTAGATACCTTTTTACCTCAGCATATACTTTGCCACAAATCTAAGATTACCAACCCTGGTCGATAATTAAATATTTGGTGAATTCATTGAGACAATAAAACACCCAACAGTCTCGAATGGATGCATTGCTTTATTATTCGGGTTAGGGTTAGGCTGAGTAGGCAGCTGTGGTCGTAGTGGTATGTTCATTGGTGCAGCATTGTTTTGGATTTGCAGCTGCGGCTGCTGATACTGTTGGTGAGGATATTGTTGATGAGGCGTTTGATTGTGAGGAAACTGATTTCCTAGGTAGGAATTCCTCCAACCAGGAGACCAAGGAGCTTGCTGGTTTGATTGTTGTGCCCATGGCGTCCAAGGATTAGGATTTTGCATTGAAGTTTGAGATGGATGCCTTTGGTTATTAGAATTTAAATAATGTGAAGGGAATTGAGTATTCATATTATTCATATTATTCCAAAAAGGTGATGGATCTGGGTTCATACCTTGATTCCAAGGCTGTCAAGGCTTCTTCTGAGCGATGAAATAATTGTTGACACAAACCCAGTCGACATGGGTTCCTCACATTGTCGACACCCAAACCACCTTGATCTCCCTGAGCACCGGCCCAGACAGGTTTTACCCTGTCCAGCAACACCTGCAGAGTAGATGAGGTCTCACCCGAGATGTTCAAGGGAGAGTTGAAGGAACCATGTTTCCGCCGAATGAAGGAGGATTTTGTGCATCAACTAATCAACTTTTTGCGACATTCGGAAATAGATCTAAGCATTCAACTTTAGCATTAAGCATGATCGCAGCATCATTCAATAGATCTCATCATTGACAGAACCATAAATGCGCGAAAGATATAACAGTAAAACATTAATCGTAGCAAGGAAACATCGCATCATTCACAAATTCATATCGCATAATGCATTCATCACATGGAAAACATGAAAGACAAAAGGATTCTGCTCAAAACACTGTCATATCATATTCATCTTTGCAAAAACCCAAATATAACAAGATAATCCTTCTGTCGCATACCCAAATTAACAGAAAATAACAGACAGATGTAACTCCAAATCGGTCTCCAGATATTCAATTCTCCGATATAACTTGATATCTCAACACTGACAATGCTAATTCTATTTATAGGCTTACGCCTTTACATTTATGGTCCACTTAGGCAACCACCTAACTACTTCTTTAACAAATTCTACGAAAAGATGACCCAAAACCCACAAAATGCAGTCCAAATGACCCAAAATACACATGACGTGATCCAAATGACCCAAAACTACATAAACTACTGCCGCCTTGTGCACTGCTTTCCTTATTTTTGCGGTGCCTTTGGCCTTGCGCAGCATCCGCGATGTTGACTCATCAAATCGCCTGCCAACAATAATCTTGTTCCACATCTGAAGTAGATGCCTGCAGGACTGCTTTGACTTTGGGTAGTGAAGGACATTCTTTGGTGTCATGATCAATTTCACATATCCAACATACTTCCACCTTGTCAAGCGGGCATTCCTTCAGTGGGTGCTTCTTCCTGCATTTGGCACAGAATACACCAAGTGCTAGGTCTTCTACTGCTTTCCTCTATTTTACTCTCAAGGCATCCAACTCTGAGGATATGGAGCTCATCATATCTATTTTAAAATTCTCAAGAAGGTTTCCTATTTTTGCTAGAGTGGCCCCTCCACTGGCTGACTTATGTGTCCTAGTGAGGACATCTCGATCTCTCTCTCTATCCCAATTGTTGGTTCTAGAGGATCCCCTTGAATACCTTCGACATAAGTCAATGATATTTTCAAAGGGTTCTTTTGAGATATCCCCCTTCCCCAACAAATTCAGCATATCTAGGAAATCTTCTCTGATCCCACGCGGTAAGATAATATTGAGTACATCTTTTCCAATATCGGCATGACCAGACCTCTATAAATTATATAACAATCTCTCAACAAAATCTTCCAAGCTCTCCTCTTCTTTCTGGACCATTTTAAATAATTCTTCCCTCCTATCTTTGGTTCTGCAGTAGTATTGGTATGTGGAAAGGAAGGTTTGTTTCATCTGTTCCCTGGTAGTAATGGCTTCACGACCCAAACTCATGAACCATCACAGGGCGTTTCCTTTTAGGGTGGCTAGAAATAATTTCAATTTCTGCGCACTGGAGGTATAGTCGTAGCTGCGACAGAGGATTTCGAATTCAAAAAGGAATTTGTCTGGGTCTTCAATGGACTTGCCATGGAATTTCGGCAAAACTGAGGGTGAGATATTCTTCATAGGAGCAGCCCCAGGTACTTGTCGAATCGGAAATTCGAGCGTGGCCACCGTGTCTCCAAACTGGTTGTCCCCTGTTTCCTCCTCATGGCTATTAGGATGCTCATGATTTTCTTCACATTCTCTTTTATCCATGTTTCCCCAGTTCCTTAGTATTTGTCTCCTTCTTTCTTCCTCTGCCCTTTCTTCTTCTTGTCTCCTCCTTTCTTCCCCTCGCCTTCTTTCTTCCTCTTCTTCTTGGCGATGTTCTATCCACTCTTCTTAAGTTACTCTGTTCCCGTTGATTCGATAGATTTCCTCTCGATCCACTGCACCTGTAGCACTTCCTTTGTCTTCAGGAGGCTTCTTCTCAGGAATGGGAGTTAAAGGTCCCATTGCGTTCTCCACGGTTGATGTAGACGTTTCAAGATTAGGGGGAACGGAGTTTCCTCTTCTTGAATATGCTCGCGGTAGTCCAGTAGAGGAATCAACTCTTGCAATTATTTCATCAATGAATGTCTATCTTCCCAAACCTTAGTTACCGCCACGACGTCTACCACCTGCAGGGTTAGTATTTTGGGGGGGTTCTCGAGTTTTTCTTCTCGTATTCATGCATGCTCCAAATAATCATAGCTTAACGAAATCAATAAGTCAACTACCATCTATTTCTATCAATTACCATCCCTGGCAACGACGCCAAAATGTTGGTCACTCTATATGCTAATCAATTCTAATTAACAGAGAGAATGCTCAATATAAATTGTCAACCCGGGTAGGTCTTGTTATTTCAAAGTCAATTATCAAAATCTATGCATAAACACTCAAGTAGCTGATTGAATGAAATGAAGATCAATTATCCTACCTAACTACTCAGTCAAAATCAACTCATTGCTAAGGCTAATCTAAATTATCCATCTAAGAACTTCAAAGGACTTCTACCTTCCTACAATATCAATCCAGCAATTACTGATCTAAGAATGAATAAACTAGACTTACTTTTGCAAGAAGTTAAATCCTAAAGATATCAGACTACAAGTAAATCAATCATGACCTATCTAATTCAACAAACTCTAAGAATGTAAATAACAGTAATTGAACCAGAACTAAGCTTGAACCATAATCTGACTAAATTGGTAAACTCTAAGAAAGATAAATAACAAAAATGAATTAGACCTGAGCTTGACTGTAACAACGAATTAACACACTTGCATCAAAGGAAAACTATTCTACACAGTCAATTGTCACACCACACTGTTGCAGCACACCAAAGGAAAACACAATCATAACACTACTATTGCAGCACACTGAAAATATGCCTACTGTAATTCCACACCAAATTAACAAAAGCAAAACTAAAGCATCTATCTAACTCGGTGATCTCTATGAGAAGGCGGTCCCTGGCCTTCTAACAGAGATGACGTGAAACTAACATGAATTAAAACACAAGAATATGAAAAACTCTGCTCCTTGAATTAAATGATAAATCCACAGTTACAACACTGTTACAGCTCGTGTAATCAAATGTCAATTAACCAACCCCAGGCTTAGAACGCCTTCTTACATTTATACCCAGATGACATAATTTTGTTTCACAAATGTCGGGCAGCCATGAATATCTACGATCTTCAGGCTGCCGAATTGAAACAAAAAGAGTTACAGCCATAAATGAAATTAAATGAAGTTGTTGCGTTCAGGCCTGCGTTGTTACTCCGTGTTGTTAACATACTGAATATATTCCAACTGATTGGAAGAGAAGATGCTTGGACGTTGTATCGTGACCCAGTCGCAGCTGGCCTCGTGGAAGGATGCTTGAACTATTGCAACGATATATGGGACCAAATTCAGGAAGGGACAGCTGGCGCCACATATTCCTTTCCTCCATAGGTTCAGCGAGTTGCTACACCTGTGGTCTTTCAAGGCTCTGAACTATCTTTATCGGATCAATACATGTTAGCACAAATTAAAAGATAAAGTTCATAACCATAAACAATATTAGGCATTAATAAGATAAAGCAATAATATATTATACTTGTTGAGATCCATGCTTGACTTGGAAAGATACCTGCTTGGGGTATGGAAAAGTGAGGCAAAACAGGGAAAAAGGTGTTGATAAGCATAGGCAAAAAGGGGTTATTTTTGGGCCCAACACTATCTTCATTATTTCAATGTCAAGAGTTTCAAATTGTTGCCTATATGGCCTTTAGTCAACATTTTCTTTCATGTAATTTTAATTGAGATTATTTTGACTCCACTACAAAAGGGATCTTTCAATTGAAGTCTAAAGCCCTATATTTTTTTTTCTTTCAATACTACTACTTCTCTTTTCTTTAAGAGTTTTTCTACCTAATTTCTTTGGTAGCCTTTCTTCTTGAGGATATTCTTCTTCATCCCCTTGATGATACTAGGCCCTTTTCCTTGTGAGCACTCTACTTGGTTGTGAGAAGTGTTTCTCTAGAGCTAGTTCCTAGTCTCCTCACTAATTTGCAATTCATTATGGGGCTAAAGAATGTTTGGAGTGCTTTAAAGATCAGATTGTGAGTCAAAGCAAATTGATGGATGTAAGAAGAGGAGTATTCATATGATTGGAAGATGGAGGATCTACTAATGAAGGGACACTAACATAGAGGGGATTTGTTCTTGATAGACGTGAGACACAATGGCGAATGTATTCACTAGCAAGCCTGCCTTTCCTTTTTGGACAATTGATGGGGATGGGGCCACTTTCTTAGTGCTTGATCTCTTTTTTACCTATTTCCATTGATATTCTTTTTTCAGAGGGGCCTAAATCAGATTTTTGAGCTTGGAATCTTTGGGAAAATGGTCGTACTTTTCATATTTTTAGTTTAACTTCGGGATGCTTTTCTAGCTATTAAGGTGGGACCTTACATATGGTATCAGAGCCGGTTCCAACACTAGGACCTAGGGCTTGCATGCTAATATATCTTTCTGGAGCATAAAGTACTAACCATACCAACCTGCTAAATAAGAATCATGACAAACCAATCAATAATAGCCATATATCATAAGATGAGTAATTCTAACCTTATCTAATGATGATAGGAAGTTGAACAAGGTTTTTCATTTACAAGGAAGTTGCTCGTAATCCAACTTTTGCAAATGAGACTAGTTGTCCAAGGATATAATGATTACCTCGGATAGTCATTTTTGTAGATATCCTTCCACATAGATTCCAGAATAAGTGAACATCCTTTCCTTGGATTTAGATTTATCAATGTATTTATCGAGGGTATTTCCTATGGTTACCAGGGAGTTATCACTCCAACAATGAAGAGGAAGATGGGACAAGTGAACCCAAATTAGGTGATATATATAATGTATTGTTGGGTGCTCTCACTAAGAATAGCACACCCTTTAAGAAGGATATATGCATATGAATGGAATATGCTTGCAACTTAGGCACCCTCCCTAAAGAGGATGCATTCAATATGGATACTGTGATCCAACTCAGCTAGTAACTGTTAAGGGATTTTCTCCCTATTTTTCACTTTTTGTTTTGACTTAGTTGTATGTGCATGCATATAGATGCATTTTCCATCCATATGATTGAGGGAAGGAGTTATTTTATTATTTTCCTCACTTGTGTGGACCATTTAGAATTCTTTATAAAGGCTAGTTAGACTCATAGTAAAATCATGCCAATTTTCTTGCCAAAGGGAACTAGTGAGCCCTCTATTGTCTTCTTGTGCTTTTTAATATTAAATATTATCTAGATAATTTATTTCATTGGTTGTGCGATTTCTCTTTAACCTACCTTTTATAAGTTATAGAGTTTAGATATTCGTCAAATGGTATTAGAGCATTGGTCCAATCCCTGCTCTCCATCAAAATTCTAGGTCCAATGCCTCTCTCAAAGTACTCAATTCTCAATAACAACATTCAAAATCTAGTTCATGTTAGTGTTCCCTCCCATCGAAATCTACACCGAAACTTGATCTAAGACTCTCCCCTACTTCAGTTCGAAACATAAGTGGAAATATTTCGTAGGTAAGAATATTTTTTTATATAGATATGCTTTGTGACAACCTAATCCTCCCAACCATATTGAAGCTTCCTAGGCCAGTTTCAAGTTGTGCATTCAATCATTTTTGGGGGTTTTTAGTGACCCCAATGCTTAGCCTCGATCCCAATCTTGATTTATCCAGTAATCCCTTTACAAATCCAACATAGTCCTTACCCATAAGTAAGGGCTAGGGTTTTATGTAGTCTTATTTTTTCATATTAACGCTCTCACAAACTAGACACTATGGTTTTTCTAACATATCAATTTTAACATTTCTCTTCCACTATACCTTATGGTCCCTAGAAAAGATTCATCCAATGAAAAGGAAAAATCTACCTTATATGCCCCTTTCCAAACATATATGATCAAGCTTTAAAGGAATTTCTCATCACCAAACCCCATCCCAGCATCTTTTAGTTCGATACAAAAATCACTTTCCCTAAATATGATGGGCATATGAAGGGTGAGGCTATGGAGTCCAAGATAGGTAGTTTCACTGTTGATTTATAGACTAGCACTAATATACTAGTATACCAACATTGCTTCTAGCCAATAATCATATAGAAGGCATATAGGAGGTCTAGTGGTAGTCTCAACGATATATATATATATATATTGAACTTAATGATGATGCCATCTCCTCCACTGCCTCCAGGTGTATCAAAACATGGGATTCCTTTTGTGATGCAATTAAGTAGCATTTCTAACCACCTGGATACCTCACATATCTCTTGGCTCATTGGTCTCAACTTAGACATGCACCAAGATAAACAATGAAATAGTTTATCGAAGTATTCACTTGACTTCACATTTAGCTACAAATTCTAGATCCATATGAGGTAGTCATTATTAAATTAAACTCATGTTTATTGGATTTGATTCAAGATGATTTTTCTATGTTTGAAAGTAGTAACCTAGACCAATATTTATAGTGAGCTCTCAACGTTGAACGTAAAGTTCAACGTCGCCCTAATTTTCTCTCCATGTGAAACCCTAATTTTTTTTCCAACCCTAAAAATCATAGTGATCCTACTAGCCATTGACCCTCTTCCCCTAGTCCCACCAACCATAAGTTCACTTCTCCTTCAACCCCTACCATAGATCAGTGGTGTTCCCTTCATCGTACTCACAATAATTTTGTTACAAATTGGCAGGTCCTTAATAGTCATGCACCTTCCAAGGCCCTATTTATCGATTACTCACACTTAGAAACTGAATAATTCTTCCTTTAAACTTCCTCTTCTTCAATTCTAGAAGTGGTATTCTTACCGAACCCTAACACACTTGATCCATCCCTCATTCTACTTAGTCAGGACCACAATATCACATCATCCATATCCCTATTCACTCATAACTACCAAATTCAGGATTAGATATCAACAATGATCCTTAATAATAATAGTCAAAATAATTTGGTCTCCCAAACCCTTGTTTAATGTATCAAGCTTCATACCACCTCCCACCCTTCTCTATACCATTTTGGATACATACAATATAATGAACCATGGTTTACTTATACGTCAATGTTGTGCCATCACATTTGCGATTGGTCCCTTCAAGGATATTGTGGAATGCAATGTATCACCCTCTAGGTTGCTCATACCTCTCATGGGCATACTCTACCAACAATAGTGCCACACTATCTATAATGCACACCACAATACATACACCTTATAAGTCAAATAAAATTGCACTTATAAACTCATTCCTACCAACCCCACTAACCAACACCCTTACCAACTACAACAACTCAACATCAATAAGTGTTTATCCCTTCATGCTTTCCCTTGCCCAACCAATTCCTCTCTACCACTATTACGCCCTCTAACCCCGAGTCTGCCAACCTTGATCACACCCAAACCTCCAATTCATATTTCTCCCATTATTTTCAATATAGACTCAACTCCAAGACAATACATCTTTTCCCATGCCTTAGTTGTAGATTCCCCCCACACACTAGCAATTTCCATAGGTTTCACAGGGTTCACCACTCTCTATGCACAAAAACTTTTCCTTCAACACTAGCAATGCCATTTTTCCACAATGGCACATCCTTGAGGCCCTAGTCCTCATATGATGTCTCCCATACTACATCTCTTCAATGTCCTATTTGATGGACTCAACCACGAGAACAATACAATCACAACACAATGTACAACTATAACACACACATTTGGAACAACATGGGCCATTCCCTCATAAAATAAAACACAATCATACCTAGTCATATCACCAACTCCATTGTGTTAATTTTAATCCCTCTCCCACAGGGTTTGCCCCAACTTTCTCAGCATTAGAACATTCACCTTTGTCTTTACCAAACTTCCCAATCTCACTAAGCAATTTATACACACTTCTAGTACTTTCCCAACACAATGATCGACTCTTGAACATTCATAGGATTTTGGCATCAATAGGCTTAGAAGAGAAACTCACATCCTTCTAAAAGTCAACATCTTTCGATAGTAGCTTTCGACCTTACTTGCAAGAAAGTATTAGCTCTCTCTCTCTCATCAGTTTGAAATGGACACTTTCCATCTTCAGGTCAACATGGAAAAAGTAGATCCACAATGACTTTTCCAATCTAAACACACCTTCAATACTTGAATACTCTCTAACTTTTCGAAACACACCAACGGGTCTGCTACTTAGCATAGATCAAACAAGATACATCATTAAGCTTCCAACTTCATGTATCTACACAATTGTTGTGAGAACCATTCTATATAGTTCTCCTAGTTCTAACACATCGATCATTCTTGGTTTTTGGATAGTAGGCACTCAACAGTCTTGGTATTGCACCTCCTTGGGGCTAGTTCCACTTTCCAACAACATTTTATTTGACTCCATTCTTAAACATGGAGGCATTGAGGATACACATCACATCACTTATGTCACATCTCTGTTAATCACCATCCCCCCTTCAGGTCAACATGGCATAAGTAGATCCACAACATCCTTTCCAATCTAAACACACCTTCAATACTCGAATGCTCTGTTACTCTTCCAAATAAGCCAATTGGTCGTCTACTTCACATAGATCGAACAATGTACATCATCGAGCTTCCAACCTCATGCATCTACACAACTGTTGTGAGAACCATTCCACACAGTTCTCCTAGATCTAACACATCGATCTTTCTCAGTTTTTGGATAATAGGCTCTCAACTGTCTTGGTATTGCACCTCCTTGGAGCTAGTTCCACTAATGTCCAACAACATTTTATTTGATTTCATTCTTAAAGAGGGCAACATTGAGGATACACATCACATCACTTATGTCACAACTCCATTGATCACCATCCTCTTTAGCAGCAACAACTTTTAGCATTTTTAGTGGACATCATCATTTCGATACCTTTTTATTCCAGACTATTACATTTGCGAAGCCAACATAACACATCCATTTTTCCTCAACTTCTACCATGTTGTCAATCCTACACAGGGTCGAAAGCAGGGACACTTTTGAACTAAACTGAGAGGAACTAATGCATAATGTGTTGGGAACTCTCATTAATTAGTGCACACTCTTCAATAAAGACATGTGCATCCCAGAGAAACATGCAAGCAACTTGGGCACCTTCCCCAAGGACACATTCAAACTAGCTAGTGTGATCCAACTCAATAAGTAACCATTGAGGGTTTTTCTCCCCATTTTAGGCTTTCTGTTTTGACTTAGTTTTATGAGCATTCATATAGATTCATTTTCCAACCTTGGGGTTGAGTGAAGGAGTTATTTTATTATTTTCCTCATTTGTGTGGACCATTTGGAATTCTATATAAAGACTAGTTAGCCACATAATAAAATAAAGTCATTTTTATTTCCAAAGAGAAATCGTGTGCTCTCTATTGTCTTCTTGTGCTTCTTAATAATAATAATTATCTAGCCTATTCATTTATTTGGCCATGTGGTCCCTCTCTAACCTTGGTTTTGCATATTACAGAGCTCATATATTCATCACTAGCAATGTTGAACCCACATCCACTTTAATGTCAAAGTTTGGTGTCTAGCAATTCAAATACATCCCTCTTGGGTAGATGCAATATGACCCATTCCAGAAGATAAGATCTCTATCTTCTTCTTCTTTTTTAACCATAAAAGGGCATAAAACCCACGACCACGAAAATAGTATGACAAGTTACCTTAAATCATTTCCATCTAGTTTTTTTGCATTCATAAATCCATTGCCCTTGGCGAAGGTCATAATTCATTGAACTATTTGATGAGACTACATTTCGCTAGGGCCAAGACCTTGAGGCGAGAGGCTGAGGAAAGGAGTTGGAAATAAGAACTTGATATGTTTCCTTTATGAATTTGGACAACGTGAGCTCATATAATGACTTTCCAAGATAATCTACTAGAGCTTGGATCCATGTTTAGGAAGGACAATCCAACAAGGGATGACAATGAGATGAGTAGAAGAAGGTTAGTGTTACAGGAGGCAAGCGTGCAATCACTAGTTTGAAGTAAATTGTTAACATATATAATATGATCATTTTCAAATACAATCAAATACAAATTTATTATGGTGTTGTGCAGAAAACTATCCAATGACTAGGGTGAGGTCACCAATGTACTAGGTTTGTTGGATAAACATCTAGGGTTTCACAGTAAACAAAATAGACTCAAGATTCAAGCAAAAACATACAAAGGGTTTGAAAAATAGAAGGTGATGTACCTTTTTTTTGTAGTTTGATCCTATCTTTCATCACTCCTTCACTCTACTTCAAATCTTCAAGCTAAGAACCTGCAAAAGAATGGTAATACCTTCCTCCAAAGCTTTTGACCATAATAAAATTATTGAATAATTGAAAGGAAAACAAGAACATAAATCTATGAATTTACTTTCAATATAAAAGATCAATTATTCCATCAATCATGTCATAAACTCAGCATTAGAAACAAGTACAATAATATTGTTTATATGCTTCGGCACATCACAAAACCTTGATCTTGGTCTCATGCTTCTCTTATCCAACAATCCCAAGCAAAACTCCAATGCATAAGAGTTTGAAATTAACTAGGTCAACAGTTTCAGAACATGGATAGCAAAGGGATATGGAATGGTCATTCCTCCAGCATAACAACACTTAGGCCAAAACGTCTTGATTTATGGATCATCTCCCTCTCTTTTATACTAAGTGGAGACGGTTACCTTCGGGTAGGGAGCAGTTATAATGGAAGGGAGGGTACCAAAATCACCCAAATTACCCCGAAATACGAAATTTTTATATTTTTTGCAATTTTTAGGAAAAAAGAGTTGGTGAGACAAAGAGAACTAGAGTTTAAAATGCCCTTGAGTCAAAGGAAACATGCATTTTCAAGGAAAAAAAGGAATTTTGGAAGTTCATGAAGAGCGTTTTTGTCTCCAAACCTAGTTACAGGGATTGGGAGTGCTAAGGAATCACTAGATGATTAAGGCCATGGAATCCAACACCAAATTTAGGCTCTTCCATCCATAATGTATGTTTGTGTGAGTGTTGGTAGACATTTGAAGTGTCATCATGTAACTGTCGTCGTGGACAGAGAAGTACCAATTTGGGCTATTAACAAATGCCCCTTAATCTATGAGGTCATAAGGGAACATGATGGCTGAAATGCATTATAAATAGATTGGGATGTGGAGTCAAGAAAATTGGAAAAACCAAGAATCTTAGTCTCAACGAAGTACCTGAAACATAAAAAGGATGTCAGATAATCTTATCCCTGGGATATATGTCCATGTTCTAAATGATAGAACATCACCTCGAGAAAAATACAATGATGATCTAATACATATGTATAACTGATGCAATATCATGGCCATGAAAATACAAAGTGGATCCATGAGAGATAAATGGAACATGGCCACAGGTGAACATAGTGGATCCATGTCCAACAAGTGATCATAGCCACAGGAATATAAAGTGGATCTATGTCAAAACTGGATATCATAGCCACGATAGAACAAAGTGGATCTATGTCTCATCAGGTGCCAAATAAAGTGTGGCACAGTCTTGCGCAACTCAGGCGATAAAAAAAAGTGAGAATGTTACTAATAGCCCAAGGTCTTCAATCCAAACCGCTTAAATGTACGAACCCTAACCATGCGAATAAATGAGCTAAAGTCGAACATGGAGGAAACAATTTGATTACCAGTCATTAATGTAAATTGTTAACAAATGCGAGGGAACCCACCAATAATGAAAATGGGCCCCAAGGTACCTAGTACATTCTAACAGGCATGAATAGATGTTCTTGAGGTTGAACACCTGAAGAATCCAACGAGTAGGAGACATTGATATATTCCCACTACCTGATAGCAAGGGAAATTGCCACTAATGACTATTGTCAAGTAAAATATATCTATTTAATAATACTACCTAAAACATTAAATTGTAAGCCAGGGTTTGTATACTTGTGAGCTTCTAACACCATCTATGTGGGTAAGAGGAATAGCCATGCTTCTACTAGAAGAAAATCAAACCTATCAAATCTATGAAATAACTAGGGTTGGTAAAAATGCCTATTTAAAATAAAATTGTGTACAACTAGTTAAGTTGGATCCTATTCTGAAGTTTCAAAATTATATGAATAAAATAGATGAAAGCTTCTATCTACTTCAAAGATAGATAAATAGAACTTTGTCAATCTAATGCAAGTAACTACACTCTTGAAATAAAAACAAACAAGCCCTTGAAAATGAATAAGCTTATCTATGACTTGGTACTTTGATAAAAACAATTCCAAGATAGAGTTGAGCTGTCAATATAGAAAACCATGAAACATATATATGTGTGTGTGTGTGTGTGTGTGTGTGTGTGTGTGTTTAAGTGAATTGCTTCATAATGATTTCAACTCGAAACATCAAGGGATTTCATTTGAACCAAAGACTCGGAAATTATAAAAGATTGTTGGTGTGATATTAACTCTAAGGTCAATATTCAACACTACTCTAATCCATAAAATAAAATGTACTGGAAATAAAGAAAATCCTAAACTTGCTACACAAAAGAGATCTGCACACATATACCTTTTACAGAGATTTTAATATTCCAAATGCTTCCATAAAGATCTACATCAGTTTCAGAAAAGGATTTTTTTATGTTTTCTATATGTTGAGCTAAATGCACCATATGCTGAGATCTAATTATTTTTTGATTTCTTAAGTAGGAACAATAGATATCAACGTTAATTTCCATCATGTAACGGAGATTGAGTAGTGTGCAAACTTATTATATGTGAATACGATCTATTTCTATGTAAAAATGATTGATTATCTATCTTGGTCTAATCTTCTTAAGGTTTCCTACAAAGGTTATAAAACTTTGAAATCTATTCAGGATCAATATCTATTCTCTATTTATACTATCTTCCTACTGAAGCTTGAGCTAGCCCTTACTAAAATGGAATGGAAATCAAAATTCATAAATTGTTGTGATCCCTATGTAGTTTCTAAGAACATTTGCTTTCTACAGCTATTTCATGAAAATACTTCCTACTGGTCAAATACAAACTCCAAATTCCATTCAAAATCAAAACTATGGTAAACTACGCTACTCTACAAATCATAACCAGCAAAGGCCTTTAAGATTACACATACATATGTATATCCATAAAATCAAATATTAATGCTAAAAACGAATGTACATAGATCAAGGTTTTTTTACAACGATGTGAAAAGAAGATCTATTAACATCAAGAAATGCACAAACAATGGTTGAAGGCGGGCCCCCCTCTAAACGTTGCTAAACCAGAAGTTAAAAACGTAGATAAAAAAAAACGCAGAACCAGATAGATTATACTGAGTCAAATTTTTTACAGCATCTCCAAATATCCCCGTCTTCTGAGTCTTATAGCATATATATACTTATAGGTTACATCGTGGGTCGACCACTGAAAGGGTCGACCCTCTAAAAATAACTAAACAGAAACCAAAAAATGAACAGATGTCGATTAATGGCTTGCATAGGGTGAATATGCATTAACATCATTGTAACTTAACCCTGATGTTAAGCCTCGAATCTTCAAACTATTTGCAATTAGGGCCGCAACTCCCGGAGAAATTAAATCAGTTGAGCAACCACTGGTAGCTCATCAATTTCAAGGGAACAACGAAGCAACAACCCATAAATGTGATTCAATGAAGGAGATCTCCCACCATTTGAACCATTGATCCTCTATTCTGATACTGCAAGAATAGGTGCCAGACCGACCACAAGAGGGAGTGAGAAATCAATTTGTGTAGTAGATAAGGAATATATGCCAAGTACGAGTTTATTAGATATGACTTCTTAAAATCCTTTTTTTAAACTGAATGAAATAGATAAAATAATCGTAAAAATTACCTTATTAAAGGCTTCATAGAATATTCTTCAAGGTATGTAAATGAAGCCAAAATGGATGATTAATATATAGAAAAATGAATCAAAATGCTTGGTTCCCCTATATAACTGGACTTGAAATTCAAACAGGAAGTAGACAAAATAGGAGGCCATCATCTCCCCCACACCAAAGATCTTGCATGTCCCAATGCAAGTAAGCAAAATTGGTGGTAAGAGTGAATTCATACTCCTGAAGCATTAACCAACACATGTACCTGAGGGGAAGATGGAATTGGCTTAGGTTGAGTTTTCATAATCTCCTCAAGCTGTCTCTCTTTCTTTTTCAACTGTTTCCTTAGGATTCCATTGGATTCGGTCATGTCATCAACTAGTTTTTGTAGGGATGTAATTATGGCTTTCAAGATCCCATTCTCATGCTTGAGATGTCAAGTCAGACGAACATAGTCTTGAACTTGCTCCATTAGTTTAACATTACTCTTTTGAAAATAGTCACTTGCAGATAGCTCAGAAGGGGTGACTGAAGGGTTGGTTGCAGGAGTCGTCATAGTAGACTCATGTTTAGGATTTGAAACAGAGTGTATAGGCATTGAATATTCTTTAACAAAATGTGACAGAGAAGCTGAAGGGACATATTGAGATGCAGTGGACTGAGAGTATTCCTGTTGAGGCAAGTGGGTAGACGAAGAGATTTGAACCAGATCCGGTTTAGAAGGGGTTTCAACAATATGATCAAATGCTTTTATCTGAGCGGCCATATTGTGGGTAAATCGACGAGTAGGTCAGCTACTATTCCTTTTTGATATTTTCAACTCTTGGCATTTCTTAGGATCGGCACTCCCTCCCTTCTTCCGACATTTGGATTCCCTCTTTTGTCCATGACCATCAAGCTGAGAATCCGACACTTCCACCGAATCATGGTTCTTATTCAAATTCACAGAGGATGATTGAATGGGGTGACCATGGGTAGGAGGTATCTCCCCATCGTTGACTACAGGGAAGATATCATGGGGATTGGAAAGTACATACATAAATTGATCCCAGGTATGGTTTTGTTTGTTTAATTCAGATACAATAAGGATCTTGATGAGGCCATGATGATATAAGTTATGGGTAGGTTTCTTTGTATTCTTTCAAACTTGGGAATCCATTTTACCCAAACTTCTCCAAAAATAAAATGGAAAATTAATGAGCTTCCAAACTCACAGTGAGACAAAAGTCGAAAATGACAAGTTTTATAAGTGGAGAACCTACCTTCACAAGTAATAATCCGACCCATGACCATCAAGGGGCTAACGAATTCTTCTATGAGCCCATTCTTCACAAATCCCTTATCCCCATTCACAGTTAAGAACTCTGGTTTGAAAACATAATCATAACTCTGTCGTGACAACTTATAATTTTTGAACCAACGATCACCGGTTCGTGGAATCCCTGTGGCTTGGGAAATTGATTCTTCTGAAACAGAAAATGCCAAAGGCCCTACTCGTGCCCTGTTTCCATCAAACCCGAGGGTGAACTGCAAGGAAACCTCGTCATCATGTCCCTGCAAGGTTGTTAAGAAGGGGCTCCATCCGATTCTGATGAATAGTTCACGACACTCCTGGAATTCAGGGATGGCTAAAAGGTCAGTATAGGAAGTTGGTTCATGTCGATTTAGCATGGAGACAACAAAAAGAAGGGATAAAAAGGATGGAAGTGAATGAACGTGAGCACATAAAGAATGGAAATAACGGATAACAGGAAAAAAAAATTGTCTTTAATCACGAAAATTGGGCCATCTTTGAAAATAATGATGAAAATGACCTCCTTGAAACATGATATAATTGAATGGGAGCTCTTATAATGAGTATGTGTACAAAGACGTTTAGCCTCAAGAGTTAGCTCGATCGGATGTGTTCTCGGAAGTTAGGCCTCCCAGCATGCAAGGTCACGGGATCCATTCTCATCGACTCTCTTGGGGTTAGGCACGCAGCGGCCGCAGGGTGGAAACCCCTTCGGGGCGGGTCCGTCGGAAATTATTTCGTGGATGTAGCAGTCGGCTAAGCCAATTAAAGTGAACCACATGGAAAAAAAAATGTGTACAAAGACGTTTCATCATTTTTTAATCTCCGCAAAGAGTAATCATCGTGCCTGTGTATCGTTATTAAGGTATGCATATGTATATATAAGAGTCTTGGTTCAAAATGAGTTAATTTAGTAGGAATCTTCCAGAAATTAGGATAAGTGATAATGCCAAACTCATAATTAAAAATATCAGGACAAACTCATCAACAAACATAGATCATTGTCCAAATCAAAGATTTGGACATTGATCAAATAATCATCATATAGTATTATAAAAATGAGTTTAGTCGATTATGACTCTATCCTCAATGTTTACATACCTTAAATAAAATGGGTCTAATGATAAAATAAGGAAATAGTCCAATTGAATTTAAGTCGGGAACCAAAAATTAAACCATAGAAGCAAAAATATAAGAATTGAAATAATATGGTTTATAAAATATGAAGAAGATTGATAAAGGTAATTGGATATTGATTGACTATTTCAATTAAACATATTTGGATTTCAACAACCATGAACTGATTAAAAATTACCTTGCCAATCACAATTTACAGATTTTTCAGTACCTTATCCAGCACTCCATCCGGCACCCCATCCAACACTTATTTCGGTATTCTCATTTTTAGATGCAGAAATATTCACATGCTTGCAAAGGTACGTGGAAGGTTGTTGCCATCAGAATTGGAGAGATGTTGTAGGAAGAGATGCTTTTAAATTTCAAACTTATGTTAGTTGGAGAAGGAAACTATGGTTGGACAAAATTGTACAACCATTTTATTTTTGATTGAAAACTTTTCTTCTCCATCCAACAGGTTCCTCGAGCAATTCTTCATGAATAATGATATCTAACTTGTGATCATTCATCTGGCCACATACAAAAAAAATAGATAAGAATATTACAAGTTAGCATCAAAAATTAAAACAGAATTAAGAAGAACCTAATATCTAGTAATCTCATTCTTTTCTTTGGTTATCATGTAGACTCAAATTTCAAAATTCCAGCTTACAAATACAAACTTAATTCCCTTTATTCATACATAAATTTGTCACAAACTATTGTGTTCTTTTCCAAAATTGAAGGGAACAAAACAAGAGTCTTTCTAAATGGAATCCATATAGTATCAGTCATCCTGGCCCAACTTCACACAAGAATGTTCAAGTGATAAAAATAAGGTTCACAGTCAAGTTCATTACCAAACATAAGTACACTCTTAAGGTATAAACCTCATGTGCAGTAAGAATCAGGCGGTAGAGACTTAAAGTATCTTAGGATCATTATCCAATGGCTACTAAATGAGGTTCATTGAACCATGCATTTTTTTCTCTTCAATTCCTACAAAAGCACATCGTTCATACAAACAAGTATAGATAAAGCATTACAATAAGTATTAAAGTCAGAACCCATTGCCAGCAAGCCTGTTCAGTACTCCTATGGGGTAACTTTAATAACCAATAAGTTTCTTCCCCAGGAAGAATGCCCCATTTCCCACAAGCTTGTTCAGTACCCTGATGGGTTTGCCTAGTCATACCACAGGCCGATACCCACTGCCATTAGACTTGTTCAACTTCCCAACGGGTTAGCCTCTTACACCCATTTTCTATCAGAGGCTCTTGTAAAAAAAATAGCCTAAAAATATAGATTTTATAACAAGTGAAATGGGGGGCAACTATAAAAACCTTTTTATGGAGTGGGATGGTATTGGGCTGGAAGACATTCCTTGAAAAGTGCTTGTAAAGGTTTGTTTGCATGAAAAAATAACTCTTGTAATCATATTAATTCAAAAACATAACATGGTTGCGGTTATTTATATGTAAAATTAAATCCAATGGGTAATAATCGAAAGATTCTTCAGCCTTGACAACCATCTTCTTATAAGCTTATTGTGGTATCTTTATGAATAGTAATTCAATACCCCCACTTGTTACTACTTGTAAAAATGCTTGTTCAATCAACTGTGAATCCAACTCAAAGTGTACTAGTACATTGTGGTTTCCATAATCAGACCTCTTGAATTTTAAAGTGACTAACAGAGGCAAAGATGAATGTTAGAAAATTTGTATGAACAAAGAAAAAATAAGTCTGTATAAAAAGAAATTAACTAAAAAAAAATGATAGGTCCCCTTATATGTAATAGAAGTATTTTCCTTTCAGATTTTGCTTAATAAAGATATTCAATTATATCAACAATTCAACAAAATAAGTAAACATACTTCGAATATCTTTTAGAAAGTTAATTAGATTAAGAAAGTTCGAGAAAATTCCTTTACAGAAAAATCAGCCTTCTACGAACTAGTAGAGGAATTGGAGTAACTTCCCTTTTTAGATACCCTGAGTTTTTACGAAGAGAAAATACCTGTAAAATTTAAAAGGAACCTAATGAGAAAAATCAAAGCACACTTCTGTACATATATAAAAAGGAAACTTCAATCAGATATTACTCAAGGAAGAGGAGGAGATGAACAAGTTACTTCTTCAACTACCAACTCCAATTCAGATTGATGAGTCAAATTATGAATGAACTCCTGCTTAGAAATACGTTTATCATATACCTTCAACCGATGTCCATTTACCACAAATGCAACCTGTTCATCATCAATTATTCTTATTTTTATATAACCATTATTATAAAAAACAGTCACAATTTCATATGGTCCCATCCACCTCGTTGTAAGTTTACCTTTAAATTTTTTGAATCTTGAGTCAAACAATAGGGCCCAATCACCTTCCTGAAAAAAATTTCGCTTCAAAAACTTATCATGCCATTTAGTCCTTTGATTTTGTATTAAAATAGTTCACTGAACAACATCTTGTCGGATTTCATCAAGTTCATTTAATTGCATAAGTCTTTGTTTTTTGTGCCTCATCCAGATTCAAGTTCAGTTGTGTAGCAGTACGAAAGGTTTTCACTTGGAATTCTATAGGAAGCAGAACCTGTTTCCCATAAACAAGCTCATATGGAGTATGTCCTATGCTATTTCTCCATGTAGTCCTGTAAGCCCTTAGTGCTTTAGGAAGTCTATCTACCCAGTCCTTATGATGTAATTGAACAGTTTTGGTTAAGATAGCTTCAAGAAATTTATTAGTGGACTCCACCTGTCCATTATCTTGGGGGTGGTATGGAGAGGATTTACAATGTTTAATTCCATATCGCTCAGTCAATTCTTTCATTGATCTGGAAACAAAATGTGCTCCATTGTCAGTTACAATCTCATGGGGAACACCAAAATGAGTAAAAATTTCTTCAAAAATAAATTCTATAAATGATTTTTCAGTAGCCCTAAACAAAGCTTTTGCTTCTACCCATTTGGTCACATAATCAGTATAGACTAATATATATTTCTTTTTCCGAGACATAGGTGAGATTGGTCAAACAAACTCTAGACCCCACTTTTCAAATGGTTCAATCATTACTTGAGTTTGTAAGGGCATTTCGTCAGCAGATGTGGGTCTCCCCATCTGTTGACAACTATCACAACCCTTTACATATTTTGAAGCATCTTTGAAAAGCGTGGGCCAGTAGTATCCCTGATGTAACACTTTGTATTTTGTACGCTTATATGAAAAATTACCTCCGCAAGGCCCATCATGACAGGCTTTGAGGAGATCATACATCTCGTCTTCTCTCACACATTTACTAATAATTAGATCTGGACCAGTGCGGAAAAGATCATTACCTGTCCATGAATAACTGGCACTTTGTTAGATGATTCTTCGGTTTTCATGTGATGGAAAATTGGACGGTACCTTTCCCGTGACTAAATAATTGGCTATGTCTGCAAACCGTGATACTTTAATAGAAACAATGAAAAGATGTTCGTCGGGAAAAGTATCATCAACAGGAACATTATTATCATCATGACTAAGTCGAGAGAGGAAATCTGCAACCAAATTTCATTTCCCTAGTTTATCAACAATGGTAATATTAAATTCTTTTAGTAAAAGGAGCCATCGAGTAACTCTGCCATTAGTTATAGGTTTATTCATTAAAAATTTAATAGCACAATTATCGGTATGAACAAAAACCTCATAGCTATTAATATAATGTCTGAACTTGTTAATAGCATGAACTACTACTAAAAATTATTTTTCAGTCACAGTGTAGCTCAGTTCTGTTGGTGGCAAGTTCTTACTGATAAAATAAATGGCATAATAAAATTGATTCTCTTTATGTCCCAGAACTCCCCCTAGGGAAGTATCAGATGGATCAGTGTATATGTGAAAAGGAAGGGACTATTTTGGTCCCCTAAGAACCGGTGTTGAAGAAAATTCTACCTTAAGAGTTTCAAAAGTTATTTGACAGTGTTGATCCCAATGAAAATCGACATCTTTAGTTAACAATTTAAATAGCGGGGTTGTTATCTTTGTAAAATTTGCAATAAATCTCCAGTAATAACCCGCATGTCCCAAAAAACTCCTAACTTCCCTTTGTGGAGGAAGATTGGCAATGATTTCAATTATTGGAGGATCTACTTTAATACCCTCTAATGAAATATGGTGTCCTAAAACAATGCCCTTAGTTAATAGCATATTTCACTTTTCATGACTTAAATCAAGGTTTGTTTCTTGGCACCTAATTAAGACTTTTTCTAAATTATCAAGGGCTTCTTTTAAATCATTCCCATATATTGTAAAATCGTCCATATAAACCTCCACGCAATCATGAATAAGGTCAACTAAAATTCCTAAAACTGCCCTTTGGAAGGTAGCAGGGGCATTACACAACCCAAATGGTAACACCTTGTAAGCATACGTTCCCCATGGGAAAGTAAAAGTAGTTTTGTCCTGGTCTTCTGGGGCTTATATTCTGATTTGATTATATCCACTATATCCATCAAGAAATGAAAAATATTGTTTTCCAGACAAAGTGTCCAAGACCTGATCTATAAATGGAAGAGGAAAATAGTCTCTTAAGGTTGCTTTATTGAGCTCTCGAAAATCCACACATATTCTCCATTTTCCTCCTTTCTTAGGAACAACTACCAAATGAGACACCCATTTACTATCAGAAATGGGATAAATGAAATCTACATCAAGTAACTTTTGAAGATCGTCTTTCACAATGTCTTTAAGAGTGGGATTAATTCTCCTCTGCGGTTGCCTTACATGCCTAATGTTCTCCTGGGTATAAATGTGATGGATACATGTGTTAGGGTATATCCACTTCATATCAATATAAGTCCAAGCAAATGCTCCAGACTATGCTTGCAATATATGGGCTAACTGGTCCTGTTGGTCTTGACTCAAATTTGTGTTAACAATTAAAGACTTTCCAGGACTAATTTTAATGGGTATAGTAAAAGATTTAACTTTCTCATCTATAAATAGGACTACGGATGATGATATAGGTGATGGATCATACTATTCTTGAAAATCCTCAGTGAAGAAATAATCAAATTTAGAAAAATACTGAGGAAAATCAATACTGGTGGTGGCAGAAATAAATTGGTCTACAATGTAATATTCAGTTTGGTCTTCTAGTCCCCTAGATTGACTGATGGATAATAAAGGTTGTTCAATATTCTCATCTCCATAAGGACTTTCTAACCATAACATATTTTTTGTTACAAGTTGAGTTGGTGGATAAATGATAAGGTTCTGCAGAGAAGTGCCATTTGATATGGTTAAGACACCCTCCCTACATCCTATAAAAGCATTAGCAGTTGATAACCATGGTCTTCCTAAAATAATAGGGTGTTCCTTGGTTGGATCCTTTGTTTGGAGTACCAGGAAATCCACTGGATACTCCCAAGAAGCTACAGTGACTGTAATATCATCTAATTCCCCCATAGGTTTAACTGTACTCTTGTCAGCCAATTCCAAAATTGTAGGAGTTGGTCTAAGGAGGTTATGTGATTGTAGTCTATGTAACGTGGTCATAGACATGATATTGATTGCTTCTCCTAAATCAATTAGAGTGTTTCCTATGGAAATTTTATTAATAAAAATAGTTACGACGGGATTTCCAGGATTTGTAAATTTTGGAAGTAAGGGTTGGTTTGATATATAATCAGATAGCTGGCCTATAACATGTATTGTTGATGGATCTTTTTGTTTCCAACCAGGTCTCTTCAAACATAACTCCCTTATCATCTTTGAATAAATAGGAACATCTCTAATAGCTTGGAGTAAGGGAATTCGAATACAAACAATCCTTAACTCATTTTCAAAATCAAACTGTGAATGAACTACAAGTTTTTCTATTAAAATCCTTTCCGGATAAGGAGGATCATTGTACATTTGTGGCTGAATAGTTTTTTGAGAATTCAGAGTTCCAGGTATTTGAGCATTATCTAGTGCATTAGGAATTTCTTCTTCCTCTTGAGCCTCTTTTTCAACAGTTTCTTCCTCAAATTCTTCTTGAATAACAACTATAGGACGAGTTTTATTTAAAACTTTCCCATACCTTAACTCAATTTCCTGAATTGGAGTTGAATGAATAACATAGGTTGGGGTAGTTTGCATATCAACATTATGAATAGGCTGGGATGGTCTGTTGTCAGGGTTCGGAATAGGTTGAACAGGAAGTAAGGTAGGTCGAGGGGGATTTGGATTATGATATTGTTCTGGGACTGAAGGTATGGGAGGAAGTGCGAGTGGTGTAAAACCAAGTAATAATTTTTCAATGTTGGGCGGATACCAGGGATAGCTAGGAGGAGTATGCAATGGAGTTGTTGGTTGAGCTCCTCCATAAGCTTGTCCCCGCCAACCTTGTTTCCATGGTTGGGTTTGAGTAGGATGAGGTGGCCAATTTTGCCACATTTGTGTATTCTATGGTTTTTGAGGTTGTTGCATCAGATAATAGTATGCGGGATTTTGAAAAGTAGATTTTGGATACATATTTTGAGGTCTAGGCTACCATGGCCTTTTAGGTGCATATGATGGTTCCATTAGATCATTACTAATCTTGTAAAGAGCTTGCAACTTTGGTAATGACGGACAATTTTCCGTGGGATGTTTTTCAGTACAAAGCACAAATTGAGATATTATTAAGAGGACACTCCTTAAGACGGTGCCTTTTCTACATTTGGGGCAGAATATGTGCAGTGCTGCATTGTATTCTTCCTCTTGCCTTTTTTTGGTTTTCAAAGCATCCAATTGGGAACTTACGATACCTAAAATATCAGTTTTAAAATTTTCTAATAAGTTCCCTATTTTTGTTCTTGTTACCCCACTAGTACCTACTGCTCTAGAAATTCGCGGAATACCCTCCCTAACACTCTTTCCAAACTTGGCTCTACTTCGGGAATATTTCCTACATAACTCAGCATTTTCACCAAAAGGTTTATGAGAAACATCTCTTGATGCCATGAGATTAAGGATTTATACATATTCTTCTAGGACCCCTTTAAGGAAAAGAGTTCTGATTGCATCCTCTTGAAGAGTGTTATACTTAGATTTCTGCAATACAAAATTAAAGCGTTCTAGAAAATCTTCCAGACTTTCATCTTCATGATGTTGTATTTTAAAGATATCATGATGAGAGTCTTTAGGCCTACAATAATCTTGGTATTTTTTAAGGAATGCACTCTTCATCTCCTCCCAGGTCCTAATATTGTATTCTCCCAATCCCATGAACCATATAAGTGCAAAATATTTAAGGGTGGCAGAAACAATTTTAACCTCTCGGCATCCTGCAAATAGTTGTAAATTCTACATAATATGTCAAACTCGAATATAAAGGTATCTAGATCTTCATTACTTTTACCATAAAAAATAGGTAATGAAGATGATGGTATATTTTTCATGTTGAAATTACATGAAATATCTAAAATAGGGAACCCAAACGTTGTTTTAGTTTATCCTTCTTGATCTACCTCTTCTTCCACATTGTGTCCTTCTTCATGGTCACCCATTGTAAGAGGATTGTCAAACAAGGTGCAACCTACCTTTTCTCTTTTTGGAGATGGTGTAAAATCCCAATGTTCTTTTCTAGGCTTTGGTTGAAAAGGAAAATTTCATAAAGGCTTCTCAAGTGGAATTGTTGTGGATTCTAATTGAGAAACTACCAAATTTTGCATGTTTCCAAAAATAGCATTAAGTCTTTCCACACCAACAATATTATAAACCAGGTTAGGATCTTCTTTTATTGGTGAAACTTTAAAATTTTTTGGTCGCTCTAACGATTGTAACAATTCACTTTGAGTGATATCAATTTCCTCTAGTCCAGTATCCAATTCAACCGATTTTTCTTATGTTTTCAATTCTATAGCTTTTTGTGTACTACTCCCTTCTACCTTCTTGTGTGAATACCTTTCCCTAAGGTTAGTTGGTGGTGGTGTTCTAATTCCAAAGATATCAAAAGAAATTTGTGAACTACTTTTAACGTATCTACCTTTGCTATCTCTAGGTTTCATCAAAATTATCTACTATTTAAATAAAAAATTCTAGCTAGAAAAATAATCTATCTAAACAATTTAAATTAAAAACACCTAAACTATAGATGGGTTTGAAGGAACCTGTTATAACATATGCACAGGTTCTTACCTCTCGTATTACCGCCCCTCCTCCTCAAATATGCAAAAAACTAACCACACCAAAAGAAGACAACTAACAAATTAGCAGGAAACAAACCAAACACTATCTTACCTTTAAGCAACTCCCCAACAACGGCACCAAAAATGTCAAGTAAAATATATCTATTTAATAATACTACCTAAAACATTAAATTGTCAAGCCAGGGTTTGTATACTTGTGAGCTTCTAACACCATCTATGTGGGTAAGAGGAATAGCCATGCTTCTACTAGAAGAAAATCAAACCTATCAAATCTATGAAATAACTAGGGTTGGTAAAAATGCCTATTTAAAATAAAATTGTGTACAACTAGTTAAGTTGGATCCTATTCTGAAGTTTCAAAATTATATGAATAAAATAGATGAAAGCTTATATCTACTTCAAAGATAGATAAATAGAACTTTGTCAATCTAATGCAAGTAACTACACTCTTGAAATAAAAACAAACAAGCCCTTGAAAATGAATAAGCTTATCTATGACTTGGTACTTTGATAAAAACAATTCCAAGATAGAGTTGAGTTGTTAATATAGCAAACCATGATATATATATATATATATATATGTTTAAGCGAATTGCTTCATAATGATTTCAGACTCAAAACATCAAAGGATTTCGTTTGAACCAGAGACCCAGAAATTATAAAATATTGATGGTGTGATATTAACTCTAAGGTCTATATTCAACACTACTCTACTCCATAAAATAAAATGTACTAAAAATAAAGAAAATCCTAAACTTGCTACACAAAAGAGATATGCACACATATACCTTTTACAGATATTTTAATAGTCCAAATGCTTCCATAAAGATCTGCATCAGTTTCAGAAAAAAGGATTATTTTATGTTTTCTATATGCTGAGCTAAATGCACCAAATGCTGAGATCTAATTATCTTTTGATTTCTTAAGTAGGAACAATAGATATCAACGTTAATTTCTAGCATGTAACAAATACTGAGTAGTGTGCAAACTTATTATATGTGAATACGAGCTATGTTTGTGTAAAAATGATTGATTATCTATCTTGGTCTAATCTTCTTAAGGTTTCCTATAGAGATTATAAAACTTTGAAATCTATTCAGGATCAAAATCTATTCTCTATTTATACTATCTTCCTACTAAAGCTTGAGCTAGCTCTTACTAAAATGGAATGGAAATCAAAATTCATAAACTGTTGTGATCCCTATGTAGTTTCTAAGAACGTTTGCTTTCTACACCTATTTCATGAAAATACTTCCTACTGGTCAAATACAAACTCCAAATTCCATTCAAAAGCAAAACTATGGTAAACTACGCTACTCTACAAATCATAAACCAACAAAGGACTTCAAGATTACACATACATATGTATATCCATAAAATCACATATTAATGCTAAAAATGAATGTACAGAGATCAAGGTTTTTTTACAATGATGTGAAAAGAAGATCTATTAACAACAAGAAATGCACAAACAGTGGTTGAAGGTGGGCCCCCCTCCAAACGATGCTAAACCAGAAGTTCAAAACTTAGATAAAAAAAAAACGTAGAACTATATAGATTATACTGAGTCAATTTTTTTACAGCATCTCCAGATATCCTCATCTTCTGAGTCTTACATCATATATATACTTATAGGTTACATCGTGGGTCTACCACTGAAAGGGTCGACCCTCTAAAAATAGCTAAATGGAAGCCAAAAAATGAACAGATGTCGATTCATGGCTTGCATAGGGTGAATATGCATTAACATAATTGTAACTTAACCCTGATCTTCAGCCTCTAATCTTCAAACTATTTTCAATTAGGACCGCAACTCCTAGAGAAATTAAAGTAGTTGAGCAACCATTGGTAGCTCATAAACTTCAATGGAACAGCGAAGCAACAACCCATAAATGTGATTCGATGAAGGAGATCTCCCACCATTTGAACCATTGATCCTCTGTTCTGATAGTGCCAGAATAGGTGTCGGACCGACCACAAGAGGGAGTGATAAATCAATCTGCGTAGTAGATGAGGAATCTATGCCAAGTACGAGTTTATTAGATATGACTTCTTGAAATCCATTTTTTTAAATGAATGAAATAGATAAAATAATCGTAAAAATTACCTTATTAAAGGCTTCATAGAATATTCTTCAAGGTATGTAAATGAAAATAGATGATTAATATATAGAAAAATTAATCAAAATGCTTGGTTCCCTTGTATAAATGGACTTGAAAATCAATCAGGAAGTAGACAAAATAGGAGGCCATCAACTGTAATCCTCAAGGTACTAACGAAACTCTAAACCTCATTCCCGAAGCAAGATGAGTTGAAGTCAATGGGAAGAGGCTCATTGGAAGGGAGATATTAAGGCATCCTCCATCATCCAACACGAGGAACAATCAAAGATTGATTTTATTTGGAGCAGAACTAAGTATATGATGAAACATACTGAAAACAGGGAATGGCCAACATATGAAGGAAACTGCAGAATGGTCGACACAGGCTATATCCTTGAAAATTGAGCACAAAATAGTAGTGACTTAGGCAGCTTTGGATGCAAAGGGACCAATGATATAAATATACAATGTATAATACATTGAAAAATTCTCCATATGATTGGAAGAGTAACCAACCAGAGGAGTAATAACTCTAAGTTTAGGTTTTATCCTAAGGCCAAAAACTAGAACCCAACTTGTTGAGAGACTCAAAACTGGTGCTTTGTTCAAGGACATAATTGACTTGCTGCCATTATATTGAGAGACATTTGAGATATTTCCCTTCCCTTTTTCTCTTTTAAAGTACCTTCTTCATTTTTTAACGAGCTTGAAAAAGAGATAAAAGCATGCTCGATAAGATCTTCTTCGTAGAATTAATGAGTCCAAAAAAGTAAACTCGAAACTTTCTTTCTTTTTTAACGAGCTTATGAAGAGATAGAAAGATGCTCGATAAGATACTGATCCGTGGATTTTATATCAAGACCGGATTGGTTCTTGCTCATTGGTGTTTTCAATTTTAAAGATTCTAAAAAACTTAAAGACAACTCTATATACCATCTCGTAGATTTTTATCAATCCTGGGTTGGTAAATGCTCGTCGATGTTTTCATATTTAGAGAGTCTGAAAAACTTAAAGAAGACTCTAAGGTTATAATTTTTTGTAGATTTAGTCTCCACTGCCCGAAAAAGTGTAAAATAATACGAGGGAGAATTCTTCTAGCCAAAGTTGACTAGAGTATTCCTTTTTTGTAAATAATCCATGCGGCCCAGAAAAGGGTTAAACTTATATTGGATGGATGATTCTTCGAATATTTTAGTGAGTGTTAAAGAAACAAGCTTGCTCGACAATCTTTTAAACTTTAAGGAGTCAGAAAAGATCTTAGAGAGGACTCCAGGCCTCCTTCTGTTTTTAATGAGCTTGAAGGAAGGATGGAAGAATGCTCGTAACTTGGGAGGAGATGAGTGTCAGGGACATGGAAAACTAGTTCCAAGTGCATGGAACAAACCTATGCATAATGCAAGGAACATGAGCAAGATAAGGACACCCAGGGTGTGTCTCCTCCAGGTAAAAGTTGTCAAGTTGCATAGGTAAAATGATACAGAGCTTAGCGGAAATGAGATAAGAGATGAGGGCTTATATAATGAGATAACAACGTGGAAACCGACATCAGGATCATAAGCGCAAGTGGGAACGATGCAAATGCATATGCGACTTATACAAAAAATGGGAGCCTTATAAGGAATGGCCATAAATATATGAGAAAGAAAGACATGAGGCTTCTTCTCAAAGTCATGGTAAAACTAAAAAGGCTCTTGTTCCTATGAGAAAAACTATGCATGGGCACCAAAATGGAAAAAGGGTGTTGACTAAGGTGACCCATGTTAGGTAGGCTCTGCTATCATGTTAGTGCACAATGCATAAAGAGATGGCTAATGCACCAATATCCAACATGTTTGACCCTATGGCGAATTCAGGTGGCAAAAGGTTCAAATGCATCGTAACAAAGGGGAAGCCTAAACCTATATGCCAGTTTCTAAATATACCTGATCAGTTCGAGCAATATGGAGAAGATGATCTCAAATCAACCATAAATCCAGCTAAAAATCATGTCTCCAAGAAACAACAATATTATAATCATATACCATTTAAAAAAAAAAGAGATATGATACAGGTCACTTTGTTAGAAAAAATTTCAACCTCAATCATCTTCGACAACAAGCATAATTATCAAGGCAAAGCTTACCAATGAAGAATCTAAAGTGCCAAGGCCTGAGGATCTACAATCAATAATATTAGACTCATGAGGAATATCAGAGATGAAAGAATAATAGAGTATTTAGGAACAGACTCATCATCATGGGAGTTGAAAATTCTAATAACAGAATCAAACTCAGCAGGAACACTGATTTGATGCTCAATGGTAGGGTCTAGAAACTCAAAAATGCCAATGTCTTGGGATCTATAATAAGTGAGATCAGACTCAAAAGGAAAAACAGGTTTATATTTGATTGGAACTGGGTCCAATCCAAGGAGATCATCTTCAGAAAGAACATCAATATCCAAAGGAATGTCATATTGTATCATAGACTCTACGAAAAATTCGTTGGATGGAAGTATATCATCCCAGGTGGAACACTTATCTAAACATTCAGTTGGATCAATAGGGTGGAGAGCTAGATCCATTGTCCCCATTGGATGAATCACCTGGTAAACTACCGGGACCAAATCCTGAGAAGGTAAGCATGAACACAGAGGATTCTTCTCAGTAGCAATTGGACATAAGGGATATAAGGCTTGGTTGATCCGACTACACTCAGCTTTAGAGGATGGTAACTTCCAAGGGTCATTAAAGTAATAAGTCTTAAATTGACACACCTCATATGTGGAATTTGTGGAAACTATTGAAATTGTGTTTACCGGAGATACATTAACATGAAAATTAGGTGGGGGAAGATTAAAATTTCCCATTAATGAAGGATACATCCCCACACCATGTTTTCACAATCCCTCGCAGAATGAGATACTAAAGGAATATCGGATCCATGATCCTAGTTGAACTTGTGACTGTTTAAGGCTAGTTGTTCAATTGTTACAATCTTTCCCTCATGAGGAAACTTGATGACATGAAAGATTGAAGAGACTACTGCCATCATAGCTTGAGTCCAACTTCTCCCTAGCAATAAATTATAATCAAGCGGAGAGTCAACCACTACATCCACTTTGACTATTTTGCTCCCTATCTCTATAGGAAAGGATGGGATAATTATGTGAGGTTGGAAAAGGTGGTCGTCGAAAGCTTTCAACATAGTGGCAGGAGTAACCACGTCAAGTGATCCTAAATCATACCAACATGATAAAGACATGACACATGTGGAGGCACCCTCATCTACAACTATTTGACAAATCTTAGTGTTTCCAAATACAACTTGGACTTGAAAAGCATCATGATGGGGTAAACGAGGCTTCCAATTCTCAAAATCGAAAGAAATCACTTGAATGTCCATAGGATCTAGAGCTCCTAAAGATGAAAATAAGGTCTTCCTTTGAGTTGGACAACTCTGGAGTACCTCAAGTGTGGACATTGCACATGGAGCCTGAGGCAAATGCTCAACTATAATATAATTCTGAGCAGCACACACATTAGGATTATATGTGGTTTTTTTTAGAATGCCCTTTAGTATTCTAGGCATAGTATCATTGGTAGGATTCTTTATGTGTAAAGAATTGTCATTATTAGCATTAAGGGTTTCTTTACCTTTGGATCTAAATGAACTAGATTCATAATTCTTATTCCTATCTAGAGAAGAACATCACGTTCACACATGAAAACTCCACTTGAGCCTGAATTTCCCTCTTGAGAGGAGGCACCCTGGTTTCCCCCATGGGAGGTTGTAGTGTGTTGATGGGTAGCAACAACCATCTGTTGTTGTTGCTGAGGAAATAGATTGGTCAACACAACAGGTTGGCTGGTGCCCTCCTGTTGTGCTAACAACTACTGAGCCATTTCCATTTTAGGGCATTTATAGGTTAAATGATCATCCTTGCATAACAAGAAGGGAAATTTTTTTTTACCTTTCTCATTATTTTCCCTACCAATATTAGTGTTGTTATTATTATTGTTTGCATTGTTGTTCCCCTTATTCCCATTTTTCTTGTTCTTATTTTTCTTCGCTCCAGGATACTGGTTTTCTTTAGAGTTCTGTATTGATAAAACATCATAAGGAGGGTTTGGCTTAAAGTTTTGTGTGTTATTCTGGCCAGTTGTTGATGAATTTTGACTAGAAAAGTTATTACCTGGGCTAACTAGATTGTTCTCAACTACACCAATCACACCATCAACATGGGATGTAGGGGTGGGCTTGGTTGGGTCAACTTCTGCTCTAGGAGTAGTAGGTAGAATTTCATACAACATCCTAGATTGGGAATAAACCAAATCCAATTGTTGGGCTTTAATAATAGCATGCTCTTCGGTCTAAAACCCTGAAAGAGCCACATATTTTGCAGTAAAGGGTTGCAATGACTTAATGAACCAATCAATTAGGAACTCGCTAGGAATATGAGCCTTGATCAAGCTATGCCTCCTACGCCACTCATGGTTGTGGTCAGAGATATGAGTAGATTTATCTTGACGAAAGGATGCCATTGCAACTGCATTAAAAGTTTGAAAAGATGC
The DNA here is from genome assembly GCA_027924585.1 of Larix kaempferi. NCBI lineage: Eukaryota > Viridiplantae > Streptophyta > Pinopsida > Pinales > Pinaceae > Larix > Larix kaempferi. Next base: position 433,938 of record BSBM01000399.1, on the reverse strand, counting down.
TCCTAGTAACTCAATGTACCATTTCGCCGCTACCCTAGTTAAATTCCTTTGTAAGAGACATAATCTAATAGAATCATCCACTAGAGAGTTAGATGAACATCATAGATGAAAAGTCATCACATGGTTAGTCAGGTCTTCCTTAGGTTTATCTTCAAACTTAGGAATGTATGAAGGAATCTTAGTGGACAGGGGTGTCCATCTCGGGTCATGTAACACTAGATCATTAGTTAACTTTGAAAGATTAGGCAAATTCAAAGTATCCAAAAATGACAAATTTGTTTGAGCCATTGTGTTCCGGTTTCTAGGAGAATTAGCTTCCCATTGGTTGGTGTTGATATATGATTGCCCCAGAATGTATGGGTTTGTAGGATTAGTGAAAAGCGAATTAGGTTGTCTGAAGTTCTGACTGTACTAGTTTTGAAACGAAGGAAAGGTTGTTCCAAAAGTCCCTCCCATTCTAGAAAAGGGGATATTTCCTTGAGTGGAATCCTGCTCCCATGGAAATCCAGCGTTGGTCCCCCCTAGTGTAAATGAGTTACCTTGCAGTACATTTGGTCCAAAGGGGTTACCAGAAATCATACTTCCTAAAGATTGGAAAGGTAAGCTTAACTAGGGTAGGGTGGATTTAGAACCAACTCTAGTGAAGGGTCGGTTAGGCATGGAAATTAGTCCACTGAAAGGTGGGAAATTATGGAAAGGGACAATGCCACTACAGAAATCGGTGGTCAAATTTGAACTGGGAGGAATAGTAACAGGTATAGGCTGAAACCTTTAAAAAGGAAATCCGAAAGAGAAAGGGTTCGAACTCAATGGATTTGATGAACTAGTATTAGTAAGTATCATTGACGATGATGGGGACCATCCTGATCCTAATTCCGATGTTGTATTAAAAGTAATTCCTCCTACAGGGATAGTAATAACTAGAGTAGCTACCTCCCATGAAGTAAACGCTTGTTCTTTGTTTTCCATGTTAAACCACCTAGACAATGGATTAGGAATGTTGATACCAACTACTTGGGAAAAGGTAGGACTTTGTGGTGGGTTCAAAACTCCATATGGATCCGAAAGGTCCTCAATTGTAATGGGACATGAATTCTCTTCAGGCTGAGGAGAATTAACTCTAAGAGAGTTCTATAATTGCTCTTCAATATCCCTAAAATGTCCTTCGTCAGAAGAACTCTCAGACTCACTTGACCTAGAACTAGGGGTGTTTTCTTCTGTTGTTTATTTTGTTCGATGTTCTCGGTTTTCCTCTTCTACCCCATGAGGGGGTGGATTAGTATAATCCAATATTCTCCTCGGCGTAGGGACTTCTCTTTGTTCAGGAGAGTGTCCTTGAATTTTTCGAGACCTGTGCATAGGTTTATCACCCATGGTGGCTCATAGAATACACTAAGAAAAAAATCTACAAAAATAAAAATCAAACAACACACACTAAAAATTCCTTGAAAGATCTCAAATAAGAAAACAAATCTCACTCTAAAAAAGTACTTGGATGCAAGAACAATTCAATGAAGAGCCAATAAGGTGGTCTTCGTAAGATCATCCTTGGATGATTAGGGCCCAAGTCCAACTAGCGAAGATTGAGAAAAATTTACACTAATATTTCAATCACCAAGGGTGAAAGTATTAGCCTTCCGCCAACACCCTCCAAAGGGGCTAAAGACTCAATGTTTGTCTCAGGTGCCACAAGATATCCCCTTGCAACAACCTAGGAACAACAACTATGTTCACCACTTCACGCTTGATAGTCGAGCGAGATGGTTGTTGGATGGAGCTTCTGCGAATGGGAAGGGAACATAAGCCTTGTATAACAAGCCCTAGACACGAAAATGTCAATGAGCACCGGTGTCACCCCGAGGAATTGCCATGATTGATCAGTTCCCATACACACATAACCCCCCTTAGTCAAGCAACATGGGTATTCTGTATACTTGAAAAAGGTTTACCTACCACTTAACGCTAGTTTTAGTGGTGCTTTCCCAATAAGTATCTTACTTTGCTAATGGATTTAACACTCTTTAGTGAATTCCTAGTTTCCCAATTTTATATGATTTTTGAGATGTTAACTTTCAACTCCCTATCTCCAAAATCCTATCCTATATTATTAGGTTGGTTTCTCGCTAAAAATAAAACCTAGTAGCCTATTTTGATTACTGATTGCTTGTTTAAAATACAATTTCATTTTTTTTTCAAAAGAAGCAAAAATGAGTGCAACTAAAGATACAATGTTCTTTAACTGAAATATGAAGCATTCTACCACCACAATCATGCACTTTTTGTTTCCAATTTCTTTTCAATGTACAAGCAAGTTCACAAGATATGATGTAATTTGGAATGCAAATGCAAGTTTTCAAATATATAATGCAATTTTTGGGAACTTAAATTTTATGGAGCACACAATCTACCTTTCAAAGTGCACATACAAATTCAGTTGGATAAGGATACACAAATTTAGAATTTTAAAGCAAATGCAAATTTGTTTGGTAAACAAATTCAAATCGAATCCTAAGATGGACACAAGAACTGAATTTGACATGCACACCTAATAACTAAACCAAATGCAAGACATCTTTTCAAATTTTTGTTTCAAAATGCAAAACCATGCAAAACTATGCAAAACATGAAATGAAAACTTAATCTACAAATAAAACAAATATGCAGAAGAATTTTGTTTTCAATATAAGAGGCAACTCCAAATCATCCAAAGCTACTTGCAATGTATTCAACCAACACTAACTCAAAATCTGAATCAACTTTTTTTGTTTTCCAAATGAGAAACAAGACCTAAGTAAGAACAAACATACAAGAAAATTCAATGCAAAAAGACTTCTAGTACCTTCATCAACAAAGTGGAAGTGGCCACAAACACTAGACTCTTCAGTCATACAAGCATGCCAAGTGGAGAAAAGTACAATAAATGACCTTTAGACTCCAATTAGCAAAAAGACCTACTAGGGTTCAAGGTTTAGAAAGGCCTAATTCTTGCACCTAACCAGTGCAATTAGGAACAAAATAATAGAAAAAATCCCGGAACTTCTACCTCAAAGGAAATCCAAAAGTACAAAATCAAAAGCAACAAGAAGTCTGAACTGAAAAAGCCTATTTCCAAAACTTTTTCACACAAGAAAACCAAAAGGATTGACTGATAATAATGACAAAGAGTAAGTAGAATACTTCCGAGAGGTCATTAGAGGACCTTAACAATCATAAACCTTCAAATTTTTTAAACAAATGGTGAAGAGGACTAAGAACCAATGCTCCTTTTCAAAATACTTCTCATTCCAAAAAGACTAAAAAACCAATCCAAGATCAATCATTGAGCAAACACCACACTTATGAGGGTTACTAACAAGACCTAGGACAAGCAAAGACTCTCAAAAATCCAGTAAAAACCCCATAGATAGGGAAAAAAGTGAAAACACTTTCTACAGGACAAAAACGATGGTCAACCAAAGCACAATAGGGTGTAACATGCTACTGTTATGAAGGTCAAGGGCATTTTTGGACCAAAAACATTATTGTCATGAAGGTGAAGGGTGTTTTTTGTACTGAAAGTCCCAAAAATGCAAGTCCAACTCAAAAAATTGAAGGGTTATGGTGTCTACTAAAGCCTTAGACCCAACCTAACTTGTAAATGGATTCTAAACAACCATAGAAATTGGAAGAATGGACTTAGGAAACCCCAAAACAGATGGCTTCTCCACAATGGAGTTGCCAATTATATTGTGTAGAAAACTATCCTATGACTAGGGTGAGGTCACCAACGTACTAGGTTTGTTGAGATAGACATCTAGGGTTTCATAGTAAACAAAATAGACTCAAGATTCAAGCAAAAACATACAAAGGGTTTGAAAGGTAGAAGGTGATGTACCTTGTTTATGGAGTTTGATCCTAGCTTTCGCTGCTACTTTGCTTTGCTTCAAATCTTCAAGCCAAGAAGAAGAGCCATAATACCTTCCTCAAAAGCTTTTGACCATAATAAAATTATTGAAGAATTGAAAGGAAAACAAGAACATAAATCTATGAATTTACTTTCCATATAAAAGATCAATTATTCCATCAATTATGTCATAAAATCAACATTAGGGGAGGGAAAGATGTCAATTCTCTTATTAACAATAGACAAGTACAATAATACCTTTTCTCTGCTTCGACACCTCGCGAAACCTTGATCTGGGTCTCCTGCTTCTCTTCTCCAACAATCCCAAGAAAAACTCCAATGCATAAAGGCTTGAAACTAACTGGGGCAGCAATTTCATAACATGGATAGCAAAGGGATAGGGAATGGTCATTCCTCCAACATAACAACACTTAGGCCAAAAAGTCCCCATTTATGGCTCATCTCCCTCTCTTTTATACTAAGTGGAGATGGTTACCTTCGAGTAGGGAGTAGTTATAACTGAAGGGAGGTTACCGAAACCGCCGAAACTACCCCAAAAATTCAAAATTTTTATATTTTTTGGGGCTTTGTAGGCAAAAACACTAGTGAGACAAAGGGAAGTAACGTTTAAAATGCCCTTTAGTCAAAGGAAACATGCGTTTTCAGGGAAAACAACAGGTTGACAATTCATGGAGAGCGTTTTTGTCTCCAAACCTAGTTACAAGGCTTGTGATTACTAGGGAATCACTAGATGATTAAGGCCATGGCATCCAACACCAAATTCAGGCTCTTCCATCCATTGTGTCCTTTTGTGTGAGCATCAGTCAACATTTGAAGTGTCATTATGTAACTGTCGTCACGGACGGAGAAGTGCTAATTTGGGCTATAACATATGGGGACATATCAAATCATCATATCCAAATTTATTGTGGGGTAATATAAGTTATCAAATCCAAGTTTACCATAGAAAGACATACAATTGATCATCTTTAGCATCTCACTCTTTAAATTTCCTTTCCAATTTCACTTTTTATTTTCTATTTAAATTATATACGAAATAAATTTTTTACTCTCAACAAATAAATATATTATCTACTTACATAATATGTCTTATATCTAATTAACATTATTCCCAAAAAATAAATATATTATCTACTTACATAATGTGTCTCATATCTAATTAGCATTAATATCACTATAATGAGCATTATTATTGTCATAATTATATTTTGTTTTACTATCTTCATAAATGAAATTTATAAAAGATAATCAATTAAACATATTTGTTACCATGTATACATTTTATTTTATTAGTGATAAAAATGACATTAATGAAAATTAAGTTTATTTAGAAGTTGATATTATTTTTATATTATATAAGTATAAATTAAATACAAGGAAAAAATTCTTAACTCTTTTTCCCTAATTTAAAATAAAAGAGATATTAAATAACCTACCAAACTTTTTTCCAAAATCTTTATATCAACAAAAAAACAATGTATAATAATATTATTGTTATTAAACATAATTTTGGACATGAGTAATTTTTCGATTATTCTTTACTTAAGGTTTATCACATTTTGTTTTGGTTTTTTGGTTTTAGTTTAAAGTAGTTATTAAGTTCGAATTTGAATTCGATACCATATACAAATAGTTTGGGTTTATAATTCGGAATTATTTTAACAACATATCTAAAATTCAATAGTATAATGCATATATTCCCACACTTTTTACCTGCTGTACCTTAATCACAGTGAAATTATCCTCACAATGCCAAAACCTGATCTTACTTTTCACATTGTTAAGATCCACTAACCCTTCCAAGCATATAGTCTTAGAAAAACTCTCCATGCTACTCTCCAAACTAGCATCCTATAAAAAATAAGAGGCTTTGGACCTCGCAGGTTCAAGTCCTTTCTACTGTAAAACGACTCGTTAAAGATAATGGTCTAGTTGATGAGTGAATCCCTCATTCAACAACAACATATAACATGCCAAACTCTTGTTGTGATAAGTTTTACACTCATAATGACCTACTGATGTTCTCCGCTATAGTGAACTCACCTAGCAAATATAAAACATCAAAAGCTGCTTCTCATATCTGATACGAAAGGGAGAGCAAGAAGCAATACTTGGAAAGATCTACACATCCTTATGTTTTTGCACGACATGCAACTCTTTAATAACAATCTTGGCCTTACTTTATGAAAGATCAAGTATGGAAGTGCCTCTTATTTACCAAGAAGGAGTTCACCTTACCTACCAATTAGTCACTAGGTTAACAACTCGAGTCCTTTAAGTATCTTATTTTAAGCTATGTGAAGGACCCTAAAGGAAGGGGTGGGCCCTTCTAAAAAACAAAGGGAGAATAGATTCGATTCCACACTCCGCGGTCTAATAAGTGCACTACTTCATCAACCATAGGAATAGAATGAATTTGAGTGAACAATTCCACTAAATTAAATAAATCCCCAAATTTCTGAATTTATTTTGCTGATTCTACCCAATTTAAAAACTATGATTTAAAAGTGTTACTTATTTTACAATTTTTTTTTAATCACAAAATAGATCAACAATTTTATTTAAAATATTTCAAACATCATTTTTTTTTAACAGGAACAGAGAAAATATATGTATTTATAAAGGCTGTGCACAGCCATTCATTACAAGTTTGTCCAAAAATTTGACAGAGAAACAGGAGCTTGAGTCATTATGAGCTCTAAACAAAACCCTGCTTGAGTTCTAAACAAAACCTGGCTAAGACTGTTCAAAGTAGTGCAGGAATAAACCCTTACAAACTGCTGATTTAGAAATATACAGAAAAACATAGTATCTTAAACATCAAAAAGGAGGAACCTGAACTGAAACTGCATATTAACCATAATTTTTGCGGTAGACCGAAGCCGCATCCGGCTTTTCCTGATTTATCTCCTGGTTGACCGTCAGACTGCCATGGACGCAGCTTCCCTGCGACTTCCCGGTGAGCACTGCAATATCTTCCTGCAAATTATCCACCTTGCCCATCAATTCGAACAGGTTTCTCTCCAGGTCATCGATTCTGGTATCCTGGCAAGCGAGCTGGTTCACAGTGTAGCTCAAATCCCTGGCCATTTCCGCGTTTTGGTTTACATTTGTGCAGACTTCATTATAAGTATTACGCACTGCCAGTTTAACTTCGACCATGGTGCGGCTCAACGCAGCAATGGCCGCCATTATGTTCTGCATTTTGCCCGCCCTGTGGTGGAGTAACAGACCGGGACGGGAGGAAGGAGAGCCCGAATCGCCCAGGGTAAGCCTATGCATCGCGCAGTGGAGTGAACGAGCCATTGCGATATACGTCGAGGGAGGGGCAGTTGGCCCATTAAATTGAATTTCGTGGGAGCTGACAGCACCACGAGGCCCCGTATGCCAAGCGCTGAGGAGAGGAGGCCGTGTGGCAGGGGCACGCGTATCCTTGATCACGGAGGAGGGCGGGGATGGGGGGAGAGGGACCCTCAATCCACTCAGCCCCTTAAAACCCATTACCATATAGTTTTTGACCATGAACAAAATTTAAGGAATAAATTGAAAATCCAAGGCACCATTTGAGTTCACCATGTGCCCAATGTCAAGCAATGTTCCTTTGTTGGCTGCTTCATCAGCTAACTTGTTATTTGATCGACGGATATGAAAGAAAGAGGACTGAGAGAAGTGAGGATAAGATTTTATTCTTTGCATGTACCTGTAGGCTCTAGATCCATAAGGGGCGGAGCTCCTTCTGATTGTTTGAATGACATGTCTGGAGTCCCCATATATTCTGAGATTACCGATGCTGAGGGAGGATGTCATATTGAAAGAAAGGACGAGAGCAAGCCATTCAGCTTCATTGTTTGTCTTGATTCCTAATCCCCACGAGATTGATTCAACTTTATTTCCGCCGGGGTCAAATAAGACCCCACCCGCACCTGCCACCCCGGTATTTCAAACATCATTATGAATTGTTTGAATTACAAATAAAAACTATTAGCATTGCAAAATCAAAACTAATTATAATATATGCTGTAATTGATATACCATTTTTAAAATCATATTAATACATATAATTTTTATTTCAAGTTCTGAAATTAAATAGTTTTCTTTTCACTTTTCACCGAAATGTCAAATATAAAATGTAATTATTATGCCAAAATCAATTCCCACATTTTTTATAATTTTCGCGAAAGAGAGCCATATGTTTGTCAATCCTTCATGCACTTCAATCGAGGTGGATTCTTTTGTATTTGCTCTGCTCATGTTTTCTTGTTTCTACCATTCATTTCCCAGGCCGAGAAATAGACACGCCATCCGTACTAGAACAACATAACAAATTCGTGGCATTTTAAATGTTCGGAGTTTTAGTGAACTCCTATTTCATTATGCAGCAGCAATGGCTTCTTCTTTGCCAGTAAGATGCGTGCGTTTCTGCTCGGCTATAGCAAGGCCCGCCGGGGCTTTGATCCCTCGCGATGCCACCCGAAGTTCACCTAGAATTTCTCGTAATGTCTTTGCACACTCCAATGTTACCTCGTCTTCTCTTGGTAAGGGTTATGCCCGTTCTTGTGTAATGCTGAATTGACTTGTCCTATTGGCATTTGCCTGATTAGTTGTGTCCTGAGGGGTTTCAACCATTATTTAGCAAAATCATATAGCTATATCTACTCTTAGAAAAAGTTCATACTTCATTCATGGTGATTTGCATTTCTAAATTTGTAGTTTTACTGAGCAAATAATGGTGATTGACATTGGCATGCCACTTGTATTCCTATTTATGAATGCCACCTGTCTTTTTATTCTATGCAAGTGATGGGATGTAAAGAACCTTTTACAAAATGCTTCCAATTATCATTGTGCCGCAAACGATCTTTTCCCGGCCCTGGTAATATTACAATATAGCGGACTTACAACACTCTCAAAAGATCCCTTCGGGTCAGAAGCCTGAAGCAGCCTGCTTGCACGGGTGAGACGGCCCACTAAGGGCGAAAAACGTGTCTATAAGGGATTTTAACCTGGGTGGGATATGAAACATCTCTGCTTTACCAACTAACCGCGAAAAACATGTCTATAAGGGATTTTAACCTGGGTGGGATATGAAACATCTCTGCTTTACCAACTAACCGAGATTTAGTTGACATAGGTTGTATACCTTTTTAGTTTTATTATCATGTTTTTTGATATTATTGAAATACAAAAGTTGCTTTAGTGATTGCTGAGAACTTATGGGGAACAATCTTCATAATTTGAACTGTAACTTAATTCGATCACCAATTAAAATTAGAAATTTCTGATGCATAATGTTTCGACAATTATCACTGCTTACAATGAGAACTGTAAGCCTTTGCAGGGCATTATAGAAGAACTTATATTCTTAGTTTTTTAAAACAAAAATAGGTAATGATTAACTGTATTAATTTTAAAAAAGACCAGAATGGTTCAGTTACAAAAAACTGCCAGCATAGTAATGAAATGCAGCAGTGTCCTCTGGTAATAGCAGTTTAAAATCCTGACATACATCTGGTCTTTTCAAACTCGCCTGGCTAGTATAGATTTTGACATACTGGCCTATAACAAGCAAACCTTGTAATACACATTATAACTATAAAAGAAAAACTAGCTACAGCAAAGGAACCTTATAATTCTGGTGCCATAGTGGCCACACTAGACTGTGAGAAACCTATGTGAGAGGCTTCATCTTCATTTTCCTTGTCTTCCTCCATTTATGGTGAGTGGTGGGCCATGGGTGGGGCAGTCGTATCTTCTAGCTGCTCCTGCCTCCTTTGAGTGGTAGAAAGCCCAATATAAAGGTCATTGAACTTTCTGTGGTAGACATTCAGGTGGCCGAGGATTCTGCCTTCCATTTCTGGGTTGCCACATAATGATTCTGGGCTTCAATTTCAACAAACTCCAAACTGGAATCCATTTCCTTCTTCATGGATTACGTCTGCTCCAGTGCTGCTGCTAGTTGATCCTGCAGGGATTTGATGGCTTCTTCATTCTTGATTATGCTTCTATCTAGCTCCACATAGTCTGCAAGGAGTGCAGGGCACTTTGGGCACTTGCACATGCTGCCAGGGAGGCGTCAAGGACTGGTGCAAGTTGGAATTTGAAGAGCTGAAGGGTGGGGAGAGTCGAGGGACTGGCAAGCTCTCCTTCCTGTACAATTGAGAAAAACTACATTAGTCCCACAAAGGAGCGCCAATTACTTTAAGAGCCGAAGCGTTGAAGTGGTAGTAGTAAAGGCTTGTGGTCCATGATGGTATGATGGGTGAGCCCTCCACCTATCTGCGTGCATGTGAAGTGCCGAGGTGATGCCTTCCTTGAATTGACTTTACTCTTGCTTGCTTGGGCAATAATGAAATAGTGGGTGCCACGATCTTGTAGTCCTCCTTGACTACCCCCTATTAGGAAATTAAGGAGGGCATGTAGTGCCCCTCCAAACCACTTCTTTATTTGATCATGAATCTGATAGCACTATAGTAGGGGTGCTCTGCTCCTTCATGTTGCACCATGATTCCTCCTTCGGGATTCAAGATCCTTGGGTTTGCCTTATTATCTACCTTAGAGTTGAAGGATCTCTTGATGTGATACAATTGGGTCAATTGGATGGTGCTCAACATGCTTTTGGCTCCGGCAATGATTTGGGCTAGTTGAGGGGATGACGAAGCAGGGTCATTAGCTAGAGCATGGAGGGAAATTGTAGAATCTCACACCACATTTATCTTGTTGGCTTGATTTTGAAGAGCTAAGACTCTTTGATATACCTCCACTGCCTCCATATCAATGTTGGTTTCTTGACCTAAGCCCCAAGGATAAGTGCTCACTCCTGCCGCCCTTGAACTTATATTCCAATATTGGTGCGATAAATACTCACCATATACACTATTAGTTACATGAACTTGAAAACCTTTTAACCTTTATTTTCAATGAAATTACTCAACAATAAAAAAACAAGAGTAGTTAGCACAAGTGTGGTCTACTAGTTAGCATTGAGGTGATGGGATGATTTGAAATGGATCAATATATAATTTTTCACCTATTTGGAGCTTTTAGGGTTAGAAAATTGGATGAATTGGCTTGTAGCGCCCATTTTAGGGGCAGGTCTCACTTTTCAGATTTGTGGTAAAAAAATTGTCTGAAACATTATGGGGCCATTTTGAGGGCTTAAATACTAGTTTTCGGTGAAAAACAACTGGACCGAATTTTTACATTCTACACACCGAGACCTTTCCAATGGTGCAAGAATCGCCTTAATCGGAGTTCGTATGAAGAAAGTTATGCCTCTTGCAAGTTGACCTACCCAGTTGGCCACCATGGTACTAAGTGGATTCCACGCCAGCTCTCATTTCTCGCACATGTGGAGCTAGTCACGTGTGGAATTTGAAGAACATTCTAGAAGGTCCAAAACCCAAACCGTAATCAAGAGTTGGGGCTTGCAAAAACCCTAAAATTAACCCTAGACAACTGTCCGGCTATGTTAAATACCGGGCTGTTAGGAGAAGAAGGGTTTCCATTCTTTCGATGTTATTGTTGAACACACCCAGATACTTAGGGGGGGTGAATCAGTATATGTTACAATTTTACCATTTTACTTTTAACTACTAGTCTTTCATCAACAAGTTTACATCGTCAAACAAACAGTGTTATTAACAAGAGAGTACACTGAATCTATATGGAAAACTCAATATATAGTATTGATAAAAAACCATATGAAGCATTACATCAGATTGAGGAGATTTCAATCTCCAATTATCACCAGCTACAACTGGCGGGAGCATCCAACCTCCTTGTTTCTTTAGCTCCTACTGAAGGGATGCTCCAACACCCTCTTTTTCCAGCTTCAACGGGAAAGAGGCTACAACCCCCTAGTCTTAGTCAGCTCCAACTGACAGGAAGCTTCCAACTACAATTGGAAGGAGGCTACAACCCCCTCACACACTTCCTCTGCTGCAACAGGATGGAGACTACAACCCCCTCTTCAATTATGTTCTGTCTTCTGTATGATGGTCACTGTCTTTCTTGGTACTTCTGATCCCACTGTCAGAATCTTCAGATCTACCACTGTTCAAACATTTCAAATCTGCCAAACTTCACAAGATCAACTCCAACCATAGACTTCACAAGTCCATCACAACCACGGTCCAATACCAATATTGAACTCACGCATTTTCACAAGTCTTCCACTGTCCTGTACAAATGAATTCTACACAGCTGCTCAAACTCATATTGAATTCTGCTTTCTTGTCTGTCAAAACTCAGACTTCTTTCTACTCACATTTCTACTCATAGAGCTGCCTCTGTTTTTTGTGAGACTACTCTTACACCATGTTAAAATTAGTGCAGCTGCGAGACCCATTCTCAGAGAGGATGGTACCCTAGTCAGTTAACTAGGGTTCCTGGTCAAGTTAACCAGACAAAGCAAAGAGTAAAACCCTAGAAGGTATCCTGGGGTTCTTGGTCGGGGGCCAAGCAGGTTGATGCCATGGCAAAGTCCCTAGCATGTGGCTAGGGCCCCTATTTGTCTCTATGGTATTCTGGCTTGGGACCAGACAGTTTCTTGGTCACGAGGACCAAGCAGATCTTGTAGGTTGAGACAGAGACATCCTGGTCTAGGACCAGGGAAATTCTTGGTCAAGGACCAAGTAGGTCCTGCAGGTGGTTGATCAACATTCAGTCTAGGACTGAAAGCTCATCCTGGGGTTGAGAGCCATTCTTTACGAATGGAGGCACTTGGTCAGTGACCAAGATGTTGACTTCGGTCAACCTTTAGCCTGGGGTTGAAGAACCTGGTCAAGGACCAGGTGGTTGATCAAATTGATTCAGTCGAGGGTTGAAGCTTAGCTTTGGACTGAGAGCCATTCCTTGAGAATGGAGGTTCTTGGTCAGTTACCAAGATGATGATGTGTGATGTCCTCTTCTCCTAGGTCTTTGAGATGGTTGAGCTAGGTGGTCTTCTCAAGGGATTGGCCACCCTTTGATGGAGTCACTAGCACTTGACCTAAGGAGCAGTTTGGAGGACCACATGATCACATCATCCAGTGTGGACCCTTCCTTATATAGTGATGATGAACTTTCAGACAGTGTATGGAACATTTTTACATTTGAGAGAGAGATGACTGGTTGTACCTTCCCCACCATGGTTGATTTACTTTTGGTCCTTATACCTTGTTGTTTATTGGTCTCGTGGTACCTTTTCTTTGACTTGTGGTTAGTAGGGTCATTTACCCATCTTGAGTTGTTTGTACCATCTTGATGTTCTTGGTCCTATGGGTACTTTGTTTGTTTGTCCACTTTATGGTTTACCCTTGGTCTTAGGGTCTATGAGTTAGGTACCCACTCTTGTTTTATGGTACCATATTGATGGGTCTTGTACCCTCACTTAATTATTTAAAAGACCATAGTACCCACCTATTGTCACCCCTCTTATGTTTTATGTTATTAAATGCGACTTTATTATTTTGACACTATATGTTAGTTCCCACCCAAGTCACTTTAATTTTTAATTTTTAACTTTATTTTTTATTTTATGATTTTATTTTTTAAAGCTGTACTTTCCTAATTCTATGGAACTCTAAAAGGTTAATTTAATGATCTTTCTAGAAGATCCTAAGCTTATATACTGAAGTCTTCTTTTTGGCATTTTAATCATCTTCAATCTGAGCTTTGCTCCTTCCTCTGCTTGACGTCAAAGGTATCCCTGCTGTTCACTCAAGTCTGGAGGCCACCCACCTGCTGAACATTTTTAGATCTGTTTTTTTTATGTTAGTGAGCATCCAGGGTTTGATCTATGTTAAGACATGATCCATTTTGTTGATTGGTATCCTGACTGAAGGAGGCCGTGACAGTTGTGATCTTGTTAACTTAACTGTTAACTTCTTTTCTGCTCACCTGTGATTTTGTGAAAGTCTGATCTAATTTTTGAAGACTCCGATCTGCTTCTATCAGAATTGTTTAAGACTCGATCTGCTAGTTAGTTGTCTGATCTAATTTCTGAGGACTCCGATCTGCTGTTGCATGCTTGTTTGAGGTTCAAACTCTTGCTTGGATAGGCTGTGACCCTAGATTTGACTTGTAATGAAGGCCGTGAGGTTCTAGGGTATACTATTGGCATGGTTGAGGAAGGCCGTGAGGCCTTAGGGCTTGAATTACCCTACTGCATGCTTACTAGTAGAGGTTGTGTGCCTCTTTGACCTTAATCTGCTTGTTGACTGTTTATGTGAGTGAGTTTCAGCTTGTATGCTCAGTTTGGACTGAGTTCTCTAAGTATGCGTTGGTGGTGAATCTTATCTTTGCTCGGATCTATCTTGTTAAGACTTGTTTGTGATCAGATTTGTTTTTGTTGAGATTTTTACTTGCATTGAGATTTTTGTTGAGATCATACTTTGTGATATTATTTAACTTCTGTTATGATTGTAACTGTCATTGTCTCCCACTACTGTTGCATACAACCTTTCTCTCTCTCTCTCTGGTTTGTACTTACCCTTTAGTAGGGTCAGTTGGTTCCTAGTGTTGGCTGGCCTCTGAGAGGCACAACTTTGTCTGAAAGTAATATTTCTGAGTATAAAACAGGAAGGTTCTACATTCCAAGTAAGTACCCTAAACTTGTATTCTTTACTTATGTTAATGTTGATTAGCTACTATTAGTAATTACATGTTACTGAAGATTACTTTAACACAGTGACCCAACTGGTAGTGTTAAAGTGGAAAAGTTGAAAGAGTTGAAAATTATGTTTTGTTACTGTTGTACTATTTAGTTTCAGTACTTGTTTATTAAATGTAATTTTGCATTAAAGTATATTGATTTTTATTCTTCTGCATAAAACCCTAACTCTACCAAAAATTAACATGGTATCAGAGCTTAGGTCTTGTAGCTAGCTATGTTTTGCAGGCTAACAAAATCTACATAGGTCCTAAGGTAAGGATTTGTATCCAAATCAACTTGACTACAAGTTTACAGGTGTACTTGGCAAGTTGACTGTAAGGGTTTGAGATGGCTTCTAACTCAGTGAAGGCAGAAGATAGGCTTGAAGGAGCCTCAAAATTTAATGCATGGAAGGCTAGGGTCTTGAATATTTTGGAAGAGAATGACTTGGATGATTTGGTTACTAGGGTTGTGGAAGAGCCCACAACAACCCAAGGAAGAGCAACAATCAAGAAGAAGCAAGCCAAAGCAAAGAGGGTCATATTTGACTCAGTTAAAGATAATTTGATGCCTCTGATAGCTCCTTTAAGGACAAGTAAGGAATGCTTTGATGCCCTAGCAAATGTCTATGAGAAGAAGGCACCTACTTAGAAGAGGGTCTTGAAGAAGCAACTCCGTTCATTGAAGATGGAGGAGAAGGAATCAGTTGCCTCCTTCTTCTCAAAGATTGCTCAGATAAAAGATCAACTCATGGCAATTGGAGTTGAGGTAGATGATGATGATCTTGTGCAAACAATAGTAGATGGTCTTCCTACATCTTGTTAAACATTCCTTGCAGTGGTAAATGGAAGAGAAATACAACCAAGCTTTGATAGGTTGTGGCATGATTGCCTAGAAGAAGAAGGCAGAATCCAGAGTAGATCTGGGCCTCCCATTGAAAAGAATCATGCTCTTGCTGCCAAGACAAAGAAAGGAAGAAGCTTCCCTCAACATTAGAACAAAGGTAAGGGACCTCAAGGTAAGTATTTTCATAAGTCAAAAGTGAGATGTTTTAAATGTAGCAAGCTTGGTCATTATGCAAACGATTGTAGAAATCCTCCTAATAGGAATTGGCATAAAGGGAAGTATCATGCTTCAGCTGCTACATAAGAAGAAGAGCCTCAACAAAAGAAATCTAAGGTTGAGACCAAACAAAAAGATCAAAGCGAGTTCTTCTTGATTTAAACACTCTCAGGATCCATATCCAACTCATTAGACTCATGGTTGATTGATAGTGGGGCCACCATATGACTGGATACAAAAGGGCTCTTGTGGGTTACAAGGCCAAGAAGTCCAATGAGAAAGTGGAGATGGGAAACATAAGTACCTTTGCAATAAAAGGAGTCGGTTCAACTGCCTTAAAGCTTGATTCAAGTACGTTAATTCATGTTGAGGAAATTTTATATGTTCTTGGTTTAAAGAAGAATGTTCTTTCAGTGACAATTTTAGAATACAAGGGGTTCTCTGTAGCCTTATCAGAAGGAAAGGCTCTAGTATGGACTAAGGGTGGAAATATGAGCTCAGCTATTAAGATTGGTGTTCGTAAGGGAGACCTTTACAAGGTCTCAGGACATGTCGTTAAAGCTCTAATGAATAACCTCTGTCAAGTTTTAGAGATCAAGAGGGAGTCTTCCAGTGACTCAGATATAGAATTTTATGAGACTTCTCGTTCAGAGAAGCAGAGGGAGAAGGCCAAGAAGCCTTCAGTTGATCTCATTAAGGAGCCTATTAAGAGGTTCCAAGGGTGCTCTAGTGGGAGCCATGCCACTGATTTAGGATCATCCACTAATATGGAGGCAGCCAAACTTCAGGTTTGGAATGATACTATGACAGAGAATATCCAATTAATAATGGATAATGATATGTGGAAAGTAATTCTCAGACAACAAGGGAAGTCAGGTGTAACTTCCAAGTGGATCTATAAGATCAAGGTTCTTGCTGACTTTCATAGCTCTTTGAGGTTCTCAGAAAAATCCTGTATGCTATGACAGGTTGAGACACATCGAGAGAAAGTTTCACTATGACAAGGACATGGTGCAGCTGTCAGCAGATGTGTTGACTAAGCCTCTGTCTTCGACAAGCTTAGTGTTGTTGAGAATGCCTCTCTTGCTGAGAGGGAGTGTTAAAATTAATGCATCTGTGAGACCCATTCTCAGAGAGGATGGTACCCTAGTCAATTAACTAGGTTTTAACACCCAAAACGTACCCCAAGGTTGTGGAGAGGCAGAATCGGGGTAATAGAAAAACCACTTTAGACTTGTGCTACTGACCCAACACAGTCAGAGAGGGATCTCTCTTAAGAAAGGACTGAAAATATTCAAAAAGAAATGTAGACCCTTAATGCTCAAAATGTTCATACACAGTTCATTCAGAAGGTCAGATTTCTGGTGGGATGCTTGGGTTTTTTAAAGTTGTTGGTTGAAAGCAGTGTGGATCTCTATTGGGCAATGGAGTCAAATTAAACAATACATGAATATCATTAACAAATGCTTTGCAAATACATTCACACAGGGGCAAGGTAGCCACCAGCTTACAGTCAAAGAGCTTTTAGTTTGTTGATTTAGAAGAAAAATGAACAGTCCACCAATATAAAGCATGGAAACATGAATTCTATATTGATTTTAGCAGAAAAATAATTGTGGAATACTTGGTATGATAAGAATAGAGCATAAAGACTATGAATTCTATTCAAATGCCACACTGAACCAAGCATGAAAAAGCATTACAGAATGGATTAACAATGAAAGGAAACACAAGTCACATGGGAAAAGAGAAGGAACAGACTGCAAGACCGATCACACAGGAATCCCTAAAAAATGCCCACTCGGCTCTGTCAACTTTATTAACATAGTTCAAAATGCACAACACAGAGCAATATGCTAGGTCTCAAAAGTTTTTCAATCCTTCTTCATTCAATTACCTGGAATTTATAGATGTCTTGAGCTTCATGCTCGACCCATTCAGACTAGAAAACAATTACAAATTTTAGTGACACATAACCGAGCATATTCGCCACCATCATTACAAGACAAAAATGGGAGAAACAGGCTTAATTGCTTTTCACATTTATCGGTACTTTTTACCAAATGACACTTGACTCACACAAAAAGACAAAAAGTTTGGTAGCTACTCTTCTAGCTGGATGCTTTCACTAACTGACTCTCTTCATGAGCCTGTCTTTGAATCAAAGTCATAAAATATTACAAATTTCTTAAAAATAAAATATTTCTGAAGTCTTTCTCTCGAAATAGGATTCAACAGCTAACTTGAAGTACGAAGTGTGTACTTCATTTTCCCATATCTCTCCACGTTGGTCCATTGCTCGGCTGTTGGAAGGTCGTAGCTCGCCATTTCTTTCACCCTGACTCTCATCTCAATGTGATTTGCAACGGAAATTTTAGGAAGTCTTTCACCAATAGAGACCAACTTGTTTAGCATCTGTTAGAGGGGACCCTTCGGGATCCTTAGTTGTCATTAGTTACTATGTAATAATCTATTTAAAGAAGCCGCTGGAGCGGGTGCAACCGCTCCAACCACATGTAACATGTATAAATAATACCATCAAGATGAATATAACCAGTTGGATGCATTCGACTCATATCCCGTCTCTTGATTATATCTGTGTGTGTGCTTATACTCTCTGCTTGAATACAACATCTGGCGCCGTTGCCGTCTTCTTCTGGTCTGGGTGACAGCAGTAGCAGAGGGAGTCGGTTCTAACCTGAAGGAGATTGTGAGGAAAAAGAACCCTGCAAGAAATGCTCAGAAATGCTGATGCTGCGCTATGTTGCTGTAAAGAAAGAAATCATGCTCGCTGAAGATCCTGCAGGGAAGATTATATACTGTTAGTTTGTGCCCGAGTATGGCTTCAAAGAAATTTTTGCCGTTGCTGGACACGCGTGAAATCAAAGAAACTGACTAAATCCGAGTTCAAAACACTTCTCAAATCTGATTATGGAGGCTTCTCGATGGGCACAGCTTCAAGCTGCGAATCTTGCGCCGATTTTTATAGTATGTCGTCGGCGAAAGTATAGTTGACTCATCACCATGAGAAATGGACCAAAATAATAATATTGCAGCACTGGCACACGAATATTGTAGCGTTGAAGCAACTTCAGCATTGGAGTGAGAAGACATCATCGCGTTCCGTCGACTACATAGCACTGAAGAGTGATTAGTAGTTCTTGGTCGAAATGGCATTCCTCTTTCTGTTGACCTGTAGTAGTCGGTAGGGATCCACTTTTCATGTACCTATGGTAAAGAAATTGACCAAGAAATCTAGCCAATAGACCGATAGTTATATTACCATCTACAACCATCAGTTGAAGGGCCGTCGCTATGCTTTGTACCAAAATTGGAGCACGACTCAATGGTTGAATCCTGCATAGATCATGTTTTAGAGACTTACATCGACCATAAAAGGTTTCTACAGTGGCATACCTGCAGTCGACGGTTGAAGATTCCGACCGAAAGAGTTAAGCGAAAACTAGCTCAACGGTATCAAAGTAAAAGTCGTTGGTTGTTGGTCGTTGAAATTTCAGTTGGGCCTCGAGCATACATGTCGCTCAGTATTTTGGCATCCAAGTCAGTAGGCCAACAAACATCATCCACCAGTCGGCCACTCGACCTCGCACTTTATCGATCCAATTGGTAAGAAATATGCAAAAAGTATAAGGTCGCTAAATCATGTAGTCAAAGCTCTAAAAATGTGATTATTTAGTCGATACTTTAGCTGTTGGTCGATCACTTTAAAGTTGGTCGAAGATATACTTGTAAATTGTCATTGATATTTCAATGGTCGAGATAAAGTATGAGCGATGAAAATCATATTAAAACTGATCGGCTATTTAGTTATATGGTCGAAACTTTATGGAAATCAAGTATGGTCGAAGAGTAACAGTATGGATCATTCTCTGTAGTTGATATCATTAACATGGCCGGTTATAAATAGTCGATAATATATGCTTCATGATAGTTGTAAAATATGGTCGGAATGTCAATGTCGACATATTATTAAAGTTGCTTTGTATTTTAGGCGATATGCAAAAGATGGTTGGTCCCGTATAATACTTAGTCATGTCTTTAGTACTCTTTGGTTAAAGTGGCCATGATGTTGTAAAAAATGTCGGTCATAGAAAGGGTTGTTCAAAGCTTATTTGAACCATGTATATTCATAAAAGTTGTAAATCGAGTCGGTTTCTTGTCGACCAATGTAAGTCATGTCGAGTCAAGTAAGTTATGTCGAGTCGAGTCAGTCATCAGTCGACCAATATCAGTCGGTATCGACCACAAGCAGCAGCGACACATTCAAAACTTGTAGGAAGCCTCACGACAACTAAGCATACGAAAAGCATGTACTCAAGCAGAAGACATCTATACCACACAGAGAAGGCGCTTCACGTTAATAATGACAAAAGAACACTTAAATTGATCAAGCCCCCCGGTACTGACACACATAAACATCTATTCAATGTCATTTCAGACATTTTTCTGGCAGTTGGTGAGTTGGTGCAATGGCAGAGCGTGGAAGCCCAGATGCTCCTAGACCGTGGAAGAGAATCCGGCAGGAAGGTGAAAGTGGTAAGCGGCTCGATTGGCCACTACCAGTCTGCTGACAGAGACTAAGGAATCGTAGTTCATGGCTGTTAATGTTTTCTTCGGTACGAAGAAATATTTTGAGGTGGGGGAGATGTTAGAGGGGACCCATCGGGATCCTTAGTTATCATTAGTTACTATGTAATAATCTAGTTAAAGAAGCCGTTGGAGCAGGTGCAACCGCTCCAACCACATGTAACATGTATAAATAATACCATCAAGATGAATATAACCAGTTGGATGCATTCGACTCATATCCCGTCTCTTGAATATATCTCTGTGTGTGCTTATACTCTCTGCTTGAATACAACAGCATCTCAAAGTCTTCCGCAATTTTTTCCATCAGAATCTTCCCTGTAAGCAAAGAATTTAAATGTTGAAATTTCACGTGATCCATTCTTATATCAAACAATAATTTTTTATATTCATTTGGGGAAATCAACCCCTGATTCTAATCCTAGAAAGAGGGAAAACCCTTTTCGATCAACTTCTCAAATTGTCCTTTGAACCCTGTTACCTGCCTACCCATTGCTTCGGCCCTGGCTTCTACGTTCTCAACCTGTGCATGTTTTCCCAAAACTCTTCTTGCTGTTGTAATTGTTGAAATCCTGTTCTTGATATCTAAGGCGTTTAGATCTTCCTCCGTTAAACTATTTAGAAAAGTGATGGCATTCTGCGCTGTCTCCTTGGACTTCCTATTCAGATTTTCTCTTATCACAGTACAACTGGTAAAGGCATCCTTAACTGTTTTTTCTTTTACTCTCATGAAATCTAAATATGGTCTAAGATTTTCAGCTTCTTTAATTATCAAGTCCCATACCATGTGCTTGCATCCCTGCATAGCTACTTGCCCTGTCACTTGGTGTGCCAATTTCTTATTAGTTTCAACCAATTCCTTATATCTTCCTTGTAAGGATTTTGTTTTTTGGTCCTTTTTCTCGCTTCCTCTTTCCATCTCTGGGCTTCTTCTCTTAATTCTTTAATTTCAACATCCTTTAAACTAATCTAGGACATATCCTGCAAAAGATTATCAGCATCATTCCCATCTCCATTCGGACCTGTACCTGCTTGCTGCACGCTCAAATTTGACAAATTATTTTTCAAATCTTCAATTTGATTTCTCAAGCTCATCTTCTCTTTTTCCAAGCTAGCTTCTTTTTCAGCAAATTTCAATAGTTCTGCTTTGCTATCATTGACTTCCTTAGACAAAGCTTCTTTTTCTAGCTCTAGCTTTGTTTCTTCTGGAGCTTGAATCAACTGTTTATTTGGAATCTTCATCTTTTTCTGCAAGGCCTGGATCAAATTATCTTTTTCAATCAATAATTTTTTGCTCGCCTTGCCTCCACCATCACTTGAGATTAAGTCAAATTGTAACTTCTTGACCTGCTGCTGGTGGGCTTTATTCTCCAGCCTTTCTTGCTTCAGTTGACTGTCCATTTTGCTTACAAGATCTTCCAATTTGTCAACTCTCAAAACTACTTGTACAAAATCTTCATATATCACTTCCCCTATCTGTTTGTGCAGCTGAATTTGATCTCGCACAGTTATCTTTTTCAAATTGACTTTCATCTCAGTCAATTTATCTGGAGTCGCTCCTGCGAGATTCAAAGTGTTTTCTTTGATGTTCCTGCTGGTCACTAGAGTGACATCTGACTTTGGTAAGTCCCTAACTTTTGGTAACAAACTATAAACAAATTGAGCGGAAGTTTGTTTATTCTCTCCATATTGTTTGTACAACTCAACCCTGGACGGAAATCTACTTGTGTCTCCACCGCCTTTGGCTTCCTGAAAATTATACTCTTGTACCTATACTTCTGGGATTGACATCCCCTCTTTATCACCAGTTTCATCATTTCTCAAAACTGCCAACTCTTGCCGTGTCCCTACTAATTCTTGAGTCTCAGCCTTAAGCCTCTTTTCTCCTTCTCTTTCTTCATCATGTTCAACTATTATTTCCTGCAGACTCCTCTTTCCTCCAATTTCTGCAACCTTTGGTAAAATATCAACCTCTATTGTTGATTTTATCAAAGCGAGATCTTCCACCTGTAAGTCTGACATTGCTTCTTCTTCTGGTTCATATCGCAATAAATTCCTTCTCTTTAAAGACCCCTCTATTTCTTTGTGTTCAAAAGCTTTAATGTTATTCAGCTTCCTCCTTTCAGAAATAATATGAAGAGGGTCATATTCCATTGCTATATCTTTCTTGAATTCCATAGCCTCCAACAATCTCTGTACATCTTAAAGGGCGTCCTTACTTTTCACAATAAATGGGCCTATTGTCCATGGATACTTTAAATCAGCTCCTTTTTTGAACTTCAAAAAGTTTTAATCTTCTAAAATCAACTTTTGCCTAACAAATTCTAAAGTAAAAATTCTCAAAGTTAAAAAGGCAGGTAGTATGTAAGGTTCATGTACGAAACCGTACAACCTAATCACTGTAGAATCCTTTAATAAAAACCAGTCTCCTACTGCTACCTCGTTTTTTAACTGCATCATGGACTTCATTTCGGGTAAAACTCTCGGCAATTCTTCTCCAAAAATTATTTTGTACAACTTAGATAGAATAAAATTCATATAATTGAACACGTTATCCTCTAAAATGGCTGCATAAACCTCTGGTGTAAAATGTAACTCTTCTCGACTACTAAACATGACCATTTACATCAATTGTGCTTGAAACCTGAAACATCTTGTGTCGGGAAAATCTGCTAACTGAGAATGAATATTTTCTGCCACAAATTCTTCAAACTTAAGTCTCAGCACTAGTTCATACTCAACTCCGGGCACACCGACACTTATTCTGAACAGTAGACTCAACTGTAATCTGTTATTAACATATCAGTATCATGACCTAAAAATTGGGCCAGCAATGAAAGGACCAACTGAGTGTTGTCATTGAAGAAATTAACATCAAGAGGGTATGGGGTATCTACAATTTCCAAATCAGGTTTAAGACATGTACTCAGAAAAGCTTGCCAACTTTCGGGAGAAATTTGGCGGTATAAGGCGACAATTGACTCTTCGGAAAAACTTTCAGACTCAGCAGTTTGGGGCGCGGGAATTTCGAAGGAAGTATTTACAACAGAGGGATTTATGGAGCAGACTATTCTGGTTTTTTCGTCATTCATGATAACTCGTTGAGGTTCGGAGTAATTGGACGTGCAGTGTGCACCAGGATGTGAATTTGGGAAAGGGCATAATTTGGTCTGGACAAAATAGGATAAAAGATGACTGGAATACCCTATGCACATCTAGGCCCTTTGTAAGTAGATTCTTCAATCCTCTCCTAATTTCGGCGACAGGAAGTCTAATGTTTGTGCCAAAAATGTTGAAATCCCTATCTTCAGGAGCATTCTTAACCCTAACGGTGCTTGAACTTGAATCTTCTTCCATATTTGCAGCAAACACATTGATTATCACTGGTGGGAACAGTTGAAAGGGCCTACCTATCGCTAGCAACTGCCGAGAATGACCTCTTGTTGTCTTCTTCGTTTTCCACACGTCCGGAATCTTCTGACTTCGACAGATTCCCGAACAAATGTCAACCTTATCATGCTGACTCTTATATATATAACCTTTTTCCCTTTAAACTTCAGTCTTCTTTGCCAGCTGTCCGCCTTCTATATTCGTCGATCTCTCATGCCTTGATCTTGGCCATCAAATCTGATCCCCTTTTTATTGATTTGACATCCCTTCCATATCTGCCGTTGGATCATCTTTTATGCTTTGATCTCCACCGTCCATTTATTAGCACCACATACCAACAAAGTGGTGTCGCATCTCTCTAAACTGGTTTTCCTTACCGCTCATCCTCCTTGCGACGAGTCCTGGTGCTGACACCTGTTAGGTGGTATACTTTGTCGCAACCACCTATGTCTTCTAACTGTCTCGCATCTTCTCGATGCGACAATCCTCCAGGATCGTCGATCCTTTTCTGCTTCGCATCCACGGTGGAGATCTGCAACATGTTTAGCTTTTCAACGCCTCCCGCTAGTGGGGTCCATACCATTATCCTACGCGCACCTTCGACTTTCATCGCCGTTGATTTCGATTCTCTTTGCAACCCGAGTCGTCGATCCACGAGACTTATTCAATGGATAAAACCCTCTACCCTGAATCATCGGATCTTTGCTTACGAATCCCAGCCGTCGATCTTAACACCACACCTCCCGCCACAATGGTGTCGCATGCCCTTGAGGTGGTTTTACTTACCACTTGCCCTGCCTGCGACGCGTTCTCCAACTGCCACCTGTCCGCCGGTATCATCCATTGCGACCACCTGTTATCTTAACTTCCGTGCGTCTTGGCCATGCGACATCAAATATGAACCGTGGATCTTCCATCTGCGCCCAATCAACGACGGAACTTGCTCCAAAGTTAATATTTGCAATTTTATTTTCGGACTTTAGCTTTTAATCACGTTTTGATCATTTTGGTTGCATTTTGATACTTTCTTCAATTTCATTATATTTAACACTTCTAAACCAACTTTTTCTCATACCTTAGTACCTAGCCATGAAGAATGAAGGGAATCTAAGCCTCTCTTCAAGAAGTTTCTCAATATCTCCATCTGTTTCACCTTATTTCTTATGCTGGAAAACTAGGTGCTAACACTAGGGTTCCTGGTCAAGTTAACCAGGCAGAGCAAAGAGTAAGACCCTAGAAGGTACCTTAGGGCCCCCAGTTGTCTCTTGGGATTCTTGGTCGGGGACCAAGTAGGTTGATGCCATGGCAAAGTCCCTAGCATGTGGCTAGGGCCCCTATTTGTTTCTACGGTATTCTGGTCTGGGACCAAATAGTTTCTTGGTCATGAGGACCAAGCAGATCCTGCAGGTTGAGACAGAGACATCCTGGTCTAGGACCAGGCAGATTCTTGTTCAAGGACCAAGTAGCTCTTGCAGGTGGTTGATCAACATTCAATCTAGGACTGAAAGCTCAGCCTGGGGGTGAGAGCCATTCTTTACGAATGGAGGCACTTGGTCAGTTACCAAGATGTTGAGTTCGGTCAACCTTTAGCCTGGGGCTGAAGAACCTAGTCAAGGACCAAGTGGTTGATCAACTTGATTCAGTCTAGGGCTGAAGCTCAACTTTGGACTGAGAGCCATTCCTTGAGAATGGAGGTTCTTGGTCAGTTACCAAGATGATGATGTTTGATGTCTATTGTCCGTCGAGATGCACACGAGTAGCATAAATCTTTCGAAAGCTGTTTCCTCATTGAAAGTGGGAAAGGTGTGGCCTTGGGGGCAAGCAATGAGCCAGGTATTGTCACCTGAATCCCAGCTCCTCCGTTTAGGCTAACTCCTAACGAAGCCAAGGGGGGTAGTCCCTAACAAAGCGTTGTCTACGACTCTTGTGTTTTAAGTGTTTTTATGGTGATGTGATGCGGATGGGTGTTGTTTAGGAGTTTTTGTGATCACAGATTTATAATAATTTGAAAATTAAACAACACAAAGATATACTTGCAACAATTTAAAGATACACCACTGATTGATAACTTATAGCAATAGCATCCATAATGAGACAAATTAAAGTAGTTTATAATATGCACTTCTGATAGATAAAATAAATGAAACAATAGAAGGACCAGTGCCTTATGGAGTCAAACAATATGCTTGGGATGTTGAGATACAAGTCTTGGTTTGGTGCTTGAGATCGTTTTGCAAGTGTTCTTTGTAAATTTTATTATAAATTTTGTGGTGATCTTGATTATTAAAAGTGAGGGGAATTTCCAAGCAATACGCGAGGTACTGGAAATCTGTCCGGGAATACTCTAAGTGGCTCCGTTCAAAGACATGTCGGACCACCCAAGTTTTCAGCGAGGCGTTCAATAACTAACCAGCCACTGAAAATGGGATATGGCTACCCGACGCCCCCACTTGGAATTTGCCCACTTTCGAGTATTTTATTGATTAATGCCGGATTCGTTGGTTATGCGGTGGTGAATTTTATTATGGTTGAAGTTGGAATTATGTGAACAATTAGAAATCCCAACACCGTTTCTGAGTAACCCAACCTCTCTCAAGGAAGGGCAGAGCATACGTGGTATGGAAAATAGTTAATTCCAATTTTTATGGGAGATGGTGAGTTGTGAATATTTTACTTAGAGCACATAAACATAAGCTCTCCGACAGAGAGTGCTCTTGATCCACCTTATGATGAGATTCAAGAGTCTTATCTAATCTAGTATGCAAATGCACAATGCAACAATGCTCTTCGATAGAGAGTTCTCTTGACTTGTCTTATGACAAGTTCAAGAGACTGTGTTCCTTTTATGAATTAAACAATAAAAGACAAGAAACACAACAAGTAGTTCAATATGCAAATAATAAACTCTAATCTTGCAATTAGTGTTCTAAGATGCAAAAGAGTTTTAATCGAACAACTAGTGTTTTACTTGCAAAATGGAAAGACTAATCTACTTGCAAAAGTAAAATCTAAGCTAAAGATGAAGTAAACACAAGACCAAGACACTACAAACTTCCCCAAATGGGGAAGTTGGGTTGTGGGAGTCTTAAATCCCACTTGCTCTTTTTATTAGAGATTACAACTTTGAGAATTTAACCCTTGAAGAGAACTTGAAAGAAATAAAATGAAGCTTCTTTAAGAGCTTTTACAAAAGGAGATTGGTCTTTAGATCTTCTTGGTTTAAATCTTCTTCTTGGTTTGGATATTCTTGGTTTTTTGCTCTTCTTGGTTTTTGTCTTCTTCTTGGTTTGTTCTTCTCTTCAAGTACCTACAACAAACAAATCAACTCAAGCACCCATTATTTGTTAATAAAATCAAAGTAAAAGTTAATCTAAGATCTAAGATGCAAAGCTAAACTTGAAAAAAGATGAGATCTAATGCAACTTTAAAATGCAACAAGATTGAGATCTAAGCTTCTAAGAATGAAACTAACAATGCTAACTTTTAAGAGAACTAGATGCAAGCTTTAAATGAGCTAGAAAACTTTTGAGAAAATAAACTAAGTGCAAAAATGAGATCTAGATGCGAAACTTCAAAAGGTAACTAGCTAAGACTAAACTACTTAAGATCTAAACTCTTAACCAAAAGAAGAAAGCAATGGAGGAAACGAATAGAAGGTAGGAAGAGAGGATGGATAGAGAAGAAGGGTAAAACGAAAGGGAAGAGAAGTAGGAGAGAAAAAACTAAAGCAAAGAAGAGGAGAAGATGAAAAATGAATGGAGGAGTGAGTAAAACGAAAGAGAAGAGCTAAAGGAAGAGAAAGCAAGGAAACAAAAGGAAGAGGGAGCTAGAGGAGGATCAAGGTAAAACGAAAGGAAGATAGGAGATCTAGAGGAAGGAGGAAGAAAACAAGGAGGAAAGAGAGAGAGACGAATGGAGGAAAGGAGGAAGAAAACGAGAGCAAGAAGAGGGGAAAACGAAAGCAAAGAAGAATGGAGATCAAGCCAAACAAGGCAAGTAGGGAAATAAGCCAACGAAATGAAGCTTTAGGATGTGGGGCTTCTTATGTAGTAACTAGTAACTGAAAGTTGTTTTGATTTTAAAGTGTGATGGATGAGGAAAAGTCCCTTTTGGCTATGTTTCTTGACTTGGAAGTAGAAGCCTCCGTAGATCCTGCAAGGTGAAAGTATTAGATGGTAAAGAACTCTTGTTTAATGAAGAAGAGGTTGAGCTCCAAACTCTTCTCCACCTTTAGTGATCCTTGAAAACACAACACTCCACAAAAGAAACAAGATCAAGTGCTAGAATGTTAAATCAAACAAATATCTAGAAAACACTAGTATAGCCGACTACGTCCTATTCGATCTAGATAATTGAAAGACCTAGCATAGATAATCAACTTAAAACTTTAAATGATTAACCTTATGTGCTAGATTCATAACTTTCTAAAGCTAGCAATGAACATAATTTACAAAGAGAGAGTAGGGTGAGAGAGATATCACCTCACACAAGATGAAACCACAACACAAAGAACCCTTGCATTGACCTCCAAAGTCGCTTTTCTTCCAATATTAAACAAATGATAACATTACAATTTTTGGCAGAGTTCTCTTGCACAAAATCTCCATCCTAGGAGAGCCCAAAAGGCTTCTCTTTATACAAAAACTAAGAGCCTAAAAACCTAAATCGAACTTGGCAAAGGAGAGAGCCAATAGAAGTCGAATTCCAATCAATCTTAGAGCTTGGAGTGTTTGATTGATGAGTTAACACCAAGCTCTGGTAGTTGTGAGTGGTGAGGTGGCCTCCACCTAGGCAAGGCGCCCACCACTCTCACATAGTAAATATCACCACACTTTGTAACATACACCAAGCCTACGAATGATTGCCACACAAGCAAATTCGTGAGGCATGCAAGGAATGCGTGAGTCCACATAAGAGAGGCTTGGAGTTGATGTAGTGGTAACTCGAGCTTGTTGGTGTTGAACCATGTGATGTGGCCTCAATCTATGGAAGGCGCCCACCATTCATTAAATACACAACCACCAATCCACTCAACACATGCCACATCACCAATTCGTGCCTTTTGAAGGAGAAGGCGAATTGCTTGATTGAGAGTGACTTGTGGTGACTCGATAGTGAACTGAAGTTGATTGGACTTTATTGGAATCTTCTTAAATGACTCTTGCCATGTCATTTAGCCTGTTCATTTAATCCAATTGGATTATTTTGGAGCAAATTGGATTATCTCCAATTTAATATTTTTTGATTATTTTAATTAATATCTCTCTTTTATTGATTTTTTGAGAAAATATTAATTATGAGGCTGAATGACTGTCTGAAACTTAGGATAAGTGGGTTTGGGGTTTAACTGAGATTTTTGGCTTAGGAATTGAGCCTCCAATCTTTTAAATCCACCCCCAAACCACTTAATTATTACAAATTGAAATTTTCCAATTAAATATTTGGAAAATTTAATAATAAAATAATAAAAAATAAAATTATCCAACGCGTCCGGTAAATTTTTTTTGGACAACGTATAAACACAAGGGACCTAGGAAATGACCATCTAACACATACATAGTGTCTAGTAGGTTCATATACATCAGTTGGACTCTAATAACCCCCTAAGGCCCAAACTTTCAAAATCGGGCATTCCAGCTTTGGAGGAAGCGGGAGAAAACCTCGTTGATTATTGCTCGGCCATAGGAAAAGCATAATTGATAAGGGGAAAAAACTCCCTGGAATACCTTAGTTGATAGTTAAGTCTTGGGAACCGAGCCACTCAAAAACCCTACTAGCACACTTATTACAAGGACCCCCTAGGGCATGGTCATTTCAATAGAAAAACAAAACCAGCTAGTCAAAATTGGCTAATCACCACAAACTGAACCCCTGATAATCTGGAAGTGAACATTGATCATGTTCAAACACTGGCGGCTCAATGGAGGTTCAACTATTGTACAATATAGTTGGCAACAATGTCCTCTTCTCCTAGGTCTTCAAGATGGTTGAGCTAGGTGGTCTTCTCAAGGGATTGGCCACCCTTTGATGGAGTCACTAGCACTTGACCTAAGGAGCAGTTTGGAGGACCACATGATCACATCATCCAGTGTGGACCCTTCCTTATATAGTGACGATGAACTTTCAGACAATGTATGGAACATTTTTACATTTGAGAGAGAGATGACTTGTTGTACCTTCCCCACCATGGTTGATTTACTTTTGGTCCTTATACCTTGTTGTTTATTGGTCTCGTGGTACCTTTTCTTTGACTTGTGGTCAGTAGGGTCATTTACCCATCTTGAGTTGTTTGTACCATCTTGATGTTTTTGGTCCTATGGGTACTTTGGTTGTTTGTCCACTTTATGGTTTACCCTTGGTATTAGGGTCTATGAGTTAGGTACCAACTCTTGTTTTATGGTACCATATTGATGGGTCATTGTACCCTCACTTAATTATTTAAAAGACCCCAGTACGCACCTATTGTCACCCCTCTTATGTTTTATGTTATTAAATGTGACTTTATTATTTTGACACTAAATGTTAGTTCCCACCCAAGTCACTTTAATTTTTAATTTTTAACTTTATTTTTTATTGTTATTTTATATTTTATGATTTTATTTTTTAAAGCGGTACTTTCCTAATTCTATGGAACTCTAAAAGGTTAATTTAATGATCTTTCTAGAAGATCCTAAGCCTATATATTGAAGTCTTCTTTTTGGCATTTTAATCATCTTCAATCTGAGCTTTGCTCCTTCCTCTGCTTGACGTCAAAGGTATCTCTGCTGTTCACTCAAGTTTGGAGGCCACCCACCTGCTGAACATTTTTAGATCTGTTTTTTTAATGTTAGTGAGCATCCAGGGTTTGATCTATGTTAAGACATGATCCATTTTGTTGACTGGTATCCTGACTGAAGGAGGCCGTGACAATTGTGATCTTGTTAACTTAACTGTTAACTTCTTTTCTGCTCACTTGTGATTTTGTGAAAGTCTGATCTAAGTTTTGAAGACTCCGATGTGCTTCTATTAGACTTGTTTAAGACTCGATCTGCTAGTTAGTGGTCTGATCTAATTTCTGAGGACTCCGATCTGCTGTTGCATGCTTGTTTGAGGTTCAAACTCTTGCTTGGATAGGCCGTGACCCTAGATTTGACTTGTAATGAAGGCCGTGAGGTTCTAGGGTATACTATTGGCATGGTTGAGGAAGGCCGTGAGGCCTTAGGGCTTGAATTACCCTACTGCATGCTTACTAGTAGAGGCCGTGTGCCTCTTTGACCTTAATCTATTTGTTGACTGTTTATGTGAGTGAGTTTTAGCTTGTATGCTCAGTTTGGACTGAGTTCTCTATGTACGTGTTGGTGCTGAATCTTATCTTTGCTTAGATCTATCTTGTTAAGACTTGTTTGTGAGCAGATTTGTTTTTGCTGAGAGTTTTACTTGCATTGAGATTTTTGTTGAGATCATACTTTGTGACATTATTTAACTTCTGTTATGATTGTAACTGTCATTGTCTCCCACTACTGTTGCATACAACCTTTCTCTCTCTCTCTGGTTTGTACTTACCCTTTAGTAGGGTCAGTTGGTTCCTAGTGTTGGCTGGCCTTTGAGAGGCACAACTTTGTCTGAAAGTAATATTTCTGAGTATAAAACAGGAAGGTTCTACATTCCAAATTGTTATCCACTAAATTGCACTTAGTGGATTCAGAGTGAACCATCGAAGACTTGAACAATCTAATTGTTCATCATCAGTGTTCCGAGATCCATCGGGCCAAGTTTTGGCCCCTTTTTTAATAATTGCATGTTCATATCCCCTTGGGGGATTTTGTAAAAATGTGCTAGCATGATGGTCTATGTAAAGAGTTTGGATTCCTAGGACTTAGACATCAAATGCGAACATTCCATGGTGTTTTTTCCCTTATCAATTATGCACTGTTGGATAAGTGATGTATAATCAACGAGTTTTTCACCCGCTCCTCAATGCTGGAATGTCATCTTGGTGCTTAGGCCTTAGAAGGTTATTAAAGCTCAAGTGTCAATGTTTATGAGCATGCTAGACATCAAATTGAGTCATTATGGACATGCACTAGGTCCCCTAGGATTTTTGTTCAGTTCCGAGAAAATATTTTTTTCCCGTAAAACGAGCCTTTTTTTTTAATATTTTAATTAAAAAATAAAAATGTAATAAAAGTGTGGTTAGGAGGCCAATTTGGCCATGGGCGTGCTCATTTTCTAACTCAGAGTACCCACTTTACCCATAGACCCACTTTCCTAAGTGTTTAAGTGATTTGTTTTTCACTTATTTCACTTTTACTCGAAAAGGTCAAAAGAGAGTGAAAAAATGCCAAAAAATTGAAAAAGTGAGAAAAATCTATTTCCTAATTTGGTGGGATTGGTAAGAGATAAAGGTCAGAATTGATTAAGAGGATGTAAGAGTTGATTTTGGCAAGTTTTATGGAAGCACTAATCAAGGGAATCATCTCCCCACCAAGGGGGGCACATTTCCCCAAGAGGAGGGCACATTTCCTTAAGAGGGGGGCACATCATGTAAGGAATTTGCAACTGATTTTTAGGCTTCCTTTAGGCTGATTTTGGGTAGCCCAAATGAAGGAGGCAACCCCCTCATTTAAGGCACATTCAAATGGCTTGATTCCCTCAACTAGTGCGCCCTCACTCCTCCATGACAAGTGCGCCCCTCTTCCTCCTTTTTTCTATTTAAGCAAGAGCTCTAGCTCTCATTCTCTCATGGTTAGAGAGGACCAAAAGGCTGGTAATTCTTGTATTGTATTTTGTAATATCTTTTGGAATAAGAAAGGCTTTGGAGGCAAATCTGTGGTGTAGTGCGCTATGTGTGTGGATGCAAATGTCAATGGTTTATGAGGTAACTGTAGCGTAGCTTTATTATTTGATGCATTTGTGGATGATCAAGGCCTTCAAAGGACTGTTACTAGTTGGTAGGATTTACGATTCTAGTTTGATTTCATATATTGCTTACTCATGTCCGCGGTATAGAAGTAGTATGTTATTACACGTTTGTATGCTTACTCTTCTGATTTCTGGCATGAGAAGCACCGGATTTGACGCTTTGTGGAAGTAGTTTTAGTTGTGCAGGTTGCCTAAGCTTGAAGATGCAGATGATCTAGTTTGACTCTACTGCTCTTCAAGTACTTTCAGAATATAGTCCCTCAGCTCTCCACCAACAGGCTCCATAGCTCAAAATTTCCCAGGATTCCAACATTCTTTCTCTCTCTTTCTTTCCTTCATTTTAAATTCAAGCTTTTCTGGTTATGGTTACTTGCATGCTTAAGTAAATTTAGTTTGATTTAAAAGAATATCTAAAGGCTGATTTTATTTGAGTACGCTGCTAGATCTAAGTTTTAAATGCTTACATTTGTAGATCTAGTTTATTTTTAAGTACTTGCACTTATTTCCCATCTTTAGTACTTAATTTTTTTTTATGCTTTTAACGTTCATTTGGGCACATTTGGTGCATTTCAGGTGGCTGGTTTTGCATTTTTATCGCCATAACAAGAGGAGGTGCTGCCGGAAAATCGAAGATCTAAAGCCATCCAAGGCTTCCTGGAGCAACACTCTTCTTTCTTCTTCATTTCTAAAAACCTGTAAGCCTTTGGATCCATATCTGTAAGGACCAAAGACATCCACCTTTTTTCTCTTGTAAAATAAATAATAATAAGAAGAGCAAGTGGGCTTTCCAAGCGCCCGCACCCCATCCCCCCTGGGGGGATTCGTGTCGCCTCCTTGATGGTTTGCTTTTCTGTATCATTTTATTTATTTATTTTTTGCTTTAGATTAGTTTGCCTTTTTCTTATTTTGGTTAGTTTAATTTATCTTGCATGGTTTTTGTAAAGTAATGAACACTAACCTGGCATTGCTCTACCGAACTACCCAAGAGAGCTTGCTCGATTGAGGAAAATATACTCTTTGCTGTAGTAATTAGTCTCACATTTCCTTTTTGCATTTCAATCCCAATTGGAATAAACAATCCACCCTTCCGTGTATGCTCTTTCCCATCGCAGGTTCGCCCTGATATTTGGGATAATCAAAAGTGGAAGTGTGCACTTTTTAACTTTCCACATGTAATAAATAACTCACCTTAATAAAAACAACTTCCCCAATACTTTACGAAAATCCGACGTAATGGTTTCTTGACATTGTGTGGGGAAATTCTTCAAAGGAAGCGGGAACCACTGGGTAGTGACCTTGGGATACCGTTAGACTGCACCCTCGTTTGGTATAGTGTTAAACACCTCCCAAAGACTCCGATCCAACCCACATTTCCTTGTGAGGATCCACCATTGTCATAATCCAGAGATATTTCCAGTACCTGATGGTATATTGGGAATCCCCCTCCCCCCTAATAATCCACTCATCTTCACATTAATTTAAAATTGACCAAGAGCATTCGCACAACATTTTATTTTAAGCATTACAACAACACTTTATTTGACTCCATTATCAACACTGGTCTTTTGCTTTATCATTATATTCCGCGTTTAATCTCTATCATGTGTTGAATGGTTGGGGAACATTTTTTAAATCTTTATGTTGTTATCCTTTAATTACATTGCAAATCTCTTGTATCAATTTCATTTTTATAAAACTCCTATAAAACTTACTCATCCACAAAAAATAATTAGCTTAATCAGCCTTAGTAACATTTAGGGACCACCCCCCTTGGCTTCGTTAGGAGTTTTCCTAAACGGAGGAGTCAAGAATCAAGTGACATTACTTGACTCGAAGCTTGCCCCCAAGGACACACTTAGTGGCTTGAAGATTTCTGCCACCTTAACCCCAGGTGTGTATCCGGCGGCAACACAAGTAAGTACCCTAAACTTGTCTTTTTTACTTATGTTAATGTTGATTAACTACTGTTAGTGATTACATGTTACTGAAGATTACTTTAACACAATGACCCAACTGGTAGTGTTAAAGTGGAAAAGTTGAAAGAGTTGAAAATTATGTTTTGTTACTGTTGTACTATTTAGTTTCAGTACTTGTTTATTAAATGTAATTTTGCATTAAAGTATATTGATTTTTATTCTTCTGCATAAAACCCTAACTCTACCAAAAATTAACACACCAAGGATATATACTCTGTCTTCAACCCAAATCAACTTCCAATTATCTTCAACTCTGTCTCAAGTACAGTCAGTTCCTAGTTGCTCTCCAAACACAAATAAACCCTTGCAAAAACTGTGTCTTAGGCAGTCCTCAAATCTGCTCGTAAAAATCTTTGTCAAACCACTACTTCTTTGCCCAAGACTTCTTCCACTATTACTTCGATTCTACTATCAATAGCAGATCATAGAAAACCTCATTGACTGTCTTCAGCAGTCCAACAACTTGGATTCACTGTTCTTATCAGATTTATTCTGTCTCATAGACAGTCTTAAAATATTTCCAAGACTTTCAATCCCGAATTACACTCAGAATTAACACTTACAGAATTAACGTTTGCACACCCAAGCAAATATCAGTCATACCTTGGATGCACTTGCTTTATCAGTCTGAACTTCATCACTTATTAGGGCAGAATCTTTTTAGACTTGACTTCAGATTATTAACTACCATGTGGTCCTTAAACTCCACCTCGTTAGCTGCTTCCATCTGCATTTTAGTATAGAGATAACAAACCCATTTTTCAGATCAACGAGTAGTTGATCACTTGTCTGCTCCTTGTTATCCCTTCTCTGCTCTCTGATCTGCTCCTTCGCTGTTCAACTGATCTACGATACTCAACTCCTCAAATGACATGAATTCTCCTTTTATTTATATTCTAATTTTGTGTTGACAAGTTATTAGGCTGACCTAGTAAAGTGCTTGTACATGTTCAATCATAATATAATTCTTTCAAGGCCGACTTATCATATTTTAATAGGCTGAAATATAATAATAACTTGAATTTATTTGTAGCCGACATGACATGGTTTCTCCAATGTTAGGGTTTTATTACTGAAGTCAAGGACTTCTTCAATACTCCAAATGACTTGAAGTCAAGGACTTCTTCAATACTCCAAATGACTAGGGCTTCTTCCAAATGTCTCTTCCATTGTTTATTAGGTCTGTTCATAATTAGGTCTGCTCCTTGAATTGGCTGCTCCAAAACAGAGATGTGCTTACTAGGTCTTTTTGTGAGCTTTTACTTTCAATGGAATTTCTCTAGTCTGATGGAGTGGACTTCAAGTCTTCTGCTAGCTTGCCTCTTCAATACAATATCCCAAACTGCTGATACTTTGATTCTTCAAACTGATATTAAGTCTTAAAACAGTGTCTTCACCGAATACCTTGATCTTCGTGCTTCATGGTCCTGGCTGGGTTCTCAAGTCCACTTTAGAGACTTGTTCGTTCCCTTGTCTCAGTTGCTTTGGGTAAGTGGTTTATATCTTTCATATACTTCTTCAAACTGGCAACTTCAACATGACACCTCAAATCTGATCATGGTTATGCATACTGGTCCTTTGACCCCATTTGACATTTATTGAAAAGTTAACTCGGAAAGTTGTCTGACCCTTAACCTTGCTTCATGCAGAAGCAAAACTCTATTTTTGAGTTCGCATGCAAAAGTTGCATGCATGGATTTTTTAATTAAAAGTTTGCATGGTGGGAATTTTGCATGGAACCCTAAAATTCAATCAAATGATAAAAGAGATTTGAGAAGGCAAAAGGGGGCAATCATGGTATTGTAGTGAGTTCATCTACAGAGAGGCCAACTGACTTGCATGAGAAGTGCGAATCAATGCATGAGAAGAGAGGGCGCATTCTTGAGAAGGGAGCGCGCATTCTTCGGTAGAGGGAGGATGCTGATCTGAGAGGGATTGAGCACACTAATTCTGAGGCTGAGGGAGAATCCATTGGAGGCAGAGACAACTTCTGAGATAGATCAGATTCATCAGTAGAGAGATCAGAGGTTGATCATACAGAGAGGGGGCGCATTTTTGTGGAGGGGGGTGCACTTCATTGGAGGAGAGCGAGCTCTGTGATAGAGTTCATCAGATCAAAAGAGGTTTCACCAAGACAGTGATTCAGTAGCAGAGGGGTGTGAAGCCTTAGGCAGAGAGAATATTTAGAGAGGAGCGCATTTTCCATTCATCCAACAAAGATCAAGCTTGAGCTCCAGAGCCATTGGCTCCGAGATAAGTTTGTGTTGGATCTATTCTATTGTACCTATTGTAATTGCTTGAAGATAATAAAAACTATTCTACTCTCTCACTGGTTTTCCCGCAAGGGTTTTTCAAGGGTCACATTGACCGAAAATTCTGTGTCCATTTTATGTGTGTGATTGCTATTGGCTAAAAGAAGTAAATGGATCTCATTAGTTTCATGTAATAAATAATTGTTTGTGCTAATATACATTCTTTGGGGTTGAGAATTGGGTTTGGCATCTTGCATGTGATTTAGAGAGACTTGAGACCAATTTGAGGTCAAGTATTTTTAGAGCATTGAAATTTTCACATTGTATCAAAGTGGAGTTACAGATCCGAGCAATTCACATACCGAATCTACTAGATCTGAAGAGCAGACATCACGCTTGAGCTCCAGAGCCATTGGCTCAAAGATAAGTTTGTGTTGGATCTATTCTATTGTACCTACTGTAACTGCTTGAAGATAATAAAAGCTATTCTACTCTCTCATTGGTTTTCCCGCAAGGGTTTTTCAAAGGTCACATTGACCAAAAATTCTGTGTCCATTTTATGTGTGATTTCTATTAGTTAAAAGAAGTAAATAGATCTCATGTGTTTCATGTTATAAATAATTGTTTGTGCTAATATACATTCTTTGGGGTTGAGAATTGGGTTTGGCATCTTGTATGTGATTTAGAGAGACTTGAGACCAAGTTGAGGTCAAGTATTTTTAGAGCATTGAAAATTTTACATGGTATCAGAGCGCAGTTAAAGATAAAAAAAAATCACATACCGGATCTACTAGATCTGAAGAGCAGAGTTCAAGTCTGTGAGGGTAGATGCCAGCTCTGAAAGAACAAACATCAGATCTGTAAGCATAGTGACCAGATACATTAGATCTGTGAGAGCAAAGTCTAGATCTGTGAGAACAGACATCAGATCTATCAGCAACACCCTTAACAACATTACTGAAAAAGGATGCATTTTCATGGACTCCGTATGCAACTAAGGCCTTTGAAGAACTCAAAGAGGCCATGTGCAGAGCTCCAGTCTTGGCTACACTCGATTTCACAAAAACCTTCGTCGTGGAATGCGATGCGTCAAGGAATGGCATTGGTGCTGTTTTAATGCAAGATGGAAGGCCCCTTGCCTTTGAAAGCCGACCAATTAAGGGGAAGAATCTACACAAACCAATTTATGAGAAGGAAATGCTAGCAATTCTACATGCCCTGAAGCAATGGTGCCCCTACCTCATAGGAAGACATTTCAAGGTTAAAATTGATCATGATAACCTTAAATATTCTTGGAACAAAGGCTATCTTCAGAAGAGCAGCAAAAATGGGTAACAAAGATGTTGAGATATAACTTTGAAATCATCTACAAAAAGGGGAAGCAAAATGTTGTGGTAGATGCACTCTCTATGAAAGATGAGGATGTTGAAGCACTTCTCTATACTATCTCCATCATCCAACCAGATTGGATAACCGAAGCAAGGGATGAATGAAAGAACGATGAAGAAATATGGACATTCATTCAAAAGCTGCAGTAGAATCCCAATGCCTCTAATACATTTATGTGGAAAGATGACTTGCTATGGTACACGGATCGCTTATATCTTTGTAAGAGTTCCCAACTCAAGCAAAAGGTATTTTTGGAATTCCACTCCTCACCGATAGGAGGGCACTCAAGTTTCTTAAAAACCTACCACAGGGTCAAGAAAGATTTTTTTTGGGATGGTCTTAAAATTTATGTTCGAAAATTTGTGACAGAATGTTGGGTTTGCCAACAAAATAAATTGGAAACAATTAAGACCCCAGGTCTTCTACAACCACTTTCCATTCCAAGCCAACAGTGGATAGAGGTCTCAATGGAATTTATCATAGGTTTACCAAAGTATGAAGCAAAGAGTGTCATCATGGTGGTTGTTGATAGACTTACTAAATATGCACACTTTTGTATACTATCTCACCCTTTCAAAGCTAGCACAGTTGCCACTGCTTTTATGGAGACAGTCCAAAAACTACATGGTACTCCAAATATTATAATAAGTGATAAGGATCCGATTTTCACTGGCAATTTTTGGACTGAATTATTTTCTTGTTTGGGTACTCAGCTGGCTCATAGCTCATCTTATCATCCTCAATCTGATGGACAAACAAAGATAGTGAACAAATGTTTGAAAGGATATCTTCGATGTTTTGCAGTTGATAAACAAACACAATGGGTCAAGTGGTTACCCTTGGCAGAATGGTGGTATAACACTTCCTTCCATACATCAACAAAAATGACCCCATTTATGGCACTTTATGGCTATCATCCACCATCCATCACATCTTCATTAAGAGACTCATCTAAGGTTCAAGCAGTGGAAGACCACCTGGAGCATCAACAACAAGTTCTTAAACTCTTAAAAGAAAACTTGACTTTGGCACAGAATCAAATGAAACAATAAGCAGATCAACACC
This sequence comes from Larix kaempferi, assembly GCA_027924585.1. Lineage (NCBI taxonomy): Eukaryota > Viridiplantae > Streptophyta > Pinopsida > Pinales > Pinaceae > Larix > Larix kaempferi. The sequence goes on along the minus strand of BSBM01000399.1, from coordinate 394,758 downwards.
GCAATGAACGAAGCTTTTATGTGGGGGATTGGGTGTTTTTAAGACTACAACCATACAAACAGATGTCCCTGAAGAACACCAAGAAGGATAATAAATTATCACCTAAATACTACGGTCCCTATAAGGTGCTACAAAAGATTGGTAGTATGGCCTACAAATTGGAACTGCCTACATCTTCACGAGTCCATCCAATTTTCCATGTTTCATGTTTAAAGAAGGTAATCAATGACAAGCTACTAGGTCAAACTATATTACCAGAACTTGATGAGGAAGGAAAAATCATCTTGGAGCCTGAAGCAATCACCGAAACAAGAATCAGACAACTTCGGAATCAATCAATTCCAGAGTATCTCATTAAATGGAAGAACCTACTCGTGGAAGATTCAACATGGGAAGACGAGTCCTTTATACAACAGCATCCAGAACTACTTCAGCATTGTGGACAACACTTTTTGAAGAGGGGGGGTATGTTAAGCCCTCAATGATGGCACATTACCCCCCATAGAGTGGTGCATTACCCCCTATTTGGTGGTGCATTACATATTATTGATTTTGGCTTGGGTCTATTAGTGGGTCTATTAGTTGTTATTGTACACCTTTGTCTCCTATATATAGGAAGGAAATATTTTCATTTTAGTCATCATTGTATCTTGTCTTGTCTTATGTACTTAGTATATTGTGTAAGGAGGTTCCTCCCTTGAAGAGGATTGTTATTCATCTCAGTTCTTCATTATTAAGGCGTGGATTACTTTCTTCTGGTCTATTTCTGCTATTTTTATGCTATATCTGGGACTTGGTTGCATAACAAAACCTGATCTACATTCAACACCCTTATAACAGAGCAGTCCACACTTCCATTAGTAATTCACCTTTTGAAACTTGTTTTGGATACTTGCCACCTTCACCTCTATATGTTTTATGGACAACAAGGGGAGTGAGGGAAGACACCACAGGTGAAGCATTAAGAGCTGAAAAGTTCATTGATAAGATTAGGTAGATCCATTTGCAAGTACATGAAGCATTGAAGAAGTCATAGGAAAAATACAAGGCTAGGCATGACCAACACAGGGTTGAAAAACCTTTCGAAATGGGAGACAGAGCATGGTTACACTTGAACAAAGAAAGACTACAGGGTCTTGGTAAGAAGATCAAGGCTCTGAGGTATGGCCCCTTTTGAGGTATTGGAGAAGGTGGGAGACAATGCCTATAGACTTAGTCTACCCCCACACATGTGCATTTATTCCATAGTGAATGTGGAAAATTTGAAACTCTATGAACCTTCCATGTTGGATTAAGAACCTAAGCAGGTCTTACCTTTTGTAGAGGACTTAGCACCAGAGGATTGGGTAGAGTTAAAAAAAAACATAGTGTTGCAGAAGAAGTCCAAAACTACCAGACGGGGATAGCATGAACTCTAGCAGGTGGGGTTGAAAGGACAACTTCTAGGCAAGGCTAAATGGTAGTCCAAGGAGAAGATAGAGGAAAATTTTCCTTACCTCATTTAGTAAAATCTTTTGGGGACCAAAAGCCTCCCAAAATGGGGAGGTGTGATCCGAAATGGATCAATATATAATTTGTCACCTGTTTGGAGCTCTCGGGGTCAGAAGATTGGATGAATTGGTTTGCAGGGCCCATTTTAGGGCCAGGTCTCACCATTCAGATTTGGGGTCAAAAAATTGTCTAAAACCTTCTGGGGCCATTTTGAGGGCTTAAATGTCAACTTTCGGTGAAAAACAATTGGACATAAATTTTACATAAACACACCGAGACCTTTCCAACGGTGCAAGAATTGCCTCAATCGAAGTCTATATGAAGAAGTTATGCCTCCCGCATGTTGAACTATCTTGTTGACCACCATGGTACCGAGTGGATTCCATGTTAGTTCTCATTTCTCGCACATGAGGAGCTAGTCACATGTGGACTTTGAATAACATTCTAGAAGGTCCAAAACCTAGCCCTAGTTAGGAGTTGGAGCATGCAAAAACCCTAAAATTAACCCTAAACGGCTATTCGGCTATGTTAAATACCAAGCCGTTAGGAGAAGAAGGGGTTCCATTCTTTCGATGTTATTGTATTGTCCCATAGATGAGAAAACAACATGGGAGTTGATATTATAGCAGGACAAAGGAGATAGGAGACCCTGTAGTAGCCATTTTGGCCGCAGAGTCATAGGTAACTCCATAGAGAGTGCCATTCCCTTTATATTTGCATTTTGATATGAAGAGTGTTACCTCCTAATTTGTACATTAGGTGGACTTCTTGTGAGCCACCAGAGTTGTGAACATGTTCAATGTTCATCGTCAGAGTTCAGAAGACTTTTTAGGACCAATTTTGGTCCCTTTTGTAAAGTTTGCATGTCCAGACCCCCTTGGGGGAATTGTAATAAGTTGGTGTAAGCATGATATTTTTGTAAAGGCTTGGCCCACCTTAGGTTTAGCTGTCAAGGGGATACTCTAGAGTGTTTTTTCCTTGGGAATTATGCGTTGTGCTTCAGTGGCGTATAATTTTTGAGTTTTTCACTCACACCTCCAAAGCTGGAGTATTTACCATGGTGGTTGAACCTAGGGAGGTTATTAAAGTTTGTTTCTATGTATTTTTGACATGCTAACCATCAATAATAAGTCGTATGGACATGCACTAGGTCCCCTAGGAGTTTTAGTCAATTCCGATAATTTTTTTTTTCTTCGTAAAATTAGACTATTTTTTAATGGTTTAATTGGAGAAATTCTAAGTGTAATAAAAGCATGGTCTGGAGGCGGATTTGGTGTGTGGATGCTCGTTTTCACGCTCAGAGCGTCCTCTTTAACCTAGGACCCGCTTTTCCTAGGTTTCAGGCGATTAAATTGTCATTTGTGGCATTTTTTTCTTAAAAGTGCTACAAAATGACATTTAAATGCTAAAGGTGCTACAAATTGCACAAAAGACAAAAGTTGGAAAATCCAAAAAAATGATTAAAAAAGGTATGGAAAAGGTGGCTAATTAGTCTCATATGATATGCAACCTTATTAAAGTGGTTATGCACATTTTCTAAAATCAAATTATTAAAGTGAATAGGGAAATCAAATTTAGAATGGCGCATAGTCTCATCATGGGTGTCATTCCCCATGTAGCAACTCGTAAAGGTGGGAGTTGTTTCCAAAGTGAAGAGGGGCTCCCCTCTCATGAGGTGGCAACCACCTCATCATTCAATCACACCAACCTTGTGTTTGTTAACGTTTAGATCAAGTGTGAATCACTCCTTTAATTGTGATATGCGCCCTCCTTGCCTTTATGGAGCCATGCGCACCCCCTCTCTCTTGTTCTTCTATTTAAGCCAGGCATTCTCACTCATTCTGGATGGATGGTGGAACCTCTGCCCATTGTAACACTGTTGTATCTGATGAATAACATTGAAATACTTTGGAGGTCCATGCTGTGCCATTTGATGAATGCTATGTTATTGAGGTGATGTTGTACCACTGGTTTTCTCTTGCTTCAATACTGGTGATAGATCTAGCTTAGAAGGTGTTTATAATCCAATAGAATAAGCATTTACAGTTGTTAAGTTGTTTATTTGTGCTTTGTTTTCAAGAGACACAGGAGTAGCCAACTGTATTCAGTTGTACTGAGGCTCTCTTGATCTCTTTTTTGCATGCACACTAGATTTAATCCATTATTGGCAAGTGTTTCTTATAGTAGTGCAGGTTACAGATCTGAAGGAGGAGCGGAGCTCAACTGCATGCTCTCCCCTCTTCGACACTTTCGAGCTAATATTTTGTTTGCAGGCATTCCAGAGTCTTCGATAAAGATCAAGCTTGAGGCTTGCAGTCCTCCTTCCATTCCTTTAAAAAAATCTAAACTCTTATTTTCTCGGTTACCGTTCTCCTACAAGTAAATTAGAGCTAAGAAAGTTTCATCATTAGTTATTTACTTGTTTACATGTTAGATCTAAAAAATGCTTTAAATTTGTTATCTCATGCTTAGATCTAGTCATGAATCTTTAGTACTTGAACTAGTAAATTATTTTCTATCATTTGCAAGTACTAAATATTGTATTTTATTGTGATTTTAGCCAATCCCTTAACATTTTAATAAATTTGTTCGCTGTTTTTTTATCTTTTTGTCATAGGAAAGCGAAGGACTTGAGCGAATTTGGGAAGTTTGAACCTTGAAGAGGACATATTTCAACCCCTTGCATTTACTTAGCCTTTTTAAGCTTTTTTGAAAGTCTATTGAATCTCATTTTTATGGATCAAGAGCACTCTTTGTCGGAGAGTTCAGATTTGTAATAAATTAATAAAGAGCAGGTGGGATTTAAGGCTCCCACACTCCCTTCCCCCATTTCGGGGAAGCTTGTACTTGTCCCCTTTACTTTCTGCTTTAGATTAGTTTTGCTTGCTAGATTAGTTCTTTCAATTATTGCAACTAGATCTAGAATTTTCTTCCAAGTTTTACTTCACTTTATATTTGCATGCTAAATGAACTACTTGTTACCAGCTAAGTTGTACTTAGTTGGATTATCAAGCGAGCGGGCAGAATGGGAACATGATACATGTTCATTTTTGGTGATTTGATATCCAGCTGGCCTGTTAAAGGCCCCCGTTTTTGAATTTTTTCCACATGTCCATGGCCCTGCGGGGTTTGTAATAAAAACGTGCTAGCATGGTGTTTTGTAAAAGACTCGGTTCCTTAAGACTTTTTGGCCAAGTCAGGTATTCCAAGGAGTTTTTTCACCTATCTATTATGTCTTGCATTAGTGCATAACATAATTAATTGGTTTTTCTCCTGCTCCTCCAAAGCTGGAATGCCTGGGGAGGCTGACGGGCCTTAGGGGATTATTAGAGTCTATGGGTCAATGTATATGAACATGCTAGGCGTTAATTTTGAGTCATATGGACATGTGCTAAGTCCCCCTAAGTTGTTTTTAATTTTCGGCGAATTTAATTTTTCCGTAAATTGGGCCATTTTTTAATGGTTCAATTAAAAAATTTGTAATTGGCCTATCAGGGGCGTCTGGAGGTATTTTTTGCCTTAGGGGTACTCGTTTTCTAACTCAGAGTACCCCCTAAACCCCTAAACCCACTTTTCCTAAGGTTTGGGTGCTTCATTATTTTCCTATGGCCAAAAAACCCAAAAAAGTCAAAAAAGTCATGAAAAAATAAAAAAAGTGAAAAAATGACTTAAAAAATTATTAAATTTTTGGAGTAATTGCAACTCAGTTTTGGACCAGCATGGTTATAGGAGTGTATTGGGCTGATTTTGTGCCATTTTGGCAGCCCCATATGTGGAGAAACTCGTGCTAAAGAGAGGGGCGCATTTCACTTAATGGGAGGACGCACTTGCTATTGTGGGCAGCCCACGTTTTGGGGAATGGGCAGCATGGTTTGTGCTGCTGCGTGGGCACCTTTTGTGCTTCACATGGGCAGCTAAAAGCATGGAGTGGGCAGCCAAATTCCCTCCATCATTTGTGCCACACATCCTCTCTCTCTTTGGGCAAGTGCGCCCTCCCTTCCTTAGCCATTTCTCTATAAATTGAAGTGCCCTGTCTCATTGTTAGTTAGTGAGATTTGGAGCAGCGAACTTATGATTGTAATTTGTTTTCTCATTTGAATAAAAGAAGACTTTGGAGGTCAGCTTGTGGTGTTGTGTCATATATGGATGTAGTATCTTGATTCTTTCTCCAAGATGGCTTGTGCATAAGTTTCATTCCTTCAAGGGTGTGGTGTGCTCATCTATGAGATAAGTTGTTGTCAATTTGTTTATTATAGCAGCTTAATTTCTTATGAGTATATATATATCTACACTTGATATTTTGTTTGGTGAGATCTGTGATGTGCAGGTGTTTTCTTGAGTTGGCAGGAAGGAGGATCTTGTTTGCTTCCCCTTCTTACTAATCATTTCTTGCAGATATAGTCCCTTCAAACATCACTGAACCATCTTCAAAGCTTCGATTTTCAACAAGGATTTGTTCCATCTCTCTCTCTCTCATTCAAGAAAAATTTAAATTTTATGGTTATCTAGTACTTTCTTTTCAAAAACTAGTTCAAATTGTCAAAATCTTTCAAGTTTTTCTAAAGTAGTATTAGATCTGATTGCAAAGTATTATCTGGCTGCCATAGAGCTTGAAATTTGCAGCCATTAAAGGGCTAGCAAAGATCCCAAGTAGACAAGCTCCATAGCTTGTTTTACTTGGTTATTTTTCGTCATTTTTACTTAGTTTTTAACTTAGAATTTTTTGGGTTTTTTAGGAGGTGTTCCAAAGACACTCTTAAAGTGTTTTTGGGCATCTTATACTAATCATTGCTTGCTGGTTTGCAGCAAAAGACGAACAGGTAGGAGGAAGTGCTGCCAAAATTTCGAGCATCCAGGCAATCCAGAAGTCAAATTTCCATATTTTTCAAAACCGGTCATTTTTTCCTATAATTTTGTAAGCCACCAAGTCACATTAAGTAGACTGGGGCACTTCTCTATATCATTGTAAACATTTTAAAACGAGAGCAAGTGGGCTAGCCAGCGCCCATACCCCATCCCCCCAGGGGTGGCCTGTGTCGTCTCATTTTCATGGCGTGAATGTTAGAGTAGTTTATTTCCTTGTTTTCCGGCATTTAATAAAATCAATTAGGATTAAAATAAACCTTGTTGGTCCGTTCCACTGGCGGGCCACAAGTGCACTCACAACCTAGTTTTTCACATTTTTTTACAAACTCATAACGCCCCCCCTTGCTTTCCCGAAGTAGGGTTTATGTATGAGGGCTTGCCCGAAATACGTGCCTGAAAAGAGACTCCTGGGGTTTTAACAAAGATAAAATTTGTGTTCTTAAAATTTTTATAAAAAATACCAAGGTCTTCTCCCGTATGCTCTGTGGCCAACGTGCAGCTCAGTCTGATCCAGTTGGTACACACCAGAAAGGAGGGGATGACTAGTAATAGGATCTAACACCGCCCCAATAAAAAATCCTTTTTGTGAAAATCCGGCACAACACGCATTTTGTTGTCGTGGGCAAATTTCCCAGAAGGCTTGGGATAACACTGGATAGTGACCTCTTGGAAACCGTTAGGCTTGCCCTCGTTGGTATAGCATCTGAACACCTCCTCGAGACTCCGATTCAGCCCAAAGCCTGAGAGGGAAGCCACGCTTCAAAATTCCGGACATGTTCCCCCGTACCTTGCGTATATCGGGAACCCACCTGCCTTAATAAAAAGATCACCATCACATAAATTTTTAAAATAAACCAAGAACACTCGCACAACATTTACTATTTCTGCTTATGCATTTGTTAATTTGACTCCATTATAAGGCACTGGTCTAGTTCGTTTTTTCATATTATTGATTAGTGTGCAGTTAAATATTTTTCTAAATGGGAGTAAATGATAAATGAAAATGTTATTTGACAAATGTATGTGTTGTTCATTCTTGGTTACCAAAAATATTTCCTAACTCCTAGATTAGACGCCTTAGTTTCTTTTTTTTTAGGGTCCACCCCCCTTGGCTTCGCTAGGAAAGCCTAGACGGAGGAGTCGAGTCCCAAGTGACAGCACTTGACTCTGACTTGCCCCCAAGGCCACACCAGCAGCTTGAAGACTTCTGCTGCGTTTTTCCCAGGTGTGGAACCAGGCGGCAACACTACTAATCCCCTTGCTTTCCCGAGTATGGTCTTTGACCTGAAAGAGACTCTTGGGTAGTAATTAGAAAATTTTTGAGTTTTTGCTTTTAGTACTTTATATCTATTTTTCTGTTGGTTAAAATATTGCTCATCAAAATATTTTGAATCTCGCTTTTAGCGGATTAAGAGTGCTCTCTATCGGAGAGTTTTTATTTTTCTTAAAATCTCTTGAATCAGGCTCTTAGCGAATCAAGAGTGCTCTCTATCGGAGAGTCTAACTTATCTTTAAAAACCTCTTGAATCTCGCCATTTGCAGAGCAAGAGTGCTCTCTGTTGGAGAGTCCAAGTTGGAACTAACATTTTGTAAACATCGTGTATGCTCTACCCATCGCAGGCTGGTCTGAGCTTTGGGATATCAAAAACGGTTGTATGCACTTCATAATTTTTTCACATTTAATTAATCCACTCATTCTAATAAAAGCAATTCCCCTTTAAACCAACGAAAATCTGGCGTTGCCTCGTTAGTGATCGAAAGTGGGGAAATTTTGACTAAGGAAGCGGGAACAACTGGGAGGCGACCTTAGAGCACAGTTAGGCCACACCCTTGTTGGTGTAGTGTCAATTGAACACTGCTCTCGAGACTCCATTCCAGCCCACATGTCCTTGTACAAAGCCACTTAGATCACATTCCGGACATATTTCCTGCACCTGAAGGTATATCGGGAATCCCCATTTTCCCCTTAATCATTTTCACCCTAATAATCTAAAATTGACCAAGAGCATTGCATAACAATTTTCTTTACAACAACAAGCACTATTTTATTTTTTGACTCCACGACATTGGTCTTTTTATTTGCTATATTTTAAGTTCTCTATCTTATGTCGTGAATGCATTCATATTTATGTTGTTGATTCAATTTAAAGTTGCAATATCTTATGTCGATTATTAGTCCTCATTATAAAACTCCTAAAAACAACTTACTTTCATCCGTAACAACCAAATAAATTTAAGAGCCTTAGAAACTCTTTATTAGGGTCTACCCCCCTTGGCTTCGTTAGGAGTTTGCCTAAATGGAGGAATCAGGATTAGGTGACATCACCTGACTCGAGACTTGCCCCCAAGGATACACCTAGCAGCTTCGAAAGATTTCTGCTGCGTTTCCCCCCAGGTGTGCATTTCGGTGGCAACAAAGAGCAAGGCATAGTCCTCATTTGTGGTTGGGTTTTAACTTTTTCCCCATAGTGGCTTTTCCCAGGGTATATATTGTGTTATTGTGTGGATTGTGTACTTATTTCTTCTTGTTATTTCTCTTTTAGTTCCATTATATTTAGTATTTTATGGAATTAAATCAACACAATCAATTAAGTTATAAGATTCGTTGTGACGAACCGATCTAGTGGAATATCCAAGGCAGATTACGGATCATTGGACTTGTATTAACATGGAGACCTAGGTTCAAAATTCCCTTAAGTTGGAGTGGATAAGGCCAAGTGCAAGTCATGGGTGACTTTGACGGCATAGATATGTTCCTCATAGTGTGGAAGCTTAGCCAAAAAGATTCATGAGTGTTTCTCAAGAAAAAAGGAAAGAGTAATAGAGCCTTTCTAAATGAAAGTCTAAACCATTGTATTGGGGCATGCTCCCAACTTTTCTAGAATGACCTGCCAAGCCCATTGACAAGTTTGTGCGCTAAGAACCACACTTCATCTTTAACCTTGGAACCAATAGGAGAATCTATCCCCAAGTTGTTCTATCCCAAGATCTTAATGAGTTTGTTGGCAATTATTATTTTGGAGACTTGGTCAAAGATAATCACTCTACTACAGTTTGTAAATCTATGTTATCTAATGCAATTGAGTGTACAGCATGCACACACTTTTGGCAATCTCCTTTGTTACTTGCACACTTGCTATTAGATTTCCCTTTGTGTGTGTGAGTGATTTAACATTGCTGTTAAGTGCTATTATCGATTTTGGCCATACTTTCCAAACCATGTTCATGTTTTGGTGGGTGTAGCTTCTTTTGACTGTGTTTTGTCCATGCAGAATCTATTAATTTTCTCTTAATAAAATAATGTTCGTAAAATCAATATTTTTGCTTGAAAGCATTTTTTTGTTGTTCTAAGCATTTTGTTCTTCTTATGCACTAATGGGAACAGTTTCCTTGAAATCATTCAAAAGTTTATATTTTTAGATTTCCTAACAATTTAATAATTGATATATTTCAGCCAAATGACAGTCCAGATATTGAATCTACTTAATCCTTTTAAAAGGGTATTTTGTGAATTGAGTTTCTCTATTTTATGGACCATGGTTAATGTATATTGATATTCACAATTATGCTTATGATTTCCTTTCTGCAGCATTTTGTTCTAGGGCTTCACGGAAGGTGCATACTAGAGCCACTGTGGAACAAACAAATGATACAATATCTGTAGCAGAAAGTGGAAGTGCAGAGCCTTTTAACACATGGAAGATAAAAATGCTTTATGATGGAGAATGTCCATTGTGCATGCGTGAGGTTTGATATTCTTGCTGTATTAGCCAATAACGACTTTTGATAATGGCCATCCCATGAATACTTATCCTACAATAGTAATTGCAGAAGATTATTATATAGACCATTGACTAGAAGTGGACTTATGATTCAATGCTAATATCTTCCTCTGCCTTGGGCCTCATGCCACTAATTATATCATTTTTACCATGTTATTGCTTTTGGAAAAATGTATATTATATCTAATTTATGCATAATAAAGAGGATACATGATGCAGTCTGACATTACTGGGTAACAAAAAATTATGTTAATGAAACATCAAACGTAAATCCAACATTCTAAATGAAGTAATAGATATTATCAGGTAGGATTCAGTTGCTATGAAGCATGATGGTTACCAATTTGATACTAGCCAACGGAAAGGAGTTTGTGTTGGTCATATGGATTCTGGAATATGCTTGTTTCATTTTAGTCGATGTAGTTTGGCATACAACTTAAGGAATATAGATGGAATAAGTGGCATCTATTGAACATTGTTAGGAAGCAATCAAATACAATCAACCTTGTGGAAACATATTATTCTTTTCCAACAAAATTGTGGTTCAATGGTGAAGATTGTGGTGTGTTAGGCCACCCTCTGATGTTCGATTCCCCTAGTGGGGCACAAATAATTTACTGGGGCCAGGCGCAAGTCCTAGGTGATTTTAATGGAAGAGTACCCCCTATTCGTGGTAGCATAGCTGAAGGGAGATGCTTATGATTAGTGGTTTTCCCTTGGAGAGCTCTCTCCCTATTAAAATGGGCTGATTGTTCATTGTAGTGTCTAATGTATTCAAACCAATTGTATGCTCCAATAGTTTAAGGAAGCATATTAAAAGATTAAAGTACTTGTTGACCATTGTTAAATAATCTCTAGAGCTCTCTCCCTATGAAAATGGGCTGATTGTAGTGTTTGATGTATTCAAACCAATTGTAATGCTCCAAGAGTTTAAGGAAGCACATTAAATGAATAATAAACATTATTACATAGGATTAAAGAACTTGTTGACCATTGTTATATAATCTCTAGATCTGGGTTACTTCTTTATTAGAGGAGCTAAACTTATAAATTATAATGAAACTTAGTCAACCAGACTTCACCAAAGATGTATTAAATTTGTAGCTGTATTTTATATTTTCTATATCTAACCTACCACAACAGCCAATTGTAAATGTATCATGGAGGACTTGGTCAAAGATGATGTTTCACCCATCTCTATATAAAATGTTCTCCGTTTGCCAATTTTGTATTCCTATATGTACCTAATGAACTGTAGTGTATAATGTATAGTTGTGGAAATTTCTTTCTTACACTTTCCTTTTTGGTGTGATTGTTCTCATTGTTGTTCACTTGTGCACATATTAGTTGTTATCAAGGCCTCATGATTGGGGCTGTTTTCAAGGTTTACAATTATAGTTTTTCTTGGAGATTCTCCCACCTAGAATTTCCCTTGAAATCTTAGTGACTTCTTTGCTAAAATTTTGAGCGATACGTGTATGGGTGACTTCTAGACATTACTTACAAGGAAACAACATACCTCTTTCTCAAAATTACTTTTTAATACTTTTCTTTCTTTCTTTTGGAAAATGCATTTTATATTAAAAGAGAGATTTAGAAAATGATCCAAAATGAATCATTAAATAATTTGTCATCTATTTTGGACTTTTTTGGGTAGAAAAATTAGAGGTGTTGGCTTATAGATCCCATTTTATGGGTAGGTCCCACTTTGGTGATTTGAGGTCTAGCACTTTCTGGAGCTTGTTTGAGGCCTTAAATGGCCATTTTGGGGTAAAAAATTTGCAAGTTTAGCTGTCAGCCTCTTGACACTATTCTGCACATTGAGAGTTTTCCAACAACACAAAAATTACCTTGGAGTTCATATGCGGAAGTTATGCCTCCCACAAGTTGACTTATCTTGTTGACCACCATGGTATTGAGTGGATGCCATGTCAGCTTCCATGGAGCTAGTCACGTGTGGAATTTCAAGAATATTTTAGACGGTCTGTTACTGTTCAAACTAGCAGGGTGAGTTGTAGTGACATTTACACTTCTTGCTAGTGAATAGCAATCATTGGAGAGACTATGAACCACTGTCACCTTAGCCCACTCTCTCAACTTCTTCGGGATCTAATGTTGTCCCAAGGGAGGGAGCCCTTTTGTGTACCTACCAAAACGGTTATGCAAACACTTCCAACCACCTTTATGACATAGATCAGTGCCTTATGTGGAGTCGAATCAATCATCAATAAAGATAATCTGAACTATGGAGGAGTTAACTAATGACTTGTCCAACCAGTATATAATAAATACTGTAATGACCTTTCAGTGTAAGTATAGACAGCCACATGCAATGTAATACATTGTAGGTCCACTTAGTGCTGGTATACAACAGTGAAACTGTGGGCAGCAAAAAAAACCAGTACTTTGCATACATGTAAAGAAGCAATCTAGCTTAATTAGAATCAGTCAATTTAGCAATAGTCAAACTACAAGTCATACGCTGCTACCATGTACTGAACATTTACGTGATGCTGTGGCAAACCAGCATTCAGCATTGGAAATGATCAGCAACAAAACACAGTAAATATCAGACTTAGGCGTTTAACCATAGTAAGTTTGTTGTGTGATTACAAAGAGTCTGAAAACAATGTCTGCACTTATCATTAATAATTATGTCAGGTAGATCAGCTAGTACTTTGAAGCAGAGTTATTACAGCAACATTGATTAGTGGTTACAGCCCTACATGAACGGTTGAAAGGTCTCAAAGAACTTCGCTCAAGGGGAGGAGGAAACCACAGATCAAGGCCGAGCTTCACCACACCAGTCAGGTTTGAAAAATGCAGAAACCCTAACGAGTTTTTGCAGTCTGCAGCAGTATTTATTTTAGGGTTTGGTGGTTAAAAATTGACTTAAATATGACTCCCTTCAGGTTTCATGGATAAATCAGGGGTGGCGCAGCTCCCTATAGGCTTAAATTTTGCAAAACGTTGATATTTTTGGATTTTGAATTTTCTGAAATTTTAGGGTTTTCTGTAATTTCGGATTAGGGTTTTTATGGCCTAAATTGGCAAGCCGAAATTGTAGGAAGGCAGGCCGAAATTTTAGGGTGGCTGCTACAGCAGTTGCAGCCCCTCCTTTTCTTTACAGCCAGGCCTCTAGCAGCCTCGGCCTTCCTCCTAGAGGCTAGTCCTGAGTCCTGACCCCAGTGAACCCCTAAAAGGGTGTTTTGGGAAGCCGTAGAGGCTGACCCCCCACCGCTGCCCTATTTCAGACCATACAGTAACTTTTCAGACCTGATTTTTTACAGTCACAGTCTACAGACCTGATTTTTTACAGTCACTGTCATTCGTATGGTTCAATTTGTCAAAAGTTTATTGAATGCTGATGTTTATGCTTGGATAAGTTAGATCATCAAACTACAGTACAAACTCTGTAACTGCAACCCCTCCTTTTCCCTACAGCCAGGTCCCTAGCCCAGGCTGCTAGAGGCCTGGCTGTAGGGAAAAGGAGGGGTTGCAGCTGCTGTAGCAGCCACATTAAATTTCGGCCTGCTCAGATGCTGACGCCCCTGGGCCTTTAGGAAGGATAGGGAAGGCCGCAGGCTTGGCTAGGCTTGAATTTTGTAAAAAATAAATACTCTTTTTGGTTTTAAATTTTTTAGGGTTTACAGGAATATTGTAAATATTAGATCCAAAGATCACTACTCCCTCTGGATCGCTCTGAGATCTCAAGTTGTATGAGTCTCTAAATCAATATATGCTCATAAAGAAATAAACTCAAACAACTAGATCTGCATTTACCAACTGAACATAAATGCAATCAACCACATAGACAACAGATATACCCTGGAACCCTTTCGGGAAAAACCAACTAACTATGGGGCTATCTTCTCTCTCGATCCCAGAGCATATAGAAGTATAAAAGACAGTACAATACAGAATTACCTCAGCCGGTAACTCAATCCCTCTGAACATGACAAACTCTAATTTGCATGCATCCAGCTGATGCATGCACTGACGAAGTATGCCCTAACTGCCAATCTGGATCTAAGTGCTCTGACGGTGCCTCTGATAGATCTTCCCTCTCTAGATCTCTCAGCTCTGATCTGCTCGCTCTGAAGACTGCCCACTGATGAAATTGGCCCTCTCTGCATGCACAAGTGCACCCTCCCCTCTGGATGTCGAATGCTCGTACTGCTCTGGATCTCAACAGATCTGAGCTCCGATCGTCCCTAACCTTCCTCAAATCTCGAGGCAAGGCTATCTTGGAAGTCACAGACTCCTAATCGGTCAATCCATCTCACAATGAGCTCCTCTGCTCTCAGGAAAAACGTCCTCCTCCAAGAGAACTCGGCCTCCTCCAAACTAATCAGTAATCACACTGTGGAGCTCTCTCAGCTCACAGTACTGGATGTCTGATCCCTCTGGAACTGAAGGTCACTGATCTAGCTCAGATCTGACCTTCCTAGCTCCTGCAGCATCTCCTCTCTATCTCAGAAAGTCGCCCCACATGGACAGATTCGTCCTCCTCACTTTGGCAGTATCTCTCTCTGATGATACAATTGAGTAACCCCATCTGGGGACCCCCTGCCTTTATAAATAATCTCACCGATGAATTAGGTTTGTCAAAACCCTAATTCCCGGTGCATGCAAAAAGTCACTTTTGCATGCATGCATGCAAAAGATCACTTTTGCATGCAGTCACTGAATGCTGGCAGGTCATGTAATACTCATGCATGCATAGGTCAATCTCCCCTGAAGCTCCGCATGCAGTCCCCACTGGGCTCATGCCACTGAGTAGAGTGTATCTCACTCTCTACTCCATCCCGATGCCTATGCAGCTAATGTACCTCCATGTAAGGTATCTGAACCATGGAGGACATCCCGAAGTTACCATAATCTAACACTCCCTCTTAACGAGGGAAGTCCTACCATGGATACCTGGATCCAACAAGTCCTCTATAGCTAACACTGATCTAGCTGATCTGCTCGTCACTGCTGCCCTCTGACCTGAAGAACCCTGATCAATCTCCATATGTGTGGCTTCAGAAGAAGCCCCCCTGTCAACCAATGCTAACTCTGCCACTGCACTCTGACTCAGACTCCCTCTGAGTCTCTGCTGCTGTAACCAACCCTGAAGACCTCTGTCAAGAGGATCTACGAACAAATGGTTCCCAATCTCGGGGGAGACCATTCAGAGTAGTTCCCAATGGCTTCTAGTTGTTCTTTGATCTAGGATACTCTGGAGAAGTATGAGTGCATGGACTCAGACTTCATACTCTTCACACCCTTGAGTTGATTTCTCAAGGTCATCTTTCTGTTGATGTTCTTTCCTTCGAACAGGCTGGTCAAGGCATCAAACATCTCTTTTGGTGTCTTCTTGGAAGACACATGGGGGATCAAGTGATCCTTGATGGAATCAGCAATGATCCTTTTTGCTTTGATTAGGTTCTTCTTATGCCTTGCTTTATCTTCATCTCCCTTTGGTTCTGTAAGCCCTTCCTTCACATAGTCTTCTAGTTCATGCTCCTCAAGGATGAGCATGACTCTATACTTCCAGGATCTGAAGTTCTCAGCTCCCTCAAGCTTTTCATCAAGCTTGGTATTGCTTGTCATTTTGCTATGATGAGAACCTCAAATGGAAATAGAAAAGTTTGTAGAACTTACCTTGATGATTTGCTGGATCTAGGGTTTGATAGAGAAACCCTAAAAATTCAAACTTGGAATTTCAAACTTCTGACAGGCCAGGGAGATGTACTTGACTGAGGCGAGCAAGCTGGTGTGCTCAGATTTTGGAAACTCCAAAAATTTACCCCTCAAAAGTGACCTGCGAAATTTGGATCTGCAATTTCTGGTTTTTTGGTCCAAAACCCGAACTAGGGTTTGATTGATCCCGGGGTTCTGCCCAACCAAAAAGTTCGATCTTGGTCTCAAAATTTCGATTTTTCTAAGGGGATCAATCCTATGCTGAGAGAACTCCAAAATTACGCTTATGATAAAATCCCTAATTTCTCGTGGCTGCACAATGTAATCTTTCAGGCCAGCTTTGATACCATGTTAGTTTTTACTTGAACAGCATATAGCATATAAACAATTACTGAAAGATAAACAAGCACAACATAAAACACAATGAACACAGATATTCTCTCGGGGAAACCACAAAGGGAGAAAACCCCGGCAAAGCCTTCCTCAATATAGAAATCACAAAGTACAAAAGTTCCCCAAGACATATCAGCTACTCCTCCACTTGTGCGCACCTCTCCTCTTCACTAATGCGAACTTGCTTGAGTGAATGAGTGATTAGAAGTGAGATAGAGGTCCTTTATTTATATTCTTCTGTTGAGGTGACAAATTCCCCAACGGGGCCGACTTCTCTACTTGATTGGTCAATTACATAATATAATAATCTTTTAGGGGTTTTCTAGGACGACACATGTCCTAGGGTTTACATTGATTCTTTCAATGACCTTTACATTATTAATTACATGACCATCATCTCCCGGAGGAGGAATTTAATAATATAAATAGAATATCTTCCGCAGTTACATTATTTTAACACTCCCTCTTAACTAGGAAGGTATTCTACAGGTAACAACATCTGCACAACTGACTTGCGAACTTCTGTGTCATAGGAAGGCTTTGGATCATCATTTGTCTGGGGCATTATCTGTTGAGTAGCAACATCATCATCTGTTGAAATATGATCATCATCAATAGCATCATCCTCAGCAATTATCCTCTTGTTGGGACATCATCTATTGAAACAACATCTTCGTCAACTGGAACTTCTTCTGCTGGAACATCCTCATCAGCAACATCATCAGTTGGAACATCTTCTGCTGTTAGAGCTGGAACACCACCTGCTGGAACATCCTCACATCAGCAGCACCATCATCTAGAACAACATCATCGTCAGCTGGAACACCATCTGCTGGAACATTCTCATCAACAACACCATCAGCTGGAACACCTGCAACAACAATCAGTAACTAAGTACTGATACTATCAGTCATCCAGTACTGATCTTCCCTCACCCTTGGAGAGGCATCCATCCCTATGGACAGGCATCAACTTGTGAGAGCTGGAACTGTTATCACACAACTTGTAGTTGCCCCTAGTGGTATCCCATCCGGGACGGTAGAGGAGTCAGGCAACTAAAGAGGTGACCCAAGAGATGCCACGGTTCCCAATGCAGGTGGGAGTCACGTCAACCGAGGCACTCTTCGCTTTAGGTCAAGGTGTAACTAGACCAAGGGGGAGACCCTATACCCCAATCACAGTTGATTGGACCCGAACAAAGGTTTCTAAGGGTAGGTAATAAATGAGTTACGGAAACCAATGCAAGGATAAGTGGACCTAAGGTTTAAGGTATGGTTGAGGGAAGTATAAGAGATTATTAACGTTTCAACCTATGTATGGTCTAGGCCACATGATGGGGTATGATGGCAAAGTATAGTACCATGTGTTTACACAAGTGGGTCTAGTTTTCTTGGGAAGTGTGAAGTGATTCTAGGTAGGCCCACAAGGTGAAGTTAGGTATGAGGTAGGTACTATAGGTTAGATATAGGCTAGATCTACGAGTTTAAGTTAATTACAATGATACCCATGTACTAGATCTAGATTTTGACACGAATCCCAAGGAGTGCGACTTGCTTGGTGATGGACTAGTGCCTTGTTAAGTGGGCTAATGGGGTCAAAAGGTATGTCAAATTGTAGATCGGGACACCTAGAAGCCAAGTCAAGTGGATTGGATGAGATCTAATGGTTGGATCTTACTAGATCTAGGTTTTTTTTAGTGAGGACCCTAAGTGGACCACAATCCCTTGAAACAAGGAATGCAATCCCCAAGGCGGATCTTGACAAAAGGACAGTATAGACCTAGGTTTCAAGGCATGGGCATTCCAAATCCACGAATAACTCAAACACCCACTTCCTAGAAGTGGACCAACTCAAAAAATCAAGGGGGTGCGATTTGCTCAAGGAGGGTCCAAAAATGGGTTTTGGTGAACCAAATCAAGTCCAATGGCCACCAAAATGTAGATCCGGGATGTTAGTACCCCGATCTATGTTCCTTCAAAGTTTCAAGTGAATCCAATGGCTAGATCTTAGTAGATCTAAGTTTTAAGATGCCAAGAAGGTCAAAAGGGGGTTTCAACCCCTTAAAACATGGAGAGATGTCCACAAGGTAGTTTTCACCAAAGTAAAGATATGGGTATAGGTTATCAAATGTCTAGATGTCAAATCAAGTGGGATCTCACCTACCCATGTGCTAGATCTAACCCAACAAGCTTCTCTTAGGAAAATCGATTTAGGTTCAAGAAGGCTTTTTGCATTGAAAAGTGTGTCAATTTTTAGCCAATCACCACCAAACTATAGATCCAACTAGGGGTGGATCCTATAGAGGTGGGTTTTTAATATCTTTTCAATTGCAAGGCTAGATCTAAGTAGATCTAAGAAATACCAAAGTTGGGGTTTTGATTTAATTAGGATTTTATGACCAATGAAGATAGAATGGATGAAAGAGGCACATACCTTGTAGATCTTACCTCAATTGCTTATGGCCACCTTGCAAGTTGATAGCATTCTCCTATGTGTATATTCAAGAGTGAGATCCAAGTGCTCCAACCAAATCTCCCTTCTCCAAGATAGCCAAATCGTCCTCCTCCTACAAGACAAGATCAAAGAAACAAGTCAAGCAAGATGATTATGAAAATGGTAGAAAGATGTAATAGAAAGCATCAACTATGTCACGAAGATACAATAATGATACTCCCTGTCACAAGATCAACCCAAGAGAGAATATGTGGATCCCTCCAACAATAACCCTCATGATGTCGCCCTCCTCTCTCCAATTCGACTTTCCTGTCAAAAGGTTAGCAAAAGCACCAAAATCCACAATGATACATAGAAGAGATACTGTATATTCAATATGCAAGAGAATCCACAATGCAAGAGAGATGTTCTCCACAAAAAATCTTCTATTCCAATATTCCAGAGCTCCAAAGGTGAGCTTTACAATGGGGGGTCTCCTCCTTATATAGGATAATAAAGACCAAAACCCTATACCACTCTACAATACTACATCAAATGAGTGGTTGAGATTATAAGATCTCATCATACAATCAATGGCTATGATGAACCATAACATAATATAACTTCGATCACCCAATATAACAAAAGCGCCCTCACTAAATGGTACAATGGAGGGTGATGTCATCCCACTAGAGGGGTAAAAAGTACAATGATCCACCTCATGATGACTAGGACATGATAAAATAAGCACATGGTGGGGCTAGGAGGCATCAATCCTTACTAGCTCATCCCCAAGGCACAATAAAATAATAGAATATGTCCAATATAATATAAATGATCAAAACTGTCCTCATAATCCATGACAGTCAAGCAGTAAATGTCCTCCTGTGATCAATCCGGGCATACCCACATGGTGAAAACTGACTGGAAGATAGTGATGCCACCCTGGAAGACCTCTGTGAAGACCAAATGCCAAAACCTTGCCTCAATTGCCCAAATCGATTTCCTCAGTGACCACTTTATCCCATTTTTTTAACTGCCTCGGGAACTGTGAAAGTGCCAAAACTGCCTCCTAGGGTGCTAGCGCTGTCCATCTGAGCCCACCAGGCTCTCCAGGAGGGGGGATAAATGGTAATAACAAGTGGCTGGACCACCCCTTCCATCATCAGCGCCCTAGGTGAACTGGCCTCTCGGGGCCCCTGCTGCTCAGGCTGGAAAATCAGCCCCCAATCTGGTCAACAAGTGTAAAACTGCATCAATCACTGTCAGAAGTGCCCGGAACTGAAAGATAAGTGTCTCAATGGATCCAGAAGACCCAAATCCACTAGGAGTGAGTACTCATACACCCTGGGTTGCCCTAATGGGCCTGCTGTAGGGTCCACCATATATGGACAATGTATAATCTGCTGATCTGAAGAAATAATAAACCTGCTGAACTGGATCAAACATCATCTGCATCATATGTCCATCATATGATATCATCATCAAACATGTGGGCCCATAAATCATCATCAATAATCATCATACATGGTCCACATCATCACGGATCCCAAGAATATATATAATCAAGGATAAATCACATCAGTAGACTAAGACAATGCTTCTCCAATCATTTCCATAGCTAAGTTCAAAGTATAAATTCCATTCAGTGGCATTAATCGAGTTAACATATTCCGTTGTTATAACAAATTACTTGCACCATAGTTCAAATGACAAACTCACTCATTGGGCATGGTCAGACTGCTAGTGAAGGATGAAGGCTAGGAGCAAGGTTGGGCCAAGGGTTTGACTTGTCTAACTTAACTCAAAAATACTTTGGACTGGGAGAAGGGGGAATCTACAAACTCTGTGTTGGACAAAATAACACGGGGGATGGCTGTGCCTCACAAATGGATAAGTTGTTTAGAGAGTGTTTATTCAACTTAGGCATCATGTCTACATCAAGTTGATCCAGTTTCATTAGGATCATTCAATTTTATTCCATGGCCTTTTTGGCCTACATAACCCTTCGGATTTCAGATGTGCTGAGAAGCACAACTAGTTGCAGCTTGCATCCGGGGCATGTTTTTCACATATTTATAAGGTCAGCAATTGTTTAGATATAACTTTTAAGAACCATTGCTTTTTTGGACCTTTCTTATACTCTTCGAGGAGTATTTTTAGCTTTTCATTGCTCTTGCCCTTTTTTTTTTGTTTCCATGGGCGAATTTTTAGTTTCCATAGATAGAACATGAGCTTTCAGTTTTAGCCAACAACATCTCAAGCGACTAGGGGGAGTTCGAGCCAATGCCAAACATCGGGACAACCGACCAGAATGATTTAGGCCTACAATCCAACTCACCAAAGGCAAGTTCTGTCACCAACTCAGAGTCGAGACACTGAATAAACAGGGATGCGGTCCAAACACAGAGGTAGGAAAATGGGGAAGTCCTCAGTATCAGAAAGTCAAATGAGACATGTCAGGGTTTAAAGTCAAACAGGAAGGTCATGTATGGATGGAGACAAGTGAGTATGGAGCCTACACTAGCAGACAACTTAGTGTCGGGGAAAGACCATGTCTATGTAAGGTGAAATACCAGTAAGTTTTGTTAAATGACCTAAGAGTGCAAGCAATTGTCCATTTTATGATTTACAGTTCATTTTAAATAGTTTGCCACATCAGGAATAATATACCAAGCATATGCCATGATCATGACTAAATTAACAAGATAATAATCCACAGTCAGTGAGGATATATCCATAGATCATACAACATCATCATAATAATCATCATCATGCATCATCTGAAACACTGCTGAAATACATCTCTAGGCACTGAACTGAAACTGTAATGGGATAAGTGGTCACATCAGTCATCAAATCCGAACTCTCAAGGCTCAGCCTTGACACAAGGTCATAAAATCTGAATAATGTACTGCTCTGATCATGAGTGATCCAAAATATATAGCCATGCTCTGGAATAAAGGAAGCTCTGGAATGTGCAGATATCTGCTGTACAAGAATAGTAGCCCTGCTACTATGGTGTGATAACATCTGGCTCCAGCTGGGACAAGTGCTCTAAGGGAGAGAGCGCTTGAGAACCTCAGAATCTCTGGTCTCGAACTACTCTACATCAATCTTCAATCCAGCACTGCACCATCCTTGCTTTCAGCTTTTATCTTGCACCTGTTCCTGCTCTCACAAACACTAGAATACCATCATGGAGCATGTATGGGACAAATATAAAATAAAACTGAAAACTAATCTAAAGCATAAATTGAAAATGCGTCAAAATATAAATTTAAACTAACATGGCATATATTATTCATTTATCATTTTCATTTACTGTGCAGGATGAAAAGAATACTTCTTCAATCAGGCAATCTCAACTTGCACAGGCAGCCACAAATAGGAATGCCAACTACAATTTCTTAAATGCATGCAGGAGAAGAGACAAGCTTAGGAAGGAGCAAGGCTCAACTCAATAAAGGATGGAAACAAGCAGACACTCCAGGCAGAAAAAAGAAAAAGGGACAATACTCGGCACACAGAAAAAGAAAAATCACACAAATCCTACTGCTCAAGTGAGCTTATTCAATACCTACCTACCCTACTCTAACCAGTGAACACAAATGTTAGGTAAAATCATAAATCCAGTGCAACCATTCATCAAATAAATTAATGATTCTTCTTTGATTTTTGTTGATGAAACAAGTCAAGATTGGATTAAAAATTATTGAAATTGAGAGCACAATCTTCTTGACTTGTTCAGAAATTGAAGAAGGATTTGAGTGGTGCAACATGAAATAATGCAGAGGAGACGACTGACTAGTGAAGCCATCCTCCATCCAAAAACTGATAGGATCATAAAATTTATGCAAGTTATTGTTTAAAATGGATGGAGGAAAAATACAAGGCATATGATTTAATAAACTACTTTCCTCATTCACTTCACTTGCATATTTAATTCGTTTCCCCTTGGGACTGATGATCAAATAAAAACCAAGTGGGGACAAATCAAGGCTTAAAAGACGAAAAATCAAAACTAGGCCCATTTGATGCTCAAAAATGGAGAAAAGATGAAATTGATCTTTAAACACCTTTTCTAGCCAGTACTGATCTTCCCTCACCCTTGGAGAGGCATCCATCCCTACGCACAAGCATTAGCTCGTGAGAGATGGAACCATTAGTCAGCCAGTACTGATCTTCCCTCACCCTTGGAGAGGCATCAGCTTGTGAAAGTTGGAACCATCAGTCAGCCTGTACTGAACTTTCCTCACCCTTAGAGAGGCATCCATCCCTACGGACAGGCGTCAACTCGTGAGAGCTGGAACCATCAGTCAACCAGTTCTGATCTTCCGTTCCTCCTAGACATGCATTTATCCTTTCAGATAGGCATCATCAATCTCTCTTCCTAGAGAGGTCCCTCTGGACCACACCAAGCTTGTCTTGAAAGTACTCAAACTTCACACGAGCCAGAGGCTTAGTCAGCACATCAGCAACTTGTTCCTCTATAGGAACATACTCAAGCTTCACAACTCCCCTCTGCACCATATCCCGGATATAGTGGAACTTAATCTCGATGTGCTTCGATCTATCATGAAACACAGGATTTTCTGTCAACTTGATGCAACTCTGGTTGTCACAGAGTATCTCCGTAGCATCAATCTCTGCATTGAACAAACCTGTCAACATCTTGCGAAGCCACACTACTTTACCACAAGCTGAACAAGCTACTACATATTCACCTTCCGCTGTACTGAGTGCAACACAGGGTTGCTTTCTATTGAGCCGTGAGATCACACCTGATCCCAAACTAAAGCAACATCCTGAAGTGCTCTTTCTGTCTTCAGCACTTCCAGCCCAATTTGAGTCTGTGTACCCATATAGTCTAAACTCACTATCTGAGGCATATCTGAGTCCATAATCCAATGTACCCTTCAGATATCTCATCACATGTTTTCCTGCAATCAGGTGAACATTCCTGGGTTCCACCATATATTGACTCAAAGTGTTTACCGCAAAACATATATTTGGACGAGTACTGGTCAAATACATCAAAGACCCAATAATCTGTCTATACATGATGACAACCACTTTCTCTGAAGAAGCATCACTCAGAAGCTTCAGATTTGTCACCATCGCAGTAGTCATGGCCTTGCAATCTAGCATCCCAAATCTCTTTATGGTCTCTACTGTGTATTTTCCTTGACTCAGGAAAATCTCGTCTGGAAACTGCCATACCTCAAGACCTAGAAAGTAGTGCATCTTGCCAAGGTCTTTCATCTCAAATTCTGCTGCAAGCCTCTTCTTACATTCAACAATGGGCTTGTCTTCTCCAGTCAGAAATAAGTCATCCACATACAATAATAGTATGATGGGTTCATCATTCATAATCTTGTAATAAAGATTAGAATCCGCTTTACTCTTGGTAAAGCCCAAGCTCATCAGGAAGCTGTCAATTCTTCCATACCATGCTCTGGGAGCTTGCTTCAACCCATACAGTGCTTTCTTCAACCTGCATACATGTGACTTATTATCTTCTACTTCAAGTCCTTTTGGTTGCTCAATATATACTTCCTCTTCTATGTTTCCATTCAGGAAAGCAGTCTTCACATCCATCTGATGTAGCTTCCATTTCATCTTGGTTGCCAAGGCAAGAATGGTTCTAATCGAAGTATATCTGGCTACCGGGGCAAAAGTCTCCTCATAATCAATTCCTTCCTTTTGCGAGAATCCCCGGGCCACAAATCTTGCCTTGTACATTTCAATGCTTCTGTCTGCAGAATGTTTTGTTTTGAAGATCCATTTTGATGAAACAACCAATTTGTCCTTCGGTCTTGGTACCACATCCCAAACATCATTCTTGATGATGGACTGATATTCTTCATTCATGGCATCCAGCCATTCCTTCTTCTTTACTGCTTCTTCAAAACAAGCTGGTTCTTCTTCAACAAGATTGCACATCAAGGCTACATAGCTGGAATATGGCATTGGTCTCTTGATCTCTCTATTGGAACCTTCTGGAGCACCATACTTTCCTGCATCTTGGATTAATTCACGTGCCCAGGCTGGTCTTCTCTTTCGAGAGATCTCCACATGAGGTATCTCCTCAGGTCTCTGAGGTTCTGCCATGTCATGATCCTCTGGAGTAGGATCTCCTTCAACATTTGGAATTGGTTCTTTGGTTGATTCTGCAACTCTGGGAGCCTCCTGTTCCTCTTCATCCTCATGAGTCTTCTTGGACTTGTTGAAAGCTGTATCTTTATCAAATGTGACATCCTGATTAATCTCGATCTGACAAAATCATGGGATGTATATGCGGTAAGCCTTAGATTGCTCACTATAACCCACAAATATTCCCTTCTTCCCTGAAAGCTCTAGTTTCGATCTCTTCTCCTTTGGAATGTGGATGAACACCAGGCATCCAAATAACTTCAGATGACTTACTTCAGGCTTCTTCTCGGTGAACATCTCTTCAGGGGTCTTGTTGCCAAGAGCACTATGGGAGATCTTGTTTTGTACATAGACTGCGGTTCTGGCAGCTTCTGCCCATAGATGCATGGGTAAGTCTTGATCGTGGATCATTGCTTCTATGATCGTTCTATTCTTCCTTTCGGCTACACCATTCTGTTGTGGATTATAAGGGACAGTGAGCTCCCTCTTAATCCTTGCTTGCTTACAGAAATCTTTGAAATCCCCTGAGGTATATTCCCCTCCATTGTCTGACCTCAGGATCTTGATCTTCTTTTCAGAGAGATTCTCTACGAACGCCTTGAACTCTTTAAACTTTTCAAAGACTTCATTCTTATTCTTTAGAAAGTAAATCTAGGTTTTGCGAGAATAATCATCAATAAA
Organism: Larix kaempferi; assembly: GCA_027924585.1. Lineage (NCBI taxonomy): Eukaryota > Viridiplantae > Streptophyta > Pinopsida > Pinales > Pinaceae > Larix > Larix kaempferi. The sequence goes on along the minus strand of BSBM01000399.1, from coordinate 369,268 downwards.
AGATGCATAATATTCATACCCGCTCAGAGAGGTGGTGGACATTGGTCCACAAATGTCTGAATGAATGATATCCATAATACCTTTCGCTTTGCCGTTGCTACTTGGAAATGGGTTCTTCATACTCTTCCCTTGAGCACACCCTTTGCATACTCCTTCATGATCCACCTGGATCTCTAGTAATCCAGTCACCACCTTACTTACAATTGGTAAGGCCTTATAGTGTACATGAGCTAGTCTCCTATGCTATAGCTCACAGGGGTTCATGGTACTAGCCATCATTGCTGCATCTGCATGACCCTTCAGTTTGTAAAGTCCTCCTTCTTCTACTCTAATGACTACTACATCATCAATAGTCTTCCCTTTAGGCCACATGAGAACTTCACCATCTATAAATGCAACTCGAAAACCTTTCTTATCTAATGCTGAAATAGATAGAAGGTTCTTCTTCAACCCAGGTACATAAAGTACATCTTTCATGTTCATGGACTTCCTAGAGTCCAACTTGTAAGAGGCTTCTCCCATACCTTTGATGGGATATTGGTAGTCATCTCTGAGTTTTACCTTGTGTGGAGATTCCTTCTGGATGAGATGAGACAAGGATTCTTTGTATCCTGTCATGTGCTTTGAAGCTCCACTATCCACTAGCCATGTATCACTTCCATGAGATACTGAACCAGTGAGTGTTGAGATAAGAACATATTCTTCACTGGAGTCTTCATTATCTTTGGTCTTGTCATCATCATCACTATCTTCCGCTGCATGAGCATGAAACCTCTTCTTCTGCTTCTTGTGGTGTCCAGATTTGTTTGGACAATTCCTTGCAATGTGTCCAGTCTTGTGGCATGAGTAACATTCAATTGAAGAGAAATCCTTTCTGGTCCTTCTCTTCTTCTGGGGTCTTCTTGGAGAGTCCTCTCGGGGACGAGGGTTGTTCTTCCTCTTCTTCCCACCTTTAGCATGAGTAGCTAAAGCTTGATCTTCATCGTCATTTAACTTCTCCTCTCTGACGATTATTCTTTCTTCTTCTTGCACACATTCTTCCCATAGGTTTCTGAATTTGATTAGTTTCTTTCTGGCACAAATGCCACGAACAAATGGTTCCCAATTTCGGGGGAGACCATTCAGAGTAGTCATCACAACTTTTGCATCCTCTATCATATCCCCAATGGCTTCTAGTTGTTCTTTTATCTGGGGTACTCTGGAGAAGTATGAGTGCATGGACTCAGACTTCATACTCTTCACACCCTTGAGTTGATTTCTCAAGGTCATCTTTCTGTTGATATTCTTTCCTTCAAACAGGCTGGTCAAGGCATCGAACATCTCTTTTGGTGTCTTCTTGGAAGATACACGGGGGATCAAGTGATCCTTGATGGAATCAACAATGATCCTTTTTGCTTTGATCAGGTTCTTCTTATGCCTTGCCTTATCTTCATCTCCCTTTGGTTCTGTAAGCCCTTCCTTCACATAGTCTTCTAGTTCATGCTCCTCAAGGATGAGCATGACTCTATACTTCCAGGATCTGAAGTTCTCAACTCCCTCAAGTTTTTCATCAAGCTTGGTATTGCTTGTCATTTTGCTATGATGAGAACCTCAAATGGAAATAGAAAAGTTTGTAGAACTTACCTTGATGATTTGCTGGATCTAGGGTTTAACTGAGAAACCCTAAAAATTCAAATTTGGAATTTCAAACTTCTGACAGGCCAGGGAGATGTACTTGACTGAGGCGAGCAAGCTGGTGTGCTCAGATTTTGGAAAATCCAAAAATTTACCCCTCAAAAGTGACCTGCGAAATTCGGATCTGCAATTTCTGGTTTTCTGGTTTTTTTGGTTTTTTGGTCCAAAACCCGAACTAGGGTTTGATTGATCCCGAGGTTCTTCCCAACCAAAAAGTTCGATCTTGGTCTCAAAATTTTGATTTTTCTGAGGGGATCAATCCTATGCTGAGAGAACTCCAAAATTACGCTTTTGATAAAAGCCCTAATTTCCCGTGGCTGCACAATGTAATCTTTCAGGCTAGCTTTGATACCATGTTAGTTTTTACTTGAACATCATATAGCATATAAACAATTACTGAAAGATAAACAAGCACAACATAAAACACAATGAACACAGATATTCTCTCGGGGAAACCACAAAGGGAGAAAATCCTGGCAAATCCTTCCTCAATATAGAAATCACAAAGTACAAAAGTTCCCCAAGACAAATCATCTACTCCACTTGTGCGCACCTCTCCTCTTCACTAATGTGAACTTGCTTGAGCGAATGAGTGATTAGAAGTGAGAGAGAGGTCCTTTATTTATATTCGTCCGTTGAGGTGACAAATTCCCCAATAGGGCCAACTTCTCTACTTGACTGGTCAATTACATAATATAATAATCTTTTAGGGGCTTTTCTAGGCCGACACATGTCCTAGGGTTTACATTGATTCTTTCAATGACCTTTACACTATTAATTACATGACCATTATCTCCCGGAGGAGGAATACAATAATATAAATAGAATATCTTCCACAGTTACATTATTTTAACACCAAAAGAGCCAATAAAGGTAAAAAAGTAACATAATGTGAATTGCCCCAAGTCTTGTGCTTTACAACTAAATTTTGAATGGATATATATATATATATCCATTTTAGCACAAAACTTAAAATTTATCCAAGCCTACATGTTAATTTGAAATTAAAACAAAATAATATTAAAATATTCAACATAAAACTAAATTAGGTCATGTCACCCACAGGTTTGGGGACTAAGGCCTAAAACCAATACAAACTAATGAAAAACACTAAAATAAGCAAGCCAAGGCCTCACTGTGATTGCAAAAGTGAGCCAAGGGGGACTGTTGCCGCCTTTCACACACCTGGGGGTTAATGGAGCATAAATCTTTAAGTTGTTTGGTGTGTCCTTGGGGGCAAGCCTCGAGTCAAGTACTGTCACTTGATTCTTGACTCCTCCGTTTAGGAAAAATCCTAACGAAGCCAAGGGGGGTAGAACTTAAATTTTACTAAGGCTGATTAAGTTGTTTAGTGGTTTGTAAATGAAAAAGTTTTTAGGAGTTTATGGAAATGACAAAACTGAAGCAAGAGATTGCAATAGTATAATTAACACAACATCATGAACTATATATAAATCATATATTCAACACATGATAGATTTAAACAAATGATTATATGATAAAAGCAAAAGACCAGTGCTGAAAAATGGAGTCAAATTGTAGTGCTATTGTAGTGCCGAAAAAACGTATTGCGAATTGCTCTTGGTCAATTTTAAATTATTGAGAAATGAATTGCTTAATAGGGAGGGGGATTCCCAATATACCACGAAGGTACAGGGAATATGTCCAGACTCACTAAGTGTGGCTCCACATGAGAAAATGTGGGATAGATGGAGTCACGGTGGTGTGTCCAACACTACACCAATTGAGGGTGTAGCCTGATGGGGCCCGACGGTCACTTTCTAGTTGTTCCCGCTTTCTTTGTGAAATTTTCCCACATGAAGCATAAATGAGACGTCGGATTTTCGTCTTGGGAGGTTAATTGGATGTGAAAACTAATTACTAGTCACTTAGTCCCTTTCTGGTTTGATCAACTGGTCAGTCAAAGCTGCAGAGATTCAGAGCATATGGGGACAAAGCCTTGTAAATTTTAAGGATTTTAAAATGTTTCTTGCTTAGATTAGTACCCCAAGAGTCTCTTTTCCGGTCCAGTACTTGGGCAAGCCCTTGTCCGTGAATTGTAATTCGGGAAAGCAAGGGGGTTCATTCTAACCAAAATAAAAGACTGAAAAGGAAAAAAATTGTCTAATTACTACACTACCAAAGTAGTGGGTTAGTATCTGTTTTACTTTGCAAGAAATAAAAGAAATTGTTCAAATGTAAAGTATACTACCTGCAAAAGTAAACAAATTGTTCCTACGGCCTAAGTGAGTCAATGTGCCAACAATTAGATTGGACCACGACAGTTAATTTTAATTAAACTAAGTTAATTTTAACCAAAGAAAAACTAAAAAAAGTACATCGACACAAACCCCCCCAGGGGAGATGTGTAGTGAGCTCTTATGAGCTCACTCAAAAGAGATTTTAATTAAGCCTTTACAATTAGATCTAAAAAAAGAAGAATACTTCTTTGTCCTTATAGTTTTGGAGAAAAGAAGTTTACAATTGCTTGGAAGGAAAGTTAATATGAAGAAGTGTTGCCGCCGAGTTAGCACACCTGGTTAACACAACAGAAATCTATGCTACTGCTCGGTGTGCCCTTGGGGGAAAGTCTCGAGTCAAGCCTGTCACTTGATCTTGACTCCTCTGTTTAGGCAAAACTCCCAACGAAGCTAAGGGGGGTAGTCCCTAAGGAATGTTTCTAAGGTTGTTAGAGTTTTCGTGAAATAGTTTTTATGTTTTTAGGAGTTGTTTTTGGGTAGTGATTAAAGGGTTCCAAGATATGTTTGCAACAAAGTTTAAAGAGTCTTTCACCAGCATAAATTAAAGATCATTGTAAAAATAGATGCACAATACTTGGAATGATAATAAGCAAATAAAAGTGCAAAAGGACCAGTGCCTTATGGAGTCAATACAGTGTAAAATAGATAGTGCTGACTGAAAGGGAAATGTTGTGGAATTGTCTCTTGGTTAATTTTAGATTTATTATGATATGAATCTTGTTAGGAAAAAAAGGGGGAAACTCCCGAGATACCGCGAGGTACAGGGAGGAATGTCCAGAAATTTAGAAATTTGTGGTTCTGTACAAGGACATGTGGGCTGGACAGAGTCTCAAGAGCAGTGTTCAACACTACACCAACAAGGATGTAGTCTAACTGGTGCTTTGAGGTCTCGTCCCAGTGGTTCCCGCGTCCCCAGGCAGAATTTCCCCACACAAAGTCTAACCGAAGTGCCGGATTTTCACTTATCTTAAAAGGGATGTTGATTTTATTAAGTGAGTATTAAGTTAAGTGTGAAAAATTAAATAGTGCTTCCAATTGCTTTTGGTATCCCTCAGCTCAGATGAACTGTTGGTGGGTAGAGCATATGCAGTGTAGGCAAATGATTTATTCAAATTGAGAAAAGAGGACCATTGTGCTCTTCGATAGAGAGTGCTCTTGACCTGCTTTTCAACGAGGTTCAAGAGACTTTGGGTTCCTTTTATTAAATAAAGTTGTATTGTGGAAAGTAAAATGCAAAATTGAAAAAGATATAAGTCACCAAGCTTATGCGTCACTTTCTGATCAACCTCCACTAATCGGCAATGCCTTTAGGTGGAGGTGAGAGCATACTTCGTGGCGACGAAACCGGTCTTATTTCTAAGTTACTTTTGCAAATAAAATGAAAGTTACTGAAATGGAAATTAAAATATACACCCTGCACTTCCAAAGTGGGTGTGTGAAGGTTGTGTAGTTAGAAAAATTCAAATCTCAAAAAATTGACAAAATGCAAATCCCCCCAGGGGGGATGGGGTGTGGGTGCTGAGTATCCCACTGCTCTCGTTTAATATTTTTTACAATTTTGCTGAGAAAAGAAGTGCTCCTTAGTCCATTTCACTTGATCTAAGGGTTTACAATGATGGAATTGAGAAACTAGAAGAAAGAGGTCCTTGGAAAGCCCTTTTTGGTGTTTTGTGGTGAAAAATGACTAGAGTTTCTTCCTCTTTTCTTATGGACCTGCTAAAAACCAGCAAACAAATTTTATTAGAATGTGATGGAAATGAATTTAAAAGAATAAAAAAATTGAAAACTTAAGTGATCTTAATTGTTTACTATTTTTCTCGGGTTAATTTTCTCATTTTATGATTATGGATTTTACTTTAAATTTATGCATTTTATTGTCATAATTTCTAGGATTAAAGTTTCTCTTGTAAGCTTAAATACACATCTTGTTTAGGGGAAATTTCATAGTGGTTCTCACCACTAATTCATAGTGGTTATAACCACTCATAAAAGTGGGTTTTACCACTATTTCCTTTAGCTTAAATCACTTAGTTTCTAATATCTAATTGCTTGGAATATTTAACTTGGTTTATTTTTTACATCCTTGCAATTGATTAATTCAAGTGGCGATGAAGTTTTATTCTTTGATTAGAGTAATTAAAGACACATCATTAAAACTAATCATCCTTGAACTCATTACAAGCCCCAAAGTTTCACCCTAGACCTTGTTCTTAACCTTGGACATTTTATTAATTCACTTTGTGCATGCTCAGTTTCATATCTATTATTGTGGATTAGTAATTTTTCTCTTTTATGCTTCTAGTTTCAATGTTATATCTATTTGAAGAATTTCCATTTGAATCTAAGTATATCATTGAGCATAACCTCTTAGTTATTGATTCACTTTGCATCTTAAGTACCTAGTTCTATTTCATATCTATTGTTCTTAAGTTAAAATAACTTTCATCATTCATTCAAAGTAACATCATTGAGTTATGAAAGCCTCTCTTGGCTTTTGAGAGTTGGCCTAAAGAGTTGGTTGTGTGGTGACATTGGCAACCAATCCAATGTTTTCTTTGGCTTGTATCCATGGGTTGGGACCTTTTTCACTAAGTACTAGTTGGGAGGTAACAATTCCAAGCCATACGAAATGTGTTTCTATATTTTGTACTTTTAAGTTACGAAAATACAAAAGGGGCAAGTTTTTTGCAAATTAGGTTTAAACAGTCAATGGGCACATTTGAATCCCTTTCGATTTCAAGGTTTTTTCTCATAATATTTTTGCTTAGTTTTACGCCTTCCTTTAAGACATTTCTCTCTTCTTGATTATTTATAGTAGGGCCTAGGAATTCATAAAATAGGGCTATGATTTTACCTTCACTGTCTGTAATGATTCCTCCTGCTCTTGCTAGGCTTGGATTTCTTTTGGTCGCTCTAGCAAAAATTAATTTAATCCATCCTATTTTTTTGGGAGGGCATTACAGCTGGCATTTTTGACTGCCCTTATTTCTTGTCCTTTATCAGAAGTATATTAAGGCTTGACTCATAATAAGTATTATATTCTGTCATTTATTTGACATGAGTCCATATTAGTTTATGTGTATATGTGTGTATGTCTATATACATACAGATATACATGAATACATATATATGCATGTACACACAATGCTGGCCATACACCTATTCCATCAAAGCCATGCAATCTTGGTAATTAACACATTCTGGACTGCTTTATAAGTTTATTGTGTGTTGTCTCCAAAAGGTATGAACATAATCAATAGTAGAGATAATAACTTTATGAGAGAGTGAAATGCAATTATACATATAGACTTTAATTCAGTCAAGAATGAGTAAGTTATAGTATAAATATTTTTTCTCCATAATCCTCTGGTAATTATGATAAGATGTAGTACCTTTGTTTTGAGATATGATTGTTTAGAACATTATTTTTGTCTTGTACTTTTGGTATTTTTTGTTGGAAGATAATGGTCAAATGTTAGCATAAGTCATTGTAAATAAATAAATATGTATGCAGTAATGCATACATGAATGTGTGTGTCATTGAACAAGGTAGCTAATTGACACATGAAATATAGGTGTCAAGCAAGGATATGAATAAGATAGATGATTGGCACATAGGTGGTATAGGTGTCAACAAGGAATTGAATGAGGTAGAGATTAGCACATCACATAGATAGTGTAAGTATCAAACAAGGAGTTGAAAGGTAAGGTAATACGTGACCTACATAAGTTCATGTATCCCGTTTGTTGAATTTGAATCTCTTCCTGTTTTTAATGCAACTTTCTATTTGTAATTGTTAGAGTGCATAAGTAAGATTTTTTGTATTACATATTAACTATCATTGTAGTGATTTTCAAGTTTGAAAACTGTAGGTTAATATGCTTCGAGAAAGGAACAAACTTTATGGAACAATCAAGTTTGTTGATATAAGCTCAAATGACTATTCTCCAGAGGAAAATGCAGGTCTCAACTATAAAACAGTGAGTGCTATAGTAACATTTGGTTCTTTTTTATAACATCATAAAAGTTATTATGTCTTTCATATATAATTTTTTTTGTTAGTTCATGCTATTTATTCATCTCATAGGGATCAAGAACTCTAAGCCAATTTGGAAATGTATGAGAATGTGTTCATGAATCTGCATATTTTCAACTCTAAGAAACTCATTTAATCTGACCTCCAAACAAATACACAAGATTAAAGTTTCTATTGATTGTGCTGTTCCCAATAAAACTCTTCACAAGTGATTTATTAGGGAGGCCTCACCGAACTTAACATTCACTTGTTGGGAGTCTATGTAAGGAATTTTTTTTTCGTGATATACTTGGTGCTGCTGGATTACGCATCTGGTTAACGTAACAGAAATCTCACTGCTGCTCGGTGCACCCTTGGGGGCAAGTCTCGAGTCAGGGCTGTCACTTGATCCTGACTTCTCCGTTTAGGCTAACTCCTAATGAAGCCAAGGGGGGTTGTCCCTACGGAAAGTTTCTAAGGCTGTTTAAGTGTTTTAGAAAGTTAATTAAGTGGGGTGTTTTTTAGGAGTTTTAAAAGTGTGACTTTATTGTCCAAGTTATCCAAAAAGATTTAAGAGTAACAACATGAAATTAACCTGTTATCACATCCATAGTAGCCGGGCTACCATGATTGTAGAGCATGTTCCTGTATATTTTTTAGCCAAGCCTTTACACATTTTCAATGAGATCAATCTATGATGGGCAGTATTTTTTATGATCACTCATGTATCAGAGCAGCCCCAGATCAGATATGATGAACCTTATTCCATGACTGAGCCTCATGACCTCAAATTTGATGACTGAGGTGACCATTCTTCTTCCATACAGAGCAGTGTGATAGTGCCCAGATATTTACAGCAGCAGTGTGCCAGTGACGATTGATGATCTAGATGGAAGGTACAGGTATATGACCCACTAGGTATATATGGTTGTGCACTGGATATGTTTGCTTTGCTCTTTTCCTTATCTTAGTAGCTTGGCTAGGTATTTAGTGGTTATGATCTGGCGATATATATATATATATATGGACATGGTTGTTTTGTTGACTGTCTAGAATCTAAGTGATCTAATTACTCAGAATAAGAAATTCTTGTTTATACTTGTTGGTTTTACCCTCATAAGTAGTATGGACATGGTCATTCCCACCATTTATGGCTTGCTAGTTATGGCATCACCTAGCAACAAGAGCTTGGATTTCTTCATGATGAGAGGCACATGTATTGCTTCAGGCCGCAAGTCTAGTCTCTTCTTGTGTACAATCTGCCCACAAATGATCAAACTTGGGTAGCTCAGATCTTCCACTCACACTTTGAATGAATGGTTCCCAAGAATGAGGGAGACCATTCAGAGCCATCATGACAAGTTATCTATCTGCAATTATTTCTCCAATGGTGCCCAATTGATCCTTGATTTCTGAAATCTTCATGAAGTAGGATGCAATAGAATCTGATCTGGTCATCTTCACATTTGTGAGTTGTTGTCTCAAGGCAAGAGCCCTATTGACATTTGTATTCTCAAATAACTTCTTCAAGGTATCAAACATGGTTTTAGCTCTCTTCTTTTGAGATATTTGAGGGATCAAATGATCCTTGATCGAATCTATTAGAATTCTTCTTGTCTTGGCATCACTCTTCCATTGAGCCTTTCCTGCTTCTTCTTCTGGTTCTAATGCTCCTTCTTCAACAAAGTTTAGAAGATTACTTTCTTCTAAGACAATAATTGCCCTGGACTTCTATGAGCTGAAGTTGAAACTTGGAAGCTCCATTAAGTCTATCTTCAACCTTGATGCTGGTCATCTTAACTAAACGTTGAAAACTGAGATTTGAAGTTTGTTGCAGAAACTCTAGCAGGAGCTAGGTCTAAAATGAAATTTGAAATTTGGATAATTTGATTCCATAGATGGATGCACCCTCCTAGGGCGAGTTGAGTAGGCCTCCTTTTTTTCTGTATCTGTAGACATAACAACTCATAAACTAAAACCCTAATTTTTGCAGTTTCTACAGAATTTAGGTCAAAATTGAAACTTCACCAATATGGAATTTTCCTCCACAGAATGATGTGCCCTCCTAGGGTGAGTTTCCCAAGAACTCTTTTCAAGACAATCTATGGAGAGAAGGGTCCAAACTTGGATGCCCTAGTTTCCGGCAATGACACCTATTCAACACTGCACTGATACCATGTTAGATTTTAAGATATAATTTTCATCTCTTTCAACTTTAATTACAAATAAGGATCACTGAAAGAATAACCATGCACAAAAACACAAGAACACAAAGAATTTACCTTGGGAAAAACCAAACTCAGGAAAAACCCAGCCAACCTTTCTTATTCAGAGATTCAATAGAAAGTACAAGTATATCAGATATAAAAGTGATCTAGAACAAGAGAGATCACATAGAAAGATGATACCAAAGAAAGAACCCCAAAACAATGTCTTCCACAACCCTTGAGCGAACTTATTCCTTGCTTGAGTGATCAAATGAGGAGGACGTCACCCTTTATTTATACTTGATTTTGGATGACCTTTTTCACTGGGGCCGACTTGTCTTGTAGAATAATAAATTACAATTTATTAATTGTTTTCTGTTGGATCGACTTGGCTAGTGAGGATACCTCACATAGCTACAAACACCAACAGAGCACATATGGATCGTGAGAAAGGTTTCTCCACAAACAGGGCTCCGTTGTTTGATAGAACAAACCATGCATTATGGAGCATAAGGATGTGAACATATCTAAGGGCTCCTGGGTTTGGTATTTGGCAATCAGTCGTAACTGGTTATATAACTCCAAAAATACCACCAGCAGATAAGGATGGAATGACACTTAGTGAAAACAATGCAAAGGAAAAGGATGCCATCTTGAGTGGCCTATCAGATTTTGTGATTGTCAAGGTAAAGTAGTGCACATCAACTAAGGAGATTTGGGACAAGCTGCAAAATATTTATAAAGGAGAATCTCTCTTCATGGCCATGGATACATAGTCTGTTGATGAAGAAAATGAAGATAATCAGAAAGAAAAATTAGATTAAAAAGAAGAAGATATTGATGGAGAAATGGATACAAAGGCTTCCAATGAAGAAAATGAAGATAATCAGAAAGAAAAGTTAGAAGAAGAAGATATTACAAAGTCTACTAATGAAGAAAATGAAGAATAATCAGAAAGAAAAGTTAGATTAAGAAGAAGACATTAAAACAAGACTCAAAATAGACAAACTTAAGAAAATTATAAGGAATAAGGAGCAAGTGCAGAAACATGAAAAGAAGGATCATGATCTTGATGAAACAAAGAAGACAATTATAAGCCTGAAGATTCAGTTAGAAAAGACAAAAAGGATAGAAGGAGTAGTGATAAGTCATCTCAAAGAAAAGGAAGAAATCTGTGAGAAGCTAGAATCTGAAGTTGTCTCATTAAGAAAGGAATTTGAAAAGTCAGATGCTCAATTACACAGAACTTTGAAGAGCACTGGAACTTTGAACAAGATTCTCAGTTACCAAAGGTCACCATTCTTGAAAACCGGTCTTGGCTATGATGAGAATCAGAAGACCCTTGAAGAAGATGCAAGCAAGGAAAATGAAGAAAAGCCTAAAAGCTATGCCAATGTTCTCAAAGGTTCCATCAACAATGAAAGCAGCAGTAGAGGAAATGATAACCAACAACAACCTGATTCTTCTCACAAGAACAAAAAGAATGAGTTCGGAAGAGCTGTTCCACCAAGAAGACCTTTCTCACCTCGGTACCAAAATCTCTTCTTTGGCTATTGTTTTTCTTGTAATAATTTTGGTCATAGAGGAATAGATTGTAGAGGTTATACAAGAAGTGACCATGTGAGAAATAGAAATAGAGGTCCTTATAAGATTTCAAACGATGATTTTGTGAACAACAAAACTAGAAGTTCTTATGGGTTTGTTGACAGAATCTATAATTCATTTGCTCCCCTACTTGATTACAATAATGAATGCTATAAGTGCAATAACTATGGGCACATAGCATGTTACTGTAGAAGCAACATTGTAGGATCTCATAAAAAAAGGGGGGAAGAAGATGTCCTTGCTAAACATAAAGAAGAATACTCAAAGTTTGGAGAAGGAAGCAAAAGGAAGAAGAATAGAAGAAGGAAGAATGTGAACTTGCACTCTATGCTCAAGATAAAGGGAACCAATGGTACGTTGACAGTGGATGTTCAAAACACATGACAGGGGATTATACCACGTATCTCACCTTAAAAAAAGGAAAAGAAGACAATGTTACTTTTGGGGATAATGCTTCTGCAAAGATAGTTGAAAAAGGTATTGTTAGTCTTGGTAATGGAAAGACTAAAACCTAGAATGTCTTGTACATTGAAGGGCTGAAAGTGTTAGTCAATTGTGTGATTGAGGTTACAACCTCACATTTGATTCCAAAGGGTGTGAGATAAGGAAAACAAGTTTAGGAAGATTAGTGGCAAATGCAAACATAACCTCAAGAAATGTATGCATACTCGATGAAGCCAAAGGAGAAAGATGCTATATGGGAGTGGTATCCCTCTCATCTCGCCACTAAATGCTTAAGGAGAAGCACAAGCTCAGGGGGAGCAACTCTTTGCCATTGATGTCAAAGAGGGAGAGTTACAGACAGGGAAAGAATTGTAGACGTAAGGAGAGTTGTAGAGAATAGGAGTAATTATAGGATTACCAATATTATCGTTGCAGAAGGGTTTCCATCAACGACAAAGGCGAAGATTGTTGGAAATATTGTCATTATTGATGTCAAAGACAAGGGGAGACTATAGATTTCCAAGATGAAGATTGTGGAAGATATTGTTGTCGTTAATGTCAAAGACAGAGGGAGATTGCAAATGATATTGGTGTCCAGGAAGAAGCTAAGGTGCGAAATAAAGATAAACACATGAAGTTGAGATGCCAAATGAAGATAAACAGATGAAGTCAAGATGCCAAATGAAGAGAAAGAATTTAAAATAGCCAATATGTTAGGTCGGCCCTGCCAGAATATTGAATAGTGTTAGGTCGTCCTTGCAAGTTTTACAGGTCAGCCCAAAAAAGTGAATTAAAGCAATATAAATAAACATAAAGGGGGCACATTTTTCAAGATAGAAAGAACAAGACTATGTCTGAAATAAGAAGGTGCACTAGGGAGTAAAGATGAAGTTCTAAAGGGTATCTTTCTTGGTTTTCAAGGGAAAAATGAAAAGCTAAGTATAGTCCATCTTTCTAGGTGACTATGGAAGATTTGAAGATGATCTTGTGACTGTTATAGACTGTTTTAAGGGCTGATTCAAGGGTTGATGTAAGGATGATCTTGGAGCATATTTCAAGGTGATCTTATGACAGTTTAAGGGTTGATTATGGAGCAGATCTCAAGGTGATCTTATGACAGTTTAAGGGCTGATTATGGAGCAGATTTGAAGGTGATTATGACAGAAAGGAAGACTAGAAAGATGACATCTTAGGATTGATTTCAAGGGCAGATTCTGGAGCAATCTTTGAACCTGTTTGTACCAACAACACTACCTTCCAAGGACAACATAGTAGGTTGGTGCCTACACAGATCTTACTGAGTTGGTGCTTTGTTGAGGAGATTGGTGTCTCTTGTAGGTTGGTGCCTACACTAACCTTGCTGAGTTGGTGCTCAGTTGAGCAGATTGTCTCCCGTAGGTTGGTGCCTACAAACTTTGTAATAGTAGGTTGGTGCTTACTTAAATTTATAAAGATAAGTTTTGGTGGTTTTCTCCCAAAAGGGTTTCACGTTAAATTCTATGTATTGTGATTTGAGATTATATGCATTTACTGTTCCAAAGTTAACGAATGATTAATGAATGCTTATTGAAAGAAAAAGAATCTTATACTAATTCACCCCCCCCTCTCAGTATAAGCATAAGTTCAACAAAGAGGCCCACCACCTTTTTGGAAATGATTGATCTAAGGCAGTATTGAGCATTTGGCATCATATACCTTGGTAAGTGGCCAAATGGGTATCCAAATATGCTTTTAGATCCTTTGGATACGTCCTAGAACTCAAGATATGAATTTGCCACCTTTTGACACTTAGAAAGATTGATACATTGGCACTACAAAGCCTGAAATTATGAAGAAGACCTAATGAATTCTCTGTGGTACTGATTAAGATGTACTAAGATCATATTTGTCCCTGGTGGACTAGCAACAAGGGGTGTCCCCATGGACCTGTTATCACCTAAACTGTAGTTACCCCTATGGATGGATCCAGTCATGGATGGCAATAGGGAAGGGCAACTTGAAAGGTGCAACCACGATCACCTTGACCTCCAATATGTATGGTTGTCACGCCAGTCGAGGCAACCTTCGCTTTATGTTATCTAGCCCAGACAACAAAGGGGGAGACCCGATCTACTCCCGACAGGAGAGATCAAAACCAAGACACCAAATCAGGGTATTTCTAAGTGAAGTTAGGTGTATGGTTTATCCTAGACCTAAGGATGAAGTCACAAGCCAAATGAGGGGTTTAATAGGTATAGCTTTGGTTCATAGTTGAATGTAAGAGTGACTTATAATGTTTGTAGTGAGATCTAGGATGAGTGTACTAGGTCAATGTCAAAAGGTCCACTGCCTTGGGAACCGTGTCCAATGCAGGATAGTTAAGGTTTGTATTGGGGCTAACTAGTATATGAGACAAGCTTGACCATGGTTCATGATGTCTTCAAAGGTATAGTCTACCATGCCTAGGTCAAACCACAAGTCAATCCAACAATCTAAGAAAGTTGAATTATCTTGTAGAGAAACCAGTGCCTTGGGAATTGGGAAGTGGAGTCAAAGTGGGGTTGACTTATGGTTTAGGACTCCTACAACATGAGATAAGTGGACAGTATAGGTCTTGATGGTTAAGTGTGTCTAGATCTAGGTTTAACCCAAGTGGACCACAATCCCTTAAAACAAGGAATGCAGTCCCCAAGGCAAGATTTGACAAAGTGATAGTCTAGACCTAGGTTTTGAATTATTCCGGTTTCAGATCTGCAATAATCTCAAGTACCCAGTTCCTAGAAGTGAGTGAACTCACTTCTCCAAGGTGGTGCGACTTTACCCAAGGAGGCTTCAATTAGGGTTCAGATGGGTCAAATCATGTCGGATGGCATCCAAACTTTAGATCCAAGTAGATCAGTCAGGTAGGAGTATGGATCTATAATTTCGTGGCAATCCACCGGTTAGATCTTAGTAGATCTGAGTTTAAGTGTTCCAAGTGGTCCAAAATGGGGATTAAATCCCTTAAAATGTGGAATGGGGCCCACAAGGTGAATTTGAAGAAAGGGACAACCTGGGTGTATGTTATTTGATGTGTAGATGTCAAATCAAGTGGAATCTCAAACACCCATCACCTAGATCTAGGTCAACTTGCTCAAATGGTGAAGTGCGCCTTCCTTGGGAGAAGCTAAGTTGGCTTGGGAGAGGGGTCAAACGGAAGCCAATCCTCACCAAACTATAGATCCGGGATGCCGTGGATGCTATAGAGGTGGGTTTTCAATATCATGCCCAACAACCCACTAGATCTAAGTAGATCTGAGAAAATGTAAAATGGGGGTTTTGAAATATTTAGGGTTTTAACAATTTATGAGTTATGTCAATGGATTGGATAAAGGAAAGAGAAACAAACCTGTGGATCTTACCTGGATAACCTTGTAGATGCCTTGATGATGATGATCTATGCAATCCCGATCAATTTGGAAGCTTTGAGGTAGTTTCTATGCAAATCGATTTGGTCCAAGAAGCCAATGCGCCCTCTCTCCTGCACAACAAACGTCAACAATATCAGATTTGATGCATCAAGAGATAAGACTAATGCCACAAAAGAAGTAACAGAAAGATAGCATAGATCACAATGATACTAATGATAACCCCCTGATACAAGCGAATGCCAAGAAAGTCGATTTGAAGAAGCCTTGCAAAATCGCCCTTGTTGAAGTCGCCTTCCTGTAGACAAACAATGATTTCCAAAAAAGATAGATCTTACCACAATTTCCAAATGCTAGGTTGCAATAGACTTTCCGATCACCATCTAAGAACACCAGATGCAAAGGAGACCACAAGAATTTCCACAAGAATATTTTTCTATACCAATAATCCAAGAGCCAAAGACCCTTTACAATGAGAGGCTCTCTCCTTTAAATAGGAAGGAGAGGCACCAAAACCCTAACCACTTTTTGAATGAGTGGCTAAGATTAAAAGATACAAATGTCTAATCAATGGTTGAGATGAGCTCAACAACATAATACATGGATCACACATAAAATATAACATAAGTGGACAAAGTCGCCCTAGGAGAGGGGAATCCCACCAAATCATGATGACAAAATATCATAAGAGGCTCATGGTGGGTCCAAGGGGTAATTTTATCCCTCCTTGGTCAATCCCCATGGCACAATAACCAATAAATAATCATGAAAGTACCAAATCGTGCCTCCCTAGTGAAGTCGTGGTCCTCAAAAGACCTCAAAAATCCACAAAAAGTGCCATAAGTGATGGATGCGGGCCCCGATGAAGCTGAAATTGCTGGGGAAGGTGTGGAAGACCCCGATCTATCATCACTGATCATCCCATGCCATAACTTTGCCTCAGTAGCCCAAATCGATTTCCTCAATAGCCATTTCTACCAATCCTGAAATGCCTCGGGAAACGTGAAACTGCCCAAACAGCCTCCTGGAGTGATGGTGCTGTCAAGGTGAGGGCACCAATGTGTCCGGGAGGGGGGTAATATGGTAAAAACAAGTGGCTGGACCACCCCCTCCATCATCAGCGCCCTAGGTCAACCGGATAAAAGTGATCTCTGCTCCGACAGGGTCTCCAACAGACCAAAACTGCACTAGGACAGCCTACTGAGGCTAAATCATCACTGTAAGTGCCCGGAACTGAAAACAAACTGTCCCATTGGACTCAGAAGGTCCAAATCCATCTAAGATGTGTACTCATACACCATATGAATCTGTGCATGATCAAAATAAATATCCAATGTACCGGAACAAGGCCAATAATAATGATCTGTAAATGACCAAACACTGCTGTATCCCAAGAATCATCATCATAACCCTGTAGCTGCTGCATAGAATCATCCTGTATGTGTACATAGACCATATATCATCTATCCATATCATCATAAGGTCCAACATCTCATGTCCCATGGTCCTCCATGGTCAAACTAGGTCTAACCAAGACCAAATACAACTCAGACCATCATCCATAGCTGCTGCAAGGTGTCAAGGTTAATACATGCTCTACAACTTATTCAAATAACAATTATAACACAGAGTAATCATGACTGGCGATCTAAATCCAAATATATAGTGTCGTTAATTATTATTATTACTCAGACTAGACTTTCAGGACCATACTCACTTCATAGTTGTGATCAATTTGCTAGTGAAGGGTGAAGGCTGAAATAACTGGCTAGGCTAAGGGATGACTTGACTGACTTGACTTTGTGACACTTTGGCAAGGGAAAGGGAATACACACCATAGTATATACTGAATGAGCAATAACACAGGGAATGGCGGTGTCTCACAAATGGATGAGTTGTTTAAAGAGGGTTTATTTACCTTCACAGATGCGCACAATCCATAATACAAAGAAGGCCAGCAATTGTTTAGATATAACATTTAAGTTCCATTGCTTTTTGGGCCTGAAGTTTCCATAGCCTTGATCTATGTGTGTTTACAAACACATTGCATAGATTTACATTTATTTTTAGGCTTTCTGCTGCAGGTGTGTTTTTAAGGCACTTGTTTACCTGAGCACTTCTAGGTGTGTCATGGACAACTTGTTTACCTAGGTATTTATTTTTCCAAAAGATATAACATTTTATTTTTCATGGCCATTTTCAATTGGCATTTCTTTCACATACAAGATATAGCATTTCATTTTTCCAGATTTTGTATTCATGGGAGCACTAAAAGTTTCAGGTTTAGCCAACACAACTTTAGTGACTAGGGGGAATTCTCAAGGAACTCCAACTCACCATAGGTAAGTTTTGTCACCAACTCAGAGCCGAGACACAATAAACAGGGAGGCTCATCCAATACAGAGGCTACAGTGGGGAAAGGTCCTCCATGTCACTAGTCAAGTAGCAAATCAGGGTAATAATCTAAAAGGTAGGCCACGGATGGATGAAGACAATGAAATGATGGAGCCAACACTAGCAAGCCAGAGTATGGTGTAATGATCACCTCTATTCTCCCTAAGGAGGGTATGTACAAATGAGTATGAATAGCGAACTTCTAAGTCTGAGTAGGGACAGTATAATATATATAATAGGTCAACCAGGTCCAAATATCTATATGATCGCCAGATCATGACACTAAGTGCTAAGACATGCTATAAGAATAAGTATAAAAGCAATCTAACCATAACACCGTAATATACCTGCTGCGTCATATACCTGAATGCACATCAACCTGTACCATCATCTGTCCTCTGGAACTGCTGCTGTAACTCTAGGCACTACTGTCTGCTCTGTACCAATGGTATAATGGCTACATCGGTCATCTCTCTGAGTGTCCTGAAACTCAGTCATGGCATGGGGAATACAACTGCTGTCCACAATCTGATAGTGATCCAATCTAGATGCTCATCTCAGCATCTCAAATGTAAGGGAACTGGCTGAATAGTGTACTGGAATGAGAAAAATAATGTATGGTAGCCTGGCTACTATATATGTGATAACAGGACTGTTATCACCTAAGATGTAGTTACCCCTATGGATGGATCCAGTCATGGATAGCAATAGGGAAGGGCAACTCAAAGGTGCAACCACGATCACCTCGACCTCCAATATGTATGGTTGTCACGCCAGTCGAGGCAACCTTCGCTTTATGTTATCTAGCCCAGACAACAAAGGGGGAGACCCGATCTACTCCCGACAGGAGAGATCAAAACCAAAACACCAAATCAGGGTATTTCTAAGTGAAGTTAGGTGTATGGTTTATCCTAGACCTAAGGATGAAGTCACAAGCCAAGTGAGGGGTTCAATAGATGTAGCTTTGGTTCATAGTTGATGTGAGAGTGACTTATAATGTTTGAAGAGAGATCTAAGATGAGTGTACTAGGTCAATGTCAAAAGATACACTGGCTTGGGAACTGTGTCCAAAGCAGGATAGTTTTGAGGGATGTATTGGGGCTAACTAGTACATAAGACAAGCTTGACCATGATTCATGATTGCTTTAAGGGTATAGTCTACCATGCATAGGTCAAACCACAAGTCAATCCAACAATCTAGGAAAGTTGAACTACCTTGTAGAGAAACCAGTGCCTTGGGAATTGGGAAGTGGAGTCAAAGTAGGGTTGACTTATGGTTTAGGACTCCTACAACATGAGATAAGTGGGCAATATAGGTTTTGATGGTTAAATATGTCTAGATCTAGGTTTGACCCAAGTGGACCACAATCCCTTAAAACAAGGAATGCAGTCCCCAAGGCAAGATTTGACAAAGTGACAGTCTAGACCTAGGTTTTGAATTATTCTGGTTCCGGATCTGCAAGAATCTCAAGTACCCAGTTCCTCGAAGTGAGTAAACTCACTTCTCCAAGGTGGTGCGACTTTACCCAAGGAGGCTTCAATTTGGGTTTAGGTGGGTCAAATCATGTCGGATGGCATCCAAACTTTAGATCCGGGTAGGTCAGTCAAGTAGGAGTATGGATCTATAATTTCGTGGCAATCCACCGGTTAGATCTTTGTAGATCTGAGTTTAAGTGTTCCAAGTGGTCCAAAATGGGGATTAAATCCCTTAAAATGTGGAATAGGGCCCACAAGGTGAGTTTCAAGAAAGGGACAACCTGGGTGTATGTTATTTGATGTGTAGATGTCAAATCAAGTGGAATCTCAAACACCCATGTTCTAGATCTAGGTCAACTTGCTCAAATGGTGAAGTGCGCCTTCCTTGGGAGAAGCTAAGTTGGCTTGGGAGAGGGGTCAAACGGAAGCCAATCCTCACCAAACTATAGATCCGGGATGCCGTGGATGCTATAGAGGTGGGTTTTCAATATCATGCCCAACAACCCACTAGATCTCAGTAGATCTAAGAAAATGCAAAATTGGGGTTTTGATTAATTAGGGTTTTAAGTGTTTTTGACAATTGGATAGACTATGGAGATAGAACTTACCTTGAGATCATACCTGAATGATGTGGTTGAGATGCCTTGATGTTGAGGAAGATTCCCGCAGAGATCAAATGAGAGATTGTTGATTTGCTTGTCAATTTGATGCCCTAGTCCACAAGTGCGCCTTCCTCTACCTGTCAAACCAAGGAATAAAATTCAATCAGTAAGATCAAGTATGGAAGAAATACAAGAGAAATGCAAATAGTAACATGAAATAGAAGGTCCTGGGACAGTAATACTCCCTGTTACCAACGAAGAGCTCCAAAGAAGAAGTAGGGAGAGTCTTCCCCTACCAATACCTCCTCCTCTAAGCAAATCGGCCTCCACCTGTAGATGCAAAATCGTGGTACAAAAGATATGGCAAACAAGATCTCCAATAACTCAGTGCAAAGGAAGAACCAACGAACGAACACCAAAAACATTCACCACAACATTGGAGATAGATGCAATAATAATTTTCTATTCCAATAATCCAGAGCCAAAAGTCCCTTTACAATGAGAGGCTCTCTCCTTTAAATAGGAAGGAGAGGCACCAAAACCCTAACCACTTTTTGAATGAGTGGCTAAGATTATAAGATACAAAAGTCTAATCAATGGTTGAGATGAGCTCAACAATATAATACATGGATCACACATAAAATATAACATAAGTGGACAAAGTCGCCCTAGGAGAGGGGAATCCCACCAAATCATGATGACAAAATATCATAAGAGGCTCATGGTGGGTCCAAGGGGTAATTTTATCCCTCCTTGGTCAATCCCCATGGCACAATAACCAATAAATAATCATGAATATACCAAATCGTGCCTCCAAGGTGAAGTCGTGGTCCTCAAAAGACCTCAAAAATCCACAGAAAGTGCCATAAGTGATGGATGCGGGCCCCGATGAAGCTGAAACTGCAGGAGGAGGTATGGAAGGTCCCGATCTATCATCACTGATCATCCCATGCCATAACTTTGCCTCAGTAGCCCAAATCGATTTCCTCAATAGCCATTTCTACCAATCCTGAAATGCCTCGGGAAGCGTGAAACTGCCCCAAACAGCCTCCTGGAGTGATGGCGCTGTCAAGGTGAGGGCACCAACGTGTCCGGGAGGGGGGTAATATGGTAAAAACAAGTGGCTGGACCACCCCCTCCATCATCAGCGCCCTAGGTCAACCGGATAAAAGTCATCTCTGCTCCGATAGGGCCTCCAACAGACCAAAACTGCACTAGGACAGCCTACTGAGGCTAAATCATCACTGTAAGTGCCCGGAATTGAAAACAAACTGTCCCATTGGACTCAGAAGGTCCAAATCCATCCAAGATGTGTACTCATACACCATATGAATCTCTGCATGATCAAAATAAATATCCAATGTATCGGAACAAGGCCCATAATAATGATCTGTAAATGACCAAACACTGCTGTATCCCAAGAATCATCATCATAACCCTGTAGCTGCTGCATAGAATCATCCTGTATGTGTACATAGACCATATATCATCTATCCATATCATCATAAGGTCCAACATCTCATGTCCCATGGTCCTCCATGGTCAAACTAGGTCTAACCAAGACCAAATACAACTCAGACTATCATCCATAGCTGCTGCAAGGTGTCAAGGTTAATAGATGCTTTACAATTTATTCAAATAGCCAATATAACACATAGTAATCATGTCTGGCGATCTAAATCCAAATATATAGTGTCGTTAATTATTATTATTACTCAGACTAGACTTTCAGGACCATACTCACTTCATAGTTGTGATCAATTTGCTAGTGAAGGGTGAAGGCTGAAATAACTGGCTAGGCTAAGGGATGACTTGACTGACTTGACTTTGTGACACTTTGGCAAGGGAAAGGGAATACACACCATAGTATATACTGAATGAGCAATAACACAGAGAATGGCGGTGTCTCACAAATGGATGAGTTGTTTAAAGAGGGTTTATTCACCTTCACAGATGCGCACAATCCATAATACAAACAAGGCCAGCAATTGTTTAGATATAACATTTAAGTTCCATTGCTTTTTGGGCCTGAGGTTTCCATAGCCTTGATCTATGTGTGTTTACAAACACATTGCATAGATTTACATTTATTTTTAGGCTTTCTGCTGCAGGTGTGTTTTTAAGGCACTTGTTTACCTGAGCACTTCTAGGTGTGTCATGGACAACTTGTTTACCTAGGTATTTATTTTTCCAAAAGATGTAACATTTTATTTTTCATGGCCATTTTCAATTGGCATTTCTTTCACATACAAGATATAGCATTTCATTTTTCCAGATTTTGTATTGATGGCAGCACTAAAAGTTTCAGGTTTAGCCAACACAACTTTAGTGACTAGGGGGAATTCTCAAGGAACTCCAACTCACCATAGGTAAGTTTTGTCACCAACTCAGAGCCGAGACACAATAAACAGGGAGGCTCATCCAATACAGAGGCTACAGTGGGGAAAGGTCCTCCATGTCACTAGTCAAGTAGTAAATCAGGGTAATAATCTAAAAGGTAGGCCACGGATGGATGAAGACAATGAAATGATGGAGCCAACACTAGCAAGCCAGAGTATGGTGTAATGATCACCTCTATTCTCCCTAAGGAGGGTATGTACCAATGAGTATGAATAGTGAACTTCTAAGTCTGAGTAGGGACAATATAATATAAATGATAGGTCAACCAGGTCCATGTATCTATATGATCGCCAGATCATGACACTAAGTGCTAAGACATGCTATAAGAATAAGTATAAAAGCAATCTAACCATAACACAATAATATACCTGCTGAGTCATATACCTGAATGCACATCAACCTGTACCATCATCTGTCCTCTGGAACTGCTGCTGTAACTCTGGGCACTACTGACTGCTCTGTACCAATGGTATAATGGCTATATCGGGCATCTCTCTGAGTGTCCCGAAACTCAGTCATGGCATGGGGAGTATAACCGCTGTCCACAATCTGATAGTGATCCAATATAGATGCTCATCTCAGCATCTCAAATGCAAGGGAACTGGCTGAATAATGTACTGGAATGAGAAAAATAATGTATGGTAGCCCGGCTACTATATATGTGATAACAAGGACCAATACATAGAAGATGCAATTAACCATCTTATTGAGTCATCATACAACTAGTCATGTATACATGACAATATACCTACACCACACGTATCTTCAAACAGGATTTTGAGAAGCAAGATTTTCCTACTAACCATATCCATGATAACATCTAAGTACTTGCAAGGACTAGTTTCTTCTATGGGGTGGAAAAGATGGAATAACCAAGGTTAAACAAGTGATATTATTGGTCAAAGGTGATTTGGTTGACACAAGATATAGGAAGAAGAGGATCTCTGTGATCTTCACCACTTAAGCAAACACTAGGGAAGTGTCTCACAAATGGGTGATGTGTAATGAGATAATCTCCCCTTGATCATCAACAATCAACTTCCCCCCTATTTGATTTTGATTTTTGCTTTAGCTCCTTCTTGGACTTGTCTTCATTGATTTCTTGGACTTTTTATTATTGTACTTCTTTTGTGTCTGGAGACCTGTTATCACACAATTTGTAGTTGCCCCTAGTGGTATCCCATCCGGGACGGTAGAGGAGATGGGCAACGAGGTGACCCAAGAGATGCCACGGTTCCCAATGCAAGGTGGGAGTCACGTCAATCGGGGCACTCTTCACTTTAGATCTAGATGAGTCAAGACCTAGGGGGAGACCCTATTACCAATCAAAGATGATTGGACCCAAACAAAGGTTCCTAGGGATAAGTAGACAATGAGTTACGGAAACCAATGCAAGGTTAAGTGGACCTAGAAGTTAAAGTATGGTTGAAGGTGGTTTGAGAAATGATTAGTGTTTCAACCAATGTATGATTTAGGCCACATGATTAGTTATAATGACAAGGTATAGTACCATGTGTTACACAAGTGGGTCCTACTTTCTTGGGATACGTGAAATGGCTTAAAGTGGACCCACAAGGTGAAATTAAGGGATGCAATTGGCACTAGAGGATATGTAATGAGTAGATCTATGGATCTAAGTTGAATTTAGGAGTACCCACTTACTAGATCTAAGGTTTGACAGAATTCCCAAGGAGTGCGACTTGCTTAAGGAAGACTAGTGCCTTGTTGGATGGGTTAATGGAGTCAAAAGATATGTCAAAGTGTAAATCGGGAGACCTAGAAGTCAAGTCAAGTGGGTTAATTGAGATAGAGTGGTTGGATCTTGCTAGATCTAGGATTTCATGAAATGACCCAAGTGGACCACAATCCCTTAAAATAGGGAATGCTACCCCCAAGGCAGATCGTCACAAAATGACACACTAGATGTAGGTTTCAAATTATGCTCTTTCCAAATCCACTGAAATCTCAACTACCCAGGTCCTAGAAGTGGGCAAACTCAGTCACCCAAGGAAGTGCGACCTTGCTCAAGGAGGGCTAAAAGGTGGATAAGGGGTGTCAAATCAAGCCCAATGGCCACCAAAATGTAGATCCAAGTAGTTTAGGCGTTGATCTATGTGGATCTAGAAAATCAAGCCAATCCAAGGGTTAGATCTTACTAGATCTGAGTTTTAAGGTGCCAAGTAATTCAAAAGGGGGTTTTAATCCCTTAAAATGTGGAATGATGCCCACAAGCTAGAAATCACCCAAGTAAAAGTCTAGGGGTAGGTTATCAAGTGTGTAGATTGCAAATCAAGTGGGATCTCACCTACCCACATGCTAGATCTAACCCAACAAGCCTCTCCAAGGAAGTGCGATTTGGTTCAAGAGGGCTATATTGCCTTGAAAAGTGTGTTAATTTTAACCCAATCACCACCAAACTATAGATCCAACTAGGGATGGATGCTATAGAGGTGGGTTCTTAAGATCTTTTCAAAAGCAAGGCTAGATCTAAGTAGATCTAAGAAAAACCAAAATTGGGGTTTTGATTAATTAGGGTTTGTGACCAATGAAGAGAGAATGGATGGAAAGAGGCATATACCTTGTAGATCTTACCTCAATTGCTTGTGGCCACCTTGCAAATTGATAGCATTCTCCTATGTGTATATTCAAGAGTGAGATCCAAGAGCTCCAACCAAAACGTCCTCCTCCAAGATAGCCAAATCGTCCTCCTCCTACAAGACAAGATCAAAGAAACAAGTCAAGTAAGATGATTATGAAAATGATAGAAAGATGTAATAGAAAGCATCAACTATGTCACGAAGATACAATAATGATACTCCCTGTCACAAGATCAACCCAAGAGAGAATATGTGGATCCCTCCAACAATAACCCTCAAGAAATCGCCCTCCTCTCCACCAATTCGACTTTCTTGCAAGAAAACTAGTAGAAGCACCAAAATCCACAATGATACATAGAAGAGATACTGTATACTCAAGATGCAAGAGAATCCACAAGACAAGAGAGATATGCTCCACAAAGAAGTGTTCTATTCCAATATTCCAGAGCTCCAAAGGTGAGCTATACAATAGGGGGTCTCCTCCTTATATAGGATAATAAAGACCAAAACCCTATACCACTTTACAATACTACATCAAATGAGTGGTTGAGATTAAAAGATCTCAATACATGATCAATGGCTAATAATGAATCATAACAATATATCACATGGATCACCCAATATAATGATGATGCCCTAACTAAATGGTACAAAGTGAGGATGACGTCATCCAATAGAGGGGTAAAAGTACAAAAATCCACCTCATAATGACTAGGACATAACATAAGAAGCACATGGTGGGGCTAGGAGGCATCAATCCTTACTAGCTCATCCCCAAGGCACAATAAAATAATAAAATATGTCCAAGATAATATAAATGATCAAATATGTCCTCAAAATCTGTGATAGACAAGCAGTAAAAGACCTCCTGTGATCGCTGTGGGCCTACCCACATGGTGAAAACTGGCTGGAAGATAGTGGGATCACCCTGGAAGACCTCTGTGAAAACCAAGTGCCAAAACCTTGCCTCAATTGCCCAAATTGAATTCCTCAGTGACCACTTTATCCCATTTTTTAACTGCCTCGGTAACTGTGAAAGTGCCAAAACTGCCTCCCAGGGCATCTGCGCTGCCCAACTGAGCCCACCAGGCTCTCCAGAAGGGGGGGTAAATGGTAAAAACAAGTGGCTGGACCACCCCCTCCTCATACAGCGCCCTAGTTGAACTGGCCTCTCATGGCCCTTGCTGCTCAGGCTGGGAAATCAGCCCCAAATCTGGTCAACAAGTGTAAAACTGCATCAATCATTGTCAGAAGTGCCCGGAACTGAAAGATAAGTGTCTCATTGGATCCAGAAGACCCAAATCCACTAGGAATGTGTACTCATACACCATGGGTTGCCCTAATGGGCCAGCTGTTGGGTCCACCATATATGGACAGTGCATAATCTGATGATCTGAAGTAATAATAAAACCTGCTGAACTGCATCAATCATCATCTGAACCATATGTCCATCATATGACATCATCATCAAGTATGTGGGACCATCAATCATCATCAATAGGTATATATATATGGTCCACATCATCACGGATCCCAATAATATACAACCAAGGATAAATCACATCAGTAGACTAAGAGATGTTTCTCTAATCATTCTCACAGCCGAGCTCAAAGTATAACATCCATTCAGTGGCATTAATCAAGTTAGCATATTCCTTTGTTATAAAATTACTTGCACAATAGTTCAAATGAAAAACTCACCCATTGGACATGGTCAAACTGCTAGTAAAGGATGAAGGCTAGGAAAAAGGTTGGGCCAAGGGGTTGACTTGTCTTACTCAACTCCAAAAATACTTTGGACTGGGAAAAATGGGGAAGCTACAAACTCTGTGCTTGGACAAAATAGCACGGGGGATGGCTGTGCCTCACAAATGGATAAGTTGTTTAGAGAGTGCTTATTCAACTTAGGCATCATGTCTACATCAAGTTGATCCAGGTTCATTAGGATCATTCAATTTCATTTCATGGCCTTTTTGTCCTACATAACCCTTTGGATCTCAGGTGTGCTGATAAGCACAACTAGTTGCAACTTGCATCCAGGGCATGTTTTCATATACATATAAGGTCAGCAATTGTTTAGATATAGCTTTTAAGAACCATTGCTTTTTGGACCTTTCCTATTCTCTTCGAGGAGTATTTTTAGCTGTTCATCGCTCTTGCCCTTTTTAGTTTCCATGGGCGAATCTATAAGTTTCCATAAGTAGAACATGAGCTTTCAGTTTTAGCCAACAACATCTCAAGTGACTAGGGGGAGTTCGAGCCAATGCCAAACATCGGGACAACCGACCAGAATGATTTAGGCCTACCATCCAACTCACCAAAGGCAAGTTTTGTCACCAACTTAGAGCCGAGACACTGAACATACAGGGATGCGGTCCAAACACAGAGGTAGAAAAATGGGGAAGTCCTCAGTATCATAAAGTCAAATGAGACAGGTCAAGGTTTAAAGTCAAATAGGAAAGTCATGTATGGATGGAGTCAAGTGAATATGGAGCCTACACTAGCAGACAATTGGTGTGAGGAAAGACCATGTCTATGTAAGGTGGAAAGCCAGTGGGTTTTGTTAAATGACCTAAATGTGCAAGCAATTGTCTATTTTATGATTTATAGTTCATTTTAAACAGTTTGCCACATCAGAAATAATATACCAAGCAGATGCTGTGAACATGACTAAATCAACAAGATAATAATCCACAGTCAATGATAAAATATCCATAGATCATACAACATCATCATAGTAATAATCATCATATATCATCTGAAACACTGCTGCAATACATCTCTGAGCACTGAACTGAAACTGTATGGGATAAAGGGTCACATCGGTCATCAAATCTGAACTCTCAAGGCTCAGCCTTGACACAAGGTCTAGCATAAGTCTGAATAATACACTGCTCTGGTGATGAGTGATATCAAGATATACAATCATCATAGCCAAGCTCCGAATAATGGAAGCTCTGGAATGTGCAGATATCTGCTAAACAAGAATAGTAGCCCTGCTACTATCGTGTGATAACAAGACCTTTGCCTTTGATTTTATTTGGAGGCCTTCTTCATTGGCAAGTTTTCTACTTGCTCCTTTATTTTCTTAGTTTTCTTTATTTTGATTTGGTGTTCAACTTGCTTTGACTTTGTAGATACAATCTCTGTCATAGGGTTTGCTGAACCTGAACCTCTAGATTTGGAATTCGACGAACCTAAAAAAATTTGAAAATTTCATTTAGGTTCGGTGAACTTGATGGCCAAACCTTGTGCCAAACCTGAAGGAGAACCGGTTCGACCATCAGGTTCGTCAAAACCCTTAAAAAACGAACCTCAACCAAATGGTTCGGGCACACTTTCGATGGGGATTTCACATTTTCGGCACGGGTTTTCACGTTTTCGATGGTTTTTTTTTCACCTTTTCGGCATATAGTGCTGACAAGACTGCCACAATACACACTCCAATGACAACGAATACACACTCCCGATTCTCAAGCTGCAAGCACCTTGCGACACTGAGCTTGAGCTACTATGATTTAGCCACGACCCTTTGCGTCGTCTTGACTGTTGAGAGATTGATTGGAGGCATTCACAGGGCCCGATAAGATTTGGTCCTTTCGAGCGTCAACCCTCAACGATTCATCCCTAGCAGCGAGCAATGAGTCACGACTAGTGGTCTGCGACTGCATCTGGAGACTGGAGGATGGAGCTACAAACTTACAGTTACTCCTTTGCTAGAGGCTATGGTCACTGCCATTTGCTATATCCTACAAGCCCACCGCCCATTGCAGTCTGCACCAGACTCCACTCTAGTCTCTCTGGCGCATAGTGGCACAGGTATGTGAATTTCTTTGTTTTATTTATTTATTTAAATTTTGTATTACAAATTTGCTGGTGTTTGTTTTAAATTAAATTTCTATAACTATCAATTCAAAATTTCCTAAAGAATCAATCAACTGCTAATTATTGTTGATTATTCTGTGTTTTTGTAGACAATAATTTTTGTTTTTAAATTTTGCCCATAGACTGTTAAAAATTAGAAATTTGGACAGTATTCTAAACCTGATAAATTTAAAAATTTGAACTAGAATTGTTACTGTATAACTTAATCATTAATTATAATTTATGGCTGCCATTGCAATTCTGAACTGGAACATGATTTATGAAATAAACAGTGCAGAAACCTTTGTCATGGCACCTCGAAGATTAATAGTAGAAGGATGGAAATACGTGGATAAACTTGACGGGTTTGCTGGGAGACATCTGAAATGCAAATTATGCAATGCAGAGTTTGTTGGGTCTTTGACAAGAGTGATGGATCACTTACAGTCAATTAGTAATGGCAGAGGAGTTGGTGTTGTGGGATATCTAGGGGTGCCTACAAATTTCAAGGAGACACTCCAAAAAGACTATGACATAATTAAAAAAACCAAGCAAACAAATGAGAACAAAAACAATGCATTTACGCAGAATTGGGAATGAATTACAACCCCTTATCACCATTTTATTCAAGCACTGTTGGAGATGGAAGTTCATCTCAGGTTTTGCCAACAAGATCAAGAGAGACCAAAACATTAAACTCTCTTTGGAAACCTGTATAGAAGCAGGAAGTTGATGATGCTTCGGCTGATATGTTTTATGAATATGGTATCGCATTTAATGTGGCTAGAATTCCTTATTTTATCAATGCATGTGCTAAGATTGCAGAATTTGAAAAGGGTATGTACCTCCTAGTTTTGAGGCAATAAGGACCACTCTTCTCAAGAGGTCAAAATAAAGGGTAGCGAACAGATTGTTAAAGATCAAAGAGTCCTGGAAAGAAATAGGCTGCACAATTTTATCAGATGGTTGGTCATATATGAATAATAGGCCACTAATTAATGTGCTGGTTTACAGCCCTAAAGGCGTATTATTTTTGAAGGTGATTGATGCTTCAGGACAAAAGAAGACTTCAAAATATATTTTCAAGATTTTACATGAAGCCATTCTTGAAGTTGGGGAAAAATGTGGTTCAAGTCGTCATAGACAGTGCGTCAAATTGTGTGGGAGCAGGGAAGATGATCATGGATAAGTGCAAAACAATTTATTGGACCCCTTGTGTTGCTCATTGCCTTGACTTGCTATTGCATGATTTAGCAAAGTTTCCATGGATTAATATTGCAGTTCCAAAGGTAAAACAAATTTCCCACTTCATTTGTAACCATCAACTCACATTGAGCTTGTATAGGAGGCAAGCATCCAAAGAGCTGCTAAGGCCTTATGATACCAAATTTGCTACATATTATATTACTCTCAAAAGAGTGGTTGAGGAAAAGATAAGTGTGAGAGGTGTTATTTGCAGCAATGAGTGGGAAAGCTCTCACCTTTCAAAAGAACCCAAAGGAAAGGAGTTGGAACAAATCATCTTAGGCAATGCGTTTTGGAAAAGTGCTATGGAGGTTTTAAAAGTATGTCAACCAATTGTTGACATGCTTTGGATGGTTGATAGCGACACTACTATGGGTTTTGTTTATGAGGGCATGGATCGTTGTAAGGAATCAATTGCAAAATCCTTTAAGAACATGGAAAATGAGTACATGGAAATATGGGAGGTAATCGATAAAAAGTGGAAGATGTTGCATAGTCCTTTGCATGCAACAACTTGTTATTTGGACCCTAGTTTGTTTGGGATACAAATAAATAATGATTCTGAAGTAATGAATGGTATTTATGATGCTATTGAGTGGTTGGTTCTAGATCTGGAAGAATCTAGCAGGCTTAGACAACAACTTCAAGCATACAGGTTGGAAGAGGGGATATTTGGAAGGACTTCTTCCATAGAGGATACGATCAAAATTCCTCCAGGAAGATGGTGGTAGTTTTATGGAGCAGTGACACCTGAATTGCAACGTTTTGTAATTCGTGTTTTGAGCCAAGGATCAAGCACCTCTCCCTGTGAAAGGAACTGGAGTAGCTTTAATCATATCCAAACCAAGAAAAGAAACAGATTATTATCTACAAGGTTGGAAGACATGGTTTATGTCCGCAACAATTTGCAATTGGCCTTAAGCAGTTTGGCCAAAGATTCATCTAGCTCTTAGTGTAGAAGAAGATCTTGGCATCGATGGTAACACTGATGATGAACCCAATGATGATGAAGATCCACATATTGATGAATATGAGGATTACAATTCTAGTGCCTTTACTACCCCATGTGTGTAATATTCCGACTGATAATTTCTGTCTGTTTATGGAGTTTTCGATGATGTTGTTTGCTAGTAGTCTTATGGCTCAATACTTGAAGGAAACATGAATGCTTGTACTGAACTATGCTTGCATGAGCATGCATGGGTTTGCGAACCCCTAAATAACCCAAATATTCAGAAATGCTATAAAGTAGGGATAAAAGAGATGTAGGTACATACCAATAGCTGAAGTAGTTGTTGAAATATTGTAACTTCGAAGAATATTCTATTTGTATTTTATTATTATTATTATTTATTCGGAGATGTTTTATTCCTCCGTCAAGATGTCATTATTGTATTTGATTATGTAAAGTCATTGAGGTAAATCCTCCCTTGTAAGTCGAGGCAATAGATCTCCTTTGAGTCATTTGTAATGGGGTGTTTAAGTCCCCTAGAGAAGTTGGCCCAGTCAACATTAGGGTAAATTTGTTGGGGCCAACCTAGTTAGGGAGAAAGTCAAGTGAAAGATAAAGTATAAATAGAGGTGTTGTGTTCCTCATTTGAATACACACTCACTTGTGGATTGCGCATAGGAGAGAGAGAGAGATTTGCGCAGGAGAAGGAGCTTTTGTTTGGGGATTTCATCTTTGTACTTTTTGATCATCTATATTGAGGAAGTTTTGTTGGGTTTTCTACCCCATGAGGGTTTCCCAGGATAAATCTGTGTCTATCTTGTGATTATGTTTCTTTCAGTGATCCTTATTATGCTCTTGTTGTGAATTTGATCTAAACTTAACATGGTATCAGAGCTAGCCTGAATAGGACATCTTTCACAAGGTGAAAATCTCTCTTCTTCCTCCGGTGAGAAATTAGGGTTTCTGCAAAAGTTGGAATTTTTGGAATCTGATTGCATAGAAAGGTGGGCCTCTCCAAAAGCGAAATTCTGAGCTTGAGATCGAAGTTTTTGAGTGGGTAGAACCCCGGGATAAGTCGAACCCTAGTTTGACTTTTGGACCAGAAAAACCAGAAAACCAGGAAACCAGTGAACCAGAAAATTGCTAAAGATCCGAATTTCGCAGGTCAAGTTTGAGAGGTGAAAATTTTGGATTTCCAGAAACCAAGTGTACCAGTCAACTCCCCTCAGTCAAGCACATCTCCTGGTAAGGTTAGTTTTGCATTTTGAGAATTTTCATTTTTTGGTGATCTCCTGGATAAGATGGCCCCAAGCACTAAGCTTGAGGATAAGCTAGAAGGCATAGAGAATTTTCGAGCATGGAAATATAGGATTGGCCTCATTCTTGAAGAGAATGATCTTGCCAAATACATCAAGGATGAAGTTGCAGAACCTGAAGAAGATGAATCTATAAGGAGAAGCACAAGAAGGACCTGATTAGGGAAAAGAGAATCATTGCTGATTCTATCAAAGACCACTTGATCCTTCAAGTGTCATCCAAAAAGACCCCAAAAGAAATCTATGATGCCCTAGCCAGAATGTATGAAGGGAGAAACATCAGTAGGAAGATGAATCTAAGAGCTCAATTGAAGAGCACGAAGATGAGCCAAGGAGAATCTATCCAAGACTACTTCACAAGGGTCTCCCAGTTCAAGGAGAACTAGAAGCCATTGGAGACTCCCTTGATGAAGATGAACTAGTTATGACTGCTCTCAATGGTCTCACTAGACCTTGGGATTCATTCATCCAGACCATGTGTGCCAGAAAGGAAAGCATGAAGTTTGACATTGTATGGGAAGATTGCATCCAAGAAGAGGCTAGAGTAGCCAATAGAGAAGCTCTACTTAAAGAAGCTGATCAAGCCCTAGCCACCCATACCAAGAGAAGAAGAAGCCAATCTAACTTCAAGAAGGAAAGCCACAAGGAGTCTCAACCTCCCAGGAAGTTCCAAAGGAGAAGAGGAAACAATTCAAGAAGAGACTACTCTTCTTTCCAGTGTTTCAATTGTAACAAGATAGGACACATTGCCAGGAATTGTCCATTAAAGAAGGAAGAATACAAGAAAGGGAACAATCTCAAAAAACATCATGCACACCCAGCTGAAGATGAGGATGAAGAAGAAGAAGAGGAAGGACCTCGAAGAAAACAAGCAACAGAAGAAGATGCAGAAGAGTATGTATTATTCTCTCCACTCTCTGGGTCTGTAACACCTGGAGAAGATACATGGCTTATTGATAGTGGTGCTTCAAAGAGCATGACAAGACAAAAGAAAAATCTATCAAAACTTGAAGAAAAGAACTCTCCTTAAAAAGTATCATTAGGAGATGATTTTCAATATCCTATCAAAGGAATTGGTGAAGCAAGCTCCAAGCTTGATTCTGGAACCCCCATGAAAATGAAGGAAGTCTTACATGTACCAGGTTTGAAGAAGAATTTACTTTCTATCTCAGCATTAGATAAGAAAGGATATAGGGTTGCATTCATAGATGGACAAGTACTTATGTGGCCCAAAGGAAAATCAATTGAAGATGCAGTAGTCATTGGTGAAGAAGAAGGAGGCTTATACAAACTCAAGGGACATTTAGAAACAACCCTTGTTCATGAGACCACTAGCCCAGGTGAACTATGGCATGGGAGGCTTGCTCACATCAACTACAAAGCACTACCTCATGTGACAAAGTAGTGATAGGATTACCAGATTTGAAGATTGATCATGAAGGCATTTGCAAAGGATGTGCAAAAGAAAAGAATATCAAGAATCCATTTCCAAAAAGTGAGACAAAAACTAAAGGTACGTTGGAATTAATCCATTCAAATGTATGTGGTCCAATGCCCTCCACTTCTTTGAGTGGTTATGAATATTATGTTACATTTATTGATGACTATTCAAGAAAGACATGGATATATTTCTTGAAAGTGTTGCCGCCTGGTTCCACACCTGGGAAAACGCAGCAGAAGTCTTCAAGCTGTTGGTGTGGCCTTGGGGACAAGTCAGAGTCAAGTGCTGTCACCTGAAACTCGACTCCTCCGTCTAGGCTTTCCTAGCGAAGCCAAGGGGGGTGGACCCTAAAAAGTGAAAACAAACTATGGTGTCTAATCTATGAAAAAGAAAGCATCTAATCTAGGAGTTAGAATATTTTTTGTAAACCAAGACAACGCAGCATATATATGTGTAAAGCAAAAATCATTCATCAACATTTCATTTGCGAACATCCATCATTATCATTGTCAATTAAAACATTCATTAACAACTTGAAATATAACAAGATAAACCAGTGCCAATAAATGGAGTCAATAAAGATGCATGAACTGAAAAGAAAGTGTTGTGTGATTTGTTCTTGGTTTATTTTATTTTTATTGTGGTAATGATCTTTTTATTAGGGCTGGTGGATTCCCGATATACGCAAAGGTACAGGGAACATGTCCGGAATTCTGATGTGTGGTTTCTCACTTAGGCTTAGGCTGGATCGGAGTCTCAAGGAGATGTTCAGATGCTATACCAACGAGAGCAAGCTTAACGGTTTCCAAGAGGTCACTATCCTGTTTTATCCCAAGTCCATTGAAAAATTTCCCCACAACAAAAGAATATTCGCTTTTGTGCCGGATTTTCACAAGAAGGTTTGTTTATTCGGGTGTGTTAAAACCTATTACTAGTCATCTTCCCCTTTCTGATGCGTACCAACATGATCACACTGAGCTGCAAGTTGGCCACAGAGCATATGGGAGAAGACCTTGGAAATTTTTAAGTTTTTTATGAACCAAAATTTTATCTTTTAAGAACCCCAAGAGTCTCTTTTCAGGCCAGTACTCGGGCAAGCCCTTGTCCTGAAACCCTACTTCGGGAAAGCAAGGGGGCATTTTTGAAATTGTAAAAAAATGAAAAAATCTAAGTCCTGAGTGAACTCGTGGCCCACCAATGGAATGGACCAACGAGGTAAATTTTAATCCTAGTTGATTTTATTTAATGCGGAAAAAGAAATCTAAACTAAAAAAATGCAAACCACAAAAATTGAGTCGACACGGTTCTCCCCCCTGGGGGGATGGCGTGTGGGCGGTTGGTTAGCCCACTTGCTCTCGTTTGATATGCTTTTAGAATACAATAGAAGTGCCCCAGTTTTTTATGACTTAGTGGCTTACAAAAAATAGAGAGAAAAGATATCTGATTTTGAAAATTTTTAGCTTTGGGTGCTTTGGATGGCCCAGATCTTCAATTTTGAGCCAGCACCTTCCCTTTTCTAATCATTATCTACTGCAAACCAGCAAACAATTATTAGTAGAAGATGGCCCAAAACACTTTAAGAGTGTGTTTGGGTCACCAACTAAAAACCCCCAAAAAAACTAAGTGCTAAAACTAGCTAAAAATGCAAAATTTTAACCAAGTAAAGCAAGCAGTGATGCTTTTTTGCTTGGGGTCTTTGCAAGCTTTATGAGCTGCAAATTATATGCTCTTGGACAGCCAGGTAAACACCATTAAAATCATAAAATACTACTTGTTCAAGTTGTATAAAATATGCATAAAAATTTCTAACTTTGACAAGAAGTAGGCTAGTATTAGATCTAGATTAGATATAACTTTGAAAATACATAAGATCTAACACATAATCAGATCTACTTAAGGTATTAAAAGAAAAACAAGATATGAGAATTTCAAACCAAAGTAACCGGAAAAGTTTTGTAGAATTTTCAAAATTTGCTGAGAAGGATGAAGGAAGTAGAATGGCCCTTGAAACTGGAGACTTTGAAGGCTTGGAAGTGGAACACCGAGGGTAAAATCCACCAAAGCATGCACAAGTGAGGAAAATGAGAGCAAACAGGCTATCTTTTCTTCAACCTGCCAACTTGTAGCTAACAAAAACACTTACAAAGCACCCATCAACTAGAAATGCATAAGATCAGAAATCAAAATAACATGCACATAAACAAATGATGCATATACATTTCAGATCTCTAACAATAACACAAATAGAAAACTAATTAAATCAAACAAGAATAATTAGTTATCCTCACAAAACCGTTACCAATTTTTCAAGCGAGCTAGTTGATGGCTGAAAATTTACTTGCACAAAGATTGCTTCGGGTACAAATCACCTCATACAAAGAGATCGTGAAACCACTCACAAGGCATACCACATATGGACCTCCAAAGTCTTTTATTCAAATAGCAAAATAGCATAAGTTTACAATGTAATCCTGCTCACTCTCCAACTAGAGAAAAATGGGAGAGAGCACCATCAATTTATAGAAAAGATGAGCAAGGGAGGGCGCACTTGCTAAAGGAGAGAGTGGGGGAATGGTGGAGAAGATGGGGGAGCGAATGGGGCTGCCATTCCCCATCCCTAGCTGCCCAAAACGCAGCACAACAACAACCATAATACATGCTGCAAATCAGCATGAATTGGGGGAGCCCATTCCTTGGGAAATGCGCCCAACATGAGAAAAGCGCCTGTTATCACACAACTTGTAGTTGCCCCTAGAGGTATCCCATCCGGGACGGTAGAGGAGTCAGGCAACTAAAGAGGTGACCCAAGAGATGCCACAGTTCCCAATGCAAGATGGGAGTCACGTCAACCGAGGCACTCTTCGCTTTAGGTCAAGGTGTAACTAGACCAAGGGGGAGACCCTATACCCCAATCACAGTTGATTGGACCCAAACAAAGGTTTCTAAGGGTAGGTAAGTAATGAGTTACGGAAACCAATGCAAGGCTAAGTGGACCTAAGGGTTAAGGTATGGTTGAGGGAGGTGTAAGATCTTGTTGATGTTTCAACCTATGTATGGTTTAGGCCACATGATGGGGTATGATAACTAGGTAAAGTACCATGTGTTTACACAAGTGGGTCTAGTTTCTTGGGAAGTGTGAAATGGTTCTAGGTGGACCCACAAGGTGAAGTTAGGCGTGAGGATGGTACTATAGGTTAGATATAGGCTAGATCTATGAGTTTGAGTTGGTTCTAGGAGTACCCATGTACTAGATCTAGGGTTTGACACGAATCCCAAGGAGTGCGACTTGCTTGGAGAAGGACTAGTGCCTTGTTGAATGGGCTAATGGAGTCAAAAAGTATGTCAAAGTGTAGATCGGGACACCTAGAAGCCAAGTCAAGTGGGTTGGATGAGATCCAATGGTTGGATCTTACTAGATCTAGGTTTTTAAGTGATTACCCTAAGTGGACCACAATCCCTTGAAACAAGGAATGCAATCCCCAAGGCGGATCTTGACAAAAAGACAGTATAGACCTAGGTTTCAAGGCATGGGGATTCCAAATCCACAAAAATCTCAAACACCCACCTCCTAGAAGTGGACAAACTCAGATTTTCAAGGGGGTGCGATTTGCTCAAGGAAGGCCCAAAAGTGGGTTTTGGTGGACCAAATCAAGTCCAATGGCCACCAAAATGTAGATCCGGGATACTAGTACCCCGATCTATGTATGTTCAAAAGATCAAGTCAATCCAAGGGCTAGATCTTAGTAGATCTAAGTTTTAAGGTGCCAAGAAGATCAAAAGGGGGTTTTAACCCCTTAAAACATGGAGAGATGTCCACAAGGTAGTTTTCACCAAAGTAACGATGTGGGGGTAGGTTATCAAGTGTCTAGATTTCAAATCAAGTGGGATCTCACCTACCCATGTGCTAGATCTAACCAAACAAGCCTCTTACAAGGGAGTGCGATTTGGGTCAAAGAGGTCTTTTTGCCTTGAAAAATGGGTTAATTTTAAGCCAATCACCACCAAACTATAGATCCAACTAGGGGTGGATGCTATAGAGGTGGGTTTTCAATATTTTCTCAAGAGCAAGGCTAGATCTATGTAGATCTAAGAAATACCAAAATTGGGGTTTTGATTAATTAGGGTTTTATGACCAATGAAGATAGAATGGATGAAAGAGGCACATACCTTGTAGATCTTACCTCAATTGCTTGTGGCCACCTTGCAAGTTGATAGCATTCTCCTATGTGTATATTCAAGAGTGAGATCCAAGTGCTCCAACCAAAACGTCCTTCTCCAAGATAGCCAAATCGCCCTCCTCCTACAAGACAAGATCAAAGAAACAAGTCAAGCAAGATGATTATGAAAATGGTAGAAAGATGTAATAGAAAGCATCAACTATGTCACGAAGATACAATAATGATACTCCCTGTCACAAGATCAACCCAAGAGAGAATATGTGGATCCCTCCAACAATAACCCTCATGAAGTCGCCCTCCTCTCTCCAATTCGACTTTCCTGTCAAAAGATTAGCAAAAGCACCAAAATCCACAATGATACATAGAAGAGATACTGTATATTCAATTTGCAAGAGAATCCAACATGCAAGAGAGATGTGCTCCACAAAAAATCTTCTATTCCAATATTCCAGAGCTCCAAAGGTGCCTTTACAATGAGAGGCTCTCTCCTTTAAATAGGAAGGAGAGGCACCAAAACCCTAACCACTTTTTGAATGAGTGGCTAAGATTAAAAGATACAAATGTCTAATCAATGGTTGAGATGAGCTCAACAATGAAATACATGGATCACTAATAAAATATAATATAAGTGGACAAAATCGCCCTATAAGAGGGGAATCCCACCAAGTCATGATGACAAAATATCATAAGAGGCTTATGGTGGGTCCAAGGGGTAATTTTATCCCTCCTTGGTCAATCCCCATAGCACAATAACCAATAAATAATCATGAAAGTACCAAATCGTGCCTCCATAGTGAAGTCGTGGTCCTCAAAAGACCTCAAAAATCCACAGAAAGTGCCATAAGTGATGGATGCGGGCCCCGATGAAGCTGAAACTGCTGAAGAAGGTGTGGAAGGTCCCGATCTATCATCACTGATCATCCCATGCCATAACTTTGCCTCAGTAGCCCAAATCGATTTCCTCAATAGCCATTTCTACCAATCCTGAAATGTCTCGGGAAGCGTGAAACTGCCCCAAACAGCCTCCTGGAGTGCTGGCGCTGTCAAGGTGAGGGCACCAATGCGTCCGGAAGGGGGGTAATATGGTAAAAACAAGTGGCTGGACCACCCCCTCCATCATCAGCGCCCTAGGTCAACCGGATAAAAATCACATCTGCTCTGACTGGGTCTCCGACAGACCAAAACTGCACTAGGACAGCCTATTGAGGCTAAATCATCACTGTAAGTGCCCGGAATTGAAAACAAACTGTCCCATTGGACTCAGAAGGTCCAAATCCATCTAAGATGTGTACTCATACACCATATGAATCTCTGCATTATCAAAATAAATATCCAATATACCGGATCAAGGCCAATAATAATGCACTGTACATATACAAACACTGCTGTAACCCCAGAATCATCATCATAACCCTGTAGCTGCTACATAGAGTCATCATGTATGTATACATAGACCATATATCATCTATCCATATCATCATAAGGTCCAACATCTCATGTCCCATGGTCCTCCATGGTCAAACTAGGTCTAACCAAGACCAAATATAACTCAGATCATCATCAATAGCTGCTGCAAAGTGTCAAGGTTAATATATGCTCTACAACTTATTCAAATAACAATTATAACACAGAGTAATCATGACTGGCGATCTAAATCCAAATATATAGTGTCGTTAATTATTATTATTACTCAGACTAGACTTTCAGGATCATACTCATTTCATAGTTGTGATCAATTTGCTAGTGAAGGGTGAAGGCTTAAATTAACTGGCTAGGCTAAGGGATGACTTAACTGTCTTGACTTTGTGACACTTTGGCAAGGGAAAGGGAATACACCATAGTATATACTGAATGAGCAATAACACAGGGAATGGCGGTGTCTCACAAATGGATGAGTTGTTTAAAGAGGGTTTATTTACCTTCACAGATGCGCACAATCCATAATACAAATAAGGCCAGCAATTGTTTAGATATAGCATTTAAGTTCTATTGCTTTTGGGCCTGAAGTTTCCATAGCCTTGATCTATGTGTGTTTATAAACACATTGCATAGATTTACATTTTTTTCTTTAGGCTTTCTGCTGCAGGTGTGTTTTTAAGGCACTTGTTTACCTGAGCACTTCTAGGTGTGTCAAAGACAGCTTGTTTACCTAGGTATTTATTTTCCAAAAGATATAACATTTTATTTTCATTGCCATGTTCATTTGGCATGCCTCTCATTCATGTGTGTTTAGAAACACATTGCATGAATGGGCTTTTCATACAAGATATAGCATTTCATTTTTCCAGATTTTGTATTCATGGCAGCACTAAAAGTTTCAGGTTTAGCCAACACAACTTTAGTGACTAGGGGGAATTCACAAGGAACTCCAACTCGCCATAGGCAAGTTTTGTCACCAACTCAGAGCCGAGACACAATAAACAGGGAAGCTCATCCAATACAGAGGCTACAGTGGGAAAAGATCCTCCATGTCACTAGTCAAGTAGTAAGTCAGGGTGATAAATTAGAAGGTAGGCCATGGATGGATGAAGACAATGAATAATGGAGCCAACACTAGCAAGCCAAGGTATGGTGGAATGATCACCTCTATTCTCCCTAAGGAGGGTACATACCAATGAGTATGAATAGTGAACTTCTAAGTCTGAGTAGGGACAATATAATATATATAATAGATCAACCAGGTCCAAATATCTATATGATCGCCAGATCATGACACTGAGTGCTAAGACATGCTATGAGAATAAGTATAAAAGCAATCTAACCATAACACCATGATATACCTGCTGAGTCATATACCTGAATGCTCATCAACCTATACCATCATCTGTCCTCCGAAACTGCTGCTGTAACTCTGGGCACTACTGACTTCTTTGTACCAATGGTATAATGGCTACATCGGTCATCTCTCTGAGTGTCCTGAGACTCAGTCATGGCACGGGGAAGACAACTGCTATCCACAATCTGATAGTGATACAAAGATAGCTGCTCATCTCATCATCTCAAAGTAAAGGAACTGGCTGAAATGTGCTCTGGAATCTGAAAAATAATGTATGGTAGCCCGGCTACTATATATGTGATAACAGCGCCCAGCTTGAAATGGGGGATTTAATCCCATGTTTTGGGCTGCCCATAAGACTGAAAAATCAACCCAACATGCTCCTAAAATCATGCTGATCCAATTCTGACTTTCCATTTCTCCAAAATTGGATTTTTTAATTTTTCCAATTTTTCGATTTTTTTGATTTTTATGACTTTTTTCACTTTTTTGCATTTTTTGATCATAAGTGAAAAATTAAACACCCAAACATTAGAAAAAGTGGGTTAAGGGGTTAGGGGGGTGTTATGAGTTGGAAAACGAGTGCCCCTAAGGCAAAAAAGACCCCTAGATAACATTTTTATGCCATTTACAATATTTTTTAATGAAACCATTAAAAAATGGCTCATTTACGGAAAAAATACTTTTCGTCAAAAATTAAAAACTACGTAGGGGTACTTAGCACATGTCCATATGACTCAAAAACAATGTCTAGCATGTTCATATACATTGACCTATGGACTTTAACAATCCCTTAAGGCCCGTTAACCTCCCCAGGCATTCCAGCTTTGGAGGAGCAGGAGAAAAACCAAAAAATTATTTTATGCATTAATGCAAGACATAATTAATAGGTGAAAAAAAACTCCTTGGAATACCTGACTTAGCCAAAAGGTCATAGGGAATCAAGTCCTTTACAAAACACCATACTAGTACATTTTATTACAAACCCCACAGGGCCATGGATATGTGGAAAAAATAAAAAAAGGGGGCCTTTAAAAGGCCTTCTAGACATCAAATCATCAAAAATGAACATGTAACATGTTCAACTCTGCCCGCTCGCTTGATAATCCAACCAAGTACAACTTAGTTGGCAACACAAAGCAAAGGATGAAGTATTTGAAAAATTCAAGGAATTCAAAGCCTTGATAGAGAATCATTCAGGAAGAAAAATCAAGACACTCAGAACTGAAAATGGTGGAGAATATACTTGAGAAGATTTTGAAGCCTTTTGTAAGGAAGCTGGAATCAAGAAGGAACTAACCACTCCCTACAATACTCAATAGAATGGTGTTGCCGAAAGAAAGAATAGAACCATTATGGAAGGCTGGAAGCAGCGAAGACAATGATACATGATCAAGATCTTCCAATGCATCTATGGGCTGAAGCAGCAAGGACGACAGTTTATGTACAAAATAGATTATCCCTTTAGAAGAGATGTTCACAAGGAAGAAGCCTGAGGTAAGCCACCTCAAGATATTTGGTTTCCCAGTATATGTTCACATCCCGAAAGAAAAGAGAACCAAGTTGGACCCTTCCAGAAAGAAGGGAATATTTGTTGGATATTGTGAAGAATCCAAAGCCTTCAGGATATACATTCCTGGATTCCATCACATGGAGATTAGTAGAGATGTGACATTAGATGAAGAAGCAGCTCTCAAGAGATCCAGAAAGTGCCAATATGAAGAAGTATATGAAGAAGATATACCTCCTGTTGCCAGCTAAGTTGTACTTAGTTGGATTAAAGCGAGCGGGCAGAGTTGAACATGTTACATGTTCATTTTTGATGATTTGATGTCCAACCGGCTTTTTAAAGGCCCCATTTTTTAATTTTTTCCACATGTCCATGGCCCTGCGGGGTTTGTAATAAAATGTACTAGCATGGTGTTTTGTAAAGGACTTGGTTCCCTAGGACTTTTTGGCTATGTCAGGTATTCCAAGGAGTTTTTTCACCTATTAATTATGTCTTGCATTAGTACATAACATAATTTTTGGGTTTTTCTCCTGCTCCTCCAAAGCTGGAATGCCTGGGGACGTTAACGGTCCTTAGGGGATTGTTAAAGTCCATGGGTCAATGTATATGAACATGCCAGACATTGTTTTTGAGTCATATGGACATGTGCTAGGTCCACCTAAGTAGTTTTTTAATTTTCGGCGAAAAATATTTTTTTTCATAAATGAGCCATTTTTTAATGGTTTCATTAAAAAATATTGCAAGTGGCATAAAAATGTCATCTAGGGGTCCTGTTATCACCTAAGCTGTAGTTACCCCTATGGATGTATCCAGTCATGGATGGCAATAGGGAAGGGCAACTCAAAAGGTGCAACCACGATCACCTCGACCTCCAGTATATGGTTGTCACGCCAGTCGAGGCAACCTTCGCTTTATGTTATCTAGCCCAGACAACAAAGGGGGAGACCCGATCTACTCCCGACAGGAGAGATCAAAACCAAAACACCAAATCAGGGTATTTCTAAGTGAAGTTAGGTGTATGGTTTATCCTAGACCTTATAGGTTGAAGTCACAAGCCAAGTGAGGGGTTCAATGGGTATAGCTTTGGTTCATGGTTGATGTGAGAGTGACTTATAATGTTTGAAATGAGATCTAGGGCTAGTGTACTAGTATAATGTCAGAAGACTCACTGCCTTGGGAATCGTGTCCAGTGCAGGGTAGTTTAAGGGTTGTATTGGGGCTAACTAGTACAAATGACAAGTTTGACCATGATACATGACAGCTTCAAAGGTTTAGTTCACCATGCATAGGTCAAAACACAAGTCAATCCAACAATCTAGGAAAGTTGAATTAACTTGGAGAGAAACCAGTGTCTTGGGAATTGGGAAGTGGAGTCAAAGTAGGGTTGACTTGTGGTTTAGGACTCCTAGTACTTGGGACAGGTGGGCAATAGAGGTCTTGATGGATGAATGTATCTAGATCTAGGTTTGACCCAAGTGGACCACAATCCCTTAAAACAAGGAATGCAATCCCCAAGGCAAGATTTGACAAAGTGATAGTCTAGACCTAGG
The DNA here is from genome assembly GCA_027924585.1 of Larix kaempferi. Classification (NCBI taxonomy): domain Eukaryota; kingdom Viridiplantae; phylum Streptophyta; class Pinopsida; order Pinales; family Pinaceae; genus Larix; species Larix kaempferi. The sequence goes on along the minus strand of BSBM01000399.1, from coordinate 325,374 downwards.
TTTTGAATTATTCCGGTTCTAAATCTCCAAAAATCTCACGTACCCAGTTCCTGGAAGTGAGTCAACTCACTTCTCCAAGGTGGTGCGACTTTGCCCAAGGAAGCCTAAAAGTGGGGTTAGGTGGGTCAAAACAAGTCGGATGGCATCCAAACTTTAGATCCGGGTAGATCGGTCGGGTAGGAGTATGGATCTGTATTTTCGTGGTAATCCAACGGTTAGATCTTAGTAGATCTGAGTTTAAGGGTTCCAAGTGGTCCAAAATGGGGATTAAATCCCTTAAAATGTGGAATGGGGCCCACAAGGTGAATTTCAGAAAAGTAACAACCTGGGTGTATGTTATTGGATGTGTAGATGACGAATCAAGTGGAATCTCAAACACCCATCACCTAGATCTAGGTCAACTTGCTCAACTAGTGAAGTGCGCCTTGCTTGGGAGAAGCTAAGTTGGCATGGGAGAGGGGTCAAACGGAAACCAATCCTCACCAAACTATAGATCCGGGATGCCGTGGATGCTATAGAGGTGGGTTTTCAATATTATGCCCAATAACCCACTAGATCTAAGTAGATCTGAGAAAATGTAAAAAATGGGGTTTTGATTAATTAGGGTTTTAAGTGTTTTTGACAATTGGATAGATCATGGAGATAGAACTTACCTTGAGATCATACCTGAGTGATGTGGATGAGATGCCTTGATGTTGAGGAAGATTCCCGCAGAGATCAAATGAGAGATTGTTGATTTGCTTGCCGATTTGATGCCCTAGCCCACAAGTGCGCCTTCCTCTACCTGTCAAACCAAGGAATGAAAATTCAATCAGTAAGATCAAGTATGGAAGAAATACAAGAGAAATGCAAATAGTAACATGAAATAGAAGGTTCTGGGACAGTAATACTCCCTGTTACCAACGAAGAGCTCCAAAGAAGAAGTAGGGAGAGTCTTCCCCTACCAATACCTCCTCCTCCAAGTAAATCGGCCTCCACCTGTAGATGCAAAATCGTGGTACAAGGATATGGCAAACAAGATCTCCAATAACTCAGTGCAAAGGAAGAACCAACGAACGAACACCAAAAACATTCACCACAACACTGGAGATAGATGCAATAATAATTTTCTATTCCAATAATCCAGAGCCAAAAGTCCCTTTACAATGAGAGGCTCTCTCCTTTAAATAGGAAGGAGAGGCACCAAAACCCTAACCACTTTTTGAATGAGTGGCTAAGATTAAAAGATACAAATGTCTAATCAATGGTTGAGATGAGCTCAACAATAAAATACATGGATAACTAATAAAATATAATGTAAGTGGACAAAATTGCCCTACAAGAAGGGAATCCCACCAAATCATGATGACAAAATATCATAAGAGGCTTATGGTGGGTCCAAGGGGTAATTTTATCCCTCCTTGGTCAATCCCCATAGCACAATAACCAAAAAATAATCATGAATGTACCAAATCGTGCCTCCATAGTGAAGTCGTGGTCCTCAAAAGACCTCAAAAATCCATAGAAAGTGCCATAAGTGATGGATGCGGGCCCCGATGAAGCTGAAACTGCTGGAGAAGGTGTGGAAGGTCCCGATCTATCATCACTGATCATCCCATGCCATAACTTTGCCTCAGTAGCCCAAATCGATTTCCTCAATAGCCATTTCTACCAATCCTGAAATGCCTCGGGAAGCGTGAAACTGCCCCAAACAGCCTCCTGGAGTGCTGGCGCTGTCAAGGTGAGGGCACCAGTGTGTCCGGAAGGGGGGTAATATGGTAAAAACAAGTGGCTGGACCACCCCCTCCATCATCAGCGCCCTAGGTCAACCGGATAAAAGTCATCTCTGCTCCGACAGGGTCTCCAACAGACCAAAACTGCACTAGGACAGCCTACTGAGGCTAAATCATCACTGTAAGTGCCCGGAACTGAAAACAAACTGTCCCATTAGACTCAGAAGGTCCAAATCCATCCAAGATGTGTACTCATACACCATATGAATCTCTGCATGATCAAAATAAATATCCAATATACCGGATCAAGGCCAATAATAATGCGCTGTACATATACAAACACTGCTGCAACCCCAGAATCATCATCATAACCCTGTAGCTGCTGCATAGAGTCATTATGTATGTATACATAGACCATATATCATCTATCCATATCATCATAAGGTCCAACATCTCATGTCCCATGGTCCTCCATGGTCAAACTAGGTCTAACCAAGACCAAATATAACTCAGATCATCATTAATAGCTGCTGTAAAGTGTCAAGGTTAATATATGCTCTACAACTTATTCAAATAACAATTATAACACAGAGTAATCATGACTGGCGATCTAAATCCAAATGTATAGTGTCGTTAATTATTATTATTACTCAGACTAGACTTTCAGGATCATACTCACTTCATAGTTGTGATCAGTTTGCTAGTGAAGGGTGAAGGCTGAATTAACTGGCTAGGCTAAGGGATGACTCAACTGTCTTGACTTTGTGACACTTTGGTAAAGGAAAGGGAATACACCATAGTATATACTGAATGAGCAATAACACAGGGAATGGCGGTGTCTCACAAATGGATGAGTTGTTTAAAGAGGGTTTATTCACCTTCACAGATGCGCACAATCCATAATACAAATAAGGCCAGCAATTGTTTAGATGTAGCTTTTAAGTTCCATTGCTTTTTGGGCCTGAAGTTTCCATAGCCTTGATCTATGTGTGTTTACAAACACATTGCATAGATTTACGTTTTTCTTTTAGGCTTTCTGTTGCAGGTGTGTTTTTAAGGCACTTGTTTACCTGAGCACTTCTAGGTGTGTCATGGACAGCTTGTTTACCTAGGTATTTATTTTCCACAAGATATAACATTTCATTTTCATTGCCATGTTCATTTGGCATGCCTCTCATTCATGTGTGTTTAGAAACACATTGCATGAATGGGCTTTTCATACAAGATATAGCATTTCATTTTTCCAGATTTTGTATACATGGCAGCACTAAAAGTTTCAGGTTTAGCCAACACAACTTTAGTGACTAGGGGGAATTCACAAGGAACTCCAACTCACCATAGGTAAGTTTTGTCACCAACTCAGAGCCGAGACACAATAAACAGGGAAGTTCATCCAATACAGAGGCTACAGTGGGGAAAAGTCCTCCATGCCACTAGTCAAGTAGTAAGTCAGGGTGATAATCTAAAAGGTAGGCCATGGATGGATGAAGACAATGAAATGATGGAGCCAACACTAGCAAGCCAAAGTATGGTGTAATGATCACCTCTATTCTCCCTAAGGAGGGTATGTACCAATGAGTATGAATAGTGAACTTCTAAGTCTGAGTAGGGACAATATAATATATATAATAGATCAACCAGGTCCATATATCTATATGATCGCCAGATCATGACACTAAGTGCTAAGACATGCTATGAGAATAAGTATAAAAACAATCTAACCATAACACTATTATATACCTGCTGAGTCATATACCTGAAAGCTCATCAACCTGTACCATCATCTGTCCTCTGAGACTGCTGCTGTAACTCTGGGCACTACTGTCTGCTCTGTACCAATGGTATAATGGCTACATCGGTCATCTCTCTGAGTGTCCTGAAACTCAGTGATGGCATGGGGAATATAACTGTTGTCCACAATCTGATAGTGATCCAATATAGATGCTCATCTCAACATCTCAAATGCAAGGGAACTGGCTGAATAGTGTACTGGAATGAGAAAAATAATGTATGGTAGCCCGGCTACTATATATGTGATAACAGGTCCTTTTTTCCTCAGGGTTGCTTGTTTTCCAACTCAGAGCACCCCCTTAACCCCTAACCCCTAACCCCACTTTTTATAATGTTTGGGTCATTAATTTTTCACTTATGTTCAAAAAGTAAAAAAAAGTGAAAAATGGAGAGAAAAATGCAAAAATGTAAAAAATCATAAAAAATTAACTTCCAAATTTTATAGGATTGGAAGTTAGAATTATTTCAGCTATGTTTTAGGATTTGTAAGAGTTGATTTTGGAAAGATTCCGGGCAGCTATATTAGTGGGATTACTTCTCCACTTGAGGGGGGCATATTTATCAAAATTGGGTCCCTTCAATCATGGAATTTGCAGCTATGTTTATGGGCTATCACATGGCTGATTTTTAGCTGATTTGGGGCTGATTTTGGCATCCCATTACATGGGAGTGAGCAACTCCATTTTCTCCACAAGTTATGCCACTCATTCCACCCATTTCACTTCTTTGGCTATTTAAGCATGGCTGCCCACTCCATTTTCTCTAGTTGGAGTTTGGGAGTTAGAGCTAGCACTTGTAATTCGATTTTGTACTTGTCATTTTGCGTAATGAATAAAGAGACTTTGGAGGTCAAGCTTGGTGTAGTGCTTTTGATGGTCAAGCTTGGTGTAGTGCTTTTGATGAGTGGGTGAATGTCATGGTTTTCATTGAGGTAACATGTATTTGAGCTACTTGTTTTCTTTTGCATCTAAATCTAGCTTTGGGAAGGATCAGTATTGATTTATAAGGAGGATTAGATAATTTGTTTATTATTTAGTCTTTTATCTATGCAAGTGTAGAGATCTGATTTAAATGTGTTATTTGTTTATGAGCATTTCCTTTTGATTTCTCATATGTATATTTCTAGATTTGATCATTTGGTTTCAAGTTGATGTGATTTGCGAGTTATTTCAAGTGGATGAGTCGAGGATCTTGTTTGTTTCCTTTACTTTTCTAACATCTTTTTGCAGACGTAGCTCTTCAGTTCTCCACCAAGAAGGCTCCAAGGTTTCTTCAAGGAAAAAATTGAAAAATTGATAAAAACTCTCCATATCTCATTCTCTTCTACTTCATACTTTCACCTTGGTTACTGGTTACTTTTTGAAAGAGTAATAGTTGTTTGCAATCTGAATTTTACATTCTGATTTATTACTCTAAATGTCTGATCTATTCCATTTACAAAGTGTTCATCTTTAATAGATTAGATCTTTTCATTTATCTAGCATTTTACTTTTCTCAACTTGTAAAAAATTGTCAAATCTTTAAAAGTTTTGAAGAGGAGTGTTAGATCTGATTTAAAAGTTCATTTGGCTGTTATAAGAGCTAATAATTTGCAGCTCACTGAGTTTGCAAAGATCCTAAGGAGACAAGCCTCACAACTTGTCTCACTTAGTTAATTTTTTGCATTTTTACTTAGTTTTTCACTTAGAATTTTTTTGGGTTTTTAGTAGGTGATCCAAACACACTCTTAAAGTGTTTTGGGCCATCTTCTACTAATAATTGCTTGCTGGTTTGCAGCAGATGATGATCAGACAAGGGGAGATGCTGGCCCAAAATTGAAGATCTGGGCCATCCGAAGCACCCAACGCTAAAATTTTTCAAAACCGGATATTTTTTCTCTTTATTTTTTGTAAGCCACTAAGTTATAAAAAGACTGGGGCACTTCTATTATATTGTAAAAGCATATCAAACGAGAGCAAGTGGGCTAACCAAGCGCCCACACCCCATCCCCTCGGGGGGGGGGGGGGGGGGAACCGTGTCGACTCAATTTTCGTGGTTTGCAAATTTTTTTAGTTTAGATTTTATTTTCGGCATTTAATAAAACTAAGTAGGGTTAAAATTTACCTTGTTGGTCCGTTCCACTGGCAGGGCACAAGTTCACTCAGGACATAGATTTTTATCATTTTTTTACAAACTCAAACGCCCTCTTGCTTTTCCGAAGTAGGGTTTCAGAATAAGGGCTTGCCCGAGTACTGGCCTGAAAATAGACTCTTGGGGTTTTAAAAGATAAAATTTTGGTTCATAAAAAGACTTAAAAAATTTCTAAGGTCTTATCTCGTATGCTCTGTGGACAACTTGCAGCTCAGTCTGATCATGTTGGTACGCATTAGAAAGGGGAAGATGACTAGTAATAGGATCTAACACCATCCCAATAAACAAACCTTTTTGTGAAAATATGACACAACGCGAGTATTTTGTTGTCGTGGGCAAATTTTTCAGAGGACTTGGGACAAAACTAGGTAGTGACCTCTTGGAAACCGTTAGGCTTTCCCTCGTTGGTACAACATATGAACACCTCCTTGAGACTCCGATCCAGCCCAAGTCTGAGTGAGAAGCCACATATCAAAATTACGGACATGCTCCCCGTACCTTTGCGTATATTGGGAACCCACCAGCCCTAATAAAAAGATCACTACCACATTAAATTTAAAATAAACCAAGAACACTTGCACAACATTTACTTTTTTAGTTCATGCGTCTTTTCGACTCCATTCAAGCACTGGTTTATATTGTTATATTTCATGTTATTGATGAATGTTGTTTATGATGATAATCTTGAATATTTGCAAATGAAATGTTGATGAATGATGCTCTGCTTTATATGTATAAATGTATGCTTCTTTAGCTTGGTTTCAAAAAATATTTCTAACTCCTAGCTTAGACACCATTGTTTCTTTTCATTTTCAGGGTCCACCCCCCTTGGCTTCGCTAGGAAAGCCTAGACGGAGGAGTCGAGTCCCAAGTGATAGCACTTGACTCTGACTTGCCCCCAAGGCCACACCAGCAGCTTGAAGACTTTTGCTGTGTTTTCCCAGGTGTGGAAAGAGGCGGCAACATTTTGGTGCCGTTGAGAGGGATAAGTCTTTTTATTCCCAGATTACGACTTTTGAGTTTTCCTTTTTGTTTTTGCTTTGTTTGATGAATCTTTAGATTAGATTTTTAATTTTTCATTTGGCGACTCCACTAAACTTTTTTCCTTTTATAAAAGTTCAAAGAAAAGCAAAAATAGAATTCTCTGTGAGATTATTTCATATGCATATTTTTATTCTCACATGGCGACTCCATTGAAGGGATAAAACCCTTGTTTCTTATATAGTTTGTTGAGACTATTTGTGTGTAGATGAGTCTGATGCATTACAGTAAAATCTATAAAGCTCACCTTTTGACAACTCCACTGATTCAGTACCAGATATATCCCATGGTCATTTCAAATGCAAGCTATTGATCTTTGAAAATGGATAATAAAGAGTCTAGTGAGCAAATTTTCGATGCTCATCCTCCCATTGACTTCTCAGGCATCCCTGGTTTCCCTAATTATCATAATGGTGAAGATGTATCTGATTATCTGCCGGTCTTTTGGGGAGATGATGATGATGTAGAAACCCGACATGTCATGTCTTTTCTTAAAGTTGTGGCTAACGTCAAAGTCTTATATGAAGATAACATAATGGAGATGTTTGGTAGTACATTACAGGGATCTGTTTATCAATGGTATTCTAAAGAGCTTCCAAATAAATGTATTAACTCTCTTTCGAGCCTCCTTAGAATATTTATAAGGCAATGGCATAATAGAGGAACTAGTATGGAAGACTTGGATAGGATCCTTAGAAGGTACTTTATCTTGTTCATACCTTGGATTGAGTATCATAAGGAAGACCCCAACTTTCCTCGTATTATCATGACAGAGAATGATAAATATTGGGAGGTGCCTTTAAGTTATATCAATCGTGTTGATCTCCTTGTAGCACAGTATGGATTTAAAGAAGAGATTCAGCATGACCCTATCGAAGAGTTCCATGAAGCACCCTCAGTTGAAGATTTTGTGGAAAACCATCCTCTTGTCACCATAACTGAAATCATAGAAGATATGGAGTGTTCTCAAATCTATGAAGATGATCACATATGTATTCCTGATTTACCTAAAGATGAAGCCATTATAGAAGTTGACAAAGAAATTCATGAAGGGTCTTCAATTGAAGATTTTTTAGAAGAGCTTCCTCAATTTGCCATTGAAGATTTGGGATTTCAGGATTACTTCAGTGAAAATGGTAACGTTTGTATTTTAGATTCTCCTCAGAAAGCAACCACTGAAGAAGCCTCTAAAGAAACTTGTGATGAAATTTGTATGGTTTATGATGACACTCCTCCTTTTTCTCCACATACTATTGAAGTCTTGGACAACTTTATACCTTGTAATATCTTTCAAACCAAACCTTCTAAGGATGACTATTATGAACATGAGAACGGGTATAGCCAGGGATGTTGTGCCAACGATGAAGACTCTCTCATATCTGACATAGATGGGAATGATGACTGTTTGACTTCTATTGAAAATCCAATTTATGAGACTTTTGAAAATCTTGTTGAGAATCCCATCTATGATATAGCCAGTAAAGGGAGTGTTGGTTTTGAGACCGTGGGGAATTTTGATACTTCTCATGATCAATCAGAGCCATTAATGAGTATTGAGGATTTGGATTAGCAGTATAACGAAGAGTTGGATATGATGCAATCAGTGAAATGTCAGTTTTAGCCTTCATCAGCTCATTCAGAAGTTCCTTATGATTTGGAGCAGCTTGGAGCTTATACTTTCACAGAAATGAACTATCAGAAGAGCCCTTTAGATCAATATGATGAGGTAGTTGGTCTGCTTTAGCATTCCGAGTTTTTTGTCAACCCTATCTAGTCATGGGTAGAAGAGGCCTGCATGAGAACTTACCATTGGGGGAAGCACTTCAAAGATCTATCATATGCCTATGATCACCCATCCAATCCTCCAATCCAGAATTATCATGTAGGCTTGCATTTTCTAAATAAGGTATCCTTGTTTTGGCTGGTAACCAAACACAAGGTGAAAAGTTTTAATATTGAATGTTAAGATGGTTGCATTGGATTTATCATTTTACTTATCATTTATTTTGTTATGCTTAGAGTAGGAAAATAAGCTCATCAAGTGAGCATTTACTTTCAACATTTCTTTTTCAATACTTTCTTTTTATGTACTTAGAAATTTTCATTAGTTAATTTTTAGTTTTTGAATAATGCAACTTATGGTTCAATTGCCTATTATAAGAACTTGTGCTACTGAAAGGTTTTCTTGTCAAGCTGAGATGTTTTTACAGCTCATAGAAACCGAAGATTCTGGTGTTCTCGTATGCTCTCCTTGCCTGAAGACCAGATCGAGCACACGTCCCGCAGTTGGAGCCAAATGTTGCCAGCTAAGTTGTACTTAGTTGGATTATCAAGCGAGCGGGCAGAGTTGAACATGTTACATGTTCATTTTTGATGATTTGATGTCCAGCCGGCCTTTTAAAGGCCCCATTTTTTAATTTTTTCCACATGTCCATGGCCCTACAGGGTTTGTAATAAAATGTACTAGCATGGTGTTTTGTAAAGGACTTGGTTCCCTAGGACTTTTTGGCTAAGTCAGGTATTCTAAGGAGTTTTTGCACCTATTAATTATGTCTTGTATTAGTGCATATCATAATTTTTGGGTTTTTCTCCTGCTCCTCCAAAGTTGGAATGCCTGAGGATGTGAACAGTCCTTAGGGGATTGTTAAAGTCCATGGGTCAATGTATATGAACATGTTAGACATTGTTTTTGAATCATATGGACATGTGCTAGGTCCACCTAGGTAGATTTTTAATTTTCGGCGAAAAGTATTTTTTTCCGTAAATGAGCCATTTTTTAATGGTTTCATTAAAAAATATTGTAAGTGGCATAAAAATGTCATCTAGGGGTCCTTTTTTCCTTAGGGGTGCTCGTTTTCTAACTCAGAGCACCCCTTTAACCCCCAAACCCACTTTTTATAATGTTTGGGTCATTAATTTTTCACTTATGCTCAAAAAGTAAAAAAAAGTGAAAAATGGAGAGAAAAATGCAAAAAAGTAAAAAATCATAAAAAATTAACTTCCAAATTTTATGGGATTGGAAGTCAGAATTATTTCAGCTATGTTTTAGGAGTTGTAAGAGCTGATTTTGGAAAGATTCCGGGCAGCTATATTAGTGGGATTACATCTCCACTTGAGGGGGGCATATTTCGCAAAATTGGGCCCCTTCAATCATGGAATTTGCAGCTATGTTTATGGGCTGTCACATGGCTGATTTTTAGCTGATTTTAACATCCTATTACATGGGAGTGAGCAACCCCATTTTCTCCACGAGTTATGCCACTCATTCCACCCATTTCACTCCATCTTTGGCTATTTAAGCATGGCTGCCCACTCCATTTTCTCTAGTTGGAGTTTGGGAGTTAGAGCTAGCACTTGTAATTTGATTTTGTACTTGTCATTTTGCTTAATGAATAAAGAGACTTTGGAAGTCAAGCTTGGTGTAGTGCTTTTGATGAGTGGGCGAATGTCATGGTTTTCATTGAAGTAACATGTATTTGAGCTACTTGTTTTCTTTTGCATCTAAATCTGGCTTTGGGAAGGATCAATATTGATTTATAAGGAGGATTAGATAATTTGTTTATTATTTAGTCTTTTATTTATGTAAGTGTAGAGATCTGATTTAAATGTGTCATTTGTTTATGAGCATTTCCTTTTGATTTCTCATATGTATATTTCTAGATTTGATCATTTGGTTTCAAGTTGATGTGATTTGCAGGTTATTTCAAGTGGATGAGTGGAGGATCTTGTTTGTTTCCTTTATTTTTCTAACATCTTTATGCAGACGTAGCCCCTCAGTTCTCCACCAAGAAGGATCCAAGGCTTCTTCAAGGAAAAAATTGATAAATTGATAAAAACTCTCGATATCTCCTTCTCTTCTACTTCATACTTTCACCTTGGTTATTGGTTACTTTTTGAAAGAGTAATAGTGGTTTGCAATCTGAACTTTACATTCTGATTTATTACTCTAAATGTCTGATCTATTCCATTTACAAAGTGTTCATCTTTAATAGATTAGATCTTTTCATTTATCTAGCATTTTACTTTTCTCAACTTGTAAAAAATTGTCAAATCTTTAAATTTTTGATGAGTAGTGTTAGATATGATTTAAAAGTTCATTTGGCTTTTATAAGAGCTAATAATTTGCAGCTCACTGAGTTTGCAAAGATCATAAGGAGACAAGCCTCACAACTTGTCTCACTTAGTTAATTTTTTGCATTTTTACTTAGTTTTTCACTTAGAATTTGTTGGGTTTTTAGTAGGTCGCCCAAACACACTCTTAAAGTATTTTGGGCCATCTTCTACTAATAATTGCTTGCTGGTTTGCAGCAGATGATGATGTGACAAGGGGAGATGCTGGCCCAAAATTGAAGATCTGGGCCATCCGAAGCACCCAAAGCTAAAAGTTTTCAAAACCGGATATCTTTTCTCTCTATTTTTTGTAAGCCACTAAGTCATAAAAAGATTGGGGCACTTCTATTATATTGTAAAAGCATATCAAACGAGAGCAAGTGGGCTAACCAAGCGTCCACACCCCATCCCCCCGGAGGGGAGAACCGTGTCGACTCAATTTTCGTGGTTTGCAAATTTTTTAGTTTAGATTTTATTTTCGGCATTTAATAAAACTAAGTAGGGTTAAAATTTACTTTGTTGGTCCGTTCCACTAGCGGGCCACAAGTTCACTCAGGACATAGATTTTTATCATTTTTTTACAAACTCAAACGCCCCCTTGCTTTTCTGAAGTAGGGTTTCAGAACAAGGGCTTGTCCGAGTACTGGCCTGAAAAGAGACTCTTGGAGTTTTAAAAGATAAAATTTTGGTTCATAAAAAAACTTAAAAAATTTCCAAGGTTTTCTCCCGTATGCTCTGTGGCCAACTTGCAGCTTAGTCTGATCATGTTGGTACGCATCAGAAAGGGGAAGATGATTAGTAATAGGATCTAACACCACCCCAATAAACAAACCTTTTTGTGAAAATCCGGCACAACGCGAGTATTTTGTTGTCGTGGACAAATTTTTCAGAGGACTTGGGACAAAACTGGGTAGTGACCTCTTGGAAACCGTTAGGCTTTCCCTCGTTGGTACAGCATCTGAACACCTCCTTGAGACTCCGATCCAGCCCAAGTCTGAGTGAGAAGCCACACATCAAAATTCCGGACATGTTCCCCGTACCTTTGCGTATATTGGGAACCCACCATCCCCAATAAAAAGATCACTACCACATTAAATTTAAAATAAACCAAGAACACTTGCACAACATTTACTTTTTTCAGTTCATGCATCTTTTCGACGCCATTCAGGCACTGGTTTATATTGTTATATTTCATGTTATTGATGAATGTTGTTTATGATGATAATGTTGAATATTTGCAAATGAAATGTTGATGAATGATGCTCTGCTTTATATGTATAAATGTATGCTGCTTTAGCTTGGTTTCAAAAAATATTTCTAACTCATAGATTAGACATCATAGTTTCTTTTCATTTTTAGGGTCCACCCCCCTTAGCTTCGCTAGGAAAGCGTAGATGGAAGAGTCGAGTCCTAAGTGACGGCACTTGACTCTAACTTGCCCCCAAGGCCACACCAGCAGCTTGAAGGCTTTTGCCGCGTTTTCCCAGGTGTGGAACCAGGCGGCAACACCTCTTAGAAATGTAGAAGCTGCACCCTCCCCTGAAAATGAAACACCAGAAGACCATGATATTCTAGAACCTCAAGAACCCCCTACTATGAATATATCATTAAAAAGGAAGCCTGCTTGGGCAAGAGAAATCATACAAGAAGTAGAGAAGTATGGAGCTCCAGAAGGCTCCAAAAAGGTAAGCAAGAAGCCAAAGCCATTTTCCAATTATGTGGCTTTGATGTGTGATCTTTTAGATCAAGAACCCACCAGTTATGAAGAAGCTATACAGAAGAAAGAATGGGTAGAAGCAATGACGGAAGAATACCAATCAATAATGAAGAGTGATGTTTGGGATATAGTTCCCAAACCAGAAGGCAAAAGTGTGGTATCTTCCAAATGGATATACAAGATAAAACATGCAGCTGATGGAAGTATTGAGAAATACAAGGCAAGGTTTGTGGCCAGAGGATTCTCTCAGAAAGAGGGAATTGATTATGAAGAGACATTTGCACCAGTAACAAGGTACACCTCCATTAGAACCATCATGACACTTGCATCCATGATGAAGTGGAGTTTACACCAGATGGATGTGAAGACAACATTTCTAAATGGTGTGATTGAGGAAGAGGTGTACATAGAACAACCACAAGGATATGAAGTTGAAGACAGAAAGACTCACGTATGCAAGCTAAAGAAGGCTCTGTATGGATTGAAGCAGGCTTCCAGAGCTTGGTACAGAAGGATTGACAGTTTCTTAACGAGCTTGGGCTTTACCAAAAGTAAAGCTGACCCTAACCATTACTTTAAGGTTATGGATGATGAACCTATCATATTATTGCTGTATGTGGATAATTTATTTCTGACAGGAAATGAGAAACAGATTGTAGAGTGCAAGAAGAAGCTCGCTGAAGAATTTGAGATGAAAGACCTTGGATTGATGCACTATTTTCTAGGTCTGGAAGTATGGCAGAGCTCAGAGGGAATCTTTCTCAACCAGGGAAAGTATGTTGTGGAAATCCCAAAGAGATTTTATATGTTGGAATGTAAAGCCATGTCCACACCCATGGATACCAACTTGAAGTTGTTAGCCGATGAATTGTCAAAGTTAGTGGATGTGACTCAGTACAGACAGATCATTGGGTCATTGATGTATTTGACGAATACCAGGCCAGATATATGCTTTGTTGTGAACACCCTGAGTCAGTATCTAGTTGAGCCTAGACGTGTTCACTTGGTAGCTGCAAAGCATGTGATGAGGTACCTGAAAGGTACGATAGACTTTGGTCTATACTATGCTGGAGATCATGACTATAGATTGTATGGTTATACATATGCAGATTGGGCTGGAAGCGTCTCAAACAGGAAAAGCACCTCAGATGGATGTTATTGTCTAGGATCCGCCATGATCTCATGGTTCAACAGGAAGTAGTCTAGCGTGGCTCACAACACAGCTGAAGTAGAGTATATAGCAGCTTATTCTGCTAGTTGTGAAGCCATATGGCTTCGGAAGTTGATGTCAGGTCTATTTGATCTAGACTTGGATACCACGGTGATTCTATGTGACAACCAGAGTTGTATAAAGATGACGGAGAACCCAGTGTTCCATGACAAGTCAAAGCACATAGAAATCCAGTATTTTTATATATGAGATATGGTACAAAAGGGAGCTATAAAGCTCCAGTATGTGAGCACTGATGAGCAAGTTGTTGATGTGTTGACTAAGCCTCTGTCTCGAGTAAAGTTTGAGTATTTCTGAGACAAGCTTGGTGTGGTTCGAAAGGACCTTCCTCGAAAGGGGGAGCAGTGTTGATGATGATGTTGTAGTGGGATTGTATCATCCCTAGACACATGTCCTAAAAGGATCCGTAGACTCTTGTCTCCGAGAAAGAGGTTGATGATGTTGCAGTGGGATTGTATCATCCCTGGACACGTCCTAAAAGGATCCGTAGACTCTTGTCTTCGAGAATGTGATGATGATGTTGTATTGGTAAATCCTAGATTTGATCTAGGTCACATCCAGTATGAGAAAGGATTAGCATTGTGGTTGGGATTGTATCTTCCCTGGACCTTAGTCCTAAAGTGATTCAGAGACCTCTGTCCTCGAGAATGTGGTTGGAGTGTATCTTCCTTGGACCTTAGTCCTAAAGTGATCCGGAGACTTTTGTCCCCGAGAATGTAGTTGGAGTGTATCTTCCTTGGACCTTAGTCCTAACGTGATCCGGAGACTTCTGTCGCCGAGAATGTCGACAGGATTGCATCATCCTTGGCATTATGTCCTAAAGTGATAGGGACTGAACATCCCGTAATTGGATCAGGATTGCATCATCCTTGGCATTATGTCCTAAAGTGATAGGGACTGGTCATCCCGTAATTGGATCAGGCTTGCATCATCCTTGGCATTATGTCCTAAAGTGATAGGGACCGATCATCCCGTAATTGGATCAGGATTGCACCATCCTTGGCATTATGTCCTAAAGTGAGAGGGATTGATCATCCCATAATTGGATCATGTGTGTTGCAGGTTATGCTGCTATGATGATGTTGTTGATCGAAAGATCAAGATGATGATGTTGTTGTTGATCGAAAGATCTAGATGTTGTTATTGCTGTAGACGATCGAGTGATCGAGTGCTACAGAAGATGAAGTCTTAGTACTGTAGAAGATGATGCTCCAGTATTGAAGATGTTGAAGATGTTCCAGTTGCTGATGATGTTGAAGAAAACTTTCGATGATTTATAGATGTATCACCATGATGATGTTGATGATGCTCTCTCTCTTTGCTCCTTCAGTTGATGTTGCTGCTGTCAGTAGAATACCCTTCTCATTAATGGGGAGTGTTGAAATATTGTAACTTCGAAGAATATTCTATTTGTATTTTATTATTATTATTTATTTGGAGATGTTTTATTCCTCCGTTGAGATGTCATTATTGTATTTGATTATGTAAAGTCATTGAGGTAAATCCTCCCTTGTAAGTCGGGGCAATAGATCCCCTTTGAGTCATTTGTAATGAGGTGTTTAAGTCCCCTAGAGTCGACCCAGTCAACATTAGGGTAAATTTGTTGGGGCCGAACTAGTTAGAGAGAAAGTCAAGTCAAAGATAAAGTATAAATAGAGCTGTTGTGTTCCTCATTTATATACACACTCACTTGTGGATTGCGCATAGGGGAGAGAGAGAGATATCTGCGAAGGAGAAGGAGCTCTTGTTTGGGGATTTCATCTTTGTACTTTTTGATCATCTATATTGAGGAAGTTTTGCTGGGTTTTCTACCCCATGAAGGTTTCCCACGATAAATTTGTGTCTATCTTGTGATTATGTTTCTTTCAGTGATCCTTATTATGCTCTTGTTGTGAATTTGATCTAAACTTAACAGTAGTGGATGTAAATCAATAGGAAGCCAACATGCAAAACATGTGTCGATGATCGAGCAAGATACGAGTGCTCTGCCTTCAAGAATGTGCCCTTGTTGAGAATGCGCCTCCCTCAGAATGAAGGGTGGATAATAACTGCTCCACTGATGCTAGAATGTGGTCAGAAGCTGGTACTATGGTTATATTGCCCCTTTGATCAATATGGAGTAAGCATGCAGACCATGCATGAAGTTTGAGACCTAATGCTCACTGCCTCCTCAAGGAAAGTCGCCCATGCAGGAGATGGTGCCCTCTGAATAATGGTGATGTTGATAACTAGCTCATGGATCCGAATAGGAAGCCCATCTTCCAGGATTAGGGTAATAGTGGTGCTCTCGGAAGGATGAAGCCAACATGTAGACAAAAGGATCCATGTGTGATGAGATATGAAGATATCTCACTTGTATCATTCGCCCATGCAAAGATAGCGAGTTCCCGTGATCCGTATATAGCTTGAAACTTGTAGAATGTTGAAGAATGATACCTGATGATAGTAGTAATGTTGAATCTGGATGATCCAACCTTGATAGTGACTAGAGCAGATAGATTTCGCTGCCGAAATACACTGAATGGTTGAGTGGTGTGCCCTCAACCCTAAACTGGCTCTCTGAGATCTCCAAGTCGACTTCTCAAATCAATAATCAAATAAGCAAACCTTACTCACTCACTTTACCTTTCTTTTATAACTTTTACAGTTCATGTGAAAATTCTCACAGCAGATCTAAGAGATGATGTATACCTCACAAGAGTAATTATGATTAAGTAGGAAAATAGAAGAAGAGTCGTCAATGCAGTATAATGAGCAACAAAATAATAATACAGTAGAACTCGGATAGAAGCAAAAATACTTTACACACACTAATTCATTAATCACAAATGGACAAATAAATAATACAATGCATGAGGAATTCGAATGCCTAAGGTGGCAATTCGAATTAGCCTTCATGGAGTGATCAAAAGATCATTAGAGTGTCATCGGAGCACAACTAGAAGTCTTCATCATCATCAGTGGAGTCATCAATGCTCAAATAACTGTTAACCATCAGTCAAACTGAGTCTGGTAGGTGTAACTGAGTCTAATTGAGTGTAATTGAGTGTAACTAAGTGTAACTGAGTGTAACTGAGTATAAATTGAAGACAACTGGACTGGTAGGTGAAGAAGGGCGAGTTGCTTCCTAAAATCAAGGAAGAAGGGCGCATTAAGCAACTGGAGGGCTAAAACTGATCAGTGAGAAGCTCTTGGGGGCTGGCTAACTGAGGGCTAGGTGCTGGACTGATGACTGGAATGCATGCAAACCCTAAATGATGCATGCAAACCCTAAAAGTGCATGCATGACTGAAAATGTAACTGATCAAAATACTGGTGGGACTAGGATGGAGTATAGGAATATCCTAACAGTTCAGACCTAACTTTTGCATGACTAGGTCGCTCTTCTTTTCTAATTTCCAGTTGACTTGCATGTAGTGCTTTCTGTGTGTATGAAAGCTCAAATAACATGTTTTAGTGCATGCATCATGAAATATGGCCCGCATGCCATGCATGCAGGTGGCCCCTAGTTCCCATGGCCCTCATTTACATATTGATGATCTAATATCCATGAATTAAGATCTTCTTATGGTGTAAATGGCATCAATCCTCAGTCAATTCCCTGAATGTTAGTACTCGCTTGAACCTATGGGAATTAGATAGGTTAGCGTTGTTGCCGCCTAAAACACACTTGATCGCGAGTAAGTCTCCCAACCGCTATGTTTGTTCCTGAGGGCAACTATGAGTGAAGAACCCAATGTCACCTCGGTCCTAAACTCCTCCATTTAGACCACAACTCCTAAAGGTACTCAAGGGGGGTTGTCCCTACTTACTAAGTTTCTTTCTGAGAGTTTGCTTTTGGGAGTTGTAAATTACTAAAATTTCAAATGACAGTCAAACGTGCAATAATGCAATGATTTCAATGACAAGCAAAACCTTTTCAAAAATAAATCAGTTATGATTTCAAGAGAAATAAACAACTATATAACAGACTAGTTCCTTCTCTACTCGAGCTATGGAGTCACAATATTCAGTTTACCAATTACTTTTCCAATAGCATCAAAACATTCACTTAACGAAACATCACATTAAGCATTTACTTGCAGTAAATAAAAACATTAATGAACAAAAGATGTGTATACAAAATTAAACTCAAATGTGAAATGCTTTCGAAGTAAAAAATCGTAAATGATTGTAACAATGTTGTGCAAATGGTCCTGTAAGTTTTAGTTAATTTTAGGTCTCACTTCAACTTAGGGGATTAAGGTTTTGTTGCAAGAAAATTAAGCTACTCTATGTGTCTACTCCGAGAGACTATCTCTTTCGATTTGAGAGAGATTGCCGGGTGCTCAACCTGAGATCACAAGGTTCTCAACTCACTCCGCGGGTCAATCCCAAAACTTGCTGGGTGTCACCTGGAGGACACAAAGTGCCACGAGGCTCCCAACAGCCTCTACCCCACTAGCTTCACAGGTCAAGTCCCTTTTTCTCAGTCTAATGAAGATATGTTTCCGAGTGCCTATTAGTCTAGCCAACTCAAATCCTTGCCCTTTCTTGTCACCCAAGATCGGCCGAACCGGAAAGGGGAGAGAATACGGGGTAAGAATCGAGGCTTAAGTTAATTTTTAACCTTAAAGCAAAAATCAAGCAAAACAAACCAACGCGATTTCACAAGGGAGGCAGAGCCTTCTCACTTGTGAGGTGTGGGAAAAATAGCTTAAAACAAAACTTTAGGAAATAAATTACAAGTCTCAATGATTTTGCATGAACAAGCAAAGCCTCTTCTCATGCAAGGTGTGAGCAAAAAAAAACAGAGTGCAAGCCAACGTGATTTCATAAGGGAGGCAGAGCCTTCTCACTTGTGAGGTGCGGGAAAAAGTAAATACAAGAAATGAAATATGCTGAACTCAAACTACTTACAAAAACCATGCAAGGGTCGCAAAGCCTCTTCTCTTGCATGCAATGGAAAACAAACTAACTAAGCACTTAATACTTGAAATAACATACAATAAATCAAGCCCAAGAGACTCTCTTGGGCTTGTTACAATGATACAAAAATCAACACTTAATATTTAGTGAGAAAAGAGGGGAAAGAGAGCGTTTTTGACTGTTTTCTCCCAAGTGACCGAAATTGTAACTTGTGGAGGCCCTTTATGTTTGGAGATGGCTGAATTTGGGTAGCATAACCCTCTTGAAAAGTGCAAATCTGCTAAAAACCAACAAGCAAGAGATTGTGGAAAAATGCCCAAAATCACTTTGGGACAATGTTAGTATATCGTACAAATTGTACAAAAAATTTCTGAAAATTTGTGAGTAATTTTTTGATAAAATAATAGCGTGTAAGCAATACTTGAAATCTGATTTTTGTAAGAGAAACTTATGGAAATTAGATGCATAAATTTTAAATGGGAAATGGAAGAGATAGTGTTCTTTTGCTCATCCAATGCTTGGAGAAGTGGGGTATCCGACCAAGGAAGTCCAACCTCAAAGCCAAGTAACCTGCAACTTGTTAATTATTGTTACACAACTGAAAGAAAATGTGAGTACCTATTGAAGAGCTAAGAGATCATAGATTTGGACCAACAAGCATATGAAGTTCTTAACTAGTTAAACAAGATACCCATAAAATCAATAGCAAAACACTTTGCTTGTTTGGCCTCCCAAAGGTTAAGTAGATATGAAGTTCCGAAGCAAACCACCATTATAGAGCAGCCAACACCAAATTTCTTCCAAAGAATTTGTATTACCAAGTCAAATGGCTAAAAATTACAATGGCCCAAAAATGGGCAAGAAGAGAGCAAGAAAGAGTGAGAAAATGGAAATGAAGCAAGAGCATGAGAGATTGTAACCCAAATGAGGAGGATGAGCCTCCTTAAATAGAAAAAGAGAGAGAGGAGAGTTCCTTTGCATGAATGACATTTGTCACTTGGAGAGAAAGGGGGCCCATGGAGGGGGGGGGGGTACACTTCCATGGGTTAAAAATAACAAACAATGGGGGGGGGAACCCCCCACTCATGTTTTATATTTCATTGCTAGGCCAAGGGGAAAGAATCATGAAGGTGGGACCCTCTCTTTTGGTTTATTTTAATTTATCTCATTTCCCATGGTGAGAGAGGGTTTCCCCCTTTTGGCAACAACTTCAAACTTGAAAAACACTTGCTTGGGGGGCCCCTCTTGGACTTTAATTTCACCTTAGAAACATAACTTGACATTAGAAAACAATTTTTCCACCTCCCAAGTGACTTTAGACACTTTTCCAAAATTTGCCTTACTAATTAATTGCCAATTTTCCTGATTTCCTTGATTAACTTAGGAAAATGTCTCCAAAACCTTAGCAACACGTGTCCGAATGACTTCAAACTTTTCCCAAGGGTGTAGGAGGTCTCATGCCATTTATCTTGAGTACCCATACCCTTATACAACATCATAAATGACCACTTATCCCTCTTTTACAAAACAATTTTTTTTATGCTGAGGGACATTTTTTAATCACCAAAAATTAAAAAACTCTCTGTAAAACTTAATGAAATTCCGCATGACTGGATAATGTCTAGCATGGTAATATAGAACATTCCTAGGCCTCAATCACCTCGTGGACTCAATCATTAGAATGCCTTTCACCACTTTGGAGGTATTTTTGAGTGAAAAACTCAAATAATTAAAATCACTAAAAATGAATCTTAATTATCCAAGTGAAAAAACACTCGATGAAAGGACTTCCCTAATGATAAAGTCTTAGGTGACTAAGTTACACAAAAATTGACGCTCATGCTGACATATCCTTACAAAATCTTTCGCAGGGGTGTGGAAATTTCATGGAGAGAAGATAAGAAGAAGAGTTGCCTTGCTTGA
The DNA here is from genome assembly GCA_027924585.1 of Larix kaempferi. Taxonomy (NCBI): domain Eukaryota; kingdom Viridiplantae; phylum Streptophyta; class Pinopsida; order Pinales; family Pinaceae; genus Larix; species Larix kaempferi. Next base: position 304,811 of record BSBM01000399.1, on the reverse strand, counting down.
AAAATTCATTAGGTACTTCTTTCTCATCTTCAAGGCACATTGATCATGTGCATGGTACATGGTTGTCCACCTAGTTGGTTTTGGTGGTCAACAAGCGTGATGGTCCTCTGTGCTTAAGTAGAAGAGGACATTACAGTCCTCCCTGCTCGAAATTGCTTGTCCTCAAGCAACTGTAATGTTGGGTATTGTGATACCTGTTCTCCTTCCCAAGTGGCATCTTCTATAGGCAATTGTCTCCATTGAACCAAGTACTCTCGAATGATCCTGTTCCTTAGTTTTCTTTCTCGAACTTCTAGAATTCGTTCTGGAATCAAAATCAGTTGCCCCTCATCATCAAGGGGGGTAGTTCTGATGAAGCAACAATCTGTTGACCTACTGCTTTCTTGAGGTTAGACACATGGAGCACGCTATGAATCTTGCTTTCTGGCGGTAACTCGAGCTCATATGCTACCTCTCCCACTTTCCGGATTATCTTGTAAGGACCATAAAAGCGAGGCTTAAGTTTCTCTGCTCCTTTCCTTTTAAGGGACGACTGTCTGTAAGGCTGTAGACGTAAATATGCCAAATCCCCTACCTCAAAACTGCGCTCAATCTTGTGTCTATCTGCATATACCTTTTGCTGATTCTGGGCGACCTGTATGTTTTCTTTGAGTATCTTGAGAATATCTTGACTTTCCTGAATCCACTCCTTGGCTTTAGGAGCCCTACTGTGACCAAATATCAAATCTGCAAAAGATAAGGCATCATAACCGTATAATGCTTTAAAAAGAGTCATACCAATGGTCATATTGTGTGTAGTATTGTAGCAGTGTTCCCCTAGGTGTAACCATTTAATCCATGTCCTCTGCTGACTTGCTACATAGTTCCTCAAGTACCCCTTAATCCACTTGTTAACTATCTCTGTCAGTCCGTCACTCTGAGGATGATAACTCGTGCTCATAGCCAATTTTGTCCCAACCAACCTGAAAAGCTCCTGCCAAAAGGCTCCGGTAAACTTGCTGTCTCTATCACTAACAATTGTCTTAGGTAACCGGTGCAACCTGAATGCCTCTCTGAAAAACAACTGTGCTACCTGTGTGGCTGAGTAGTCGGAGGGAATGGCAAAGAAGTGAGCGAATTTAGTCAACCTGTCCACCACTATGTACAAACAGTCTCTACCTTGTACCTTGGGCAACCCTGTAATAAAGTGTTAATTTTATCCAGAGATCACTACTCCCTCTGGATGCTGTGAGATCTCAAGCGGTTTGAGTCTCTATAAATCAGAAATACAATAATGACTTAAGATAAAAACACTATAGATCTCTTAACACTTCCACAATGAAAAACACAACAATCACACAACTCAGTATTTACCTTGGAAACCCCAAATGGGGAAAACCAACTATCTGTGGGGCTTTCTTCTATCTCCATCCTAGAGCAAAGTAAGCAGAATACAAGTACATACAAAAATACCTCAGATGGAACAACAGAACCTGACAGGGTAAAAACCCCAGATCTGCATGCAACAACTGATGCATGCACAGAGGAAATGTGCCCTAGCTGTCAACTGGATCTGATCTGTCTGCAGGTAACAATCTGTCGGTACTGTCTCTCTCACAACACTGCACTATTCTGCTCAGCCAAGGAAGAAGGCCAACTGCTAGATCTGATGAGTGCGCTCTTCCTCTGCATGGAAAAGTGCGCCCTCCCTCAAGATGTCAGATGCTCGTACGGAATTAGATCTCAACAGATCTGAGCTCTGATCGTCACAGTCCTTCCTCAAACACTGAGGCAAGGATACTCCGAAAGTCTCAGTTGCTCAATCTATCAATCGGATCCAGAACAAGCTCCTCTCTCCTCTGGTAATGCACCTTTCTCTCCTCTGGAAGTCGTCCTCTCTGAATCTTTGCAGAAACCACTCCGATGAACTCTCTCTGCCCACAGAACTGGGTGCCAAGTGCCTCTGATCAAGTGGTGTCTGATCCAACTCAGATCACCCCACTCTCCCTACTGCAGAAGCTCCTCTCTCTCTCAGAAAGTCGCCCTCTGCATGCACTATGCACCCTTCTCACTCCGACTGATCTCTCTCTGATAAGCTAACTGAGTAACCTCATCCAGGGACCTCCTGCCTCCTTATATCATCTCACTGTTCAATTAGGTTTACCAAAAACCTAATATCTATGCATGCAAAAAGTCACTTTTGCATGCATCTTTTAATTAATAACTGTACATGCAAATCTCATGCATGCATGAGGAAAAACACCCCGGAAGGTCCGCATGCATCCGCCAATGGATTCATGCCACTGAGTAGAGTGCATCTCACCCTCTACTCCACCCTGATGCCTATATTGTTGATGTACCTCCATGCAAGGCATCTGAATCATGGGGGAAATCCTGGGATACCATAATCTCTAACACTCCTTATCGAGGGAAGTCCAACCACTGATGCCTGGATCCAACAAGTCCCCTGCTGCTAACACTGGCCCAACTGTCCTGCCTGTCAATGCTGCCCTCTGACCTGTAGTACCTTGATCAAACTCCATCAAAGTGGCTCCGGAAGAAGCCCCCTGATAAATCACTGACTTTGTCACTGAACTCTGATTCATACTCCCTTTGAATCTCTACTGTAACCAAGCACCCAATCTTCCATCAAGTGAATCTACTGCCCTGTAGGTGATCTCCCTCTGTCTCTGAGCTGACTCAACTCTCTCCTGAGCTAGGTCCATCTCAATCATCTCATACCAACTCAGTCTCCGACTGGTACTTGTATGAGCATCATGCTCATCCATCTGATCTGAGTCCAAAGACTCACTCCCCTAGGTCTCATCATCACCATGAGCATCTCGCTCATCCATCGTATAAAAGGAATCACTCCTCTGATCCTCATCATCATGGTGAGCATCTCACTCTCCCATCTGCTGAAAGGACTCACTCCTCCTAGCACCATCTCGGCTGTGAGCATCTCGCTCCCTATCCCCCTCTGACTTTGAAGAGGATGCAATCAACTAACCTGATGTGCTTGATGTGGGCTATCCCCGAACCAAGTACTCACCGTCGATCCTGTGACCCATCAAGACTGGATCAACTCCCTCTGGATAAGTGAATATCAGATCCCTTTGGAACACCATTGAGTAACCTGCAACACCCAATGCTGCCACTAAGAGTATATTCCCTCTCAGTCCTGGAATGAACAATACTCCTCATACCTCCAGGAGTTCTCCAAGGTCAAGTAGAAAATGAACTCTACCCACTCCTATGACCAAGTGATCAGTCCCTTGCACATCTCGAATCATCTGCATAGGTGTGTGCTCAAGAACGAGGAATGCATCTCGCATCCCGGTCATGTGACTGCACTGCATGCAGTCAACCTTCCATCTCTCATCAACCTGGATCTCTGGCTGACTACTATCATGCCCTGACACAAATGAGGCTAATGAGAACTCCCTCTCAAACCTAGAGGTAAACTCATCCACCTCCTCCGCTGCTGCCAACTACTCATCCTTTGCCTGCTTATTCTTCTTCTCAAGCGGACACTGTCCCGCATAGTGTCCATACTCATTGCAGGCAAAGCACTTGATCTTGCTCAGATCCTTCTTTTGTTTGAACCGTTGTTTCCCTTTTGCTGCAAGTGCCACATCCTCCTCCTCAGGAATGGCATAAGCTGATCCCTGAATATAACCTCTCCGAATCTCTTCTTGGGTGAAATCGTCCCACAGAGGATCCCACTTGGGAAGGTTCTCTCTAGCAATGATGGATTGGACAAATACTTCCCATGGCATGGTCACACCATTCAAGGCTTGTCGAACCATGTCACTATCCTCAACCTTCTCACCCACAGCTCCGAACTCATCCCTTACCTGAGTGATCTTGGTGAGATATATGCACATGCTCTCATCCTTGCCCATTTTTATGCTTCTCAGTTTCTCTCTGAGTACCATCTTCCTGTTTGCGTTAGAACTATGGTACAAATTGGTTAAGGCATCCCACATCTCATATACATTGACCTTGGATGAGACATTTGGGATAACATTGTCCTTGATTGCATCAAGGAGGATCCTCTGTGCTCTTATGTTCTTTTTCTCATATGCTGCTTTGGCAGTTGTATCTAATGGAACTGTGATTGGATTTGTGGTTGTGCTCTCCACAAGATCCCACAGTTCGCTCTCTTTCAACAAGAGCACAATCTGTGCCCTCCATGCATTGTAGTTGGAGGCCCCATCCAACCCGTCCTCCACTCTCAAGCTAGTGGCCATAACCTATGAACTGAAAAATACACAAAGTGATATAAGAACCTCTCTTGATCACAAATATGGTCTCTCCTTGCACAGATCTGATAGATCTATCTCAGATCTATCCACCTAGGTCACCGATCTAATAGATTTGACCTCTATAACACCAGATCTGGTCACCCTCTCTACAGGTTCAAGGACATAGGTCACAGGTTCACCTAGTACAGGTTTAGGTTCTAAGGTCACAGGTTCACTGGTTCCAGCTTCCGGTTCACTTGAGTCACCAGCTTCTAGTTCACAGGTTCATGGGTCACTAGCTACAGGAGGTTCCACTCCCGAGTCTTAGTCTTTAGAGGATGATACACCAGAATGGGAGCAGTCTTCAGCGAAGAGGAAGCCCAAGTGGCTTAGAGATACCTTGAAGGAAGCAAAGTCAGTTGGAGAACCCAAGAGACTTGTTCGAGAGATAAAGATGCCTGACAGGTATGGTATGGCTTTAGTGTCTAGTTTGCATGATTCAAAGCCTTCCACTTTTGAGGAGGCATCCTAGTATCACGTGTGGAGAGATGCCATGATGGAAGAGTATCATTTCATCATGAAGAATGATGTTTGGTAAATTGTATCGAGACCTGAGGGGAAGTCAGTGGTGACTTCTCGATGGCTTTACAAGATTAAGCAGGCTGCGGATGGCAATGTGGAGAAGTACAAAGCTCGGTTTGTTGCATGGGGGTTCTCACAGATAGAGGGAGTTGATTATGACGAGGCCTTTGCACCGGTTGCTTGTTACTTTTCGATCAGGGCAGTGATCACCATTGCAACAAAGATGGGTTAGAAGATCCACCAGATGGATGTGAAGACCTCATTTCTTAATGGGATTCTACAGGAGGAGGTGTACCTTGAGCAGCCATAGGGATTTGAGATTCATAGGAGAGAGTCTCATGTTTGCAAGCTGAAGAAGGCCTTGTCTGGGTTGAAGCAAGCTCCTCGAGCTTGGTACTCTAGGATAGACTTTTATTTGCTGTGGATGGGATTTTAGAAGAATGAGGCAGATCCAAACCTTTACTACATCATGGTCAGTGATGATCCGCTCATTCTTCTGTTATATGTAGATGACTTGTTTATTATGGGCGAGGAGAGACTCATTACAACTTGCAAGAGAGATCTTGCTTCAGAGTATGAGATGACAGACATTGAGCTGATGCATTATTTTTTGGGATTAGAGGTTTGGCAGGAGCTTGGACATATTTTCCTGGGACAGGGGAAGTATGCAGTTGATATTCTGAGGAGATTTCGGATGAAGGACTGCAGGCCAATGGCCACTCCGATGATCACCAACTAGAAGAAGCTTCATGCTTCTGAGGGAGAGTTGGTGGATCCGACCTTATATCGTCAGCTCATTGGTTCTTTGATGTATCTGGTCAACACTAGGCTAGACTTGTGTTTTTTGTTGAACACTCTCAGTTAGTTTATGGTGGATCCTAGGAGAGTGCACTGGGTAGTCGTGAAACATGTGTTGAGATATCTTGCCGGGACAATGGATTATGGTTTGGACTATAGGAGGACAAATGGTGTTAGTTTGGTTGCCTTCACGGATTCAGATTGAGTAGGTAGTGTAAAGGACCGAAAGAGCACTTCTGGTTGTTGTTTTAGTTTGGGCTCGGTAGCAGTGTCGTGGTTTAGTTCGAAGCAAAAGTCCGTTGCTTTGAGTTCTGCAGAGGTTGAGTACATGGCAGCCAGTTAGGCTAGTTGTGAGGCCTTGTGGTCTCACAAGTTGTTGGTGGATTTATTTGTTCAGGAGCTGAGGCCTACTGTTATTTACTGGGACAATCAGAGTTGCATCCAACTCTCTAAGAATCCAGTATTCCATGACAGGACAAAGCTAATAGAGATCAAGTACCACTTCATCCGTGACTATGTTCAGAGAGGAGCTATGGAGTTACAGTACATTTCCATTGATGAGCAAGTGGCAGACATTTTGACGAAATCCTTGGAGAGGGGCAATTTCGTCTTCTTCAGGGACAAGTTGGGAGTGGTGCAAAACACCTTCCTCGGTAAGAGGAAGTGTTGATTTTTGTACCTAGGAAGTTGTTCACCTAGTGACTTTGTGCCTAAGTCACTTAAAGGGGGAAAATAACATGACCCTTTCATTAAATGACTTGAGATGAGCATTTATTTCACTTTAGAGATTAAAGTGACATTTTGATAAATTTAAGTTGTGGTTGAGAGAAAAATATTTAATGGAGAAAAAAGTGCATTAATCTCATCCATTGATCTAAGTGCACCAAAGCCAATGTGGGCCCTTGGATTTGGTGACCCGTCAACTACCTCCATAACTCAAACAAAAAGGCAAGGCAATCAGGAGAGGCACAATTCATTTGTTTCATGAGCATATTGGAGCAAGTCGAGTTTGGGAGAGAAGAGGAGCAAAATTGTTGGCACGAATTCCTAGACGCTGAGCATAGCATGAATTCCAAAGTCCGTACAGCAGCATTTTATGAGCAGGAGAATCAAGAATATGCTGGGCATGAGTCCTCTATTGACTGGCACGATTTTCGAGGTCTGGTACAGCAGCAATTAATTCTGGAACCGTACTGTTTGAGGCTCGAATTCCCAGGCAGGTGGTTGGCTCGAAATTCTAGACAGAGTGGGCATGCAGTTCCAGGCAGTTTGCAGCTGTTACAAAGAACACACAAACTGAGGTGAGAGCAGCATTAAATGTGCACAGAATTCGAGGCATTGACTGTGAGCAGACAGCCCATACAGGCTGAGTTTGGCACTGGTTCCTATGCTGTTCATTGTACTGAGTACGAGTCACCTACAGCTACAGAATTTACATACTTGAAGACTGTCTTCATAGGGTTGAGATAAGGGGTTTCACTGTTAGTTTACTGCTGTATATTTCATATTTAAAGAAGAAATAAATACTGTCACTCTCTCACTGGTTTTCCCCTTAGGGTGTTTTCCCTGGGCAGTTTGCCAAAACTTCTGAGTCTGCTATTTTCATGGTGCGAAATTATTTTTATTTCTGCTCTTTAAATTTGTTTCATTCTCCTAGTGTTTCCTGTACAATTTGTTTATGAGAAAACAGCTCAGTTGCAGTAGACATGTTCATTGGGTTGGGCATTAAACAATGAGAAAATGACTTGAAACCGGACTGGGGAATGCACAGTAAAATTTACATATAGTTGTTAAGCCTGGTCATATATTAAATTAACCTCAGAATATGTTATTCAATATCCAAGGAAGAAGTTGCATATTTAGTTTCATTCTAGATTTTAATTAGAGTAAATTTTTTACTCTCTTCTGCTTGAGGAATTATATTGTTGTATACTTTATGTTCCATGTTCTAAAATTAGAAATTGTGGTATTTTTAATATTTTGAAGTTTGACAAAATTATCTTTAATTTCTAGGTGATGGGGAGCATACATGCTATTCTATATGATGGTACTGTGCTGACAGACATTGCGGTATGGCATCGAGCCAAATGTCTTATTTTATTTTCCATGTTATGCAAAACACAATAAGAGAGATTAATCAATATAAATGAAAAAATTGCTAGGATGAGAAAAAACTGAAGTGACACCTAAAGCTATCCACGTTTCTACTTCTGGTCTTTTCATTTAGGAGAATTTTTTTCTTACTAAACCTGCTAATGTTCTTGGCATTCTTTATGTATTTTTAATCTAGTTGATGATATTTGCATTTTAAGTTATTATTAAAATGTAGGGTTTCTTGAGCCTTAGTCTGAACTGAAAAGAAAACTTGTTTCTCAATTTAGAAGAGATCAATTTGGAGAAGGAGATCAATAGGAGATCGACATCTCTGCTAAGAGAAAGATGAGTTAGAAAGACTAGTTAATTTTTTCTGAAAGGACTATAATTGAGATTAGAAAACTAAAAAAAGGATTAAATAAATGTTGTAAAGGGTATTGAAGGATGCTTTGAAACATAACATTGATGCCTGTTACTGCTCAAAATGCATGCCCATTTTGAGAGATCTTTTGTGAAGACCGGAAGACAAAAGCACGCCATAGGCAGTGCCTTTGGAGGATTAGCTGAAAGACAAGAGTATACTTTCAAAACAGCATTCAATACTCTTTTAGGCTTGTTTTCATGCCTAAATCATGCCTTGGACTAATCTGGATCCTTCAAACAGCAGACTCTTTCTTATGTGGAGGGTGGCTTTGTATTAATATAAGTTCTGATCAAGAAAGATTCTATCCTGTGGAGAGCTTGGTTATGCACTATTCATGAGACGGTCTATTATTTTCTGATCTGATTCAAATAGTGAAGATCTAGAGGGTTATACAAGTGCTGGCCTTTATGACAGTGTGCTGGCTGGAAATAGACCCAAGGATGTGATATCCAAAGTGCAGGATTTTGGAGTTGGAAGACCAACATGGCATCACTGTCAAGCTGATTAGTGATATGGGAGAAAGAATCCCAAATTCCCTGATCCGTTTTCTGAATCCTTTGTGTCCAGATCAGCATTTTTGGACAGCATCATCCTCAGGAATCCATCTATTTTGTTACTGTGGCTGTTGAACTATATGAAAAGGAGCGGATGAAGCATTGAAGCAGCTGGTGCTATTTTATCAGCTTTAAGTGAGAAACTATATATCATGAAGGGCAGAGCTGGCATTGGCAGTTCTGTGAAATGGTAAATCAACTTCTTGCTGGGCTTCACATTGTATCTGCTGTTGAAACTAAGGTTTGGGGAGCTCATTCAGGTCTAAACCCACAGAATTTGTTTGATATAATTTCCAATGCTGATGGAAATTCTTGTATGTTTGGAAACTGTACAGCCCGCTCAGCTATTTGCATCTTTGTAAAGGATCTGGGAATTGTGCTTTATGACTATAGGGGACTAAAATTTCTAATTCACATTACAGCAGTTGCACATCAGCAGTTTCTACTTGGTTCTTCATGTCTGATTCTGGAAGGACTGCTGGTTATCTGTACAAATGTAAACTATTTTTGAAGTTTGTCCTAAACCCCATGTAGAATTACCTCTAATGCTACTTACAAACAAAGGATCAAAACACAATAGTTTGATTTTGATCTGTCCCTATTCTTGAGCTGTTAATGCACTATTGCAGACTTGTGTCAGCATGTTAAACAGCCAGCAGCTTGGGCACATTTTCCAGGGCTGTCCTGAAGCAAACACCTTTCATTATGAGGTCTGTTTAGAGGGTTTTACAGCTCTTCAGAGGGAATTCAAGTTCCAGCTCATCTATTGGGAGATCCACTTTATAGGGTAGTTGTTGCCACTATTGGAGGAGCGCCCTAGCCATATATGAAGACACTTGGCACAATTTATTATCCAAAGGAAAGGTGGAACCACATCTTGAGAAGTGTTCCATTGATTTGGTCTATTGTGTTATTTTAATGTGCATCAGGGGAACATGAGCTTCTTGAAGGGCGCACTTAGGAAAAGGAGTTATGGATGGCTTTATTTCATCATCCCAAGGAAGATTAACTACATTTCATGAGAAGCGCTTTTCCCTTTTATGAAGTTTCAAGCCTTGGGAAAACTCCAAGATGAGACGATTATCTTTGAATGAAAATGGATTATTAATACATGGAGGGAGTGACCTTTGTACTTCACCTTCCAGAGGTATGTGACTGTTCACTTCATATTCTACTAACTGAAAATTTAACTATTTACATTATTTACATTGAAAACCATAATCCCTACGGATCAGGTTTCTAACATTCCTCCCCTTAATCCAAAGGGGTGTTAGTGAGTCCATGTAATGCCCCATTTTGACTTTATCATCTGAACTATCATTACCTGTTTGTAATTTGTGGTTATTGTAGAACTTCGTCAGTTTGATGACACTATGAACATATGGATTTATTATTTTGCGGAATTTATATATATATATGTGTGTGATGTTAATATTATGAATGATGGTCATGTTTTGATTTTGTCTCTAGGATGCAAATTTAATAGATAATGGGTACGTGGATACCAAGTTAAAGCTATATGTTGAATGAATGAACATGATACTAGGTGCATGGTACATAGAAAAAATGATTTGCATTATTGTTCATTAGTAATGAAATATGTATACATGTCAATGATTGTATGATACAATTGCACAATCTCGTGTTTGGAGACTAACCTACAAGCTTAAAAGAGCTAAGTGGTAGCTGGATCATACGAAGTGGAAATACATCGGTGACATGAATTCCAAAAGAGAAATGGTATGCAAGTGAAGCATTATTGTTATGTATGAGATTGGTTTATTATCATGATGTGTGGGCAGTGCAGGGTTCCAGGAAACTCAACTGCCCAAATTGGTTATTCGATGACAAAACTTGAGTACAACAATCGCAACGCAGTCACTATGTCGATGTAGACATAGTACCTTATTCCATTAGGAGGGGTGGAGGCATTTCCCACCGTTTATCCTCTGAAACCTGGAGTCATGGGATGGCTATGCTATGGCACGCTCCCCAAGTGTGATGATGACTAGTGGGTTCCTGCTGGGGAAGCTTGGTCGATGTAGTTGACACTTCCACTTACGCGTTCTACTGGAGTTAGGTCAATATAGTTGATGCTCCAGGATAGCCCAGCAGAGGAAGGATATGATGAGGAAGTTAGTTGTGAATTAGATAGCATGGAGTAGGTAGATAGGAATGCCATTGAAGTTGTAGTGAGAAACTTAATTAATTATGCGTGTGTTGAAAACCTTCGATTGATTCTTGTATGGTAACTAAGTACATTGTATGGTTGTCGTAGGTTATTATGATCTAAGTTAGTAATTGTTGGACATCGCAAATTTGTATTGAAGTATGCGTCAGTGGATAATAACTTGTGTGATTATGCCTTATGTGAGTTTGAGTACTACTAGTGTCCCTACACGAAGTATGTATGTAGTAGCTACACTTACATAACTCGTCTATATATGCGTGTACGAATTAACTATTAAACTATTTAATTTGGGTATGATGCATTGTGATTGTGGATAATTACATTATAATTTGTCGGGGATTAACTATTACTTATTTTGATTATGAATTGATGCATTTACGTAAGGTTATTTAATGAATGGCTAAGTAATTATGCTAGGGGGTTTGATGGAAATTGACCAAAATAAACATTAATGATGTTACTTAGTGTTAATAAGACTATTATTAACTTGTTGATAAGTGTTCAATAAGTATTAATGATATGAATTAAGTTTATTTGTAACTAAGGTTTGAAATTTGAATGTTGAATGTGGTAATAGTTCCATGAATGATCATTAGGATTAATTATATTTTTTTTTTGTACTAGGAGAATCGACAACTGGAGGTTGGGTTGGTACTCGCGTTACAAGGGGTCCAGGGATCCAATCTTGCTATCATTATAACCCTAGGCGCACCAAGGAGCTCGAACACTGGGCACAGGTTAATTTGGGGGGATTTGAACACGAGACTTCTTGATTACAACTATGACATCGAAACCACATGAGCTGCCCCCCACGGGCTAGGATTAATTATAATTAACTATAAAAGAACATTATTTAATTAATTAATAAATATTAATTAAAGTTTAATTTTAATTTCTGGGTTTGAGTGTCAGATGTTAAATGGTAATGGGATTTTAAAAGAATATCATTTAATTAATAAATAAATATTAATTATGTTTTAATTCTAATTATGGGTTGACTACTGAATATGGAAATAGTTAAATAAATGATGGTTATTTAATTATTTGAAAGAATTAATACGAAGTTATATATTTGAACAATTATATTATTAAATAGTTTTGATGTCAATTTAATGTTAAAATACATTATTAATTAACATTATGTTATATCAATTTCATGCTGAAGTACATTAATTAATACAAACTTCAAAGTATAATGTGTCAAAGTTTATGTGGAATTGTATGATTAATAAATAAATATTGACTGAGTTTTAAATTATAATTACCTATTTGATGCCGAAAGGAATGTTGGTGAGTTTGAAAAGAGTGATGATTATTTAACAAATAAATATTATTTTTATGGCTGTTTTGAATAGATGTAGCCCTTGTATCGAGTCTGGATGGGATTGAAAATCAATGTGGCTGACATAGTAGATGAGAAGGCAGTTGCCACAATTAATAAGGGATAAGGGTAATAAAGGAAAGGAGAAGGGCGGTGATGAGGGAGAATATAGAGAGGGAAATGCAGATGATTTGGGGATATATTTTTTGGAGAAATTCAATAGAGGATGTCTGAATTTTGATTAAGGGGAAAAACATTTGGAAAACAAAGATTTGGAGATTGGTTAGATTGTTGTACTTAGGTTTTGGGCATGAGGGTCCAAGAAATTTCTTGGAGCTAGGGAGCTTTTATCACACAACTTGTAGTTGTCCCTAATGGTATCCCATCCGGGATGGTAGAGGAGATGGACAACCAAAGAGGTGACCCAAGAGATAACACGGTTCCCAATGCAAGCTGGGAGTCACGACAACCGAGGCACTCTTCACTTTAGATCTAGTCAAGACAAGATCAAGGGGGAGACCCTATAGCCAATCGACAGAAGATTAGCCAAAGCAAAGGTTCCTAGGGGGATGTGAAAGTTGAGTTACGGAAACCAATGCAAGCTTAGGTGGACCCAAGAGTTATGATGTGGTTGAAGAGGCTTAAGAAGTGACAAGTGTTTCAACCAATGAATGATTTAGGCCACCTATGGTGATCAAAGGGATAGATATAGTACCATGAAATACACAAGTAGGGCCCACTTCCTTAAAGTATGGAAATGACCCAAATGGGACCCACAAGGTGAAGTTAGGGGTCAAATGGCACTAAGGGGTGTTTGAAGATGTGGATCTATGGATCCAAGTTGGATTTAGACACACCCACATATGGGATCTAGCAAAAGACACAATCCCCAAGGAGTGCAAATTGACCCAAGGAGACTAGTGCCTTTAGATGGAGGGGCAAATGGAGTCCAAATTATGCCAAATTGTAGATCGGGGTAGTTAAGGCAAATATCAAAGTGAGTTTTAAGTGGCATGCCCCAAGGTAGGCTAGATCTCCATAGTCTAAGGTTGAAAATGCATCACTCAATGACCCAAGTGGGGCACAACCCTCAAAATGAGGAATGGGGCCCACAAGGCAAAAATCAAAGAAGTGAAGCACTAGGGGTAGGTTATCAAGTGAGAGGAGTTCAAATCAAGTGGGATCTCACCTACCCATGTCTTGGAACTAGCAAAACTCACCCAACCAAGGAGTGCGACCTCACCCAAGGAAGGCTAAGTGCCTCGGAAAATGTGTCAAATGAAGCCCAATTCACACCAAACTATAGATCCGAATTTCCGTGGATACTATAGAGGTGGGTTTTCAATATTTTTCCCAAAGACAAGCTAGATCCAAGTAGATCTAAGAAAAAGTGAAAAATGAGGGTTTTTAGATCTAAGAGAATAGATAGATAAGACAGAAGAATTTCATACCTTTTGGAACATACCTGGAAGATGAAGATGGAAGAGGCTTGTGACGAGGATTAATTCCCACAAAGATCAAATGCCAAACTTGGATGAGCCCTTCTTGCCAATGTTTTGCCTCCTTCAACCAAATCGATTTCCCTATTCCTGTCAATCAAGGACACAAAGATCAATCAATCAATCAAGAATGGAAAGAGATGCAAACAAAGAGATGATAAACATGAATTGTTGGTACAAAGACAAAACAACTCCGTGTCAACCAAAACCTCCTCTTGAAGCTTGAAGGGTAGGCCTCCCCACCAATTCGCAAAACAATGTTGGTTGAAGATAAAATCAAGATGGCCACCAATATCTGTCAGTGCAGAGGAAGAAGCATTTACAATCACCACAAGCATTCCAACTTCAAGATCCAAGATGCCCAGAAAGTATTTTTATTCCAATAGCCAAGAGCCAAAAATCTCTAGATGAATTTTACAATGAGGGGGTCTCCTCCTTATATAGGATAATAAAGACCAAAACCCTAGATCTCAAAACCACTTTATGAAATTAGTGGTTGAGATTAAAAGATCTCACAACATAATCAATGGCTAAGATGAGCCATAACATAATATCACATGGATCACTCAAAATAGAGGTGACGTCATAGCTAAAAGTAACTAAGTGAGGGTGACGTCATCCTCTAGAGGGGGCTAAGACACATGGGCCCACCTCAAATAACATGGACATGACTCATAAAGCTCATGGTGTGGCTAGGAGGCATCAATCCTTGCTAGCTCATCCCCATGGCACAATAATATAAAATAATATGTCCAAAATAATACAAATAATCAAATCCTGTCCTCAAAATCTGTGAGACATGCAGTAAAAGGCCTCCTGTGGCCTCTGTGGACCCCACTGATTGATGAAAACTGGCTGGAAGATGGGGGGTTCACCCTGGAGAACCTCTATGAAGACCAAGTGCCAAAAACTTGCTTGAATTGCCCAAATCGAATTCCTTAGTGACCCTTTTATTCCATTTTTTAATCTGCCTTGGCAACTGTGAAGCTGCTGAAACTACCACCTAGGGCACCTGTGCTGTCAAACTGAGCCCACCAGGCTCTCCAGAAGGGGGGTATAATAGTAACATCAAGTGGCTGGACCACCCCCTCCTCATACAATGCCCTAGGTGAACTGGCCTCTCATGGCCCCTGCTGGACAGGCTGGGAAAACAACCCCAAATCTGGTCAACAAGTGGAAAATTGCATCTATCACTGTCAGAAATGCCCAGAATTGAGTGATAAGTGTCTCATTGGATCCAGAAGACCCAAAACTACTAAGAATGTGTACTCATCACCATGGGTTGCCTTAATGGCCCAACTGTAGGGTCCACCATATATGGACAGTGCATAATCTGATGATTTGAAGTAATAATAATACCTGCTGAACTGCATCAATCATCATCTGAATCATATGTCCATCATATAGTATCATCAATAACAGTATGTGGGACCATCAATCATCATCAATAAGCATACATGGCCTACATCATCACGGATCCCAAGAATGACCATAGTCAAACTAGGTGTGACTAGGTCAATATACAACCAAGGATAAATCATATCAATAGACTAAGACATGTTCCTCTAATCATACTCACAGCTTAACTTAAAGTATAACATCATTTAGTGGCATTTATCATGTTTGCATATTCCATTGTTATTTATATTTACTTGCACAATAACTTAAATGACAGACTCACCCATTGCACATGGTCTAACTGCTACCTAAGGATGAAGGTTAGGAACAAGGCTGGGCAAAGGGAATGACTTGCCTAAACTTAACTAAAAGACACTTTGGACTGGGAGAGGGGGAAGCTACACTCTGTGCTGGACAAATAACACGGGGAAGGGCTGTGCCTCAGAAATGGATAAGTTGTTTAGAGAGTGCTTATTCAACTTAGGCATCATGTCTACATCAAGTTGATCCAAGTTCATTAAGATCATTGAATTTCATTTCATGGCCTTTTTGGCGTACATAACCCTTTAGATTTTAGATGTGCGAAGAAGCACAACTAATTGCAGCTTGCATCTAGGGCATGTTTACATATATATAAGGTTAGCAATAATAGATATAACTTTTGATTAACATTTGCTTTTTGGACCTTTTTATACTCTTCGAGGAGTATTTTTAGCAGTTCATTGCTCTTGCCCTTTACTCACGTGTGTTAAGAAACACATTCTAGAGTTTACAGTTTCCATGGGCGAATTTATAAAGATTTCCAAGTAGTACATGAGCTTTCAGTTTTAGCCAGCAACATCTCAAGTGACTAAGGGGACTTCGACCAGTGCCAACCATCGGGACAACCGACCAGAATGATTTAGGCCTAGAATCCAACTCACCAAAGGCAAGTTCTGTCACCAACTCAGAGCCGAGACACTAAACAAACATGGATGCGATCCAACACAGAGGTAGTAATAGGGAAGTCCTCAGTTATCAAAGAGTCAAGAAAGACAAGTCAAAGGTGAAAGCCAAATTGGGAAGGTCATGGATGGATGGAGTCAATATTAAAGTGGTGCCTAAGTTAGCAGACAAATGATGTCAAGAAAGACCATATCTATGCAATGAGTGTATTAAACTGGTGAGTTTTGTCAAGCAACCTAAATGTGCAATTAGTATGTCCATTTTAATTTATAACATCATCAAGATATTTCATTTTCATTTTATAAAGAGTTTGCCACATTATGAATCATATACCAAGCTAATGCTGTGAAAATGACTTAAAGCAACAAGATAATAATCCATAATCAATGATTAGAAATCCATAGGTCATATCACATCATAATAATAATCATCATAAACCATCTGAAACACTGCTGCAATAACATCTCTAAGCACTGAACTGAAACTGTATGGAATAAAGGGTCACATCGGTCCTCAAATCTGAACTCCCAAGGCTCAGCCTTGGCACAAGGTCTAACATAAGTCTGATAAAATACACTGCTTTGATCATGAGTGATCCCAAAATATAAACTCATCATAACCATGCTCTGAATAATCCAAGCTTTGAAAAGTGCAGATATCTGCTAAGCAAGAACAGTAGCCCTGCTACTATGGTGTGATAACAGGAGCCGACGAGGCTGTTCCTAGCTGGCAGGGTGGAAAATCTACTTGGGCAGTTGAGTTTCGAGTTGCAGGAAGTTTGCAGGGACAAATCTAACTTACAAGGACAAACTATTAATATACAGGTATTTTCTTAGATTAGTACGTCAATTGTTTTATTCATTTCAAAAGAGTTTTAACTATATGTACATGTTGTAAGAATTCCACATAAAATAAACTAAATTGTATATCTCTAATCTACTATTATCAATTGTAGAAGAATGAGGAATGAGCAAAGATTATTTGGTTTATACCTGTCAGTCACTTAATTGATTTATTTGGTTTATACCTGTTTTACTCAATTTATGTGCCTGCATAGTGAACACGAACCTTAACCAGGACATAACAAAACATAACAGATGAAATGAAATGGACTAGAATGGAATAGGAAATTATATAGAACTATCTGTAGATTAGTATTGAGCTTTTAGGGACCAAGATAGGTCCCTACAATCCAAGCATCTATTTGAACTTTTCAAGCTTTTCTCTTTCAATTGCTTTGGTGAAGATGTTTGAAATTTGTTCACTTGTGGAATTATTTCTCAAATGAATAGTCTTGGCCTCTCCATGATATTGAATCAGATGGTACTTTGTAATGATGTGCTTAGTTCAATCATGGAATCTGGGATCTTTGGCCAACTTGATTGCAAAAGTATTGTTAACTAGTAGAGGAGTAGAATTCACTTGTTTCTCCTGCAAATCTTCAATTATCTTTTTGGGCCACAAAATATCCTTTGTTGCTTCTGTTGTAGCCACATATTTTTCCTATGTTGTGGAATCTATTGGAACAGACTGTTTGCATGATCTCTAGGAGACAGTTGCTGATACAAGACTCATGAGGTATCCTAAAGTAGACACTTCATACTCTTTCTCACCGTCAAAGCTTAAATCAGAATATCAAATCAGTGTGTAGTCATCCACCTTAGAGTATTTTAGTCTAGAGTCTTGAATCCCCTTTTAAGTATCTTAGAACTCTTTTTCCAGTAGATCAATGTGCTTAACAAGGGTTTTGCATAAACTTGGAAAGGATCTCAACAACAAATGAAATATTTGGTTTGGTGGTGGTAAGGTAGATAAGACACCCCATAAGTTGGCTATACTTGTGTGCATTTTCAAATTTGTTAATTTCTCCCAGATGTCACTACTCAATCTGGGAACCCTGAGATCTCAATGGCCTTGAGTCTCTATAAGCCAAACAAACCTTGCTTCTCTATGCCAGAGAAGATCATAAGTAAAACAACCTTATAACTTAAAGCACTAACAAATCTCTTAACAACTTTGACCAAATAATAAGCAATCACACAAATGAACTCACAAATTTATCCTTGAAACCCCAATGGGGAAAACCAACCTTGATGGGGCTTTCTTCTTTCTCGATCCCTGAGCATATAAGGAGAGAATAGTTACATACAAAAACTCAAAAGATACAATCGAACCTGACGGGTATAAAACCCTAGATTTGCAGCAGTAGCTACTACTGCTCTTGGGAAATGTGCCCCTGCTGTCTGTTCAGATATGGATCTCTATGAAGGTCCGTCTATTCCTGTCTCAGGATGTAGTGTCACCTCTCTATCACCTCTGCCTTGATCTGCTTTGTCAACGGAGACTAGATGCAATCTCACTCTGTAGAATGCGCCCCCTCTTCATGGGCAATGCACCCCTCTGTCTGTGAATTCACCACCCTCAAAATCTGATCTATCTCTGCTCAGATGCTCTCACTGGCCACAGTAAAGACTAATCTATGCCTCAGATCTGGGAAGGATTGATCAAATAATGCTGAAAACCATAAATCATCATCATAACCCTGCATCTGATGCATAGAACCATCATGTACATGTACATAGACCATATATCATCTATCTGTATCATCATAAGGTCTAATCATCTTATGTCCTGTGGTTGACCTTGGTCAAACTAGGTTTGACCAAGTCAACATGACCAAATATAACTCAAACTATCATCAGAAGCTGCTGCAAAGTGTCAAAGGTTAATGCATGCTCTACAACTCATTCAAATAGCAATTATAACAAAAAGTAATCATTACTGGCGATCTACCAACAAATATATAATGTCATTAATTATTATTATGACTCAGACTAGACTTTCAAGACCATACTCACTTCATAGTTGTGATCAATTTGCTAGTGAAAGGTGAAGGCTAAAAATAAACTGGCTAGGCCAAGGGATGACCAACTGACTCAACATTGTGACACTTTGGATATGGGAAAGGGAATACACACCATAGCATATACTGAATGAGCAACAACATAGGGAATGGCGGTGTCTCACAAATGGATAAGTTGTTCAAAGAGTATTTATTCACCTTTAACAGATGCACACAATCCATAATACAAATGAGGCCAGCAATCTTTTTGATATAGCATTTGAGTTCCATTGCTTTTGGGGCCTGAAGTTTCCATAGTCTTTGATCTATGTGTGTTTATGAACACATTGCATAGATTTACATTTATTTAGGCTTTTTGCTGTAGGTGTGTTTTTAAGGCACTTGTTTACCTGAGCACTTCTAGGTGTGTCACAGACAGCTTGTTTACCTAGGTATTTATATTTCACAATAGATATAACATTTTATTTCATAACCACTTTCATTTGGCTTGCCTTTCATTCATGTGTGTTTAGAAACACATTGCATGAACGGGCTTTTCATACAAGATATAACATTTCATTTTCCATACTTTGTATTGATGGCAGCACTAAAAGTTTCAGGTTTAGCCAACACAACTTTAGTGACTAGGGGGAATTCACAAGGAAATCCAACTCACCATAGGTAAGTTTTGTCACCAACTCAGAGCCGAGACACAATAAACAGGGAAGCTCATCCAATACAGAGGCTACAGTGGGGAAAAGTCCTCCATGCCACTAGTCCAGTAGTAAGTCAGGGTGATAGACTAAAAAGGTAGGTAATGGATGGATGAAGACAATGAATAATGGAGGCAACACTAGCAAGCCAAGGTATGGTGGAATGATCACCTCTATTCTGCCTAAGGAGGGTAAAACCAATGAGTATGAATAGTGAACTTCTAAGTCTGAGTAGGGACAATAGAATATATATAAAGATCAACCAGGTCCACATATCTATATGATCGCCAGATCATGACACTAAATGCTAAGACATGCCATAAGAATGAATATAAAATCAATATAACCACAACACCATGATATACCTGCTGAGTCATATACCTGAATGCTCATCCTCTGAACCATCATCTGTCCTCTGAAACTGCTACTGTAACTCTGGGCACTACTGACTGCTCTGTATAAATGGTATAATAGCAACATCGGTCATCTCTCTGAGTGTCCCGAGACTCGGTCATGGCATGGGGAATATATATACTGTCCAAAATCTGATAGTGATCCAATATAGATGCTCATCTCAGCATCTCAAGTGAAAGGAAACTGGCTGAATAGTGTACTGGAATCAGAAAAATAATGTATGGTAGCCCGGCTACTATATATGTGATAACAGGTTCTCAAGGGCGTCACCCAGATCTATAGTGCCATACATGCCAGAATTTGGCACATGACTCACAAGTTTGAAATTCTGCCGAGGAGCAAGGACTCTTAAGACCTCTCCGAAGCAGTGTTTGATTTTTGAGCCTCTTCTACAAAGTCCAAGGCAGTCGGGCAGCATGTTATCACACTGATTTTATATTCTTAAATACAGAAAACAAAAGGGAATCGATCTCTGGTGTTCTTAATTCAATGAATGGACAAATAACTTTTTACACAAGCAATTTGCAGACACAGAGAAAAGGTGCATCCTTGAAGGACAATTAATTGGGAGAAGTCTTCAAAAATAAATAATTTTTTTAAGACAACACCAATTTAAACTCAAATAAATCATCTCTTAAAATGTACCACCATACAGAGATATATCTTTGCTAATGTGAACTTACAGATGAGTAAACTTCATTGGACATAAATAGCTACATTCTATTGCAATCTTCAAAAGAATATCTCATTTTTTTATCAATCAAAGCACGTTGCACCAGATTGTTGAATTGTTTTGCAAGAGATCGCTGGACAAATGTGTTGGTCTCTGTGTCAGAACAGTTCACTGTCTATATGCATCATATTGTCGAAGACCGTCCTTTTCGGTCTGTCCTTAGACTACTCAGAGATCGCAAGGAACTCTTCAATATGACTCGAAAATTTTGATGCAAAAGTATTGAACCTTATTTCAACCAGGGCCAAGTACGTTGCCGCTCTCAAGATTATTGGAACTATTTAATTTTGAGATTGAATCGATCTCTAACTTGGTTTCGCTGTTATCTTTTGGCATCATCAAGTTCATTAATGCACGAAATATGAGCTTCCTTACCTTCGGCTAGACTAAAGGATAAATACTCCTATTAGAAGTAGTCAATTTTTATTTTTATCAACTTCCAGTAATTCCCCAAAAAGGTATTCACCTCATTAATTTAGCAGTCTATTAAACAATGATACCTAATGCATTATAATTGTCTGCATATTGCTATGGACTATTTAGTGTAATTACTTTTGGATTCGATCTAGCATTCACTTAATGTATAGAACTTACATTTAAATATTAGTCCTTAAATTCACACAAAATAAAATTGTTTGGAAAATTGAATTCCACTTAATACGCTGATTTGGGAGATTGTTTACCATTATCCGGAGGTATATTATTTGAAAGATTAATTTAATCAATATTGATTAAGCAATTATAATCATTATGACCTGCATCTGGCTTTCCATTATTAAAAGTATTGCCTAAAAATATACATCAAATTAATTTTGCTCCACACGGTAGATTTCACGGCTTTCCTTTAATCCCTAGTTAGTACTTACACTCATGTGGCAAATATTGTATTTATGAATAAAAGAAAACACTAAATTTTTTTATAACCATTTGTTTAGGATCACATAATTACAAGGCATAAAATGTATTAACGGATAAAGGTCTAAACAATAACCATAGATGTGAAAGTTTAAGATAGATTTTTTTTTTGAAATTTTGAAGTATTCAAAAATAAAGAAATTTTTTAAGACAACACCAAATTAAGCTCAAACGATCATCTCTTAAAATGTACCACCATACAGAATGAGATATCTTTGCTAATGTGAGCTTACAAACGAGCAAAGTTCATTGGACATAAATAGCTACATTATTTTGCAATCTTCAAAAGAATATCTCTTTTTTAGTAATTAAGCTATGCAGTTGGCAATAAAGCACAGCTTGTGTTTAAAAGTTTACCTTGGTATTTACATGTTCATAAACTGACACTGTAGAATGTGCTTCATCGGTGTATCTCTGGCTGCCACTGTTCTATGGGCTATTCTCCAAGGCTAAAAGGGGACTCATCGGTATATGTGGTTGCCACTTTTTTATGCATGTTCTCTGTGGGTAAATGCTAGTTGTTCCCCATTTAAGGATATAATTTCTCAAGTCCTTTCTTTTTCGCTTTCACCTATGGTTCCCGGTGTTATCATCGGATCCATTGTTGGGTCCTTCCCATCTGTGACTCTTCCTTTTCGATTTGTTCCATCTTAGGCTGTGGTCTAGGAGCCTTATATACACAATTATATTATTCAATTATTGTTTTGAGTGCTTCTTTGTCTCTGCTGTCGTAGGCCACTATCCGGTAGAGGGGAAAAAAGAAACAACTCGAGTGCTCCAAGCCCACTATCCGGTAGAGTAGACTCTAGTATTCTTTTCCGAGTTGAAGAGGGTCGATGCATTGCTCGGTGGATCCATGTATGTTTGGCTCTCACTTGAATGAGATTGCTTTCAGTTCCACTCCTTCTTGTGTTTGCGGTTGTATATAAAGAATGGGTGGACATCTGGAGCTTTGAGAGTTCACCCATCGGAATGAACATGGGGAGATGAACGAATGCAATTGACTGTCACTTGGATGGTGCAGGTTCATTCAGTCGGGCTCCGGTTCAATAGCACTCTGAGGCTTATCTCACCAAGCTCTAATGCATACTTCCTTGTGTCTTGTGCCTCAGCGCTTTATTTGATAGCACATTGGGGCTTATCTCACCAAACTCCGACTCATACTTCTTGTGCCTCGGAACTTTATTTGATAGCACCCCGCGGCTTATCTAGCCAAGATTCAAATCAGACTTCAATGTGCCTTCTGCTATTTATACCATCGGAGGTTTATGGATTATTCCTTCGATACTTATCAATGATTCCCCCGATGCTAGTTGAAGCATGCTTTAATTGGCAGGGAATTAGCTACCTCGTAGCTTTCTCTCTTGTTAAAATAAAAATAAAAGAGGGACAAAGAAATATAAAAGGGGAAAATGAGGAGTTCTTCTTCATTCTAAACTTTTGCATTTGAGAAAAAACCTTGGAGAGCTCCGTGAGCATTTTGGCTAGGGTTTGAGAAATCTTTGCTTATTTTGACTGGTTTCGGGGGTGAAAGATTCCTCCCTAGCTAGTGGAAAGAGGAGAAATCATTGCAGATTTCTCACTGTGCTACGTTGAATGGAGTCAATGGACGGATCATAGTACCAGTTTGCATTTCCATTGAAGATTTGGAAGAGTTCCTTGAGGGTTTATGCACAGTCAAGAGTGCACACCAGTCTGGAAGAATAGAGAAGAAAAGGGAATCGATTTTTCTTTAGAAGGGCGCACCTGTAGAGGGAATATTTCGGTGTTTATTTGCAGATCTGAGATCAAGGAGGACTCAGGGACTTGAGGAAGCATAAGAGAAGGAGAGGGTTGAATTCATTTACTGGGAGAATACTTCACCAAACCAAGATGAGTTCCATATCTCAGCCATCCTAGCATCTGGAAGGACGCAGACCTGTAGATGATGATGGTGGGAATGTTAGAAAGTTTATATCTACTGCTGGGTGCATTTTCCAAGGTCAGAACTTAGCTTGCAGCAATTTCCATAAAGTCTGGGTGTGTTAAAATCTGCTACAGAACATAGAGATGCATTTCCAAAATTTGTAGAAGAGGGGGCTACTTCATTTGCCAGCGTGGGGACATCTTCCCGAATATTTTGAAGCATATCTTTACCTTGGGACAGCGAGTTACTACTGCTGGTTATCATCTACAGTGAAAAGGACTTCATTTCAGATGTATTTGGGAGGTGCCAAGCTCTAAATCTACCCATGATAATACCAGGCATGTTTCAAGCTGTTTAATAATTTATATATCAGTCCCAGAATTAGATTGCTGCTCTTATATTCCATCTTATTATCTTCCTTTTATATGCATTTTTCTATTGTTAAATGAACAGACGCATTATGGTCGAGTAATGGAGAAATCATGACACACAAAACATTGAAAACAAGCATTAAACACACAAGAAAACATGAATCAGCAAACCCAGCTATAGATCTGCCATGTGTTTGACGAAAGTCCACACCGAGTGAAAGCAAAAAGAAACCCGCAGTTAAGTGGAAAATTTTAGCAGATTTGGGAAGGTACATTTCAATACATTTAGTAGTTAGTACAAACTTGGGTGCTTACTTCAACACCATTGTCATCCCCACCATATGTTGAATTCACTGCCATGGTGTAAAATGTGGGAAGAAAAACTAGCTTCTCAACAGGGGAGAAGCTGGCTGCATTGGGCTCTAGGAAGCACAATAGGAGTGAAGACTAATAGTACAAGATTTAATGCCAAAGCATGCACTATTCCTAATCTTCATACCCGCTCCAATAGTCCCATTCTTATCACTGTTTGAATTCATCTGACTATGGGCATATTCTCTAAACATGATATTCATCATTCCTTCATCCATGTTATGAGTATTTAATTTTTCTTCTCAAAGTTAGACACTCTTTGTCCACATGGCCTCATTAATTTTCAAGTTTGGGATTGCTAAAGCATTCAGTCTAATCCATGACCAGCAATTCAATATCGTAAGATGCTTTTTACAAATTTTTCTTTAGGGAGAACATGTTAGTTCAGACACTGAAGTTTATAGTCATAAAGAGATTTTAGATTTCAAGTTTTAGTGGCTTTACCTTTGAAGAAAAATTTCTTCTACGCTAATGTTTTGTTTGCAACTTAAAAATAAAAAATGTTATGATAGACTCTTAGATCAGCCCATATTGGAATTGGATCTAGTTACTCAAAAGTCAAAACTAAATTTGTAGTTTATCTGTATTTTTAAATAATTTATGTGTCTCTTCATAATTGGTTGCAGGCCTTTAAAAGGTTATATGAAGAAGTTGGGCTTGGATGGGTGTATGCCATCACAAAATACAAACCTGTTAGTTTTCTTCAAACTATTAGTTAAAGTTTATGTTGCAAAGTCTGAATATCGAGTGCATTATAGTAGATTATCTAAAAATTGTATTTTAATATTTTATTCTTGGTGGTTAATTGTAGTCCAATATTAAGTTAGTGTTCTTTTTGTTCATTTAAAAAAAATCATAGTAACCTATATGCATACTTCCATTTGAATGTAAACAAAGTGGCACATCGTACTTTGGAGAATGTGATTTATAAAGCTTATGTTACGAAGCATGACAAAATCTTCTTTAACATGAATATGGTTTTATAAGTTAATGAAATTGATATTGAATCTCGTTGTTATAAAAAACCACTACTTTCAAATGAAATTGATATTGAATCTCGCTGTTACCTAGATTCTTCTTAGTATGAGCAGTTAGGGCTTGGTCATCATCACTTCCCATCTTCTCTTCTCTTGCTACTAGTCGAGCTTCTTCTTGGGTGCATTCTTCCCGTAGTCTGCTGAAGGTGATCAAATTCTTCCTGGCACATATTCCTTGAATGAATGAGTTGCATGATCTTGGGAGACCATTCAAGGTGGTCATAATGATCTCTCCTTCTTCTACATTTTCTTCAACTGCTTCAAGTTGTTCCTTGATCTGAGAGACCTGTTATCACACAACTTATAGTTGTCCCTAATGGTATCCCATCTGGGATGGTAGAGGAGATGGACAACTAAAGAGGTGACCCAAGAGATGCCATGGTTCCCAATGCAAGCTGGGAGTCACGACAACCGAGGTACTCTTCACCTTAGGTCTAGACAAGTCAAGATCAAGGGGGAGACCCTATTAGCCAATCAACAGTGATTAGCCAAAGCAAAGGTTCCTAGGGAGATGTGAAAATGGAGTTACGGAAACCAATGCAAGCTGAGGTGGACCCAAGAGTTTAAGTGTGGCTGAAGAGGCTTAAGAAGTGACAAGTGTTTCAACCAATGAATGAGTTAGGCCACCTAGGGAGATCAAATAGATAGATCTAATACCATGAAATACACAAGTGGGACCCACTTCCTTAAAGTATGGAAATGACCCAAGTGGGACCCACAAGGTGAAGTTAAGAGTGATATGGTACTAAGGGGTGTTTGATGATGTGGATCTATGGATCCAAGGTTGATTAGGCAACACCCACATATGGGATCTAGCACGACACAATCCCCAAGGAGTGCGAATTGACCCAAGGAGACTAGTGCCTTAAGATGAAGGGGTAAATGGAGTCCAAAGTATGCCAAATTGTAGATCGGGATGGTCAAGGAAATTATCAAGGTGGGTTTTAAGTGGCATGCCCCAAGGTAGGCTAGATCTCCATAGATCTAAGGTTGAAAGTGCATCACCCAATAACCCAAGTGGGGCACAACCCTCAAAATAAGGAATGGGGCCCACAAGGAAAAAATCAAAGAAAAGGAAAAAATCAAAGAAGTGAAGCACTAGGGGTAGGTTATCAAGTGAGAGGAGTGCAAATCAAGTGGGATCTCACCTACCCATATCTTGGAAATAACAAAACTCACCCTCTCAAGGAGTGCGACCTCACCTAAGGAAGGCTAAGTGCCTTGGAAAGTGTGTCAAATGGAATCCAATCACCACCAAACTATAGATCCGAATTGCCTTGGATGCTATAGAGGTGGGTTTTCAATATCTTTCCAAAAAGCCAAGCTAGATCTAAGAAAAAGTAAAATGAGGGATTTGAATTTTAAGGGTTTGATGACCAATGAAGAAGAATGGATGGATCAAGGTACATACCTTGAAGAACTTACCTCAATTGCTTGTGGCCACTTTGTAAATTGATAGCATCACCTATGTGTATATTCAAGAGTGAGATCCAAGTGCTCCAAGCCAAAACGCCCTCCTCCAATGAAGCCAAACCGTCCTCCTCCTACAAGACAAGATCAAGTGAAACAAGCCAAGTAAAAAAATTATGAAAATGATGGAAAGATGTAACAGAAAGCATCAACTATGTCACAAAGATACAATATTGATACTCCTGTCACCAAGATCATCCCAAGAGAGAATATGTGGATCCCTCCAACAATAACCCTCTTCAAATCGTCCTCCTCTCCACCAATCCGGCCTCCCTGCAAGAAAACAAATGTGTAGCCCCAAGACCACAGTAATACATAGAAGAGATACTGTATATTCAAAGTGGAAAAGAATCCACAAGGCAAGAGAAGTATGCTCTACAAAGAAGTAATCTATTCCAATATTCAGGAACTGCAAATGTGATCTATACAATAGGGGGTCTCATCCTTATATAGGATAATAAAGACCAAAACCCTAGATCTCAAAACCACTTTACAATACAACAAGATGAGTGGTTGAGATTAAAAGATCTCATAATCTAATCAATGGCTAAGATGAGCCAATACATAATATCACATGGATCACTCAACATAAAGGTGACATCATAGCTAGGAGAGACCTCTGTCACCTGGTTCGAATTCGTGTTCGAGTTCGACGACCTTGAAGTTCGACAAAAAAACGGCAATGAAAATTTTAGTGATAAAATTCGGCATTAAATTCGAGAGAGTATTAAATTTGAAAATAAAAAATATATGAGATTTTTTAATAAAATTCAATATTCTAATTAAAAACATGATAAAAATGAAAATAAAAACATTAATATATCATTTGCTAACTCACTTTAACTATAAGGTAAAAAAAATAATAAAAGTGTATAAATTTTTTATATGTAACATTACACATTTAATAATATTTTATTTATAAAAACACTTTATATTTTAAAAAACCATATCAACATTAATCATAAATTAAAATTATTAAACATATATTTCAATTTTGAGTCATGTGTCGAGGAGTAACATGTGCGCGGGGGCGAGTGGTTCGACAGTGGAGAGTGGAGAGCAAGGACGAGGTGGTTCTACAGTGGTGACTGGAGAGCGAGGGCCAGGTGCACTGCATGAGCAAGAATGGAGGCATGCAGACTGGAGGATGAAGGCGAGATGCGCCACGCAAGCGACAATGGAGGTGTGTAGCACAAGAAATAAAGTTCGAGTCTCGTGTCTCGAGTTTGACAATGGAGGTAGCGTCCACGATAGCACTGGTGCAGTTGCTAGTAGAACCGGATTGTGGGCAACTAAAATCCTCGGGCGCAGACGACAAGCTAGGGTTTACAAATTCCATCGAATTTCAATGATTAAATTCGGCACACCATGAAATTCGTCGATTTTCGAATTTTAACCTTCAAATGCGCCGAATCCGGTGACACAGGGAGAGACTAAGTGAGGGTGACGTCATCCTCTAGAGGGGGCAAAAGTACATGGGCCCACCTCATATGACATGGACAAGACTCATGAAGCTCATGGTGGGTCTAGGAGGCTTCAATCCTTTCTAGCTCATCCCCATGGCACAATAATATAAAATAATATGTCCAAATAATACAAATGATCAAATCCTGTCCTCAAAATCTGTGAGAGACATGCAGTAAAAGGCCTCCTGTGGCCTCTGTGGACCCCACTGACTGATGATAACTGGCTGGAAGATGGGGGGTTCACCCTGGAAGATCTCTGTGAAGACCAAGTGCCAAAACCTTGCCTCAATTGCCCAAATCAAATTCCTCAGTGACCCTTTTATTCCATTTTTAATCTACTTCGGTAACTGTGAAGCTGCTGAAGCTTGAAACTGCCACCTAGGGCATTTGCGCTATCAAACTGAGCCCACCAGGCTTTCCATAGGGGGGTATAATGGTCACATCAAGTGGCTGGACCACCCCCTCCTCATACAGCACCCTAGGTGAACTGGCCTCTCATGGCCCCTGCTGGACAGGCTGGGAAAACAACCCCAAATCTGGTCAACAAGTGGAAAACTGCATTTATCACAGTCAGAAGTGCCCAGAACTGAATGATAATTGTCTCATTGGATCCAGAAGACCCAAATCTACTAAGAATGTGTACTCATACACCATGGGTTGACCTGAGGGGTCAACAATAGGGTCCACCATATCCGGACAGTGCATAATTTGATGATCTAGAATAAAAATAAAACCTGTTGAACTGCATCAATCACCATCTGAATCATATGTCCACCATATGGTACGATCAATAAGAGTATGTGGGACCTGTTATCACACAACTTGTAGTTGCCCCTAGAGGTATCCCATCCGGGACGGTAGAGGAGTTAGGCAACTAAAGAGGTGACCCAAGAGATGCCACGGTTCCCAATGCAGGTGGGAGTCATGTCAACCGAGGCACTCTTCGCTTTAGGTCAAAGTATAACTAGACCAAGGGGGAGACCTTATACCCCAATCACAGTTGATTGGACCCAAACAAAGGTTTCTAAGGGTAGGTAAGTAATGAGTTACGGAAACCAATGCAAGGCTAAGTGGACCTAAGGGATAAGGTATGGTTGAGGGAGGTGTAAGAGATTTGTTAATGTTTCAACCTATGTATGGCTTAGGCCACATGATGGGGTATGATAACTAGGTAAAGTACCATGTGTTTACACAAGTGGGTCTAGTTTCTTAGGAAGTGTGAAATGGTTATAGGTGGACCCACAAGGTGAAGTTAGGTGTGAGGATGGTACTATAGGTTAGATATAGACTAGATCTATGAGTTTGAGTTGGTTCTAGGAGTACCCATGTACTAGATCTAGGGTTTGACACGAATCCCAAGGAGTGCGACTTGCTTGGAGGAGGACTAGTGCCTTGTTGGATGGGCTAATGGAGTCAAGAAGTATGTCAAAGTGTAGATCGGGACACCTAGAAGCCAAGTCAAGTGGGTTGGATGAGATCCAATGGTTGGATCTTACTAGATCTAGGTTTTTAAGTGATTACCCAAAGTGGACCACAATCCCTTGAAACAAGGAATGCAACCCCCAAGGCGGATCGTGACAAAAAGACAGAATAGACCTAGGTTTCAAGGCATGGGGATTCCAAATCCACAAAAATCTCAAACACCCACCTCCTAGAAGTGGACAAACTCAGATTTTCAAGGGGGTGCGATTTGCTCAAGGAAGGCCCAAAATTGGGTTTTGGTGGACCAAATCAAGTCCAATGGCCACCAAAATGTAGATCCGGGATACTAGTACCCCGATCTATGTATGTTCAAAAGATCAAGTCAATCCAAGGGCTAGATCTTAGTAGATCTAAGTTTTAAGGTGCCAAGAAGATCAAAAGGGGGTTTTAACCCCTTAAAACATGGAGAGATGTCCACAAGGTAGTTTTCACCAAAGTAAAGATGTGGGTATAGGTTATCAAGTGTCTAGATTTCAAATCAAGTGGGATCTCACCTACCCATGTGCTAGATCTAACCCAACAAGCTTCTCTTAGGAAAATCGATTTAGGTTCAAGAGGGCTTTTTGCATTGAAAAGTGTGTCAATTTTTAGCCAATCACCACCAAACTATAGATCCAACTAGGGGTGGATCCTATAGAGGTGGGTTTTTAATATCTTTTCAATTGCAAGGCTAGATCTAAGTAGATCTAAGAAATACCAAAATTGGGGTTTTGATTAATTAGGGTTTTATGACCAATGAAGATAGAATGGATGAAAGAGGCACATACCTTGTAGATCTTACCTCAATTGCTTGTGGCCACCTTGCAAGTTGATAGCATTCTCCTATGTGTATATTCAAGAGTGAGATCTAAGTGCCTTAACCAAAACGTCCTTCTCCAAGATAGCCAAATCGTCCTCCTCCTACAAGACAAGATCAAAGAAACAAGTCAAGCAAGATGATTATGAAAATGGTAGAAAGATGTAATAGAAAGCATCAACTATGTCACGAAGATACAATAATGATACTCCCTGTCACAAGATCAACCCAAGAGAGAATATGTGGATCCCTCCAACAATAACCCTCATGAAGTCGCCCTCCTCTCTCCAATTCGACTTTCCTGTCAAAAGATTAGTAAAGGCACCAAAATCCACAATGATACATAGAAGAGATACTGTATATTCAATTTGCAAGAGAATCCACAATGCAAGAGAGATGTGCTCCACAAAAAATCTTCTATTTCAATATTCCAGAGCTCCAAAGGTCAGCTTTACAATGGGGGGTCTCCTCCTTATATAGGATAATAAAGACCAAAACCCTATACCACTCTACAATACTACATCAAATGAGTGGTTGAGATTATAAGATCTCATCATACAATCAATGGCTAGGATGAACCATAACATAATATCACTTGGATCACCCAATATAACAAAAGCGCCCTCACTAAATGGTACAATGGAGGTTGACCTCATCCCACTAGAGGGGTAAAAAGTACAATGATCCACCTCATGATGACTAGGACATGATAAAATAAGCACATGGTGGGGCTAGGAGGCATCAATCCTTACTAGCTCATCCCCAAGGCACAATAAAATAATAAAATATGTCCAATATAATAAAAATGACCAAAACTGTCCTCGGAATACATGACAGTCAAGCAGTAAATGTCCTCCTGTGATCAATCCGGGCATACCCACATGGTGAAAACTGACTGGAAGATAGTGATGCCACCCTGGAAGACCTCTGTGAAGACCAAATGCCAAAACCTTGCCTCAATTGCCCAAATCAATTTCCTCAGTGACCACTTTATCCCATTTTTTAACTGCCTCGGGAACTGTGAAAGTGCCAAAACTGCCTCCTAGGGTGCTAGCGCTGTCCATCTGAGCCCACCAGGCTCTCCGGAAGGGGGGGTAAATGGTAAAAACAAGTGGCTGGACCACCCCCTCCATCATCAGCGCCCTAGGTGAACTGGCCTCTCGGGGCCCCTGCTGCTCAGGCTCGGAAATCAGCCCCAAATCTGGTCACCAAGTGTAAAACTGCATCAATCACTGCCAGAAGTGCCCGGAACTGAAAGATAAGTGTCTCAATGGATCCAGAAGACCCAAATCCACTAGGAATGAGTACTCATACACCCTGGGTTGCCCTAATGGGCCTGCTGTAGGGTCCACCATATATGGACAATGTATAATCTGCTGATCTGAAGTAATAATAAACTTGCTGAACTGGATCAAACATCATCTGCATCATATGTCCATCAGATGATATCATCATCAAACATGTGGGCCCATAAATCATCATCAATAATCATCCATACATGGTCCACATCATCACGGATCCCAAGAATATATAATCAAGGATAAATCACATCAGTAGACTAAGACAATGCTTCTCTAATCATTCCCACAGCTAAGCTCAAAGTATAAATTCCATTCAGTGGCATTAATCAAGTTAACATATTCCGTTGTTATATAAAATTACTTGCACAATAGTTCAAATGACAAACTCACCCATTGGACATGGTCAAACTGCTAGTGAAGGATGAAGGCTAGGAGCAAGGTTGGGCCAAAGGTTTGACTTGTCTAACTTAACTCAAAAATACTTTGGACTGGGAGAAGGGGGAAGCTACAAACTCTGTGCTGGACAAAAAGAACACGGGGGATGGCTGTGTCTCACAAATGGATAAGTTGTTTAGAGAGTGCTTATTCAACTTAGGCATCATGTCTACATCAAGTTGATCCAGGTTCATTAGGATCATTCAATTTTATTCCATGGCCTTTTTGGCCTACATAACCCTTCGGATTTCAGATGTGCTGAGAAGCACAACTAGTTGCAGCTTGCATCCAGGGCATATTTTTCACATATTTATAAGGTCAGCAATTGTTTAGATATAACTTTTAAGAACCATTGCTTTTTGGACCTTTCTTATACTCTTCGAGGAGTATTTTTAGCTTTTCATTGCTCTTGCCCTTTTTTTTTGTTTCCATGGGCGAATTTTTTAGTTTCCATAGGTAGAACATGAGCTTTCAGTTTTAGCCAACAACATCTCAAGTGACTAGGGGGAGTTCGAGCCAATGCCAAACATCGGGACAACCGACCAGAATGATTTAGGCCTACAATCCAACTCACCAAAGGTAAGTTCTGTCACCAACTCAGAGCCGAGACACTAGATAAACAGGGATGCGGTCCAAACACAGAGGTAGAAAAATGGGGAAGTCCTCGGTATCAGAAAGTCAAATGAGACAAGTCAGGGCTTAAAGTCAAATAGGAAGGTCATGTATGGATGGAGACAAGTGAATATGGAGCCTACACTAGTAGACAATTGGTGTCGGGAAAGACCATATCTATGTAAGGTGAAAAACCAGTAAGTTTGTTAAATGACCTACATGTGCAAGCAATTGTCCATTTTATGATTTACAGTTCATTTTAAATAATTTGCCACATCAGGAATAATATACCAAGAACATGCTATGATCATGACTAAATCAACAAGATAATAATCCACAGTCGGTGAGAACATATCCATAGATCATACAACATCATCATAATAATAATCATCAAGTATCATCTGAAACACTGCTGTAATACATCTCTAGGCACTGAACTGAAACTGTAATGGGATAAGTGGTCACATCAGTCATCAAATCTGAACTCTCAAGGCTCAGCCTTGACACAACGTCATACATAAATCTGAATAATACACTGCTCTGATCATGAGTGATCCAAAATATATAGCCATGCTCTGGAATAATGGAAGCTCTGGAATGTGCAGATATCTGCTGTACAAGAATAGTAGCCCTGCTACTATGGTGTGATAACAGGACCATCGATCATCATCCATAAACATATATGGCCCACATCATCGCAGATCCCAAGAATGACCATAGTCAAACTAAGTTTGACTAGGTCAATATACAACCAAGGACAAATCATATCAATAGACTAAGACATGTTCCTCTAATCATTCTCACAGCCTAACTTAAAGTATAAACATCATTCATTGGCATTTATCATGTTTGCATATTCTATTGTTAGTTATATTTACTTGCACAATAGCTCAAATGACAGACTCACCCATTGGACATTGCCTAACTGCTAGCTAAGGATGAAGGCTAGGAACAAGGCTGGGCAAAGGGGATGACTTGCCTAAACTCAACTAAATGACACTTTGGACTGGGAGAGGGGGAGGCTACACTCTGTGCCGGACCAATAACACGGGGAAGGGCTGTGCCTCACAAATGGATAAGTTGTTTAGAGAGTGCTTATTCAACTTAGGCATCATGTCTACATAACCCTTTGGATTTCAGATGTGCTGAGAAGCACAACTAGTTGTAGCTTGCATCCAAGGCATGTTTACATATATATAAGGTCAACAATAATAGATATAACTTTTGAGTAGCATTTGCTTTTTGGACCTTTTTATACTCTTCGAGAAGTATTTTTAGCGTTTCATTGCTCTTGCCCTTTACTCACGTGTGTTAAGAAACACATTCTAGAGTTTACAGTTTCCATGGGCGAATTTATAAAGATTTCCAATAGGTAGGACATGAGCTTTCAGTTTTAGCCAACAACATCTCAAGTGACTAAGGGAACTTCGACCAGTGCCAAACATCCGGACAACCGACCAGAATGATTTAGGCCTAGAATCCAACTCACCAAAGGCAAGTTCTGTCACCAACTCAGAGCCGAGACACTAAACAAACATGGATGCGATCCAACACAAAGGTAGTAATAGGGAAGTCCTCAGTATCAAAGAGTCAAGAAAGATAAGTCAAAGGTGAAAGTCAAATCGGGAGGGTCATGGATGGATGGAGTCAAATGGATGTGGTGCCTAGGCTAGCAAACAAGAATGTTAAGGAAGACCATATCTATGCTCATAAGAGGGTAATACAACCAGTGAGTTTTGTCAGAAAACCTAAGTGTGCAAGTAATATGTCCATTTTATAAATTATAACATCATCAAGATAGTTCATTTTTATTTCAAATAGTTTGCCACATCATGATTCATATACCAAGCTAATGCTGTGAAAATGACCAAAGCAACAAGATAATAATCCATTGTCAATAATCAGAAGTCCATAGGTTATATAACATCATAACAATAATCATCCAAAATCATTTGAAACACTGCTGCAATAACATCATTGGGCACTGAACTGAAACTGTCTGGAATAAAGGGTCACATCGGTCATCAAATCTGAACTCTCAAGGCTCAGCCTTGGCACAAGGTCTAACATAAGTCTGATAAAATACACTGCTCTGATCATGAGTGATCCCAAAGCATAGGCTCATCATAGCCAAACTCTGTAAAAGCAAAGCTCCGGAATGTGCAGATATCTGCTCTGCAAGGATAGTAGCCCTGCTACTATGGTGTCATAACATTTGGCTCCTGCTGGGACAAGTGCTCTAAGGGAGAGAGCGCTTGAGAACCTCAGAATCTCTGGTCTCGAACTGCTCTGCATCAATCTTCAATCCAGCATCGCATCATCCTTGCTTTCAGCGTTTATTTTGCACCTGTATCTACGCTCATAGCCACTAGAATACCACATGAAGCATGTATGGGAGATATATAAAATAAAACTGAAAATGAAATCTACTCTAAAATAGAAACAGAAATGCATAAAAGAAATATTAATCTAACATGGCATATAAATTTTTTATTATTTTACTGTGCAGGAGGAAAATAAATCTTTTTCAGGCACCCACACTGAACTTAACTTGCACAGGAAACCAAAAAGAAAACTCAAAAGAACTAACCACTCTTCAATGCATGCAGGAGCTGAGACAGGCTTAGGAAGGAGCAAGACTCAACTCAATCAGCAACTCAGCAGGAAAACAGACTCAAACAATCAGAAAGAAAAGAAAAAAGGGCAATACTCACCACACAGAAAAAGAAAAAGCACACAAATCCTACTGCTCAAGTGAGCTTATTCGAAGGCCTACCTACCCTACTCTAACCAGGCAGCACAAATGCTAGGTAAAATCATAAATCCAATGCAACCATTCATCGAAAAGGTTAATGATTCTTTTTCGATTTTTGTTAATAAAACAAGGCAGGATTGGTTTAAAGATAAAGGAATTTGATAGCACAGTCTTCCTGGTTTGTTCAAAAATTGCAAAAGGGCTTGAATGGTGCAAAATGAAATCATGCCAAGGAGAAGACTGACTGATGCAAACATCCTCCATCAAAGAATCGATAGGATCATAAAAATTATGCAAGCTAAACTTCGAGATGGATGGAGGAAAAATATGTGATGAAAAATCTGACTTCTCTTGACTCATACTACTTTCTTTATTCACCTCTCTTATATATTCAATTTGTTTCTCCCTGGGACTGATGATCAAATAAAAACCAAATGGAGACAAATCAAAGCTTAAAAGACGAAAAATCAAAATCAAACCCACTTGATGCTCAAAAATGGAGAAAAGATGAAATTGATCTTTAAACACCTTTTCTAGCCACCAAGAATGATTGATAACTTGACAACAAGCATTTTGGTTCCAAAGTAACTGAAAAGGGAAATGAAGTGCTTTTTCTCCAAACATGTAATCATGCTTATACTTCCTATTGAAAATTTCCAAGGCAAGAGATCGACTAGAGCACCAACCCAAAGATGATTGAAAGAGTTGGGAAGGGAGGGTGGATTGCAAATATGAAAATTCTCCCAAATGGATAAACAAGTTTGACCTTGGATTTTCACAAAATGAAAGGCCTTTCAAAGTAGCACTAGGAATGACTTCAAGTTTTTGATTAAATCTAATATTAACAATCTGAGGACAAGATTGACCATAACTATCTAATTCTAAGGTTTTGATAAAGCTATCACGATTAAGGATGAACAAAGGAAAACCTAAAGACTCACTATAAGAAGTAGAACAAAGATTAGAGTATCTAGTGTGATTTATTAACTCATCCTCATCTTGAGATTGACCCTCTATTGATTCATCATTAAATTCGTATGAGGGTAAACGATCATTTTCATTTAATTGATCAGGGAGAAAATTAAAAGGCTCATTTATAATATCCTGATTATTTGCACAATGATCATGTGAAATCACTACTAAAGGATCTTGGTCAATGTCCCCACTTTCTTCTTCTTCAATAAGCTGATAAGGAATTGAATGATCAGTAAAGATAGAATGACTAATGAGTTCCTCTGAGGGAGGAACTTCAATAGACTTACTAATTAAAAGCTCAATTTCGGAAAATTCCTCAGGATCAGGACTAAAGCTACCTACCTAAAAAGAAATTTGAAAACTTATGATTTATACAATGATTATGGATTTGACTTTCAATTGACTCAAAAGTGGAAGACTTATCCTCAACAGGAATTGGGCAAGAGGGGTCATCTCCGGATGTTGACAACTCGCTTGATATTTGATTATTAATTGATTCAACAATAGGTTCGGAAAGGGGAAGGTTTTGATCTTGGATTTGATTTGAAGAATATATATCATTGGATTCACTTCCCCATTTTTCTAAGAAATTTTGTTCAAACATGTCATACCCAGAAATGCTATTGGGCTTCAAATTCAAGAACCAGAGCTCAGCTCTTTCTTTGAAAGATGAAGCCAATAGTTTCATACACACATCCTCATGGATTATGGATAAATCATTAAAAATTTCCCTAATAGTCTCAAGGTGCCTTTTAGCAGAGGTCTCATAACTTCCATCGAACTTAGGCAACCTTTCACGGGCTTAATGAGGATACCCAACAATTTTTGAGAAGTCAAAGACTTTTAATCGACCGAATGTTCTAGGCCGCTCAGCAGCAACCATGGATGGCAAATTTTTTATTTTTACTTTTTTTTAAAGAAAATCAAGAACCTAAATACAAAATGATGTATCCCATGGGTTCTAGATATAATGGGATCGATCACCAGTGGAGTCGCTTATGTGGAGTTGCCAGGCAGATTTTAATTCTTTTCTGCCAAAAGATATGTCGTTAGGATAGCGAGGAGAAAAGAGCGACAAATAGATGGTTATGTTTAGATTAAGGATAAAGATGATAACCATCTAGATTAATCCGGATGCGATAAGATATGCATTATGCATGGATATTCGCAGACACCTAAGGTAAGCCTCTACCTCCCCGACAACGGCGCCAAAAATGTTATCACAAAACTTGTAGTTGTCCCTAATGGTATCCCATCCGGGATGGTAGAGGAGATGGAGAACTAAAGAGGTGACCCAAGAGATGCCACGGTTCCCAATTCAAGCTGGGAGTCACGACAACCGAGGCACTCCACTTTAGGTGCAGACAAGTCAAGATCAATGGGTAGACCCTATTAGCCAATCAACAACGATTAGCCAAAGCAAAGGTTCCTAGGGAGATGTGAAAATGGAGTTACGGAAACCAATGCAAGCTTAGGTGGACCCAAGAGTTTAAGTGTGGTTGAATAGGTTTAAGAAGTGACAAGTGTTTCAACCAATGAATGAGTTAGGCCACCTAGGGAGATCAAATAGATAGATCTAGTACCATGAAATACACAAGTGGGACCCACTTCCTTAGAGTATGGAAATGACCCAAGTGGGACCCACAAGGTGAAGTTAAGAGTGATATGGCACGAAGGAGTGTTTGATGATGTGGATCTATGGATCCAAGGTTGATTAGGCAACACCCACATATGGGATCTAGCACATGACACAATCCCCAAGGAGTGCGCATTGACCCGAGGAGACTAGTGCCTTAAGATGAATGGGTAAATAAAGTCCAAAGTATGCCAAATTGTAGATCGGGATGGTCAAGGTAATTATCTAGGTGGGTTTTAAGTGGCATGCCCCAAGGTATGCTAGATCTCCATAGATCTAAGGTTGAAAGTGCATCACCCAATGACCCAAGTGGGGCACAACCCTCAAAATGAGGAATGGGGCCCACAAGGAAAAAATCAAAGAAGTGAAGCACTAGGGGTAGGTTATCAAGTGAGAGGAGTGCAAATCAAGTGGGATCTCACCTACCCATATCTTGGAAATAGCAAAACTTACCCTCCCAAGGAGTGCAACCTCACCTAATGAAGGCTAGGTGCCTTGGAAAGTGTGTCAAATGGACCCAATCACCACCAAACTATAGATCCGAATTGCCGTGGATGCTATAGAGGTGGGTTTTCAATATCTTTCAAAAAAGCCAAGCTAGATCCAAGTAAATCTAAGAACAAGTAAAATGAGGGTTTTGAATTTTTAAGGGTTTGATGACGAATGAAGAAGAATGGATGGATCAAGGTACATACCTTGAAGAACTTACCTCAATTGCTTGTGGCCACTTTGCAAATTGATAGCATTCCCCTATGTGTATATTCAAGAGTGAGATCCAAGTGCTCCAAGCCAAAACATCCTCCTCCAACGAAGCCAAACCGTCCTCCTCCTCCAAGACAAGATCAAGTGAAACAAGCCAAGTAAGAAAATTATGAAAATGATGGAAAGATGTAATAGAAAGCATCAACTATGTCACAAAGATACAATAATGATACTCCCTGTCACCAAGATCAACCCAAGAGAGAATATGTGGATCCCTCCAACAATAACCCTCTTCAAATCGTCCTCCTCTCCACCAATTTGGCCTCCCTGCAAGAAAACAAACGTGTAGCCCCAAGATCCACAATGATACATAGAAGAGATACTGTATATTCAAAGTGCAAAAGCATCCACAAGGCAAGAGAAGTATGCTCCACAAAGAAGTATTCTATTCCAATATTCAAGAGCTCCAAAGGTGAGCTATACAGTAGGGGGTCTCCTACTTTTATAGGATAATAAAGACCAAAATCGTAGATCTCAAAACCACTTTACAATACAACAAGATGAGTGGTTGAGATTAAAAGATCTCATAATCTAATCAATGGCTAAGATGAGCCAATACATAATATCACATGGATCACTCAACATAAAGGTGACGTCATTGCTAGGAGAGACTAAGTGAG
Organism: Larix kaempferi; assembly: GCA_027924585.1. Taxonomy (NCBI): domain Eukaryota; kingdom Viridiplantae; phylum Streptophyta; class Pinopsida; order Pinales; family Pinaceae; genus Larix; species Larix kaempferi. The sequence goes on along the minus strand of BSBM01000399.1, from coordinate 265,166 downwards.
GGTGACGTCATCCTCTAGAGGAAAAAAAGTACATGGGCCCACCTCATATGACATGGACAAGACTCATGAAGCTCATGGTGGGGCTAGGAGGCATCAATCCTTACTAGCTCATCCCCATGGCACAATAATATAAAATAATATGTCCAAATAATACAAATGATCAAATCTTATCCTCAAAATCTGTGAGAGACATGCAGTAAAAGGCCTCCTGTGGCCTCTGTGGACCCCACTGACTCATGATAACTGGCTGGAAGATGGGGGGTTCACCCTGGAATACCTTTGTGAAACCAAGCGCCAAAACCTTGCCTCAATTGCCCAAATCGAATTCCTCAGTGACCCTTTTATTCCTTTTTTAATCTGCCTCGGTAACTGTTAAGCTGCTGAAATTGCCACCTAAGGCACCTACGTTGTCAAACTGAGCCCACCGGGCTCTCCAGATGGGGGGTATAATGGTAACATAAAGTGGCTGGACCACCCCCTCCTCATATAGCCCCCTAGGTGAACTGGCCTCTCATGGCCCCTGCTGGACAGGCTAGGAAAACAACCCCAAATATGGTCAACAAGTGGAAAACTGCATCTATCACTATCAAAAGTGCCCAGAATTGAATGATAAGTGTTGTTGCCAACTAAGTTGTACTTGGTTGGATTATCAAGCGAGCGGGCAAAGTAGAACATGACACATGTTCAATTTTGGTGATTTGATGTCCAGCTGGCCTTTTAAAGGCCCCCGTTTTTAATTTTTTTCCACATGTCCATGGCCCTGCGGGGTTTGTAATAAAAACGTGCTAGCATGGTGTTTTGTAAAAGACTCGGTTCCTTAGGACTTTTTGGCCAAGTCAGGTATTCCAAGGAGTTTTTTCACCTATCTATTATGTTTTGCATCACTGCATTCCATAATTAATTGGTTTTTCTCCTGCTCCTCCAAAGCTGGAATGCCTGGGGAGGCTGACGGGCCTTAGGGAATTATTAGAGTCTATGGGTCAATGTATATGAACATGCTAAGCGTTAATTTTGAGTCATATGGACATGTCTAAGTCCCCCTAGGTGTTTTTTTTAATTTTCGGCAAGTTTTAATTTTTCCGTAAATTGGGCCATTTTTTAATGGTTCAATTAAAAAATTTGTAATTGGCCTATCTGGGGCGTCTGGAGGTATTTTTTGTCTTAGGGGTGCTCGTTTTCTAACTCAGAGCACCCCCTAAACCCCTAAACCCACTTTTCCTAATGTTTGGGTACTTCTACTTTGGTCAAAATCAAAAAAATCAAAAAATCCCAAAAAAGTCATAAAAAATTGAAAAAAGTGAAAAATGACTTAAAAAAATTATTAAATTTTTGGAGTTATGACAACTCTGATTTGGATCAGCATGTATTATGGAGCGTATTGGGCTGATTTGTCATGTTTTGGCAGCCCCATTTTGAGGAGAGAACCCATGCTAAATAGGAGGGGCGCATTTATCCAAGGGAGGGGCGCACTTGCTATTGTGGGCAGCCCATAAACTAAGGGAGGAGCAGCACTTTATGTGCTGATATGTTAGCACCTTTTGGGGCTGCCATGGGCAGCTAAAGATATGGGGATGGCAGCCCCATTCCCTCCACCATCCATGCCACGCTTTCCACCCATTTTTGGCAAGTGCGCCCTCCCTCCTTGATCATTTTCTCTATAAATTGAAGCTTGCTCTCCATTGTTCACTAGTGAGATTTGGAGCAGCCAACTTATGATTGTAATATTTTTGTCATTTTTGAAATAAAAGAAGACTTTGGAGGTCAGCTTGTGGTGTCTTGGTTACATGTGGATGAAGTATCTTGATCTCTTTTCCAAGATGACTTGTGCATAAGTCTTATTTTTCAAGGGTGTGGTTTGCTCATCTATGAGATAAGTTGTTGTCAAATTTGTTTATTTGTAGCAGCTTAGTTTCTTATGAGTATATATATCTACATTTAATCTTTGTTTGGTAAGATCTGTGATGTGCAGGTGTCTTCTTGAGTTGGCAAGAAGCAGGATCTTGTTTGTTTCCGCTTTTTACTAATTATTATTTGCAGATATAGTCCCTTCAAGCATCACTGAACCATCTTCAAAGCTTCGATTTTCAACAAGGATTTGTTCCATCTCTCTCTCTCTCATTTATAAAAAATTCAAATTTCCTGATTTACTAGTACTTTCTTTACAAAAAACTAGTTTAAAGTTGTCGAAATTTTTCAAATTTTTTCTAAAGAAGTATTAGATCTGATTGCAAAGTGTTATCTGGCTGCCATAGAGCTGATAATTTGCAGCCATTAAAAGGCTAGCAAAGATCCCAAGTAGACAAGCTCCATAGCTTGTTTTACTTGGTTATTTTTGTCATTTTTACTTAGTTTTTAAATTAGAAAATTTTGGGTTTTTTAGGAGGTGTTCCAAAGACACTCTTAAAGTGTTTTTGGGCATCTTGTTCTAATTATTGCTTGCTGGTTTGCAGCAGAAGATGAGCAGGTAGGAGGAAGTGCTGGCAAAATTTCGAGCATCCAGGCGATCCGGAACACATATTTCCATATTTGACAAAACCGGGCATGTTTTTCTATAATTTTGTAAGCCACCAAGTCACATTAAGTAGACTTGGGGCACTTCTCTTTATCATTGTACACATTTTAAACGAGAGCAAGTGGGCTAGCCAGCGCCCATACCCCATCCCCCCAGGGGTGGCCTGTGTCGTCTCATTTTCATGGCGTGATTGTTAGAGTAGTTTTATTTCTTGTTTTCGGCATTAAATAAAATCAATTAGGATTAAAATAAACCTTGTTGGTCCGTTTCACTAGCGGGCCACAAGTTCACTCACAACCTAGCTTTTCACATGTTTTTTACAAATTCATAACGCCCCCCTTGCTTTCCCGAAGTAGGGTTTTGTATGAGGGCTTGCCCGAAATGCATGCCTGAAAAGAGACTCTTGGGGTTATAAAAAGATAAAATTTGGGTTCTTAAAATTTTTATAAAAATATACCAAGGTCTTCTCCCGTATGCTCTGTGGCCAACTTGCAGCTTAGTCTGATCCAGTTGGTACACACCAGAAAGGAGTTGATGACTAGTAATAGGACTTAACACCACCCCAATAAAAAAACCCTTTTTGTGAAAATCCGGCACAACACGCAATTTGTTGTCGTGGGCAAATTTCCCAGAAGGCTTGGGATAAAACTGGATAGCGACCTCTTGGAAACCGTTAGGCTTGCCCTCGTTGGTATAGCATCTGAACACCTCCTCGAGACTCCGATCCAGCCTAAAGCCTGAGAGGGAAGCCACGCTTCAAATTTCCGGACATGTTCCCCCGTACCTTGCGTATATCGGGAACCCACATGCCTTAATAAAAAAGATCACCATCACATTAAATTTTAAAATAAACCAAGAACACTCCACAACATTTACTTTTCTGTTTATGCATTTGTTATTTGACTCCATAGCAAGGCACTGGTCCTGATGCAAATTTCATTTTATTATTGACTAGTATGCAAGTGAATGATGATTATATTTTAATGGGAGTAAATGATAAATGATGTTTTTATTTGAAAAAGGTATATGTTGTCTGTCTTGGTTGCAAAAGTATTTTTTCTAACTCCTAGATTAGAGGCTTTAGTTTCTTTTATTTTTTAGGGTCTACCCCCCTTGGCTTCGCTAGGAAAGCCTAGACGGAGGAGTCGAGTCCCAAGTGACAGCACTTGACTCTGACTTGCCCCCAAGGCCACACCAGCAGCTTGAAGACTTCTGCTGCGTTTTCCCAGGTGTGGAACCAGGCGGCAACATTTTGGCGCCGTTGCCGGGGATAAGTCTTTCTATTCCCGGAATACGACTTTTGAGTTTTCCTTTTGTTTTCGCTTTGTTTGATGTATGTAGTGAATTTTTTAAATTGACTAAGAACATCTGGCGACTCCACTGTCAACAAATCTACCAAGGCGTTTTACAAGAAGGAATCCTCAGAACTTGCTTCAGTTCTTTCCTGAGCCTGAAAAGGTCTATCATAGAAGGAAAAGCAAGTTATCTTCTCGAAAAACCCTTGAGGATCTTGGTTCTCAGTCAATTTCTGATATTCACCTTTTATTCACAGAAAATAATTTGAATAATCTTATTGTTGAAATGGCTGAGTTTGGTCCTTATGATTTTACTGCTATAGTTGGTTACCCTCATGATATCCCTGAAAAAGCCATTGATAAGTTGCCATCTTTTCAAGGAAATAATGCTATTAGTGCTAAATCCCATATAACTCGTTTTTGCCATTGTTTTGACAAGTGGTGCTTGGGTGCCAAGCATGAAGATGTAAAAATGAAGTTGTTTGCTTTATCTTTGGAAGAAAATGCTTATGAATGGTTTAACAAGTTGGAAGCTAACAAGTACAAGACCTACAAAGAAATTGAAACTGCTTTCTTGGCCAAATGGGGGGACATCAAAGAAGACCGCTACCTTCTAGCTGCCTTGACCAACACTAAGAAAAATGAAAATGAGACAATGGAAGAATTCAACAACAAATTCAATGAAATTGTGGGTAGACTTCATGCTGATATCAAGCCACCTGATAATTCCATCCTCATTTACTACATGGAAGCTTTTAGTGGGGAGTTGAAATATCAATTAGCTGATAAAGAACCTGCCGATCTAAAGAAGGCCATGGAATTGGCTGAGAAAATTGATAAGAACATGTTAAATTGTGGCAAGTCTCATCTTCCTGGTTTCACAAGGGCCAATGTTCCTATGAAGCAAAGCGAGAGTAAAGATAAAACCATTAGCACTGAGATCAAGGATCCTTCAAAGGAACCTTTGAAAGAAATTGCCCAACTCTTAAAAGAAGCTGTTTCAAATCAAGCCTCCAACATGACTGCCATACAGAACAGGTTGATCTCCATTGAAAGATCTCAAAACCACCAAGTCTCAAATCAGTATGTGCCTAAGCCCCAGTATGCTCCTAGGCCTCAATATCAGAGAAAAGTTCCATTTCAAGATCAGAGGACCCCAAATCCTTTGGAAACTGTAAATACTCTTTCAGAAGAAATTCCTCCCTTTTGTAGGGCATGTGATAGTTTCCATGAAGAGTCTACTTGTGCTATATTTAAATGGTCAATGGAACAGAATCCGTCAGAAGCCAGTAGCAGTGTCAGATTAGCAAGCGAGCCTGAAAACCAGCCTGAATATATCAATATTGTGGGTCAAACTCACCCAGTCTCTAAGGAAACTTGGGAACAAGCTAGATGTTACAGCCAGGACTTGAAAGATAAAGCTACCCTTAGATTTGGTGAGATGCCTCCACCAGAGAAGATTCTTGAGATGTCAAAGTTCAAAGGCCTAACATATCAAAGAAAGAACCATATTGGAACCTCAAACTCAAATCAGAATATCCCTAAGGTAACACCTTCTTCCAACTCTGAAAGTCTTCATGTCGATTTGGCTCAATGGTTATCTTCTGCAAAGATTCCTGTTCTTGTTACTGACCTTATCAAAATCCCAAGCTTGAAAGAAAATCTTATGAAAGTGATAGATTATCCTCAACATGAAAAAGGCAAGGCTCCTATGGACTCAGAGATAGTTAATCTTAACCAGACTAGAGAAGAACCTAACCATAAAGATGACCCGATTATTTTGCATAGTGTGGATCCTCATAAGGAAGACCACCCTCCTTTCTATGTCTCCTTGCTGGTAAATGATATGCTTGTGCACAATTGCATGTTGGATTCTGGTGCTTCTTCCAATGTTATGACCAAAAGGGTTATGGATCAATTAGGCTTAAAAACAACTAGACCCTATCACAATGTGTGTGCCATGGATTCAAGGGAAGTTGATACTATTGGTATAATTATAAATCTACCTGTTAGGTTGGCCAAGTATCCTGATGTCCATTTAACCATGGATGTCGTAGTAATTGATGTACCAGACAATTGGGAATGCTTTTATCTAGAAAGTGGGCTGCATCTTTAGGGGGAGACATAAGGATGGATTGGTCATATGCTACTATCCCTGCATCAGAACATACAACTGTTAAGCTATACAATGAACAAGCTAGAAAACTCCATGTTGAAGACCCACAGAATCTGGCTAATGAATTTGTGCATCAAACTGACAACTTTGGAAACTATTCTATATGTTCAAATTTCATAGCACCTTTTAAAGAAGCATCCAAAGATGAAAAGAAGGATGGGGTATGGAGGATGAGTTTTGATGGGGCATCTTCAAGATATGGAAAAGGAGCTGGAATTGTCATAACTTCTCCTTCTAAACAAACCTTCAAATTTGCTTTCAGACTTGAGTTTGATGCATCAAATAATGTGGCTGAGTATGAAGCCCTTTTGCAAGGGTTAGAAATCGCCAAAGATATGGGGATTAAGATTTTATCTATTAAAGGTGATTCTGACTTAGTGGTTTCCCAAGTTAAAAATGTATTTGCTTGCAAAAGTCAAAGGTTGAAACAGTATAGGAATGCTGTCTGGGATACTATGGAGTGGTTTGATGCTTTAAATATCATGGCAATTCCTAGAGAAGAAAACATTGAGGCAGATGAACTAGCTGTGGCAGCTTCTACACTTCAACCAACTGAGGAAATATTAAAGGGGAATGGGAAATTTGAAATCAACTTTAGACCTTTAATCCCTGACAACATAGATCATTGGCAAGTGTTTGATAGTGACAAGCAAATTCTCAACTTCATCCATAACCTTCAAGAATTTTCTGATTGTAAAATCACTTATAAGGAAGAAGGGAAAGAGTATCCTGAAGAAGAGGACCAACCTAGGAACAAAGTCCCCAAGGGCATCACCCGGTTAGAGCAGCTTTTTGACAGACAAGATGGCCATAAAAGAAAAAAGGGTTCAATAAAACCAGGGGAGTATATTGAAGTAAACATAGGAACTGAAAAGGAACCAAAGATGATAAAAATTGGAAAGGGAATATCTCAAGAAGAAAGAAAAGCCTTGATTGACTTAATCTATGAATATAGGGATATATTTGCTTTCAGCTATGATGAACTTAAGGCTTATCGTGATGATATTTTTCAACATACAATCCCTTTTAAACCAGGTATCAAGCCTTTTCGCCAAAAACTGAGACGAATAAACCCCAAATTGGCTCCTATGGTTTACAAAGAACTCCAAAAGATGTTGGCAGCAGGCATCATTACTCCAACAAGACATTCTTCTTGGTGTTCTAACTTGGTGGTGGTTAGAAAAAAGAATGGGGATATCAGATTGTGTATTGATTTTAGAAACTTGAACTGGGCATGCCTAAAAGATAACTATCCTTTGCCAAGCATGGACACTTTACTTCAGAAGGTGACTGGATCAGGCTTGATGTCTTTTCTTGATGGGTTTTCAGGATATAACCAAGTGCTAGTCAACAAAGAGGATCAACACAAAACTACTTTTACCACACCTTGGGGCACTTTCATGTACCTTAGAATGCCTTTTGGTCTTACTAATGCTGGTGCTACCTTTCAACGTGCTATGGATGTTGCTTTTAATGGATTGATTGGTAAAATTATTGAAATATATCAGGATGATTTAACAGTATATAGTAAGGAAAGATCAGATCATGTTGGCCATCTTAGAAAAGTTTTTGAGAGATGCAGAAAGTATGGCATATCTTTAAATCCAGCTAAATCTGTGCTTTGTGTTGATGAGGGCAAACTGTTAGGGCATGTTATCACTAAGGATGGTGTAAAAATTGATCCTGAAAGAGTTGAGGCCATTAAACGGGTTCCTATCCCCACCAATGTCAAAGCTCTCCAATCCTTCAATGGCCAGATTAATTTCATTAGAAGATTTATTCCAAATCTAGCTGAGCTAATGAAACCTTTACAACTCTTACTTAAAAAAGATGCTAAGTTTGAATGGAGTAAGCAAGGAAGAGAAGCTTTTGCAGGTATCAAGGATGCCATATCTAAAGCCCCTGTGTTGATAAGCCCTAATTATTCAAAAGAATTCCAAATTTTTTCCTTTGCTTCAGAGCATACTATTGCCGGAGTCCTGCTTCAGAAGAATGACCAAGGCCAAGAGCAACCCATAGCATTCTTTAGTAAAGCTTTACAAAATTCAGAGCTTAAATATACTATAATGGAGAAACAAGCTTATGCCCTTGTTAAGTCTTTGAAACATTTCAGGATATATATTGGGTATTCCAAGGTTGTGGGTTATGTTCCTCATACTGCTGTCAAAGATATATTAGCTCAACAGGATTGCCTTGGTATAAGGGGAAAATGGGTGTCCAAAATACAAGAGTATGACTTGGAGATAAAACCTACCAAGTTAATCAAAGGTCAAGGTCTTGCACGCATGATGACAGAAAGTAATGAGAAAGCTGTAGGAATGATTTGTCAAAATAATGAGTCAGCACCTATCATATCTGAAGAGCTTCAAAGATTAAGTCAAACTCAATGGTATTCCGAATAATAAAACCTGCTGAACTGCATCAATCACCATCTGAATCATATGTCCATCATATGGTACCATCAATAAGAGTATGTGGGACCATCAATCATCATCCATAAACATATATGGCCCACATCATCACAGATCCCAAGAATGACCATAGTCAAACTCAATATACAACCAAGGACAAATCATATCAATACACTAAGACATGTTCCTCTAATCATACTCATAGCCTAACTTAAAGTATAAACATCCTTCAGTGGCATTTATCATGTTTGCATATTCTTTTGTTATTTATATTTACTTGCACAATAGCTCAAATGACAGACTCACCCATTGGACATGGCCTAACTGCTAGCTAAGGACGAAGGCTAGGAACAAGGTTGGGCAAAGGGGATGAGTTGCCTAAACTTAACTAAATGACACTTTGGACTGGGAGAGGGTTGTTGATGTATTTGTAACTTCAGAAGATATTCACTTATATATTGTATGTATTACATTTGTAGTTTATTGTATCCCCAACGGAGATGTATTATTCCTCCGGTTGGAAGTTTCGTCATTTGTATTTGCAAGTATCGCAAGTTACATTATAAGTGTCGTAACTTATATTTGATGGGTTATTAGACCATCTTGGTGGGGTCGGCCCTGTATGAGTCATGTGGATGGGTTATTAGGCTTCCTTAGGAAGTCGACCCAGTTAGTGTTAAAGGCAGGTTAAGTTGTTGTATAAATAGAGAGTGTGTCTCTCTCATTTTATTCATTCATTGACTCAGTCATGCAACTCGCATAGTTGAGAGAGAGGAGTGCGCATAAGTGGAGGAGGAGTAGCTACTGAAGACATCTTGTTTTGGGGTTTGATCTTGGTGATCTTTGTATTGGTGCTCATTCTATCTCTGAGGAAGTTGCGGGGTTTTTCACCTTCTTGGTTTTCCCCGGTGAAATGCTTTGTGTCTCTTGTCTCTTATGTTTGATATGCTGTACATGTTGTTCTCTCAGTTAAGATCCTAGATCATATTGAATTAAATGATGAAAAACTAACATGGTATCAGATCTAGCCTGAAGGAAGGCATTGTATGGCATTTACGACACTTGTTGCACTTGCGACAAATTGGAAGCTAGGGCTTGATATAGTAAAAACTAGTCATCTTGGAACTTTCACTATAAATCAGTTTTGGCGAAGGTTCACGGTATGAATTTTTTACAGGCCGAATATCAGACACAGATGTACCCTGTGTAAAAATTTTAGCCTCAGATTCGTTGTACTTTGTGAGATATGATTCGTACAAGTTAGGGTTTCTGCCTCTTCTGGAATGCAGTCCTAAATAGGTGACCTAGGAACAAAGGTCATATCTCGGGCTAGGAAGCTCCAAATGAAATTCTGTAAAAATTGTCAGTTAGGGCACGGACTGTAGTTTCATAGGTCTGAGTTTCAGAGGCCGAAGTTGAAACAGTGACACGTGGCACTCCATACAAGTTCGCTATCCTATTTCATCCCATAAACAAGTCATGTTGCGATACTTGGCATATCTCTTTTATGGAGAATCCATTGAAGCTCAGATCTGTGGGGTTGGAAAGATGACAGGTTAGTCTACCACAGGCAGAAGTTTCAGACCCTGAGGATTCGAAATTTCAGAGATACATCAGAAATAATATGGCACATATTTCTGTCAAAACAGAATATGATTCTGAGCACTTTGATTTTTGGTTTGTCACTGCTACGGGAAATTAGCGCTTTTGACAGAAGTGGAATTTTGGAGTGCTCTCAGCACAGGATTTCTCTCCTCAGCAAAATCGAAATTTAGAGACCAAGATCAAAGTTTTTGGTTGGGTAGAACCCTGAGATCTATCAAACCCTAGTTCGGGTTTTGGACCAGAAAACCAGAAAACTAGAATTTGACAGAAGCTGTAGATCCGAAACTCGCAGGTCAATTTTTAGGGGTTAATTGTTGGAGTTTTTCAAAATCTGAGCACAGCAGCTTGCTCGCCTAAGTCATCTACATCTCCCTATCCAGACAGAAGTTTGAAATTCCAAGTTTGGATTTTTAGTGTTTCTCTGTCAAACCCTAGACAGCTCCAGATCCAGTTTCAACAAATCAAAGTGTATAGGATTGGGTTAATCCTAGAAGAGAATCAATTGGACACCTACATAAGTGAAGAAGTTCCAGTTCCAGAGGGAGATGAGGCTAAGGCCTTACATAAGAAGACTACAAGCAATCTGGACAGGTATGACTTGAGGAGATACAAGTATGTTTTGAAATCTGTTCATGATTAAGCTTGTCTTCATATTATTGAGGTTAGTACAATCTTGATTAATTTTAGACTTGTCTTATCACCTTAGTAAAAGTATGAATGCATGTGAATGATAGAAGACATTCATTGATTAGGGTTATGACACTTATGATTGTACTAATGCACTGTGGTGTTGTATGAGGATGATATTGTCCGTAACATGAAAGGTACATTAAGAAAGACAAATCACGTTCTAGATCAAGAACATATGACCATGGTGACATGAAGACAAAGACTCATCCATAGCCATTGATCACATAGAAGCTCTACTTACAAGGTATGTATAATTTGGTTCTACAATGCTTAACTTATGAGATATGCAGGTTACTAGCACAAGGTCTCTAAATCATTGAAGAGAACAAATAAGACATTGTTTGAGTATGTTAGGCATAACTCGCAAACATGATATGTTTTTCCTATATCAAGTTAGAATCCTACCTTGTGTTAGGGTTGCATATAAGTATACTTTCGTATGATTGATAATGATTATTCTTGAAGTTATAGGTTTGAATAATCATGGGTTTATGCATATTATGCTTCTTAGTTTGATTAATGATATGACAAACTAGAAGAGTCCAATGGTCAAATAAAAATATGCATGAGTAAAAGAAGTACTCCCTGACCTTGAATACTAACGCTTGTGATAAATTACCTGTGCATGAAATGATCATGACCATACATATTTAGAATCATAACATTTTGATATTATACTAATGCATGTATGATTATGTGTGAGATCTTGAGGATGACACAATGATGACACTAGTGCACACTTAAGCATGCATAGTGGTCCAGGATGGATATAAGTTCAAAGACAGATAATTCAGGAAGCAAAGATCAAGAGGGAGCACACTCTAGTAGTTCCTGCAAGGAAGCAAAGATCAAGAGGGAGCACACTCCAGTAGTTCTTGTAAGGAAGCAAAGATTGAGAGGGAGTCCACCCAACAACTAAACAAAGATAAGTATTTGAATTATCATTTCTTGTATATATGATTACTTAAATGATGTTGTTAAGTCATGTACATACTTATGTTCCTAGATTTAAGATGTATATTATGCATTTTAGAAAAGTTGCATTAATGAACAAGATACTACTAATATGCAAGTAATGGGTAAGTGGCTTATGGTACTATACAACATTCCATTGCTACTTATCTAGAATGAAACCTCTTTGCTGACATGTTGGAGTAGTGCACACTCTTAACAATGTTCTGGTAGAGATGGAAGGCATCTAGAAAGTTACGAGAGATGGATAAATGTTGTATCGAAGCATTCGCTAAGATAATTGCATGACTGTATGACATATTTCTTTATGTGTAAGAATTTGTTCTGAAATCTATGAGATGTTTCTAATCATGCAATTGAATTTGACTTGTAGGAAAGACCATGTACTATCACCTACAAAAGAAGGACAACGACATTTGTTCCAACAACGAAGTTCAAGAAAACTACCTATTGAAGATATTGAAGAATCTGAAGTTCCCAGGATTAGGGATGCAGAAATGGAAGGATGCCATGATCGAGGAGTACCAGTTGATCATGAAGAATGATGTTTGGGATGTGGTCCCGAGACCAGAAAGGAAGTCTGTTGTGACTTCCAAGTGGATCTACAAGATCAAGCATGCTACAGATGATAGCATAGAGAAATACAAGGCAAGATTTGTGGCTCGTGGCTTCTCCTAGAAAGAAGGGATAGATTATGAAGAAACTTTTGCACCTGTAGCCAGATACACTTCCAACAAAACAGTACTTGCTTTGGCTGCAATGATGAAGTGGAAGATACACCAGATGAATGTCAAGACAACTTTCTTGAATGGTGTAGTCGAAGAGGAAGTGTATGTGGAGCATCCACTCGGTTTTGAGACACATGACAGGGAGTCATATGTGTGCAAATTGAAGAAGGCCTTGTACGGTTTGAAACAAGCACCCAGGACATGGTACGACAGGATAGACAACTTCCTGTCTAGTTTGGGCTTTACCAAGAGTAAAGCAGATTCCAACCTTTACTACAAGGTTGAGGAAGGAAATCTAGTGATACTCCTATTGTATGTGGATGACCTGTTTGTGACAGATGAGGATAGATTGATTGCCGACACAAAGAGGAAGCTTGCTGCCGAGTTCGAGATGAAGGACTTGGGTATGATGCATTACTTTCTAGGTATGGAGGTGTGGCAGAGTGCAGATGGAATCTTCCTTGGACAAGAGAAGTATGCAGTAGAGATCCTGAAGCGGTTCGGGATGATGGACTGCAAGGCCATGGCCACACCTATGGCATCAAACCTGGAGCTATTGAGTGATGCTTCATCAGAGTTGGTTGATGCCACGATGTATCGTCAGATGATTGGGTCCTTGATGTACCTGACGAACACGAGACCAGATATTTGCTTTGTTGTGAACACTTTGAGCCAGTTCCTGACGGATCCTAGACATGTTCACTTGATTGCTGTAAAGTATATTCTGAGGTACCTGAAGGGTACGATTGATTATGGGCTCAAGTATGATGCGAATCAAAAGTTTAACCTGGAGGGTTATGGTTGATTCAGATTGGGCAGGCAGTGCCGCAAATAGGAAGAGCACTTCGGGGTGCTGCTTTAGTATAGGATCAGGTGTGATCTCTTGGTTTAGTAGGAAGCAATCCTGTGTAGCACTGAGTACAACCGAAGCAAAGTATGTCGCAGCTTGTTCGGCGAGTTGTGAGGCAGTATGGCTAAGGAAGCTACTGTCTGATTTGTTTGATCTCCAATTGGATGCTACTTGTATCTTCTGTGACAACCAGAGTTGTGTGAAGTTGTCTGAGAACCCGGTGTTCCATGACAAGTCGAAGCACATCGAGATCAAGTATCACTATATCAGGGATATGGTGCAGAGAGGAGCAGTGAAGCTCCAGTATGTTGCGACAGATGAGCAGATTGCAGATGTGTTGACCAAACCACTAGCTAGAGTGAAGTTCGAGTACCTCAGAGAGAGGCTCGGTGTTCTTCAGATAGAAGATACTTCGAGGAGGAAGTGATGGAACACATTTGCAGGATCCATTCCAAGCATGGTGGTAGGAGGATCCTTCCCATGGCTGTGGATGTAAGTGTTGTGTGATGAGCATCAGGACGATGCTCCGGATGATGTTCTATGATCAGGATGATCATGTGTGATGAGCATCAGGACGATGCTCTTGATGATGTGCACAAGATGATGTACTATATGATGATGATCAGGTTGATCATGTGATGATGATGTGCATCAGGATGATGTACTGTATGATGATGATGTGCATCAGGATGATGCACTGTATGATGATCAGTATGATCATGAGCATCAGGATGATGCTCCGTGCGAGGATGATCAGGTTGATCATGAGTATCAGGATGATACTTCGAGGCCATGGATATGTGGCAGGTTGTGCAGTAGCATATAATAGCTCCCTGGGAGATCCGATAGGTTAAGCAGTAAGCTCGTAATCAGTCATGTGATGCTCTTTTAAGGTTTTGCTTGTTCACTTGTAATCAATCCTGGAGATTCGTTAGGTTGTGCTAGTCACGTAAAAGTCCTGGGATGCTCTTTAGAGATCTTGCAGGTCGCAAGATGCTCTTTTAAGGTTTTGTGAAGTTCACATGTAATCAGTCTTGGAGATCCGATAGGTTGAGCAGTAAGCTCGTAATCAGTCCTGGGATGCTCTTTAGAGATCTTGCCGGTCGTGCTAGGCACATAAAGGATCCTGAGATGCTCTTTAAAGGTTTTGTGAAGGATGCATGTAATCAGTCCTGGGAGATCTTGCCTGTCGTGCTAAGGCACATAAAGGATCCTGGGATGCTCTTGTTAGGTTCTGTAGAGGCACATAATCAGTCCTGAGATTCCACCTCTATCAGGACGCTCGTAGAGATGATGAAGACGTACAGGAGGCTAGGCCTACATCTAGCATGAAAAAGGGCTAGCTCTGTAGAACTTCCTATGACGAGAAGAATTGAGAGATAGCACCAGTGATCGAGATGAAGAGTACAGCAGCAGTAACGATGATGCTCTGTGATCCAGTGATGATGATGCAGCTCTAGAATTGAAGACTTGTTCCTTTATGTATTGATGACCTGTGTCAAGAGAATACCTTCCTAGTTAAGAGGGAGTGTTGATGTATTTGTAACTTCGGAAGATATTCACTTGTATATTGTATGTATTACATTTGTACTTTATTGTATCCCCAACGAAGATGTATTATTCTTCCGGTTGGAAGTGTTGCAAGTTACATTGTAAGTGTCGTAACTTATATTTGATGGGTTATTAGACCACATTGGTGGGGTCGGCCCTGAATGAGTCATGTGGATGGGTTATTAGGCTTCCTTAGGAAGTCGGCCCAGTTAGGGTTAAAGGTAGGTTAAGTTGTTGTATAGATAGAGATTGTGTCTCTCTCATTTTATTCATTCATTCACTCACTCATCCAACTCGCATAGTTAAGAGAGCGGAGTCCGCATAAGTGGAGGAGGAGTAGCTGCTGAAGACATCTTGTTTTGGGGTTTGATCTTTGTGATATTTGTATTGGTGCTCATTCTATCTCTAAGGAAGTTGCAGGGTTTTTCACCTTCTTGGTTTTCCCCGGTGAAATGCTTTGTGTCTCTTGTCTCTTATGTTTGATATGTTGTACATGTTGTTCTCTCAGTTAAGATCCTAGGTCATATTGAATTAAATGATGAAAAACTAAGAAGGGGGAGGCTACACTCTGTGCCAGACAAATAACATGGGGAAGGGCTGTGCCTCACAAATGGGTAAGTTGTTTAGAGAGTGCTTATTCAACATAGGCATCATGTCTACATCAAGCTGATCCAAGTTCATTAGGATCATTCAATTTCATTTCATGGCCTTTTTGGCCTACATAACCGTTCGAATTTCAGATGTGCTGAGAAGCACAACTAGTTGCAGCTTGCATCCAGGGCATGTTTACATATATATAAGGTCAGCAATAATAGATATAACTTTTGAGTAACATTTGCTTTTTGAACCTTTTTATACTTTTCTAGTAGTATTTTTAGCGTTTCATTGCTCTTGCCCTTTACTCACGTGTGTTAAGAAACACATTCTAGAGTTTACAGTTTCCATGGGCGAATTTATAAAGATTTCCAATAGGTAGTACATGAGCTTTCAGTTTTAACCAACAACATCTCAAGTGACTAAGGGGATTTCGACCAGTGCCAAACATCGGGACAACCGACTAGAATGATTTAGGCCTAGAATCCAACTCACCAAAGGCAAGATCTGTCACCAACTCAGAGCCGAGACACTAAACAAACATGGATGCGATCCAACACAGAGGTAGTAATAGGGAAGTCCTCAGTATCAAAGAGTCAAGAAAGACAAGTCAAAGGTGAAAGTCAAATTGGGAGGGTCATGGATGGATGGAGTCAAATGGATGTGGTGCCTAGGCTAGCAAACAAGAATGTCAAGGAAGACCATATCTATGTTCATAAGAGGGTAATACAATCAGTGAGTTTTGTCAGAAAACCTAAGTGTGCAAGTAATATGTCCATTTTATAAATTATAACATCATCAAGATAGTTCATTTTTATTTCAAATAGTTTGCCACATCATGATTCATATACCAAGCTAATGCTGTGAAAATGACCAAAGCAACAAGATCATAATCCATAGTCAATAATCAGAAGTCCATAGGTTATATAACATCATAACAATAATCATCCAAAATCATTTGAAACACTGCTGCAATAACATCACTGGGCACTGAACTGAAACTGTATGGGATATAGGGTCACATTGGTCATCAAATCTGAACTCTCAAGGCTTAGCCTTGGCACAAGGTCTAACATAAGTCTGATAAAATACACTGCTCTAATCATGAGTGATCCCAAAACATAGGCTCATCATACCCAAACTCTGTAAAAGCAAAGCTTCGGAATGTGCAGATATCTACTTAGCAAGGATAGTAGCCCTGCTACTATGGTGTGATAACAAGACCCTTGTGAAGTAGGATTGCATGTACTCTGAGTTTAGGATCTTCACATTCTTGAGCTGGTTCCTTAATGTCATCTTCCGATTGATGTTCTTCCCTTCGAATAACTTCGTTAAAGCATTGAACATCTCCTTGGGTGTCTTCAAGGATGACACATGGGGAATGAGATGATCTTTAATGGAGTGTTCAATAATTCTCTTGGCCTTTACCAAGTTCTTCTTGTGGATAGCCTTTGCTTCATCTTCCTTTGGTGCTGGAACCTCTTCATTAACATATTTGTCCAAATCATTTTCTTCAAGGATAGGAGCAATCCTATACTTCCATGCTCGAAAGTTGTCAGCTCCCTCAAGCTTATTCTCAAGCTTGGTGTGGTGAGTCATTTTGAAATAAGAACCTCAAATGAAAATAGCAGAGATTTAGTTCTTACCAATTTGAGATGTCCAACCTGGTTTTGGAGCTGGCTGGCCTAGGGTTTGTTAGAGAAACCCTAATTTTCCAAAGTTGAAATTTTGAACTTTTGATTGGATAGAAAGATGCGCCTCCTCAAGGCGAGTTGAGAAATGTACTCCTTTTCCCAATTCTGTGGAATTGCAAAATAGTTGATGCCCTAGTTTTCCTCCCAGTAGTAGTGACAGGGCCAAAAATGAAAATTCTCGGTTTTGAATTCTGCTTTCACAGGAAGGCACCCTTCGAGGGAGAGTTTTCCGATGTACTCCTTTGTCTGGATTGATGGAGGAAAACCCCAAAAACGTCATGCCCTAGTTTTCTCCCATCACTAGTGTCTGGGTCAAAAATGAAAATTCTCCGAACTGAGTTCTGCTTCCTCCAAAAAATGCGCTCTCCTAGGGCGATTTAGCCTAGCCCTCTTTTTCTGATGATCTGTGGAGAGAAGACCTTGAACTAGGAAGCCCTAGTTTCCTGCTACTGCACAATGCCTTTTTTTCAAGTCAGCTTTGAACCCATGTTAGAGTTTGCACTTTAATTCAATTTAACTAGGATCTTTAACTGAAAGAATGACAAGCACAACAAAACACAATAGACACAATATTTTTCCTCAGGGAAACATAAAGGAGAAAACCCCGCAATTTCCTCAAACATAGATTCGTCACTAATACAATATCACAAAATGGAAAACCCAAAAATAAGAAGTCTTATGCAGCTATTTCTCTTTCTCCTCCAGCGAACTTGTCTTCTCTCTCTTGCTTATGTGAATTGAGTGAGTGAGTTGTGTATCCAAATGAGAGAGAAAAGCTCTCTATTTATACTTTATGTTTGGGTGAACTTTTTCCTAATTAGGTCGGCTTGACTAACTTGACTGGGCCGACTTGTCCTAGGGAGACTTAAAGATACATTTTATATTTGAATTTTGGGGAGCTATTGTCCCAACTTACAATGGAGGTTTTACCTCAATGACCTTGCATGACCAAACATAATAATGACATCCCTGAACGGATTAAAAACAGCTCCATCGGAGGTACAAGTAAATTACAATAATAATATTAATATAAAATACAAATGAATATCTTCCGAAGTTACATTTACAACAACACCATGTGGTGAGATTGAAGAGAAATGAAGCTAGTGGTGAATCATGTGATTACGGGACAAACCAACTCTTTGTTCCTCGTGTATTGTCTCATGAGTGAAAGAATATATATATATATATATATATATATATATATTGTAACACTCCAAGTTGAATCAATGACTTCCTTGATCCAAAATTTTTTTCCCATGTCCTCTAGCATCAAATCAATGCAATGGGCGACACAAGGAGTCCAAGACAAGCATGAATACCTTTCCATAAGCAACCTCCCAACAACAACATAATTATCAGTATTGTCAGTAATGACTTGGACAACATACTGCGGGCCTATCTCTTGGAATAATTTATCCAACAAATTACATAATAATTGTGCATATTTAACATATGCCGATGCATCAACAAATTTGATAAACATTTTCCCTTTAGGACAATTAACCAAGAAATTTAGAATAGAACTACCCTTCCCATTTGTCCACCCATTTGACATAACTTTGCATCCGGTGATCTCCCATGATTCTTTGAGCTCATCAAATCTCTAGTTGTAATCAATCTTCTCCCCTTGAAGGAGTTTCCCTCTCAAATCATTATAGGAAGGGCCCCTATACCATGGGCCAACAATAGCAATAACTTTAAACATGGAATGGTAGAAGGGGTTGTTCTCGGCAATGTTAAAAGGTACATCACCCTATAGAAAACTCAAAACATTTATCCATAAGCTTGTCGGTCTCCTACTTCTCCCTTGTTTTAATGAATTTGAATAGAAGATTTTGTTGGATTTTAGTATTATAGCAGTATAATTTTCATCTCTTTCAACATTAAATACACATAATCATGCACGAAAACATAAGAGACACAATAATGTACCCTGGGAAAGCCCAAACTCAGGAAAAACCTAGCAAGCCTTTCTTACTCAAAGAATTTGTACATAATACAACACACCAAATATATCAAATATAAGAGCAATCTCAAAAACAAAGATAGTCTTTTTCTGCTGCTGCTTTTTATCTCTCCTGCACACTAGATCAGATGTTTGAGCGAACTTGCTTGTTATGCAAATGAGGTAAATGTCATCTTTTATTTATACATGACATTGGAGTGATTTTTCCCAACTGGGCCGACCTGCCTCTTTTACAGAGCCAACCTGCCCTTTTACTGCCCCTTTTACTAGGCTGACCTACCCCTTTACTTCCCCTTTTACTGGGTCGACCTACTCCTTTACTGGGCCGACCTGTGTGAGGATACCTCACGCAACTACAACTCTCCCTCTTAGCTAGAGAGGTATCATCACGCTGGAACACATCTTAGCATCATCTTGATCGTCATGGCTTGTCTCGTACATCTCGTCATCATAAGAAAGGTCTTCATCACAACTCAGTCCGTCAAGAAGTGTCAATCTCCCTCTCTCTCCCTCTCAAGAGAGAGTCGCAGTTGCATCAATGTCTCATTGATGCTGTAATCATTAGCACTCCCTCTCAATGAGGGAGGCATTCTCATGAATACATCCTGAAGTATCAATATATTCTTCTTGCATTGGAGAGGTTGATCATAAGCCTGCATGAGCATCTAGGGACTAATTTCCCCATCCCGTCACAAGATGGTTGGGAGTAGTCACTGCCCCATTCTGAGTCATGAGTTGATGAGTGAGCAACTAGGGACTAATCTCCCCATCCCATCACAGGATGGCTGGGAGAAGGCATTGCCCTATTCTGAGCATTTAGGGACTAATCTCTCCACCCCACTTGGTGTCCGAGAGAAGGCACTGCCCCGTTCTGAGTCGTCTTCAGGACTAATCTCCCCACACCGTCACAGGATGTTCGAGAGAAGGCACTGTCCCACATGACCCACCCCTAGCCAAGTCACATAGCTAATACTGGGGAAATGCTCGATGCTCAACCTCTAGGAGGATAGTGTGTGCAACTGAGGACTAATCTTCCCACCCTGTCACAGGATGTCCAGAAGAAGGCATTGCCCTACACTGAGCTATTCTCCTCTAGCCAAGTCACATGGATAATACTAAGGAAATGCTTGATGCATCAACACTACTCATCAAGTGTCAGTTTCCCCACCTCGTCACAGGGTGGCTAAAAGCTAATACTACCCTGCCTCTAAACCATTCACCCCTAGCCAAGTCACATGGCTAATATTGGGGGAAATGTCTGCCTGATGCTGCAAACATCCGTCTTCAAGCTCATCACATCTCCCTTTGTGGTAGAGCGCCCTACTCCCTTTGCATCTGAGCATCCTGCTCCCTTTGTACTGAGCATCCTGCTCCCTTTGTATTTGAGCATCCTGCTCCCTTTGTGTCTGAGCATCTTGCTCCCTCTGCATCTAAGCACCTTACTTGCTTTGCACCTGAGCATCTTGCTCCTTTTGCATCCGAGCCCTTACTTGCTCTCAAATAGTCGAACTAGTGCATCAAAAATGGCCTTAGCAGTCTTTAACTTTGAGATGTGAGGTATCAAGTGGCCTTTCACAGAATCTGTCAAGATTATCTTGGCCATTGCTTCATTTTTCTTATGTTTAGATTTCTCTACATTAGTTGCTAGTTCGGAGATGTCTTCCTTTACATAATTCTTGATCTCATTTTCATCCAAGACAAGAAGTAACATGGTCTTCCATGATCTTGAGCTAGAGGCTCCATCTAATCTATCCTCTACTCTGACATTGGTCACCATCTTGACTGCAGGTAGGAACCTGATCAGAAACCCTAGCAAAAGATGGTCAAAAGTTGAAATTTGGAATTTGATAAAACTCAATCCATAGACTAATGCACCCTCCCAAGGTTAGTTGGATAGACCTCCTTTTATTCCAGATATGAGGTCATAACAACTTCCAATCTGAAACCCCAATTTCTGCAGTTTCTACAGAATTTAGGTTAAAAACTGAAAATTCTCAGAATGAAAATCTACTTCCACGGGAAGATGCGCCTTCCTATGGCAAGCTCAATAATGCTGAGAGTGAGCCTAATCTATGGATGGAAGATGATAAAACAAGAAACCCAAGTTTCCAGCAGTTGCGCAGCAGGAGCACGGAGGGGGCCCATAACCTGTTGGATTTTAGTATTATAGCAGTATAATTTTCATCTCTTTCAATTTTAACTACACATAATCATGCATGGAAACACAAGAGACACAATAGTTTACCCTAGGAAAAACCAAACTCGGGAAAAACCCAGCAAGCCTTTCTTACTTAGAGAATTTGTACATAATACAAGCACACCAAATATATGAGATATAAGAGCAATCTCAAAAATAAAGATAGACTTCTTCTGCTGCTGCTTTTTTATCTCTCCTGCGCACTAGATCGGATGCTTGAGCGGACTTGCTTGTTATATAAATGAGGTAGACGTCATTTTTTATTTATACATGACATTGGAGTGATTTTTCCCAACTGGGTTGACCTGCCTCTTTTACTGGGCCGACTTGCCCCTTTACTACCCCTTTTACTGGGCCGACCTACCCCTTTACTGCCCCTTTCACTGGGCCGACCTGCCCTTTACTGGGCCAACCTATGTGAGGATACTGTTATCACCAAACTTGTAGGTGCCCCTAGAGATAGATCCAAGATGGATGGCAGAAGGGATGGGCAACCAAAGAGGTGCAACCAAGATAGCCTCGACTCGCAATGGATGTTTGTCATGCCAATCGAGGCAATCTTCACTTTATGTCATCTAGCCCAAGACAACAAAGGGGGAGACCCTGATCTACTCCCGATAGGAGAGATTAGACAAAGACACCAGATCAAATCAAATGATGATGAAGTACGTAAGGTGTATGGTAAACTCTGGATCTATAAATGAAGTCACAAGGTAAGTAATAGGTTGGATCAAGGGGTTTAGACAATGTAGATTTGGTCCAACATGTTTATGCAAGTGACTTATGAGGTTTAGAATAAGATCCAAAATCAGGGTACTAGTCAATTGTGAGAAAATCCACTGCCTTGGGAACCGTGTCCAATGCAGGGTAGTTAAGGACTGAATTGGGGCTAACTAGTACCAAAAGTGAGCTTGATTGATTGATATGACAATGTCAAGGGGTTCAAGTAGCCAAAACAAGGATCACACCACAACCAACCCAACAATCCAGGAAAGTCGAATGGGCTTGGAGAAATATCAGTGCCTTGGGAAATGGGACAAATGGAGTCAGATGTCCACCAAATTGTAGATCTGGAATGTTGAGGTTTTGAGGTAGGTGGATCTAAAAGATTAGGATCATCCAATGGCTAGATCTCAGTAGATCTGAGATTTAAATGTACCACAAAGTGACCCAAGTGGGGTTCAACCCTCAAAATGAGGAATGGGGCCTGTTATCACACAACTTGTAGTTGCCCCTAGAGGTATCCCATCCGGGACGGTAGAGGAGTTAGGCAACTAAAGAGGTGACCTAAGAGGTGCCACGGTTCCCAATGCAGTTGGGAGTCACGTCAACCGAGGCGCTCTTCGCTTTAGGTCAAGGTGTAACTAGACCAAGGGGGAGACCCTATACCCCAATCACAGTTGATTGGATCCAAACAAAGGTTTCTAAGGGTAGGTAAATGATGAGTTACGGAAACCAATGCAAGGCTAAGTGGACCTAAGGGTTAAGAAATGGTTGAAGGTGGTGTAATGGATAATAAGTGTTTCAACCTATGTATGGTTTAGGCCACATGATGGGGTATGATTACTAGGTATAGTACCATGTGTTTACACAAGTGGGTCTAGTTTCTTGGGAAATGTGAAATGATTCTAGGTAGGCCCACAAGGTGAAGTTAGGTGTGAGATTGGTACTATAGGTTAGATTTAGGCTAGATCTATAAGTTGGAGTTGGTTCTAGGATTACCCATGTATTAGATCTAGGGTTTGACACTAATCCCAAGGAGTGCGCCTTGCTTGGAGAAGGACTAGTGCCTTGTTGGATGGGCTAATGGGGTCAAAAAGTATGTCAAAGTGTAGATCGGGACACCTAGAAGCCAAGTCAAGTGGGTTGAATGAGATCCAATGGTTGGATCTTACTAGATCTAGGTTTTTAAGTGATGACCAAAAGTGGACCACAATCCCTTAAAACGAGGAATGCAATCCCCAAGGCGGATCTTGACGAAAGGACAGTATAGACCTAGGTTTCAAGGCATGGGCATTCCAAATCCACAAAAATCTCCAACACCCACTTCCTAGAAGTGGACCAACTCAAAAAATTAAGGGGGTGCGACTTGCTCAAGGAGGGTCCAAAAACGGGTTTTGGTGGACCAAATCAAGTCCAATGGCCACCAAAATGTAGATCCGGGATGTTAGTACCCCGATCTATGTTCCTTCAAAGTTTCAAGTGAATCCAATGGCTAGATCTTAGTAGATCTAAGTTTTAAGATGCTAAGAAAGTCAAAAGGGGGTTTCAACCCCTTAAAACATGGAGAGATGTCCACAAGGTAGATTTCACCAAAGTAAAGACGTGGGTATAGGTTATCAAGTGTCTAGATTTCAAATCAAGTGGGATCTCACCTACCCATGTGCTAGATCTAACCCAACAAGCTTCTCTTAGGAAAATCGATTTAGGCTCAAGAAGGCTTTTTGCATTGAAAAGTGTGTCAATTTTTTGCCAATCACCACCAAACTATAGATCCAACTAGGGGTGGATCCTATAGAGGTGGGTTTTTAATGTCTTTTCAATTGCAAGGCTAGACCTAAGTAGATCTAAAAAAAATTCCAAAAACAAGGGTTTTAATTTGATTAGGGTTTTTGTGATCTAGAAATTATGGAAGATTCAAGGAAGAGAAGATCATACCTCTTGGAACATACCTGGATGAAGAGATGAATGTTAGTTGAGACGAGGATTACTTTGCCAAAGATCAAATGGAGAATTGTTGAAGCCCTCTTGCCAAATCGATTTTTCCAAGCCACATGTGATTCCTTTTAACCTGTCAAGCCAAGGAGCAAAGCATCAATTAGTTTAACAAATTGAAGGTAGATACAAGCAAGAGAAAGAAAAACGTAGAATAGTTGACACAAAGGCAAAACTACTCCCTGTCAAACCCAAAACGACTTCTTCCAAGCTTGAAGGGCAAGCCTCCCCACCAATTCGCACTTGTCAAAGTCGCCCTCTCAACCTGCAAATAAAGTATGGCAAATATGCAAGATAGCTACAATAGATCCTCCAGTGCAATGGACAATAGCATTTACAATCGAAACAACCAACATCCACTCCAATCCAAGCATGTACTCCAAAAGATAGAAATTTTATTCCAAGAGCCAAGAGCCAAAAATCTCTAGATGAATTTTTACAATGAGAGGCTCCCTCCTTAAATAGGATGGGGAGAGAGTACAATCA
The DNA here is from genome assembly GCA_027924585.1 of Larix kaempferi. Taxonomy (NCBI): domain Eukaryota; kingdom Viridiplantae; phylum Streptophyta; class Pinopsida; order Pinales; family Pinaceae; genus Larix; species Larix kaempferi. The sequence goes on along the minus strand of BSBM01000399.1, from coordinate 240,721 downwards.
TAACCACTTTTTACATGAGTGGCTAAGATTAAAAGATCTCAAGATCTAATCAATGGCTAACAATAAATCATAACCATATATCACATGGATCACCCATATAATGATAGCGCCCCCACTAAAAAGGTACAATAAGGGGTGACGTCATCCACAAGAGAAAATATAAGCATCAAAATCCACCTCATGGTGACTAGGACATAACAATATAAGCTCATGGTGGGGCTAGGAGGTTTTAATCCTTACTAGCTCATCCCCAAGGCACAATAAAAATAATAAAATATGTCCAATATAATAAAAATGACCAAAACTGTCCTCAGAATCCATGACAGTCAAGCAGTAAATCTCCTCCTGTGATCAATCCGGGCATACCCACATGGTGAAAACTGACTGGAAGGTAGTGATGCCATCCTGGAAGACCTCTGTGAAAACCAAATGCCAAAACCTTGCCTCAATTGCCCAAATCGATTTCTTCAGTGACCACTTTATCCCATTTTTTAACTGCCTCGGGAACTGTGAAAGTGCCAAAACTGCCTCCTAGGGTGCTAGCGCTGTCCATCTGAGCCCACCAGGCTCTCCGGAAGGGGGGATAAATGGTAATAACAAGTGGCTGGACCACCCCCTCCATCATCAGCGCCCTAGGTGAATTGGCCTCTCGGGGCCCCTGCTGCTCAGGCTGGGAAATCAGCCCCAAATCTGGTCAACAAGTGTAAAACTGCATCAATCACTGTCAGAAGTGCCCGGAACTGAAAGATAAGTGTCTCAATGGATCCAGAAGACCCAACTCCACTAGGAATGAGTACTCATACACCCTGGGTTGCCCTAATGGGCCAGCTGTAGGGTCCACCATATATGGACAATGTATAATCTGCTGATCTGAAATAATAAAAACCTGCTGAACTAGATCAAACATCATCTGCATCATATGTCCATCATATGATATCATCATCAAACATGTGGGACCATGAATCATCATCAATAATCATCCATACATGGTCCACATCATCACGGATCCCAAGAATATATAATCAAGGATAAATCACATCAGTAGATTAAGACAATGTTTCTCTAATCATTCCCACAGCTAAGCTCAAAGTATAAAATTCCATTCAGTGGCATTAATCATGTTAACATATTCCGTGGTTATATAAAATTACTTGCACAATAGTTCAAATGACAAACTCACCCATTGGACATGGTCAAACTGCTAGTGAAGGATGAAGGCTAGGAGCAAGGTTGGGTCAAGGGTTTGACTTGTTTAACTTAACTCAAAAATACTTTGGACTGGGAGAAGGGGGGAAGCTACAAACTCTGTGCTGGACAAAAATAAACACGGGGGATGGCTGTGCCTCACAAATGGATAAGTTGTTTAGAGAGTGCTTATTCAACTTAGGCATCATGTCTACATCAAGTTGATCCAGGTTCATTAGGATCATTCAATTTTATTTCCATGGCCTTTTTGGCCTACATAACCCTTCGGATTTCAGATGTGCTGAGAAGCACAACTAGTTGCAGCTTGCATCCAGGGCATGTTTTTCACATATTTATAAGGTCAGCAATTGTTTAGATATAGCTTTTAAGAACTATTGCTTTTTGGACCTTTCTTATACTCTTCGAGGAGTATTTTTAGCTTTTCATTGCTCTTGCCCTTTTTTGTTTCCATGGGCGAATTTTTCAAGTTTCCATAGGTAGAACATGAGCTTTCAGTTTTAGCCAACAACATCTCAAGTGACTAGGGGGAGTTCGAGCCAATGCCAAACATCGGGACAACCGACCAGAATGATTTAGGCCTACAATCCAACTCACCAAAGGCAAGTTTTGTCACCAACTCAGAGCCGAGACACTGAATAACAGGGATGCGGTCCAAACACAGAGGTAGAAAAATGGGGAAGTCCTCAGTATCAGAAAGTCAAATGAGACAAGTCAGGGTTTAAAGTCAAACAGGAAGGTCATGTATGGATGGAGACAAGTGAATATGGAGCCTACACTAGTAGACAACTGGTGTCGGGGAAAGACCATGTCTATGTAAGGTGAAATACCAGTAAGTTTTGTTAAATGACCTAAAAGTGCAAGCAATTGTCCATTTTATGATTTACAGTTCATTTTAAATAGTTTGCCACATCAGGAATAATATACCAAGCACATGCCATGATCATGACTAAATCAACAAGATAATAATCCACAGTCGGTGAGAACATATCCATAGATCATACAACATCATCATAATAATCATCATCATGCATCATCTGAAACACTGCTGCAATATATCTCTAGGCACTAAACTGAAACTGTAATGGGATAAGTGGTCACATCAGTCATCAAATCTGAACTCTCAAGGCTCAGCCTTGACAGAAGGTCATAAAATCTGAATAATGTACTGCTCTGATCATGAGTGATCCAAAATATATAGCCATGCTCTGGAAAAATGTAGGCTCTGGAATAAATGCAGATATCTGCTGTACAAGAATAGTAGCCCCACTACTATGGTGTGATAACAGGGCCCACAAGGTGAAAATCATTGAAGTGACACACTAGGGGTAGGTTATTGAATGTGTAGATGAAGGATCAAGTGGGATCTCACCTACCTAGGTGCTAGATCCTAGCAAACTCACCTCTCCCAGGAAGTGCGACCTCCCTTGGAGAAGCTTTTTTGCCTTGGGAAATGGGTCAAATGATTGCCAATTCACACCAAACTATAGATCCGAATCGCCGTAGATGCTATAGAGGTGGGTTTTAAATTTTATACCCAAAAGCCAAGTGGATCTTTCTAGATCTGAGAAAATGTAAAATGAGGGTTTGAAGCATTTAGACAAATGGATAGATGATGGAAAGAGAAATTACCTTGAGATCATACTTGAGTGATGGAATGAAATGCCTTGTTGTTGAGGAAGACTCCTGCAGAGATCAAATGAGAAATTGTTGAATTTGCTTGCCAAAATGATGCCCTAGCCCACAAGTGCGACCTCCTCTACCTGTCAAACCAAGGAAAGTCGATTCAATTAGTCAGATCAAGTATGGGGGAAATACAAGAGAAATGCAATGATAACATGAAATAGAAGGTCTTGGGACAGTAATACTCCCTGTTACCAACGAACAAACCCAAGGAAGAAGTAGGGAGGGTCCTCCCCTACCAATACGTTCTCCTCAAATGAATTCGGCCTCCACCTGTAGATGCAAAAACGTGGTACAAAAATATAGCAAGACAAAATCTCCAAGAACCCAGTGCAAAGGAAGAATCAACGAACAAACTCCAAAAGCATTCACCACAACACAACAGATAGATGCAATAATAATTTTCTATTCCAATAATCTAGAGCCAAGAGTCTCCTTTACAATGAGAAGCTCTCTCCTTTAAATAGAATGGAGAGGCCACAATCCTAACCACTTTTTGAATGAGTGGCTAAGATTAAAAGATCAAAAGATCTAATCAATGGTTGAGATGAGCTCAATAATACAATACATGGATCAATAATAAAATATAACAATAAGTGGACAAACTCACCCTAGGAGAGGGGATCCCACCAAATCATAATGATAAAACATAAGAAATAGCACATGGTGGGTCCAAGGGGTAATTTCTAACACCCTTGGTCAATCCCCATGCCACAATATCCAAAAATAATCATGATAGGCACCAAATTGTGCCTCTGTGGGAAAGTCGTGAGCCTTAGGAGGCTCCAGAAATCATCAAAAAATGCCATAAGTGATGGATGTGGGTCTCGATGAAGCTGAAACTGTTGGAGAAGGTGTGGAAGACATCCCACTCATCATCACTGATCATCCCATGCCATAACCTTGCCTCAGTAGCCCAAATCGAAATCCTTTGTAGCCATTTTTACCATTTCTGGACTGCCTAGGGAAGTGTGAAACTACCCAAACTGCCACCTGGAGTGCCTGGCTCCAAAAATAAAAATCACCAAACTGTTTGGGAGGGGGGTAATATGGTAATAACAAGTGGCTGGACCACCCCCTCCAAAAATAGCGCTCTAGGTGAACCAATCATATCTCTGCTCTGCTCTGACAGGGCCTCCGACAAGCCAAAACTACACTAGGATAGCCATCTGAGGCTAAAAATTACCGTAATTGCCTGGAATTGAAAATAGACTATCTCATTGGACTCAGAAGGTCCAAATCCATCTAAAGTGTGTACTCATACACCATATAGTCCTCTGCATGGTCCAAAATAAATACTCATCATATCCGACAGACCAAATAATATTAATCTGTAAAAGTGCCTAAAAGCACAAATCATCATCATAAGCCTGAAACCACTGCATAAGCCCACCATGGTGACCTGTACCAGACCATATATCATCTATCTGTAACATCTGAGGTTTGCCACTCCATGTCCTGTGGTTGACTTCTGGTCAAACTGGGTTTGACCAAGTCAACGTGACCAAAATATGACTCAAATTGTCATCAAGCTGCTGCAAAGTGTCAAAGGTTAAAACATGCTTTACAATCCATTCACATAGCAATTATAACAAATAGCAATCATTACTGACGATCTAAATCCAAATATAATAGGTCATTAATTATTATTTATTACTCAGACAAGACTTTCAAGGTCATACTCACTTCATAATTGTGATCAATTTGCTAGTGAAGAGTGAAGGCTAAGAATAACATGGCTAGGTCAAGGGATGACTTACTGACTTAACACTGTGACACTTTGGAAATGGATCAGGGAATGCACACCATAGCATATAGTGGACAAGCAATAACACATGGAATGGCGGTGTCTCACAAATGGGTAAGTTGTTCAAAGAGTGTTTATTCACCTTCACTGATGCGCACAATCCATAATACAAATGAGGCCAGCAATCTTTTTGATATAGAGTTTATGTTCCATTGCTTTTTGGGCCTAGAGTTTCCATAGCCTTTGATCTATGTGTGTTTACAAACACATTGCATAGTTTTACATTTCATGAGGCTTCTTGCTGCAGGTGTGTTTTTTAAGGCACTTGTTTACCTGAGCACTTCTAGGTGTGTCACAGACAGCTTGTTTACCTATGTATTTACATTTCACAAAAGATATAACATTTGATATTTCATAGCCATTTTCATTTGGTTTGCCTTTCATTCATGTGTGTTAAGAAACACATTGCATGAATGGGATTTTCATACAAGATACGACATTTAATTTCCATACTTTGTATTCATGGCAGCACTAAAAGTTTCAGGTTTAGCCAACAACATCTTTAGTGACTAGGGGGACTAAGCCAACTCACCAAAGGTAAGTTTTGTCACCAACTCAGAGCTGAGACACAAATAAACAGGGAAGCTTATCTAATATAGAGGCTATAGTGGGGGAAGGTCCTCCATGCCACTATTCAAGTAGTAAATCAAGGTAATGAACAAACTGGGTAAGTCATGGATGGATGAAGATAGTGAATAATGAAACCGACACTAGCAAGCCAAAGTATGGCGGGAATGATCACCTCTATTCTCCGTAGGGAGGGTAAAACCAATGAGTATAGGCCAAGAACTTCTAAGTCTGAGTAGGGAAAAATATGATATATATATAAGTATAACCAGGTCCACATATCTATATGATCACCAGATCATGATACTAAATGCTAAGACATGCTAAGAAAATGGAAATAAAAGCAATATAACTGTAACACCATAATATACCTGCTGAGTCATATATCTGAAAGATCATCATCTGAATCATCATTTGTCCTTTGATACTGCTGCTGTAACTCTGGGCACTACTGACTGCTCTGTACAAATGGCTAAATAGCTACATCGGTCATCTCTCTAAGTGTCCCAAGACTCAGTCATGGCATGGGGAATAAAACTGCTGTTCAAAATCTGATAGTGATCCATAACAAATGCTCATCTCAGCATCTCAATGCAAGGGAACTGGTTGAATAGTGTACTGGAATCAGAAAAATAATGTATGGTAGCCCGGCTACTATATATGTGATAATAGATACCTCACGCAACTACAACAACAATAGGTTTCCCCCCAGGTGTTGACCTCGGCACAAAGAGGAAATTAGTGGTTTAACATCATTTAAATTCTAGCAACTTATAAAGATGAAATTGTATTCAAAGTGTTGAAAATAGAGACATAACTAAGTACTGAAAATGAAAGATAATAGATGTGTTTGGTTACTTCCAAGTGCTATTAGCCATGAAATTTCAGATATGAAATGATAAGTAAATGTACCATAAAAGAGCAAGGATCTGAAAATTATCTTAGGAATAATTTGTTCAAGAGTGCAAATAGTAGTGTCAGGTAAACAAATCCAAACAATAAAGGTTTAGCTCATAATAGTACAAGTAAATTTAACCATCTAGAGCTAAAAAATTGAAAATAACCATTTAATCTCAGTTTTACATCAACTAAAGATAACTATCTAACCATAAAAATAACATAAAGTGAATGAGTTGAAGTGTAGCTTCAAAGGGTTTTGTTGAGATTTCCTTTACTTGTTAAAATGTATGAGATTAAATGTTAATTTTCATATTTAATAAAAAAACATAAATGAAAAAGATGAAATGACGTTTGAGTTTGCTAAAAGAGAGAAAGATAATCTCATGACTAGTTCCTATTGTTTAGTGAAAAGGGCATGGGGTCATTTGAGAAGCATGAGAGACTGTTGTTGATCAAAGAGTAAGAGTGGGTAGAATAGTTCATACCCTAGTCCTAGTCTTTGATAGCCAAGTATTGTTAGTGGTTCATACAATTATAGCATAATAATTCAATTGCATAAAATCAATAGGATCACTAGAAGAAAGACAAAGCACAGAAACAAAGAACACGAGAATTTATCCTGGGAAACCCAATCGGGAGAAAACCCAACAACCTTCGTATTGAGATGAATAATTCTAAGAACAGAGAACAAAGATGAGAGAGAGAAAGTAAAAAGTCTCTCTAACCAAAAACCCCAAAAATAAGCTTCTCCTAGTTGCAGGTGCGAGCTCCTCTCCAAGTGATGCAAACTTGTTGTGTGTGAGTGAATGAACAAATGAGGCATATGACCTCTCTATTTATACACATGCAAAAATAACTTTTTTTTCCTTCTGGGCCGATTTGACTTTTCCCAAACTGGGTCGACCTGACTGGGGCAGTTCTACCCATTGTTTGGGGCAAACTGCGTACTGTTTTGGGGCAGTTAACCCATTGGGATGACTTGTCTAATCTGACATGGTCGACTTGTCTTGGGGGAATATAAAAATATATTTAATAATTATTTTCTTTACTTAATTTTCTCCCCAAGGTTTACATTTATTCTTTCAAGGGTTTACATGATTAATTACATCAAGATTAACTCCCGTAGGGGGTGCAAATAATTACTATAGAATATAATAAGAATAACTTCCGAAGTTGCACAAAATCCAACACTCCCTCTCAACAAGGAAGGTATTATTCGGTCTTCATCAACATCACGATCATCTGGGTTTCATCTGCACATCTATACTGTCTCAATCATCTCTATACATACTGAAGGTTGTCAACACAGTCTTAGTCCTTCGAGAAGTGTCATCATGCATCAACTCCACCAGTCCTTCGGTGAGTCCAAGAGAGTCTCTCCATCCTACCTGGATGTCCGAGAGAGAGGATTTACCATCTGCTATACCATCTGCTACCTGTTCGTCTCATATGCCGATGGGATCCTCCCATACCTGGCTGAGAACCTAGACGAGTAGAGGTGCAAGACCATCTACTACATGTTCGTCTCATCTGCCGATGGGGTACTCCCATACCTAGCTGAGAACCTGAACGAGTAGAGGTACCTGTGCAATCATCACATGACCATTTACTACCTGTCTGTCTCATTTGTCGATTCGATTTCTCCCATACCTGGCTTAGAACCTGGACAAGCAGAGGCACCTGTGTAACCTGACCATCTACTACCTCTCCGTCTCATCTACCAATGGGATTTCTCTCATACCTGGCTGAGAACCTGGATGAGTAGAGGCACTTGGGTGGAACCCGACCATCTACTGCTTGTCCGTCTCATCTGACGATGGGATTTCTCCCATACCTGGCTGAGAACCTGCACGAGTAGAGGCTCCTGGGTGGAACCTGACCATCTACTACCTGTCCATCTCATCTGCCGATGGGATTTCTCCCATACCTGGCTGAGAACCTGAACGAGTAGAGGCACTTGGGTGGAACCCGACCATCTACTGCCTATCCGTCTCATCTGCCAATGGGATTTCTCCCATACTTGGCTGAGAACTTGGAAGAGTAGAGGCACCTAGGTGGAACCCGACCATCTACTACCTGTCCGTCTCATCTGCCGATGGGATTTATCCCATACCTGGCTGAGAACCTGGACGAGTAGAGGCACCTGGGTGGAACCCGACCATCTACTGCCTGTTCGTCTCATCTGCCGATGGGATTTCTCCCATACCTGGCTGAGAACTTGGATGAGTAGAGGCACCTAGGTGAAAGCAGGGTAAACATCTCTATGTCATCTCTCCCTCTCAAGGAGAGACACGTTCTCTTCTACTCCAAGTCTTTCGCGAAAGTATTCGAACTTCATCCTGGGAAGAGGCTTGGTGAGAATATCTGTAGTCTGGTCATTTGTCGGAACATACTGTAACTCGACCGCACCTTTCTGCACCATATCACATATGAAGTGATACCGAATCTCTATATGCTTCGACCTGTCGTGAAATACAGGATTCACGGACATCTGCATACAACTCTGGTTATCATAGTGAATCACAGTTGGCTCTGGAATCTGGCCAAACAATCCTGCAAGAAGTTTACGAAGCCATACTGCTTCTCGGGCTACTGTACTAGCAACCATATACTCAGCCTCTGTAGTACTGAGTGCTACTGAGTTGTACTTCCTGCTGCACCAGGAAATCACTGCAGAACCCAAACTGAAGCAACATCCGGAGGTACTCTTCCTATTTGCAACATATCTGGCCCAATCTGAGTCTGTAAACCCCTGCAATCTCAAGTCACTCTTTGAAGCATATCTTAGGCCATATCCCACAGTGCCACGCAAGTATCTGGGCACATGTTTTGCAGCAATCCAGTGAATCTGCCTCAGCTCACACATAAATTGGCTGAGAGCATTCACAACAAAACATAATCTGGTCTGGTGTTTGACAGATACATCAAGGACCCAATCAGCTGGCGATACATAGTGGGATCAATCAAATTTGAATCTGAAGCAAAATCCCTCAGCTTCTTCAAATTTTTCATCCATCGGAGTGGCCATGGACTTGCAGTCCAACATCCCGAATCTCTTCATAATATCTATTGTGTATTTTCCTTGACCTGGGAAAATCTCCTTGTGCCTTTGCCATACTTCTAATCCCAAGAAGTAATGCATCAATCCAAGATCCTTCATTTCGAACTCAAAGGCAAGTTTCTTCTTACACCATATGATAAGTTTCTAGGTTCAGAATTAGAGGCTAATCATCTGCAGCCTTGTAGTAAAGGTTGGGGTCTGCATCACTCTGATGCAACTTCCACCCCATGGCTGAAGCAATAGCAATGATCAATTTGATGGAAGTATATCGAGCCACAGGAGCAAATGTCTCATCATAATCGACTCCCTCTTTTTGAGAGAACCCTCTGGCAACATATCTACCCTTGTGTTTTTCAACACTCCCATTTGCTCCATGCAAAGTCTGTTGTGCCCATCTAGGCCCCTTCCGGCCTACTACAATATCTCTGGGAACATCAACTGGCTCAACTGGATCAATGGAAACGATGGGTTCATCCTCTTCTGCTAACTCCCTCTGAACTGAAGGGGGAGATGATCTCATCTCCTTTGGTTTTAGCATTTCCTCATCATTGATCTCCATGTCTGATCCTCTTCCTTTCCTGATAGCCATTTCTACTTCAAAGGACACATCCCTACTGACTTCAATCTGTCTGGATCCTGGGATGTAGATTCTATACGCCTTTGAAGACTCACTGTATCCCACAAAAATTCCCTTCTTGCCTGAAGGTTCTAACTTCGTCCTTTTCTCCTTAGGCACATGTATGTAGAATGGACAACAAAATATCCGAAGTGTAAATATTTGATCCAGATATCACTACTACCTGTGGATCGCTCTGAGATCTCAAGTGGTATGAGTCTCAATGTAAGTAAATACTCATACAAACATAAACTCAAACAACTAGATCTGCATTTACCAACTGAAATATAAATGCAATCAACCACATAAACAACAGATGTACCTTGGAACCCTTGCGGGAAAAACCAACTAACTAGGGGGCTATCTTCTCTCTCGAGCCCAGAGCATATAGATGTATAAATGACAATACAATACAGGATTACCTCAGTCGGTAACTCAATCCCTTTGAAACAGGATAGACCTCAAATTTGCATGCATCCAGCTGATGCATGCACTAAAGAAGTAAGCCCTAACTGCCAAACTGGATCTGAGTGCTCTGACGGTGCCTCTGACTGATCTGCCCTCTCTATATCTCTCTGCTCTGATCTGCTCGCTCTGAAGACTGCCCACTGATGAAATCGGCCTCCTCTGCATGCACAAGTGCGCCCTCCCCTCTGGATGTCAAATGCTCGTACTGGACCAAATCTCAACAGATCTGAGCTCCGATCATCCCTAACCTTCCTCGAATGCTGAGGCAAGGCTATCCTGGAAGTCACAGACTTCGAATCGGTCAATCCAGCTCACAACGAGCTTCTCCCCCCTCAGGAAAAACGTCCTCCAAGAGAACTCAGCCTCCTCCAATCTCCACAGTAATCACACTGCTGAGCTCTCTCAGCTCACAGTACTGGGTGTCTAGCCTCTCTGGAACTGAAGGTCACTGATCTAGCTCAGATATGACCTTCCTAGCTACTGCAGCAACTCCTCTCTATCTCAGAAAGTCGCCCCACATGTGCAGCTACGCCGTCCTCACTCTAGCAGTATCTCTCTCCAACAATGCAACTGAGTAACCTCATCTGGGGACTCCCTGCCTCTATAAATAATCTCACCGATGAATTAGGTTTGCCAAAACCCTAATTCCCGGAGCATGCAAAAAGTCACTTTTGCATGCAGTCACTGAATGCAGACAGGTCATGCAAAACTCATGCATGCAAAGGTCAATCTCCCCTGAAGCTCTGCATGCAGCCCCCATTGGACTCATGCCACTGAGTAGAGTGCCTCTACTCCATCCTGATGCCTATGCAGCTAATGTACCTCCATGTAAGGCATCTGAACCATGGAGGACATCCCGAAGTTACCATAATCTAACACGAAGGTGGCCCACTTCTGGTTTCACTCTTGTGAAAGCTTCTTCTGAGATCATCCTTCTAGTCTGAGGGTCATACTCTTAGAAGCTTCCTGCTGATCATCAATGCGATTCATGTGTCCACCACTTGTTCATCGGAACAAGTCTCATCATCCTTCTCTTGTTGGCCATATACATGGTCTCTTCCCTACAAGTCAAATCTCGACTGATGATCAATGACATTGCATAATCAAATTTAACCAATGTCTATTTCAATGCAACGACAATAGTTTACACAGGCATCTTGGCTAATACTTTAGCACAACAATCATAAACATTTCTACCAAACACATTTGGGAACTATCTAGATGTTTTCTATCTCCACTAGAACATGCCATCAAGAGCGTGCACTACTCTAAACATGCAGGAAGGAGATATCATCTAGACTAGCTCCATCATGTGTTCATGAAATGTTGTGTAGCTCATATGCATAGCAAATACAACAAGACTCTATAGTACGCCAAAAGTAAACTATATCAACTGCTCAACACACTTCCTGATAGATCTTCGTATATAATGGTTATGAAGACATATAAGACGAAACAAATCTATGTAAGCAAGAAAACCAAATACTTTTCTCTTATTGTTTTTGTGTGTGGGCTTCCACTGCCTTCTTGTGGGAACCATGAGAGACCTTTGTTCTGGTAGTCTGGATCTTCATATCTGATAGTTGGTTCCTCAATATGAGTGTCACATTGATACTACTATGTTCAAATAGCTTCTTTAGGATTTTGAACATCTTTATAGCAGTCTTCTTTCCTGAGATTTGAGGAACCAAGTGGTCTCTAACTGAGTCCACCAAAATCCTTCTTGCTCTGGCATCATTCTTTCTCTAGCGACATTTGTGTTCTTCGGCTTCTGGTTCTGGGACCTTCTCATTGACAAACTGCAAGTGATCATTTTCTTCTAGTAAGAGAAGAACCCTAGACTTCTAAGAGATGAATTTGGAAGCCCCTTCCAAACGATCTTCAACCTTCATTCCAATCATCCTGACTGCAGATCTGAAGCAGAAACCCTAGCAGGTGCTAGGTCAATATTGAAAGTTGGATTCTTGGAAAACTGACTCCACAGGGAGATGCGCCCTAGCAAGGCAAGTTGAGAAAAGGTAGGGTCGAGCCAAAACTGTGGAGGGAGTAGGTCAAAAACTGAAACCCTAATTTCTGTTGCAGCTGCAGAATTAGGTCAAAAATTGTTCTCAGAATTGGATTCTGTCTTCACCAAAAGATGCGCTCTCCTTAGAGCGAAATTCCCAAGGCACTTTGATGGGGTGGGGAAACTTGCCCTTGAAAGTCTACTGCAGGTTATGTTTTCAGTCTAGGATCTGGACCTGTCACTTGGGCTTGTAAGAAACAACAAGCTCTTGCTCTTTCTTTAGTTGAGGCAGAATATCGAGCCGCAGTTAATACTAGTCGGGAAGCTTTATGGCTTTGACAGATCCTTTCAGAGTTTGGATTCGAGCAACAGAAGCCTACTCCACTTTGGTGCGACAATCAAAGTGCCATCAAGCTTGCCAAAGATCCAGTTCTACATCAACGCAACAAACACATTGAGCTACATATGCACTTCATCAGAAATCTTGTTCATGATCGTGTTCTTGAAGTGCTCTTTTGCCCTACAGATGATCAAGTTGCAGACATCTTCACCAAGTCTCTTACCGAAGCGATGTTTTCTAAACTTCGATCTATGTTAGGAGTTCAGGAATTTGTCATTAAGGGGGGATAGGCTCTAATGCCTCCTTCCTTCTAATAGTGTCACTTTTGTAAATCCTTCAATCCTATCCCAAGTTGATCTTAAGGGGGGATGTTAGGATATTTAGACACTTAGGAGTTAGCTAAGATCGACTTGTGTAATATATCCGTTAGGTAAATTGTGTTTCCTTAGCATGCATTAGTATGCATTGGTAAATATTTAATCTAGCGGTCACGATATGTTCTAGACATAGAGTGATCCGACGGTTCAACTTCTCATAGATCATACCTACCCTTGATCTGTGGCTGATCTCTATTGAAAGAGCATGGATGGTCATTGGCTAGTTGATCGATTATGAGAAGCTCATTTGTAACTTTCTTTCTTTTGCATAATAAACTGCTCCATAGAAGCTATTTGGCCGGGATCGTGGACTGTTTCCCTCTAGGGGGTTTTAACCACGTCAAACATCGGTGTATCGATCTGTGATCTGTTTGTGTGAAGTGGTTGCTCTAGGTGTTCAGTCTTTTGGGAGTACCCTGTGTACCCGAACATTGGCATTCGCTTGTATCAGGGGGTTATCATTAGTATCATTGTGATCTATGCTATCTTCTTGTTATTTCTCTTGATGCATCAAATCTGATATTGTTGACGTTTGTTGTGCAGGAGGGAGGGCGCATTGGCTTCCTTGGGAAAATCGATTTCATAGAAAACTACTCCAAATCTTCTCAAATTGATTGGGCTTCCATAGATCATCATCATCAAGGCATCTACAAGGTTATCCAGGTAAGATCCACAGGTTTGTTCTTCTTTTCTTGGTTCCAATCCATTGGCATCTCCATTTTACTGTTAAAACCCTCATCAAAAATAATAGAAAAAATCTATTGATCAAATCCCTTGATCAATTGGCAAATCCTTTCTGGGTTTTGTAGATCGGGAAAATCCCAAAGTGGGTTCTCAAGGGCGTCACCCTTGGGGACTCCATTAGCCCATTTTCCTTGACACTGGTCTTCTCCCAACCCTCACTACTTTCTTGACTTGGCCAATTTTTCAGTGTTTTGATCTTCTTTTGAGACTTGGGTGCATTGATACTATCATACCTGTCAAACAAGTCCATCCATTGGTACTAGTTATCCCCAATCCTGTTCCTAACCTCCCTGCATTGGGCACGGTTCCCAAGGCAGTGGATTTTCTCATCATTGACTAGTACCTTGATTCTGGATCTAGTGTTAAATCTCATAAGTCACTTGCATAACCAAGTTGGATCAATTTTATCTTGTTTAAGCCTCTTGATCCAATCCATTACTCACATTGTGACTTCATCCATAGATCTAGGGTGTACTTCACCATACACCTTACGTACTTCATCCCTAATTGATTAGATCTGGTGTGTTGGTTTGATCTCTCCTGTCGGGAGTAGATATGGGTCTCCCCCATTGCTATTTTGGGCTAAAACAACATCAAGTGAAGATTGCCTTGATTGGCATGACAACCATCCATTGGGAGTTGAGGCTATCTTGGTTTCACCTCTTTGGTTGCCCATCCCCTCTACCGTCCTCACAGATCCACCTCTAGGGGCAACTACAAGTTTGGTGATAACAGAACCCAATGTCACCTCGGTCCTAAACTCCTCCGTTTAGACCACAACTCCTAAAGGTCAATGGGGGTTGTCCCTACTTACTAAGTTTATTTTAAGAGTTTGTTTTAAGAGTTGTAAATTATTCAATGTTCAAATGACAAGCAAACGTGCAGAGATGCAATAGTTTCAAATGACAAGCAAACCTTTTCAACAATAAACCAATTATAATGAAAGAGAGAAAATAAATAGTTAATTAACAAGACTAGTGCCTACTCGAGTTATGTAGTCACAAAATTAAACAAGATTACCAAAGATTCTCCAATAGCATTAAATCATTCACTTAACAAAATATCACATTAAACATTGACTTGCAGTAAATGAACAAATTAATGTAAGATGCTTGCAACAAGAGAGAACCGATAATCCAAATGCTTTCAAAGTAAAGTATTGTAATCAAGATAACAATAGTAGTGTTTTGCAAATGGTCCTGTAAATTTTAGTTTATTTTAAGTCTCACTTCAACTTAGGGGATTATGGTTTGCTAGAAAACTAATGCTACTCTATGTGTCTACCCCAAGAAATTATCTCTTTTGACTTGAGAGAGATTGTCGGGTGCTCAACAAGAGAACACAAGGTTCTCAACTAGCTCCACGGGTCAATCCCAAAACTTGCTGGGTGTTCAACTGGAGGACACAAAGTGCCACGAGGCTCCCAACAACTTCTACCCCACTAGCTCCACAGTTTAAGTTCATTTTTCTCAGTATCTAGTTAAGATGAATTTCCGAGTGCCTATTATTCTAGTCAACACAAATCCTTGCCCTTTCTTGTCACCCAGGATCAGTCGAACCAGCAAGGGGAGTGAATACGGGGAAAGAATCGGGGCACAATTTATTTTTTAACTTTTAATGAATAAGCAAAAACCAAATTACAGTGCAAGCCAAAACGATTTTACAAGGGAGGCAAAGCCTTCTCACTTGTAAGGTGCGGGCAAAATAAAACACATGCCAACGCGATTTTATAAGGGAGGCAAAGCCTTCTAAGTTCTCACTTGTAAGGTGCGGGCAAAATAACTTCAAGCAAAAAAACTTAGAAAGTAAACTACTAGCCAGCACGATTTTGCATGGATGGGCAAAACTTCTTCTCATGCAAGGTGTGGGCAACTTAAAATGCAAGCCAATGCAATTTTACAAGGGAGGCAAAGCCTTCCCACTTGTAAGGTGCGGGCAAAGTAAATTAAAACAAAAGGAAATATGCTAAACCCAAACCACTCAACAATTACAATGCAAGGGTGGCAATGCCTCCTCACTTGCATGCAATGGATGGCAAAGAAAACTAAGAACTTGAACTTAAAACAAAATACAAGAAATCAAGCCCAAGAGACTCTCTTGGACTTATTACATTGATATAGATTTCAGCACTTAGTATTTGAGAGAAAATGAGAAGGAAGAGAGTATTTTTTACCATTTTCTTGCAAGTGGCTAAAATAGTAGCTTGTGGATGTCCTTTATGTTTGATGATGGCCAAATTTTGGGTATCATAAAACTTTTAAAATGTACAGACCTGCTAAAAACCAACAAGCAAAATGTTATAGAAAATGCCCAAAATCACTCTTGGGCAATGCTAGTTGTATGATGCAAAATATTACAAAAATTTATGAAATTTTTATGAGTAAATTTGCACAAGATAAGAGCATGTAAATGAGATTTAAAATCTGATTTTAATATGGAAAAGCATACAGAAATAAAATGCAGAAAATTAAATGAGAATGGAAGAGATTGTGCTCTTTGTTCTTCCAATGCTTGAAGTAGTGGGGTATCTGACCAAGGAAGTCCACTCTCCAATCCAAGTAACCTACAACTTGTAAGATATTTGCTACACAACTAAAAAAAAAGGTGAGATCCTAATGGTGAGCCAAGAAATCATAAACTTCGACCAAAAAATGTATGAAGTTCTTAACTACAAAACAGAAAACTCATAAAATCTATGGCAAAAATACCACAAATCTTACCAAAGCAAAAAAATTGTTTGTTTGGCCTCCCCAAGCTTGAGTAGCTATGAAGTGCAGAAGCAAACCACCATAGAGCAACACCAACACAAGATCTCCTCCAAATAATTTTATTAACTAAGCCAAATGGCTGAAAATTACAATGGCCCAAATGAGAGCAAAATGGGAGCAAGAGAGAGTGAGAAAATAACAAGAGAGCAAGAACATGAGAGATTGTAACCCAAATGAGGAGGATGAGCCTCCTTAAATAAGAAAAGAGAGAGGGTAGAGTTCCTTTGCATGAATGACATTTGTCACTTGGAGAGAAAGGGGGCCCATGGGGGGGTGGTGCACTTCCATTGGTTAAAAATAACAAACAATGGGGGGGGAACCCCCCACTCATGTTTTATATTTCATTGCTAGACCAATGGGAAGGAATCATGAAGGTGGGACTCTCCCTTTTGGCTTATTTCAATTTATCTCATTTCCCATGGTGAGAGAGGGTTTCCCCCTTAGGGAGAAACTTCAAACTTGAAAAACACTTGCTTGGGGGGACCCTTTTGGCTTTTAATTTTACCTTAGAGTCATAACATAAACTTTAGAAACTTAACTTGGCCACCCCAAGTGACTTTAGGCACTTTTTCCAAAATTTGCCTTACTAATTAATTGCCCAATTTTCTGATTTCTTTGACCTACTTAGGCAAATGTGTCCAAAACCTTAGCAAGACTCGTCCAAATTACTTCAAACTTTGCCCAAGGGTGTAGGGGGTATCATGCCATTGATTTTGAGTACCCATACCCCTACTTATGGGCATTAAGTGCCACTTATCCCTCTTTTACAATACAATTTTTTTATGTTGAGGGACATTTTTTAATTACCAAAAATTAAAAAATCCTAAGTAAAACTTAATGAAATTTCACAAGACTCTGGGTAATGTCTAGCATGGTAATATAGAACATTCCTAGGCCCCAATCACCCCATGGACTCGATCATTAGAATGCTTTTCATCACTTTGGAGGTATTTTTGAGTGAAAAACTCAGATAATTAAAATCACTAAAAATGAATTTTAATTATCCAAGGGAAAAAACACTCGATGAAAGGACTTCCCTAATGATAACGTTTTAGGAAACTAAATTATACAAAAATTGACCCTCATGCTGACATATCATTACAAAATCCCCCATAGAGGTGCGGAAATTTAGTGGAGAAAAGATAAGGAGAAGAGATGCCTCGCTTGAAAATTTTCATTAAGTACTTCTTTCTCATATTCAAGGCACATGGTACATGGTTGTCCACCTAGTTGGTTTGGTGGTCAACAGGCAGTAGTGACCAATCATGCGACATATACATAGATAAATGACCAAATGGGTATTTAAATATGTGCTCAGAATACGCAGATCCCATGTACAACAAAAGATGACCAAACATGTTTCTCAGTGACAGGATTGTCTACACACAAAATTGCACCAACAACCAATGAATCCATTGAATATCTCCAATGGAGGCATGATGATGTCTCTGTATCTCTAGAAATCTGTCATGATGCTATACTGCTGCTAAGGAGTGTCCCAGGTGGTCCAGTAGTAGTGTACATCTGCAGAATCAATGAACATAATAGACATAATGCGTTTAATTGTTTAAGTGTGAGTCATCATATAGCGTAGTCATGGAATCATGATGATATACCCCATATGTATCTTCAAACAAGTTCATTGGATTAATGATCTATGAGCATACAAATGTCCAATACCATGTGAATATATCAAAGTATTTACCAAAGGACTAGTTCTTCTTTGGGGTGATGTATAACTCATAAGATGTTTAGGAAGTGGTTGGCTTTAATTGAATGTTTGACTTAAGGTAAGGGGTTTAGGGAATCCTTTGTAGTTTACACCAATCAACCGAATAGCAGAAGCATGTGTCAACACAGAAGGGGTGTGTTATGAGGTACCTTTCCCTTGATCTGAGCAGTAATGTTTCCCTTTATTATGTTTTTTTTTTCTTTATATTTTCTTTTTGCATAGGATTAACATATTGGAAGATACTGGCCCAAGTTTTACACCTTTCAGATACTAGTGATGACATGGCTTTAGCTCCATTTCCAGCGAGCATCCATAGCCTCGATATTATTGCCACAATAAAGCATACATATGCAAATATGCATAGCACATGTTGCCAGCGAGTGTCCATAGCCCCGACAGGGATTACCTATTCTTCCAACCTTTAACCATTTTATAACAATAGCATAGGGAATTTTGGATCTTAGGAGAAGGCATTGCTCAATTGTAGTTCTTTCTGACTATTGACAGTCGGCCTCAAGGAGCATGCCTGAAAGCTTCCTGTAATGAGAATCCACTACAACACAACTCCTCTTATTGACAATTATGAAAAAACAAAATATGGATGGCAATAGATCTACAAAGGGGAAGAACAAGAGTCAATCAATCAACTTCAAGACAATGGGATGTGAACATAAGATGGAGTGGTATGGATGGAATGATAAAGGCTAAAAGGTGGAACCTAAGAAGGGGGAATAGTCCTTAGAAATACCAAATTAAGAGTAGTTATCTTGGTGCATGGTATGTCATCAAACCATCAATCCTTCACCGTTGTCAACCTATGCAAGGTACTACTAGCTATACTCGTCAAAACAATCAAATACAATACATCATGTAGTAACAATAGATAGTATAGTACAACATCAAGTAATTCATCATCATCATCATCATCATCATCATCCAACATGGCATAGTAGTAGAACAAGGGAAAAATATAACATCTCACGGTTATCACACCATCCATATTACACAGAAGGCCCATAAACAGAAAAAAATGGGCCATAGCAGTCTGGAATACATCAACAAACTGCAATAGAGTAAACCGAAAATAAGTCATAGTATGCCTATACAGTACATGGCATAACATCTAGGTCCATGGGGGACACATACTCTAAGGGAGAGAGTACTCGAGAACCTCAGAACCTCAAGCATCTCAACAACAGTCAAAATGAGTACCTACAACATAAAAATATACCTTCCTCACAGACCATTATTGGAATACATTTGACTTATTTAAAATTTAAAACTTTAAAATAAACAAAGTAAACCATTGCATAAATAAAGTCTACGTAAATAACATGAAAGGAAATGTTCAAAATTTTCTAAACCTAAATTATACTAAGTTAAAGGCAAAAGCAAAACACTGAAAGGAAAGCTTGCAAGATGAAAGAGTAAATGCTAGGGAACACTAGGTATATAATATTTAATGAAATCCTGGTGTATGGGAGTCTCAAATTGAAAACCATTTGTTGAAGATAAGTAATAATAATTTCCTTCAGAAAAACCTTCAACTAAGAAAACCGATCCAAAGATGAGAATGCAGTTTGGCCATGTGCCTATAAGCTTGATTCCAAATCATAACTGGATTTTGATAAGTAAATTGCCTTTTGTTAATGGTTTTAACACTACACCTCTTATCTTGAAAACTATCTAATTCTACGTCTAGATGTGTGTCAACCATAGGATGATCCACTTTCTTTTCCAATATTTTACTTGTGATATTTTCTTCATGAGTAACAATTTGTGGATTACCATTCAAAGGATGGAAAATTGCCCAATCATGACTTCTTTGGGGTATGACAGATTCACCCCCTTTTCTCATATTTCTAAAAAGATTGAGATATCTCCAATCATGATTATTTTGGGTTTCTCTTACGGGAGAAGCATTTCTCTTATCAGATCATTAGGTGTTATAAACTTCTTATCTCCCTTTAAAGGCCAAACTTTATCAACTGTGACATCATCATGACTTGTTGAACCTTCTTCATGGATGGTTAACGGGTGAAATGCATCGGTTTCTTTCCTTTTTCCTTCTCCTCCTTGGATTGGATTGGCTCAATATGATTCTCCTCAAAATTGAGGTGGACATCATGCACCATGCATAATCTTTCCATTTCATCACAAGCTAACTCATAGGTTTTATTAGGCCCATCAGTAGGCTCTTCCGGATGGCACTTGGAAAATGGTTTCTGGTAGATCCAAACCATTTTTCCTTCAGAATTAGGAATAGAGGCATATGAGAGATCCATTTGTAGATGGATTCCTAATCATGCAGCCCATTTCCTTGACAATAACATGCCATAAGCAGGAGGCAAGTCTATAACCACTACGTCCATTAAAGATGATATATAATAAGGCCATGGACTTTGACTTCTCTTGAATCTATCCCACATACATTCATGTACAGTCGAGTAATTTCTAGACCTAGTGCTTTTATGACACGAAGGGGCATGCCATTGGTGGCTGCTCTAGAATCTAACATACAATTATGCAAGAGCATTCCTTTGTCAACAAGGGTGATGTAGAAAGGTTTGTTACCTCCATTTCTCCTTTCATAAAGAACAATTTGTAAGACCATGGGAGGGTCATTCTTTAACTCCTCTTTCATACTATCGTGACAAAATTTCTTCAATTTTTCATTCTGTGAAGGAAGCTTGATTTGATCCCTAAGGGGTATAGGAATGGTAATCTTTCTAAGTATTCCCTCAAGATCAATCTTAAGATCCACATCATTAGTCCCTTGATGAATGGGTTGGGTTTCAATGGGTTGTGATAGCGGAAGGGAAGACTTTCCCCAAACTTTCTTCTCATTCGTCTTAGGAGGTTGAGATTCATTGGCTTGCTATCTCTCTTTTTACAATATTTTACAACATGACCATGAACAAACCGATACAATGTTGACTAGAAGACTTCAAAAGTTTTGCTTGAAGAATCCTTTCAATTGCAACTCTTTGGCACACCATCATCTACAATCCTTGAATTAACCCTCGTGCAAACTGAAGGGTAATATTGTCCTAGATGAATGGGAGTTTTTCCCTTTCTATCTTGTATGTCTTCATAAACACATATTCGAAGAAATTCTCTAAGCATTTTTTCCACTTTTCAGTGCACCGCGTCTATCTTGCACAGCATAACCGCCATATTTCTCTAATCAAATGAGTTTTAATTAATTGCTCTAATCATGACAATTCCATATTATAGTCCTACAGACTGAACACTTTGCTTAATTCTCACTAATCTTTCACCGGCTAGAAGAGTACTGCGATACATTAAATTTTGGTATAATCAATAAGACTGTTGTATGAGATTCCAGTGTATAACTATAAATGAATTCTGATGACTTAATTGAAACTTATCGCAACCCTGTATTATAAAATCTTCTGTGTATTTCTTTACCTATTTGCACCTTCCCAGTTGTCAATATCTGTCTGTGTATTTTATTGTCATTTCATGCCCTTTTTCCCCTTTTCAAGATAACATATCTAAAAAATGAATAAACTATTATTGCCATATTTAAGGTGTTTCACTATATGATATCAAGTTCTACCTCCTCCGAAGGAAACACGGCAGTTAGGGGCAAAGGAAAGAAAGCAACTTTTGACTTACAAAAAAATAGATTCTATCTGCTTTCTTATATCTTGTTACTTGATCAAATTTATTGAACGCTCTAACATTGGTATTGTGGTTACAGATTGCTATAGCAGCTGATGCCATATATGCAGTTTGGGCCAAATATCGATTACAAATTACAGGTGAGAATCGATCATTTACGTGCGGAGATCTAGAACTTTCCATAAAAGGTTTTTAGTTTATGGGCATTCGTGAACTGCAATGCTATTGTTCCTCCATCATCTATGATTCTATATATATACTTCCATTGAATTTGATATTGTACAAGTTTATATGTAAAGGCATTCTGACATGATATATATATTATATACACGTTTGAAATCAAAGCTGATGTAGACGTAACTACCTTCAGTGTCAGCTACATATTAATAATATTAATGTAAACAAAAGCAATTTTTAGGTAGCGTATGGGGTAAGGAGAATGAATGGATTTTATGTAACTTATGTAAATTAGCAATGAGATTGGTCTTAGAACTTAAACAGCTAATGTGGCCCTGAGTTGTATTGAACACCGAGATTGCGAGTAAACATTATATTTTAACTTAAGAATTAAGGAATCAGGATCAGTTGATGTCTCTTGTATCCTCTCCCGAAGGAACTCTTGTTGCTGATTTCGAACATTTTTGTTTTTGGAAGATCTTGAAATTGGAATGAAATGGATCAGTAAGAAATCAGCACGGCTCCATTGTTAAATCCCCAGAGCCATGTTTGTCTCATTTGCTGCCAAAAGCATGATATTGCTACCTGATTTATTGAATTTTACTAACAAAGTAACACACTATGTTGGATTGAATTTTAGATCCACTTACAGATTGTAAAAGGATCATTGGAATGAATACATTGCATACTCCATACTGTAAATCTCAAAACCAGCATTGCAAAACTTTCTGATTCTTCACTAGTTTACTGAGTTTTTCCAAGTTTTTCAGGTCTGAGTTTATGCTTGCCGATTTTCCCTTGCATTTTGTCAAATTTTTCCTGAATTTTCCAATTTCCCTTGTTGATGACCTCCACTGAGTATTCTGAGTCCAAAGTTTTATAATACTGCCTTAAATGACCAGAAAAAAATGACATAGAAGTTTGAGGTGATGAGGGTTTGGGTGAAATACAGAATTGACTAGTATACAATACAAATAACTCACTTTTCTCAAGTCTCTCTTACTGAATCAAGATTCTGAAGCATGGGAAATTATGTTCTATTCGGAGTCTTCCTAAGATCTCTAATTTATGTCCGTGTATGTTGGTATAGTAATCAGTTAAATGATTCTTTTCCAGTTATTTCATTCTTCTCGCTTTTGGTTTCCAGGACGTCCTCCTTTGGATAAAGTAGTAGAGGAAAGAGAGAAGAAAAAGGTACGTGTTTCTTTCCATCTAAGAAAATTAAACAGTTTCATTTTGACTTTTATATGCTTTAATAATATGCAAGTTATCCGGTACCTAGTTATAGGAATATCACATGCATAATTGATTTGTATGCAGAACTTGTATACATTAAAAGATGTGAAATACCAAATTAAGTAATTCCTTAATATGGTACTCTGTGAGTAATCAGAGACCTTACTTCCATGTTATCACAGCTCTGCTCTTTAGGGTGTCTGAACTTTTTGCCAATTAAGGCAACTTGGATCTCAACCTGCTCCCCTACGGCAACTTTCCTCTGTTTGCATCTCCAAGACAATTTTCCTTTCTTTGCAGAATTGTAGGGCTTCTCCAGACAAAATGGCGTAAATCAGTAGTAATCTGATTTTCTCTGTGCATTTATTACATTCCTCAATGTGACAACCGCTATATCTGTAGACTGTGCATAATGTGACAGCAAAATAAAACACATGCGGATGCCAGACCAATTGACTCCGTATGATGTACTTTCAATTTATTACTGATCCAAAGTAAGAAATGGCAGATTACAAGTTTGATAACAAACAAGACATTAGACAAGGTGATAATAGGATGATCTATATTGCTGCCTGGAAACACACCTGGGGGAACGCGGCAGAAATCTTCAAGCCGCTAGGCGTGGCCTTGGGGGCAAGTTAGAGTCAAGTGCTCTCACTCAAAACTTGATTCCTCCGTCTAGGCTAACTCCTAGCAAAGCCAAGGGGGGTGGTTCCTAAAAGGAAAAAGAATCTAAGGTGTTTAATCTACGAAAATAAAACAACTAATCTAGGAGTTAAATAAAATATTCCAACCACAACAGCAATATAAAGACTGAAACTCAACAGCATAAATCATCCATCATTATCATCATTTTGCATAAAGATAAGAGCGAGATAATAAGCAAATAGACCAGTGCCCAATATAAAAATTGTTTATTGCAAAATGTAAATGCTTTGTAACTATGAACGCTGTGTCAAGAAAATATTGCAAATGTCTCGGTTGGTAAATTTTAAGATTATTAGTGAGTATTACGGGAGTGGGTTTATTGTTGGTTTGGCCCAAATAAACTTAACTCCTTGAATTGAGCGCTAAAGCAGCTTTACCAAGTGTCCAACAGGGCAAGGCATAACCTGCTTAAAGTAGCCCTCCGACTCTGTGGTTTTCACTCTTTGCGACCTCCAGAGTTCTCAAAGATTCATTGTTTGGATTGTCCTATTAATCTAATGCTTACCTCCCTTTCTAGATTGACCAATTGGTCGGACTAAGCCGCAGCGGTCCAGAGAAAACAAAGAAAATAAACTTAGTTAATTTTACAAAAAAATAATGTTTTCTTCCAAGAATCTTTTTTCCGATTGAATTCCAGTACTCGAGCAAACTCTTTCCGTGGCACCGTACTTCGGGAAAGCAAGGGGGTTTGTTATTCAAACTTGAAAGCAAATTGTTGTGTGTGTGGTAAAGTGTATATAAGGAAAATTGTTAAAAGATAGAAATGTGAGGTCCCGAGTGAGTCAATGGCCCAACAATTGGATTGGACCATGACGATTAATTTTAGCTTTGTTTGATTTTACTATGAACAAAATAAGCAAATCTAAACTAAAAAATCACGCCACAAAATGATTTGACACGGATCCCCCCTAGAGGATGGGGTGTGGTTGCTGGGTAGCTCACTTGCTCTCTTTTATTTTTTGAGTTACAATTTTTTTTGGTAATACTGTTGGTCCTTTATACAGAGGATTCAAAAATTTACATTGTTTTTCAGAGGATTCATTTTTAGTATTTTGATTCTCTTGCTCTCTTTCTCTTAACCTTTTTATTTGCTCTAGCAATTCTTGATTTACTTTCTCTAAGGACGATTTTTCTTCGTCTTTTCTTGATAATTTTTTCTGAAGATCTTGGTTCTCCTCTTCTAACTTTTGATTGCTCTGTGTTTTATTCTTTGTCTTCTTGATTTGTAGAAGTAGTTTTCAATTATGATCTCTTAAACGAGAGATCTCTTCTTCTTTATCCGTGATAACTTTGTCGAACTCTTTTTGTATCTCCTTCATTGATTTATGATCTTCTTGCGAAATCATCTTCGAGATATCTTTGAAGTCTTCAGATGACACAACTTCTGAATCTGACTTCATTGTAACATCCTGAAATGTGATTTTCTTATTTTTATAAGGAAATGTTGGAAACCTTTTCCTTGTGTTGAACATGAAGGTACCTAAAGTATCCGTCCAAGGTGACCCTAAAATTATATCAAATGTGTCTTGATAAATTGATACGACACTGAATTGAGCTACGACCTTGTAATCATCAATAAATAGTTGTGGGTTCTTAATTTCATATTTCTAATCTGAAAGAAGCGTGTTATTTTCAATTACATCTCTGCTTCTAAAAGCATTAATTGGTTTGTTAGATCAATGTTTATGTGATTTTTATTGGAGGTCAGACAAATAGTGATGCATACATTTTTCCCTTGAATAAGCCCATCGACTTTTAATACGACATCTACAAATTTTCTAAAAGTTCGAGGAATCTTCCTTGATTTTTACCATGAGACTCTATTTTCTTTTGCTTCCGTCAAAAGATAATATCTTCTTCATTTAATTGGTACACTTATGCAAAAATTTACCAAAGATGATGTGCTTCGATGATAAATTTAATGTATCCTTTTGTTTCTCTTGATAGTCTCAAAAAAATATATATATATAATTAAAATACTCCACTTGTATTTTAATCCCGCTGGAATACTTTTGAATAAATTTAAATAACCACTTTCTAACTTTGAATTAAAAGTTAGGAAAATAACTTTATATTTCCCACTTTTATATCGACTAATGATATCACCTTAGTAATATATATATATATTTCACCTTAATTTTCGGTTGAAAAAAAATATATATATATCACCTTAATTAATATTCTAATGCCTTCTTCAACTTTTAAAACACTTTTAGTACTCCTTTTTTTATAACTCTTTTTTTATAACTCTTTATGTGCTTTTAACCTTATCATGTAATAAGATTTTAGGGATAACCTTACATATAAAAGTTTTACTTATAAACTTTTCAAACCTTCAACATATAAATGTAATTCGTTTTGACTTACTAATAACACAACTCCTTGTTAGGATACTAGTCTTTTAATTTGGAAACAGTGAGCTGAAAAACCGGTTTGGTTTTATAAAACCCTATACCATGTGTGATTTTATAAAACCAAGGGTTGGTTTTATAAAACTTTATGTTGTGTTTTTTTTCTTTCCTTTTTTTTGGATCTTCTTCCTTTTCTCTCTCTTTTTAACTTCTTATTTTTCTTTTTTTCTTTTTTGTTCAATAAAGATGGCTAAAAGCCTAATGTGAGGTAAAAAACCTGAATCTCCAAGAAAACAAATGAGATGAACAAAAGTTTGCTCACACTCAAATTACCAAAATACTTGATATATTATGTAAAAATCCATATGGATAACATTGAAAAGAATATATATATATATATATATATATATATATATATGAGATAAATTGATATGAATTATGAATACAATGGGTGCCATATATGTAATAAATCTAGGGGCACTTATAGTGACCATTCACGAATGAATGGATCTCATAGATAATTAATAATTAATTATAATTGATATATTAATGTGTTTATTATTGTTTATTAATATAAATATTTGATTCATTACAACTATCCTATACTATATGACAAACATAGATCCATATTTTCGAGTAAACCTACATATTCACATTCTTACTTTTAGTGTGATGTGGTTATCTACATGGATTTATGCAAATGCATATTGCAATTTTTGGTACAATTTTGCAAATTATTGTTAATGATACTTTGGACTAGTCATAATTGCTTTTATCTTCTTTCTACTATATAATAGTTAAACAAAAGGTAATATGTTTAATTTTTCATGTAGTGAGCACAATTGCCATTTCATTTGCATGTGATTGTGAAGCTTTTTAGAGCATTGACAATGATCTTCATTTTTATTAGTTTAAAGAATTTCATTCTCTATTGATAAGGTTTAAATTTAGGGTTCATTTTACAGGATGGAGCATGCAATGAGGAAGGGAGATGTCGCACATAATGGATTACACAACGAGATTGACAAAAGAGTTGATAACAACTCCTATCATCAATATACATAGAAACGTGGCCTTGATAACAACTCCTAGCATCAACATACATAGAAATATTTAACTGTAGGGAAAAATAAAATTGGATCCAATTCATTGTGCTCTATAAATCATTTATATCACAATATCCCCATTATTGTAAATTACCATTATTTCCAACTATTACTTTATCAAGTTGTCAAATTTTAGTTACTCATTAAAGATCTTATGAACATACGTACTGGAAAATCTGATAATAATATTTTTTTATTAACTTAACAGTTAAGGATGGATGCTTTTGATGACACTAAAGTGCTTGGAATATTATTTGGAAATTTTATCATATGCATACTCACTCACTGTTGTACCTTTAGTCAAACTCAATGTTGCAATAAGGTCCATTTGATGAAAGAATTCAGTGACCTTAATTCTTGGATAAAAAATAAAGGCCTCGGTTTACTCCATTGGAGGACTAGAAGTTTTCCAAATTGTTTTATTATTAATTAAAGACTTAGAGAGTAATACACCATGAAGACAAATGAGTTGAGAAAAACATGTCTTAAACAAAAATACTTTTCAGAATAACTGTAGTAAGTTCTTGGAAAATAATGATATGAATTGATTATGAGATTTGGCATCCATATTATGAATTACTTAGTGAATATGATCACTCAGCATGCCCTCAAAATAATCTTGAATTCCTTGGTGAACAATCACGTGCACAAAATAATCTTCAAATGTAAAGGAATAAATGTAAACTTGTAAACTTGTAATCTTCAAATGTAAAGGAATAAATGTAAACTTATAAGATGTGGATGATTGGTCTCTGGATTGCTTTTATTTTAGTGTATGCAAAATTTTAGGAAGTGTATAAAATTTGAAATTTTTTTTATCATGTCCCAATTCTTCATTTAATATTTATTTTTTGATACAAATCCTTAATAAACTGTTGTAAATGGAAATATTCAAAATTATTGGTGCATAGTATTATAAGTAATTAGCAACAATTTATTAGTCACATAGCTACAACTAGACTTGTATTTATGACCAAAATTAGTTGTTTACACTCAAATTTAATTTGATTAGAGATTACAAAAAATCATAAACTTATGGCAAGGATTCCATATCTTTCCTTAATGCAAAGACAACAAATAGTTTCCCAAGTGATGCGCTTCGACCTAGATTGAACAAACCAAAGTCATTTAAACCCACTTGCTCTATTGTGCCCTAGGTACATCATTTCAAATATTAAATTATATTAATAAACTAATATAGCTTGAATCAATGTGTTGGTAAAACATAGAATTGTACTTTCCAATTAAATTTATAATTGATTTTATTTTAAAGTACATGGTCATAGTCTTGTCTTAATTTCTTTGTTTAGTGAATGGAGGAAAACGATCAACAAAGAGAATGCTTATCCAACAAATTTGGATGCAAAAATTGAAGGAAAATTCATTGATGGATGAGAGTATATCATATGTTATATGTCATATGCATAAAGATCGTTTGTTTAGTAAAAATTGTGCACATGCATCAAGTATTCTTTTGCATACTTGCATTAACTTCTATGCTTATATTGCAGAATAAATATTAGTTCTTTCGTTAACAACATTGATCCAAATATATATGATTTGCATTATCCAAATCTAAGCAACAATACATGAATGTTATTGGATTTATCGATCTTGATCTACCCTCTATCTAATTCATTCTTGAATCAAGGTATAGGATGCATCCCAGCGAACATGGAACTCTTTTTGGAAAATTAGGAAAACATTTGTTACTCTCAACCCACTAAAAAGATGTTGATCAACTTAAAATGTCCAATATTTAATTTGAATAATTGAATTGTAAATTTCACATGAGTTAACTATGTTGCATGTTGACATTGAAATAATATCAATTGATATATGTGATTAACATGGAAATAACATATCAGTTGATATATTCTAGTCCTGTGATCGACATGGTGTCAATCCATGCGTGATCCATTTTATCCATATCATCAACCCATGGTGTAAAGAATATCATCATAATCAAATATGACTTGGCAAGGATCATTTTCCACATAGGATCACACATGGATAAAGATATAATTTAATGTATATATAGATATAGATTGATTTTCCACCATGTCCATTGTAATTTGATCTAAAAATGATTTCAATCGATACGATACACACATCGACCAATAATTTAAAAACCAACAATTCCATTTTTAATTTTTATATATGTATTGATTGATATTGTACATAATTTTGATTGATCTTACTATGATTGGTATTGTCAATAACTATGGTCGATAATATATCATATCAATCAAAATGATGTATGATATCGATTCATATTATATAACCATAGATAATATGCATTCATATAATAAACTGTATCAGCTGAATCATATAGAATATGATGAAGTGGCATTCCTGTTGAATTAAATTAACATGTCCCTTAGAGGATGCTTGTGCATATGAGTTTCAGAGATGGAGAGGCAGAGTTAGTAGATTGTGGCATATATTTCCAATTAGATGTGCATTTATAAAAGTCTTGAAAGGAGCAAAGGCATATTATAGGTGGAGCTTCAACATTGGTTATAGTGAACATGAGTTTAAGAGAGTGTGAAACAAAAAAGGGGTTGCAAGGTTTCAATGAACAAGTGTTTGTTGTTTAATGTAATATCTTAGGTGGATTACTTTTAAATAAATGCTGAGTGAGTAGGGGTAGACATATATATGGAAGACAAGAGATTTTGATACATATGTAAGTATGGGTGGTTATTTAAAATTGGTTTTAAGTGTTGATTTATACAAGTTGATAAATTGTATTAACAATCCATTGCATATTGCATTTTGATATCTTTGCAAGCACTAAAACTACACATGATGTAACCATATATGTATTTATGTATGGACCATTTGAATGCTTATTGGAATGGTGTGCTAGGAGATTTAATGTGTTGGCATTCCAAAGTGTCGGGTGGATTTATGTATACCATTCATTTAACTTGAATTCAAAGCCATATGAATGCACACAAATTTGGATGGGGGCTTACTATTGGGCATATTTGACCATAAATGTGGCACCATGAATTGAGGATGACTTGCCTCAATATATAGGTTAAAATAAATTGAGTAATTCAAGGGTGATGAGGAAGACTGTGTGGATGAATAAGGAACTGGTTGGACATCCAATGTGGATAGAAACTTGCTTATAGTTATGAAGATGAAAGGGCATAATTATAGGTAGAAGTAAAAGCAATTATAGTGATACGTGGAAGTCATAAAAAACAACAATTAAACAGATTGACTAGAGGATGAAGGGTTAACCATCTTTGGCTACTAATAGAAAAAGAATAAACCAAATGATGTATGTGAAGAAAGG
The DNA here is from genome assembly GCA_027924585.1 of Larix kaempferi. Taxonomy (NCBI): domain Eukaryota; kingdom Viridiplantae; phylum Streptophyta; class Pinopsida; order Pinales; family Pinaceae; genus Larix; species Larix kaempferi. Next base: position 209,914 of record BSBM01000399.1, on the reverse strand, counting down.
GAGAACTCAAGAATGATAAGAAATAGGTGAAGGATACCATGGCCTCTCGTCGGGCAATGAGTGATGTATGTGATTTTATAAGGTCACCAACATTTTTGTAATTACATATTTTATAGAATAGAGTTGAGTTGTTTGTGATGATGTTCGTAATTCTTGTGTAAATTATGTGAGTATGTTACTCATTATTGTATGTAGTTGCAGTGGTGTTGATTACTTGAATATTGAACATAGCGTGTTGAATTAGACATTTGTGGACAAAACTATGTTTATGATTGTTGTGTGTGCCATAACACTAATGTCTTTTTAGGTATAAATATGTGTAGAGAAGAGTTAATTGTTTGTTACTATGATATTGTGGGTTGGGGTAGGGTGGGTGGGTTGTTCTCCTTGCATTATATATTTATCAGTATAGGACAAGGTTGGCTAAACAACATGATGACGTTGATATCATGGTTTAACAATATAATTATAGGGGACAAGGAACTTATTTTCTTGTTACGTGCTCTATTTCATATCTCATGTGAAGCTCATGGCACATTTTAACTTTTCCAATTAGATAATACTACTTTTGTACATGTGTTCTTCTGTCAAACTAATGGAACATCCAAGTTTTCTAATTATTTAACAAGTCTATTTCGTGTGTAGTTTATTTGAAAAGTTTGCATATGAGCATGGAAATCTTATGTAGGTTTTTAGAATGTGGTAATGTTGCCTAGTTATAGCCCAAATCAACACTTCTCTGTCTTTGATGACAATTCAAAGACAACACCTTAAATGTCAATTGTTCATTACATGAAAGGAGAATTATGGATTGAAGAGCCTTGATTTGACTTCAGTTGCTATGGCCTTGATCATTGGACTCAATCCTTAGTCATCTCCCATTTTCCCTAAAAGTTGTAAATCCCTTGAAAAGAGCATAATCGCACTCTGCAAAAGCTCTGACAACAATTTAATCACTTGTTACCTCTGATTTAAGGGCGATTTTGTTTAAAAAATATGAAAAATAAATAAAATTTGAAATTGAGAAAGTTAGGGTGGTTTTGACAACTTCCTATCCAGTTACAACCTCCTCCTACCCGATGGTAACTATCTCCATTTACCATAAAAATAAGAGAGATAGGCCATGAGAAGCGACTTTTTTTCCTATGTAAAGTGATGCTGGAGAAATTGACTCCTCTCCATCCCTTTTGATTAGTAGCCCTATGCATTGATTCCCATTCCTTATGTTCTGAAACTGTTGCCCTCAGATAGTTTTATCATTTTATACATTTGGAGGTTTAGTTGGAATTATTGAAGGAGACAAGAAGAAGACCCGAAGTCATGGTTTTGAAAGATTCCTAACATATTAAGGTAAACCTGTAATTTTCTACTATATGAATATAGATTGGACATATTTCCCTTCCTAGATTCAGTGTTTATCAATGTTTTTGTTTGGCTCATAATTTGAAGTTCATTTCATTTAACTAGTTCGATTTTATGTTAAAGTTGAATTTCATTATTTCTACTAGCCAAACTCTTTGAGGAAGGTTTGTTATGTTTGTTTTGCAGGTCGGAGACTGGGATCAAGTCTAACTGGAGCAAAGAAAGCTAGGACCAGCCATCATAAACAAGGTACACTAGCTTCTTCTTCATAATCTCTTAGATTATATTTGTGTGTATTCAATCTCAAGGAGTCTATTTTGCTTGCATTTCAACCCTAGGGTCTCTATATGAGATAAACCCCGTACATTGGTGATTACCCCAGTCATTTGGATAAAATCCTTAACAACAAAAATGGCAACTCCACTGGGGATAAACTATCCGCTTTGGGGTCTCTAGGTTAGTTCCTCTGGTTTGTTTGATTGTTGTAAGTTTTTTCATGTTTGGTTTGGTCTCATACCTTTGTAGATACCTCGAACTTTTGTTTTTTCTGAGTTTGCATTTGTATTTTCAAACTTTTCAAGACTAAATCCACACTAAATCGCTTCTTGTAATACTTACAATAGTGATTTCCCTAGAAATACGGATACGGGCCCAATTGTGTGAATAGTTGCGATTTAGTCACTGGCAACTTTGCACACATAAGCATTTTTCTTGTAAGAGGTGAATTTTTCACACCTTACTTAGTTTGTAGGGTTGCTTGAGTTGTTTTGAAATTGGTTGAGTGCTTTAGGTCCCATAGAGGCCTCCCAAAGTTAGCTTGTCTTGTATGTGACAAAGTTTGACTTGTCCTTTTGAATCTTTTGGGTGAAAGGTCTTTGGAAAAGTCAAATTTTTATGGTCCTTTTCATTGTTTGGTGTGATACACTTTCAAAGGGTCAGACTGTTTAGGTCCTGTGGTGACCTCTCAAAAGTAGTGTGTTTGCTCTATGATATTTTTAGTTCATCTTTTTTAATCTTTTGGGTAAAAAGTTTTGAAAAACAATCTTATTGTTTAGAATTTTTTTTGCTCTTTGAGTTTTTGCTTTTGGTAATCCTTTAAGGTGGAATCTTAGGACATTTTCATGTTGTTGTATGACCCTGATTGCACTGGTTCGATGCAAAATTAGGCTTTACCAAACCTTGTAGCCTAGTAAGTCATTTTTTCAAGTTTGAGTCTAAGAGTGGTCTTGTATACTTTTCTTAACCTTGGAATCTTGTGTGACTGAACAATCTTGTGTTTGTAGTTGCTTTCACTCAGTCCAATAAGAATATGAACAATTTTTTGTATTGATTTTATTGCGTAGTTGTTCATGGTTAGGTTTTTGTTTCTTATTTGAAAAAGAAAAACAAAATTGGATAAGTTCATGAAGTTGATTTTGATTTTTGTACATTGCAAGTGTCTTTAGAAGACTTAGATTTGCATTTTGCATTGAAAACAAAAGTTGCATTTGTATTGTGGTTGAATATCAAGTTTTCATTCAAGGTATATTTAGGCACTTTGTATCAAAAAGCCAAAAATTGGTTTGCATTTGGTTTGTGTAGTGCATGTGAATGTTAAATTGAGTCCTCATTTACATTTTAGGATTGAACTTGCATATTAGTGTGTAAAATTTAGTCTCCATTTGCATTGAATAGACAAATGTCCATGCCAAACCCATCCCTTGCCTCTAGAGTTGCTGTTGGTTCCAAATAATTTTTCCTTTCCAGTCAATGGCAAGCATGGGTACTAGTACTCCCATTGCATCTAACAATCCACTTAGTGGCATATTTGGCCTAGGGGGCACTAGTACTGTATTTCCCTTGGGGAAGAATGCTCCACATGGGAACACCTTTTTTTCTAGGTTAGGATGCTCAAATATGATCAACCCAACAATATTTAATTATTTACTAAGTAGCCGGCCTATCGGAGGGATGGGAGGTACTTTTGGTGGATTTACTCAACCCTTTGCACAACATCAATTCAGTCAGAACTTTGTACAATATAATATGCTTTTCACCAATCCTAGAATTTCAAACATTCTAGGACAACCTAATGTCAACATGAATCAGTGGGCTATTAATGATCCTAGATCCTGGAACTCTATGGCTCAAACAAAGTTGCATTTCCTGGCCACTTTGAATTTGTTTGACTTGACTAAGCTAACCAATGATTTTGTCCTACATGACTCTAGTTGGCCACTGCTCGCTACTAAGTTACCTTCAGATATTCTGAAATTTGGAGGAAAACCAAAGGAAGATTCAACAAACCATGTGATGACCTTTCATATTTGGCGTTCTTCTAATTCTCTGATGGATGAATCCATCATATTACAGATTTCCAGTGGAATTTAATAGGCATGGAATAAAAATGGTATATCGAGCCGCCACGTGCTTCTTTCCAATCACTTTCAACTTCCAATTCGTTATGAGATTTGTATTGAACTGTTGACTTCATTCGGTCAGGATAAGTCTACCCATATCTCCAACCACATTCATGAATGTAGAAGGATATGTAGTCTGATTAAGGCCCTAATTCCTAATGATTTTTTACCTGATTGTTTTATCAAGTCATTACAACCTTGTATTTCGAAAGACGTGGCTCTTTCAGGGGTGGATACTGAAGAGAAATCCATCATTAAATCCCATCAATTGGATTTAGTTTACTCTCAATCCAGAATGCTTTATGAAAATTTTCCTAATTCTCCTCGAGCAAAGGCTAATCCAACCAAGCTAATGCCTAGACTACATGTCGATGGTGTGATTGGTTCAATGGTAAATACTGCATCTAGCCAGGGAACACACCTTGTTTGTCAAACTTCACCGGAAGCTATTTCGAACAACACACAAAACCCATGTCCCAAACCTCCCACATATGTTATGTCAGTATAGACAACAAGTTCTAAGGGAAGCCATCATCCTGAAGGGAAGAAGAATAAGAATAAGAAAAATGGGAACAAGGGGAATAACAATGCAAATAATAATAAGAAAAACAACAATAATGTTGGTGAGGCCAAGAAGGAGAAGGGTAAAACAAAATTCCCTTGCTTATTATGAAAGGAAGATCATTTAACCTACAAGTTCCATAAGGTGGAAAAGGCCCAGAAACCAATGGCACAACAGGAAGGCTCTACCCAACCTGTTGTGTTAGCTAACCCATTTCCGCAACCGCAACAACAGATGATTGTTATGACCCAACCCACCCTGGATCCTCATAAGGGGGAAATAAGGGTGCCTCCTCTCAAGGGGGTAGTATCAACCAAGGTCATTTTTTCATATGTGAGAAGAATGTTAAACTCCAAACTAGAACTAAATATTATGATACAACTACGTCTGGATCCAAAGGTAAGGAAATCTATGAATCCGAGTTAGATCCCTCCTTACACACAGAGAATCCATCTAATGATACTATGCTCAGAATACCAAAAATCATTATGAAGAAGGCCACGTACAATCCTATTGCATGTGTTTCCCATAATTATAACATAGTGGAAGATTTGGCACAAGCTCCTTGTGCAATGTCCACTCTCGAGATTCCACAAAGTTGTCCAACCCTACGAAGGAAATTCTCTCAATGTTAAGAGCATTTGATCCCACAGATAGTCAGGCCATTACTTTTGATTGTGAAAACCAGAATCCCCATCTACCCCATCACGCGGCTTTCCAGATCCAAGTGATTTCAATATATACTCATGTTGCCTCTTGAATACTCACCTGCGATAACATGACAAGTCTTCAACTTTGCTTGGTGCATCCTTGGGGGGAAGTCTTGAGTCAAGTACTGTTGCTTGATACTGACTCCTCCATTTATGCTAACTCTTAACGAAGCCAAGGGGAGTGGTCCCTAACAAAATAATATGGCTGATTAAAATAAATAAAAAAGTTAAATATGATTTAGGAGTTAAAAGAATTCACTGAAACGAGAATTGTAAAAGATGATTTAATTCAATAGCATATAAAATTAAAACATTCACAACAAGCAACTTTGATTTAATAAAAAAATAAAGATTGAAAACCAGTGTCGTGGAGTTGAGTTGTTGTTGTTATCATGGGAAAGTATTGCAATTGTCTCATTGGTTGGTTTTAGTTATTGTTGATGAGTGGATTAAGAAGTGGGTTACTTCTTGATTAAAACTTATTAAATATGAGTTACTTAAGGGGGGAGGGGATTCCCAATATATTGTGAGGTACAGGGAATATGTTTGGATTTTACGAGAATGGTTCCACAGAAGAAGAAGGGATAGATCAGAGTCGTGGGGGTATGTCCAACATTGACACCAAATAAGGGTTTAGCCTGATGGAGCCTCGCGGTCACTACCTAGTTGTTCCCTTTTCTTCGTGAAATTTTCCCAATATGGAAAATGGTGAGACGTCAGATTTTCATCCTTAAGGGGATTAAGTTTTAATTAAAATGTGAGTTTTTAATTAGATGTGGAACTTTATCAAGTGCTACAGTTTCATTTCTAGTTGATCTAAAGCTCAGGAAAGCCTGCGATGGACAAGAGCATACACGAAAAAGAGCAGATATTGGTTTCAGTTACTTGAAGATTGAATTGCGGAAGTAAAACAAATGTTTCACTAATTACTACAGACTAGGAATCTATTTTTTGATCATCCACCAATTACTCGGGCAAGTCCTTTCAAAAGTGGCGAGACCATACTTCGGGAAATCAAAGTCTTGGTTTGTTACTTTTGCAAAATGTAAAAATAACTAAAAGAAAAGTAAAATCATCTAAATTATCAAAGTATACTACTTGCAAGTTAGTATCGAAATGAGAAAACAAGAAATGCAAAAATTCACCACCACAAAAAATGTGAATCCCCCCAGTGGGGATGGGGTGTGGGTGATGGGTAGCCCACTTGATTTCTCTTTATTATTGATTGTTACAACTCTTAAAATAAATGCTTGTGATCCTTTGAAGAATCAGATCACTAAGCTTACAATTTTATGGAATGTTCTAACAAAGCTAAAAAGGTAGAACAAGGTATGAAGACTTAGATCGTATGGATCTTCGAAATTTGGGCAGAGTGCCTCTCTACCTATTTGTCAAGAGCTAAAAAACAACCAACAAATATTAGTAAAAGATGCCCAAAAACACTTTAAAAGTGTCTTTGGAAAAACCTGAAAATTATTCAAAAAATAAACTAAGTTAACTACACTAAAAACTGACAAAATAACTAAGGAAATCAAGCCTTCCTTAGGGTCTTAGTTTTCCCTTTTGGGGCAGCCAATAAGAAGCACTCAAATGCTAGATATTTACTTTTAAAACATTGAAATGATTCCTTTAAACAAACCTTTAGATCTACTTTTAACTAGCTTGCATAAAAGGAAAATTTGATGTTAGATCTAGATGTAAAGTATACTTTAAAAATATTGAGATCTAAGCATAAGAATACTATAACTGAGATCTGATTTGAAATATCACTTTGAATAAATAGGAGATCTAAACTATAGCATAAGTAACTAGTAACAAAGATTAATATAATTTTAAGAGGATAGAAGTGAATAAGGTAATTCCCTTGGAACTTGGGCAATGGAGTTGCAATGATGGTTGATCCAGATCGTAGTTGGCATTATTGTTGAATGCTGACTTCGACACATCTTTGACCATTCTGGCAGTTCGTGACATCAACAAGCAGCGTCGACATGCAACTAGCAATTGTCGAACTTCGATAGACTGTTTCTCTGTCTTCCAGTCGACTGTAGCGGTTGAACTGTTGAAACCGTTCTAAATTCTTCTTTGTAACTAAACGTAATGGGTAGGCACCCAAGCATCTCAGAATTCTATATAAGCATGTATAATATTGTAACATACATCAGAATCAATCAGTTTTTGATCTGTTTGCAAGTAATAGAAAAACAATTTTCATTCCTGCATATTGTCTGTTCGCATTTGTGTTTATCTGTATTGCATAATCCTGCTTTTGCTCATTCTGTTTATTAAGCTTCCGCCATAACAGAGCCGACTCATTCAGTCGAACTGTTTTCTCCCTCGTGCTTCCTAGACACGACATGGATCATTGGTATCAAAGCACTCAGTTTTGTCCGTGCTTAAGTTTTGCGTATACACTTGTCTCAAAGTTGCTTGACTTATGTCGGTTCAAACTCGCTCGCAATCTCAACAATCCAAGCAGACGCGATCTCCAGAAATGATAGAAGAAATAGACGATAGACATGCAACTGACGAGACAGCACAACTTATTGAGCAAGCTCTGGCTCGACAACGGACTGAAATGTTCGTCTAGTTCAATGAGATTCTCATGCGATTCGCTTCGAAATCCAGAGGATCCTCGACGATAACTCACTCCGATAAAATCAGCCCCTTCAAAGTGCAAATGAATCTGGACATACCAAATCTTGAAGGTAAGATTGACGCGAAATCCGTCGATAATTGGGTGCAACAATTGGAATCCTATTACGCTGTAAATCAACTCTTCGAAGCTGAAAATATCACCATTACATCCTTAAAGATGTCAACCTCTGTGCACTGCTGGTGGGAAAACCTCTTGACAAAGATGGAGAAAAATGGAGACCCCATCGAAACATGGGATAAATTCATCGAACACATCTGAAAGGAATTTTACCCGCTGAAATATCTCGAGCATCAGTATAAGAAGTGGTAGTAGCTAAGGAAATGGAAAGACCAATCAATATAGAGTTACACCGACGAGTTCTACCGACTTACGGAAAGACTTGGCATCCAAGAAGAAGAGAAATTGCTTGTTCTGAAGTACACCAGCGGATTGTCCCAATACATCTTGCAGGAAATGGAATTTCTGACTATCAATACGCTTGTAGATACTTTCCACTACGCCAGCAAACTGGAAACCAAGCAGAAAGGAAAAGCATGTTTCGCGACAAAGCCGACATTAGGACGACCACCTGACAAGAAGGCACCGGCTGACTTTGAGAAGTCAAAATCTTCTCAGCCGACACCGCCAAATCCTGACAGCGATAAGAAGCCTTTTCACAAGAGGGAACGTAGCAAACAACTGCTGACTGGAAAATGGTGCGATTACCACCACTCATATTGGCATGATACATCTGAATGCAAAGCTTGGAAGACATTTCTAACGAAAGTGTCGACCTTCGACGTGTTCGATAAGATAGTGGAAGAATATGATCCATACGCGACGACCCTTTTGACCTCGACCACTCCAGCAGCCTCCACTATAGTCGACGAGGAAGAATGAGAGCACCTGTTCCATACACGGATATGGGTCCAGAGAAACCCATTACATCTAATTGTGGACAACGGGAGCCAGAAAAACTTCATTTATGAAGAACTTGTGAAGAAAATAGGTCTTGTTACCACTTTGCATCCTCAACCTTACTACATTGGTTGGATGAAGGATGGACAAGAACTACGGATCACTCGACAATGCAAACTCGCATACTTCATAAATCCTTTTGAAGATGAAGTACTTTGTGATGTGGCACCACTCTCCATAGCCGACGCCTTGTTTGGGAAACCTTACCTCTGGGATAGACATGGAAGTTATCAGTCACAACCTCAGAAGGTGATTGTCAAAATCTGAAATCGATGGTTCAGCATACCAGAGCGTCAACCTACACCGACGGTTGCACTGATATCTGCCAAACAGACAAAGAAGCTCATCAATCATGCTCAAAATTTTGCATTAATCATGATCAAGCCGCAACATTCTAAGAAGACTACAGCAACAAGTCGAGTCACCGACCAATGCAGTTCTCGACATAAGCAACAAGTCGATCATATTCTCGATGAGTACCAGAACCTCTTTCAAGATCTAGATGGAGTACCTCAACATTGTCAGGTAAAACACTCCATTGAACTTGTTCCTAGTTCTTCTTTGCCTAACGCATCTATTTACAAAAGATCCATTCTTGAAAATGAAGAGATTTGCAGATAAATCCAAGAATTAATCGACAAAGGTCATATCTGACCCAGCTCCTCTCCTTGTGGAAGTCCAATCGTCCTAGTTCCGAAGAAAGACGGGACTTGGCGCATGTGCATCGACTATAGAGATCTCAACAAAATATCGGTGAAGAATCAGTACCCTCTGCCACAGATAGACAAGCTTATCGACTGTCTGAAAGGTGCTAAATTCTTTACTAAGCTCGACCTCAAGTCGGGATACCATCAGATTCCAATCGAGCCCTCAGATATGTGGAAAACTGCTTTCAAGACCAAGGAAGGATTGTTTGAATGGTTAGTCGTGCCTTTTGGCTTAACCAACGCACTTGCGACCTTCATGCGACATATGGATAACCTTCTTCAACCTTTCATTGGAAAATGGGTTATTGTCTATCTCGACAACATATTAATTTTCAGTCGATCATGGGAAGAACATGTCGGACATCTTCGACAAGTCCTCGACACTCTCCAGCAACATTGGCTCTATCTGAACATGGAAAAATGCTCTTTTGCGATGACCAGCATCAAATATTTGGGGTATGTAATTGATTCTGTAGGCATTCACGTCGATCTAGACAAAGTACAGATCCTCAAAGATTGGCCCATTCCTAGAAGCATTCAAGAACTAAGAAGTTTTCTTGGTTTGGCGAATTTCTATCGACGGTTCATACTTGGCTTCAGTCACATAGCCTGGCCCTTGAATCAGTCGATGAAGGGAAACGGGAGAACTACCTTTCAATGGACAGAAACACATCAAGCAGCTTATGAACAACTCAAATACAGGCTCTGCACTGCACCAGTACTTGTGTTACCTGATTTGCATCAACCCTTTGAGATTGAGACGGACGCATTGGACTATGCCTTGGGTGCTGTGATCACCCAGTCGCTTTTCATTCTGAGAATTTTAGCGACACAGTTAGAATATACTCGACGTATGAAAAATAACTGTACGCCATTGTGCAAGCTCTCAAGCAATGGAGGCATTACATACTTGGCAAGGAAATGGTCATTCTCACTGATCACAAGCCTCTACAGTTCACTCGACACAATCAAAGTTGCAGACAAACCGACAACTCAAGTGGATTAATTACCTACAACAATTCCAATTGGTGATTAAGTATCAGAAAGATAAAGCTAACGTCATCGCATATTGCCTCATTTGACCACCCATTAGTCTCCTTTTGACAGTGATGAGTATGCAGGGATACGACATGACCACTTGGCCAGAGTTGTACGAGGACGACAATGACTTCCCATCAGTGTACCGACAGTTACAGACTAACGAGTCGTCGACCTCAGACTCCGACTACTTCCTGAAAGACACCTTGCTATACAAGCTTGGACAACTTTGTGTACCGACCAATGAGCATCGACAACAGCTCATTTGGGACGACACTACAGCAAGACTGCAGAACACTTTGGAGTAGCAAAGATCCTTGTTATTCTGCAGAAGTATTTCTTCTGGCCTACACTTAAATCTGACGTCAACAAGTACATTCGATCATGCGTGTTTTGTGCCATTGCTAAGCCACCCAATCGATGACAGGGATTGTACACACCTCTGCCAGTTCCTAGTAGACCATGGGAATCTATTTCTATGGACTACTTGATGGGTTATCCTACTACCAGACATCAACATGACGCAATATTAGTAGTATTCGACCGATTTTCCAAGATGGCCATTCTCATACCATGTAAGAAGACCACGACAGTGCAGCAGACCGCTCAACTCTTCTTTACACATGTTTGGAAACAATTTGGTTTACCCACAACCATCATTTCCGATCGAGATGCCAGATTCGTCAGCATCTTTTGGAAGACCCTCTGGCAATAGCTGGACACACGACTCTCATTGTCGACAACTTTCCATCCTCGGACCGACGGACAGACATAAGTTGTGAATCGCTTGGTAGTACAACTGCTTCGCATGTGCAATCACCAGCATCGACGCACATGGGATGATAGTCTTCCATACATCTAGCATAGCTACAATTATGCTCAGCACAACTCTAAGGCAAGAGCCCCTTTGAATTATGTTATGGATTTCAACCCTCAGCGCCTATCGATTTGATCATCTCCTCGACACAGCCTAAATCCAAATCCGTCCGCAGCTAGCGAGAAGTTGATAAAGCAGTCAAGTTCAGAGAATAGATTTGCGACATCCAGAAGAAAGCTCAGGATATGTTGCACAAAGCAAACAAGAAAGCTAAGACCCGACACAACAAGCATCGTATTCCTCATACATTCCAAATTGGGGATAAGGTCTAGTTACATCTTAAGAAGGAGCGCTTCACTGGTCCTTTCAAGAAGCTCAATCCTTTGCGATATGGTCTGTACAGTATTATTCGACAGATTGGCGAAAACGCTTTCCAGCTCGACATCCCTACATGCCTGGGTCTGCATCCAGTTTTCAATGTGGATCTGCTTCGACCATACCATGCACTTTTGTTGGAACAGAACGACTTCTCCACAGCAGCACCGGAAGACATCCATCTAGATGTTTAGGAGCATCTTCCTTGCGACACCATTGTGGGACAACGAGTACGCCTTACAAGGATGAACACAATTCCCTTGTTTCAGGTTGCCAAAGTCGGCCAAATCCCATCTCAAGGAAAGTGGTACTCTGCTACTGAAGTGATCAACAAGTTTCCTCACCTCCACGAGCAAACAATGGGGTCCATTATTTCTTAAGGAAGGAGGTATGATCCACATCGTAGTTGGAATTATTGTCAGATGTTGACTTCGACACATCTTTGACCAATCATCAATGTTGATACAACTTTGACAAGTTTCGACGTGACATGACTTCGACAACTTCAGCACTTCGACAGGTTTTCGATTTCGACACAACTCTGACGAGTCTCGACTTCAACATACTGCGACATGTTCCGCACCTTCGACATGTTCTACAATCTTGCAGTTCGTGACATCGACAAGCAGCGTCGACATGCGACCAATGACTGTCAAACTTCGATAGACTGTTTCTCGGTCTTCCAGTCGACTGTAACAGTTGAACTTTTGAAACCATTCTAACTTCTTCTTTGTAACTGAACGTAACGAGAAGGCACCCAAGCGTCTCAGAATTCTATATAAGCATGTATAATATTGTAACATACATCAGAATCAATCAGTTTTTGATCTATTTGCAAGTAATAGAATAATAGTTCGCATTCCTGCATATTGTCTGTTCGCATTTGTGTTTATTTGTATTGCGTAATCCTGCTTTTGCTCATTCTGTTTATTAAGCTTCCGCCATAACAGAGCCGACTCATTCAGTCGAGTTGTTGTCCCCCTCGTGCTTCCCGGACACGACACAGATCAATGGCGTTGAGAGGGACTATGTCTTCCTTAATCACATAAAACTTATGAGAGTGAAAGAATCAAGCAAGATCTCCCACAAATCCAAAAGAAAAACCTGCAGAAACCTTCACACTTGCCAAGAGACTTGCCAAATCTAGTAAAAAATTATGCTAAAGAACATAAGAGCATACATATAAGAAAATAAGCATGTAAATTCTATATCTTGAACACATATTGATTTAAATGAGTAATAGAAACAACTTTACTCACTCCTATTGATTAGAACTAATCCTTCATTATGCTAGCATTTGACAAGAAGAAGCAAGCGAAAGACAAAACTCTACATATTACCTCAGCATACACATGAGACAATGATCATCCAACTTGAGCCAGACACACCATGTAAGACCTCCAAAGATTTTTATTCATAAAAATATTCAACAATAAAATTACATGCAAGAGTAGAGGTTCCATATTCCATCCTCAACAATGGATAAGTGGTCTGCTTTTATGTCCAAAGAAAGGCCCACGAGGGTGCACTAGTTAATTGAAGAAGACTGAGGAGATTTGAGAGAATTAAGGGATTGAGTGGAGTTGATTACTAGTTTAACTCTAGAGGGAGGCACCACCTCACAAGAGAGGCACCCCATCTACCCTGGGAATCCCATCAATCCAATCAAATGATTCCCATTCAAGTAATGCGCCCCCTCTTGAGGAGAATGCCCCCCTCCTCTTGAGATCAACTTTCCCTCTCAAATATTGATGAGATATGATGGTGGTTCACCTTCACTTAAATTGGATTTGATCCCAAGTTCAACTGAAACAATTTCGGGACAACTCTCCTTTGATTGTGTTATTTGATTTTTCTCCATATTTTCTATTTTTTGAATTTTGTATTCACTTTTTGTCTTTTTTGAGAGAATTTTAATTTAAGTGATAAATAGTCACTCAAAGTATTCTCAAAGTGTTTTTAGGGGTACAGTGGGTGATCTGAGTTAGAAAATGAGCACCCCCATGGAAATATCCACCTCCTAACCACTTTTTATGCTTCTTTTTTACATTAAAAAATTGACCTGTTTTATGGGAAAAAATTTTATTAGTGAAAAATAAAATAAAACCTAGGGCACCTAGTACATGTTCATATGACTCAAAATTGATGACTAGCATGGTAATATACATAGACACATAGACTTTAATAACCTCCTAAGGTTTAACCACCAAGGTAAATACTCTAACTTCGGAGGTGTGAGTGAAAAACTAAAAAATTATATGTCATTGAAGAGAAACGCATAAGTAACAAGGAAAAAACACTCTAGAGTACTGCATTGATGTCTAAATCCTAAGAAAGCCAAGACTTTTACAAATTACCTCATGCTACATCAACTTATTACAATTCCCTGCAGGGTATGAACATGCAAAAATTTAAAAAATGGGCCAAGTTGGTTTGCTAGGACTTCTGATCTTCTAAATATGAACAAGTATACTTGGTCATTCTTTGCGGGCTCACTCAAAAACCAACTGTTATAGCATGATTTTCCACACCTTATGCAACATGCCTTGATGGCCTTCCATATCTGCCTGTAGATGGGGTACCTAAAGGGTACGTTGGATTATGGACTCAGATATGCTTAAGATAGTGAGTTCAGGATGTATGGGTACACAGACTCGGATTGGGTTGGAAGTGACGAAGATAGGAAAGGCACTTCAGGATGTTGCTTTAGTTTGGGATCATGCATGATCTCATGGATCAATAGAAAGTAGCCTTGTGTTGCACTCAATACAACAAAATCTAGATATGCAGCAGCTTGTTCAGCTTGTAGCGAAGCAGTGTGGCTTCGCAAGATGTTGGCAGGATTGTTTGATGCAGAGATAGATGTGACGGACATACTCTGTGATAACCAGAGTTGCATCAAGATGACAGAGAATCATGCGTTCCATGATAGATCGAAGAACATTGAGATCAAGTTCCACTATATTCGGGATATGGTGCAGAAGGGAGTTGTAAAGATCAAGTATGTTCCTACAGAGGAACACGTTACTGATGTGTTGACTAAGCCTCTGTCTCGCATAAAGTTTGAATAATTTTGAGACAAGCTTGGTGTGGTCCAGAGGGATCTCTCTCGAAAGAGAGAATGATAGTTCCAGTTCTTAGGGAACCAATTCCTGTCAAGGGATGATGGATGCCTATCGAGGAATGATGTATGCATGTCGAGGGATGATAGATGCATGTCGACGGATGATGGATTCTTGTCAAGGTATGACGGATGCATGTCGAGGGATGACGGATGCATGTTGAGGGATGACGGATGCTTGTCGAGGGATGATGGATTCTTGACGAGGGATGAAAGATTCCTGTCGAGGGATGACAGATGTCCGTCCAGGGGTGATTGAAGATCAGTACTTGCCGACTAATAGAGTTCCTGCCCTTAGGTGATGGATTTCGGTCAAGGGGTGACTGAATATTAGTACTTTCCTACTGATAGAGTTCCTGTCCTTAGGTGATGGATGTCGGTCCAGGGGTGACTGAAGATCAGTACTTTCCGACTGATAGAGTTCCTATTCTTAGGTGACGGATTCTGGTCCAAGGGTGAATGAAGATCAGTACTTTCCCATTGATAGAGTTCATATCCTTAGGTGACGGATGTCGATCCAGGGGTGACTGAAGATTAGTACTTGTTGATTGATAGTGTTCCAGTTTATGATGTTGCTGATGATGATCTAGCAGAGGATGTTCCAGTTGATGATGTTGCCGATGATGATCTAGCAGAGGATGTTCCAGCTGATGATGTTGATGATGATGATCCAACAGAGTATGTTCCAGCTGATGATGTTGTCGATGATGATCCAGTAGAGGATGTTCCAGCTGATGATGTTTCTAATGATGATCCAACAGAGGATGTTCCAATTGATGATGTTGTTGATGATGATCCAGCAGAGGATGTTCCAGCTGATGATGATCCAGCAGAGGATGTTCCAGCTGATGATGTTGTTGATAGTGATATTCCAGCAGATGATGAGGAGGAGGAGGAGGAAAATTTTCCAGCAGATGATACCGTAGACATATGATGATCCAAAACTTCCTACGACATATAGAGATTCACAAGTCAGTTGTGTAGCAGTTGATGTTACCTGCGAGATACCTTCCTAGTTAAGAGGGAGTGTTAAAGAAATGTAATTGCGGAAGATATTCTATTTATACTTGTCTATTTTATTATTGTATTCCTTCTCTGGGAGATGTCATTGATGTAATTAATAATGTAAGAGTCATTGAAAGAGTCAATTTAAACCCTAGGTCTTGTGTCGGCCTAGAAGAACCCATAAAATATTATTATATTATGTATTTGAGAGGTCAGCCCAGTCAGTTAGGTGAAGTCGGCCCAATTGGGGAAAAGGTCACCCCAACGGAAGAATATAAATAGAGGATGAGTCTCTCATTTGTATTCACTCAACTCACTCACACAAGTTCGCATAGGAGAGAGAGAGAAGTTCGCACAAGTGGAGGAGAAGCTGATTTTGTCTTGGGGTTTATCTTTGTACTTTATGAATTCTATATTGAGGAATATTTTGTTGGGGTTTTCTCCCTTGTGGTTTCCCCGAGAGAAATATTGTGTTCATTTTGTTTTTGATGTGCTTGTATTTCTTTCAGTAATATATTGTTTAATGTTATTATGATAAACAAGTAAAAACTAACAATAGAACCAAACATTAGTGTATTCCATGGGATAACAAAGCTACTAGGCAAGGAACATTTGTCTTCATTGGTGATACTAAATTTTGGTGGATGCCAAAATCTCCAAAGCATACGACAATTGGCACAACTTATAGAGCTCAAAAAATTAGATTTTAGTAAATGCTATGATTTACCAGAGCTCCCAAGTGTGGAAAACTTGACTTCTTTATAGTCAATGAATGTTTATGGGTCCGAGAATATTGATATCATTGCAAGGTTGGCGGAGCTCATGATTCTTAGATAGCTAAAAGTTAGTAAATTCCTTAGGATATGAGCATTCTCAACTGTGGAAAATATGACACCTTCGCACAAGCTAAATGGCTAGTGGCTGTGGAACTTTGTCCTTACCTATTTATCTTCTGCAAAGCAAAGTTGGTTACCCAAATAGAAATAGTGATGTATCATTTGCTTGGATAGGTCCACAATTGACATGCCATTGGAATACAATTGGCATGTCTCCTCAACTGCTTAATGCAAAATGCTCTTTAAAGAAGGCATGAAGACATATGCATGCATGCATGTATGTGTATAGATGCCTACATGAACAAAACATGAAACAATGAAATCCATGCTACTGTGTAATAGTGTAGGCTCAAATGCTTAACAACCAGCAATACGTGTATCTCATAACAATCGACAATATCGAGTTCTCTAAGCTTTGTGAGCTATCGCAATCCTTGCATGCTCTCGAGACAAAACTATTAGAGTGTCTACACAATCAAAAGATGCAACATTTTTGGGATTTTGCAAGTCGTTCGATTTGCGTTGACATGTGTCTACATTGGATTTTGTGCGATCGTGTGAGGTTTAAGCTCGGTGTGCTTGTCTTTGATGTGGATTTTGTGTCGTCTACTTGTATTTGTTGTGGGTGTGTTGCATATGGACCCGACAAGAGGGTTATGGCCATGTTGTTTCATTTTTTCCGGTTGGGAATTTCACCGGCGACAGGCATGCCATTCGCAAGATGGAAAATTTTCCATCTTTGTGAAGGTCGTTCCATGGTTTAGCTTTGTAGTCCACATTGGAGTTTGTGTGTTTGAAGGAGGTTACCTTTGCTGGGAAATACAAGCCTTGCTACTATATACATCTACAGATGGATAGGTAGATAAAAAAAAATGAAGCAATGAAATCCCTGTTACTATGTAATAGCAAGTTCTCTAAGTTGTGTGATATTTCGTTGCATGCCACAATTTCCCACTATCACAAAGTATATTCATGGTTCAACTTTGGAAAAGGCACCTTGAAAATTGGAGCGAAAACATG
The DNA here is from genome assembly GCA_027924585.1 of Larix kaempferi. Taxonomy (NCBI): domain Eukaryota; kingdom Viridiplantae; phylum Streptophyta; class Pinopsida; order Pinales; family Pinaceae; genus Larix; species Larix kaempferi. The sequence continues at coordinate 192,346 of BSBM01000399.1, read as the reverse complement.
AGCTAAGTGGGTTTCACTGCAAGCAGTTAGTGCAGAGGACTATGGACGAACCAGTCGCAAGATGCCACCTTTTCTAGCTTTTCAAAATTTGTTGCATGGTTGGGATTTGATAAAGGCGCCTTGCAAGTTGGAGCGGGGGGCTTGGCTTGATGTGTGTCCGCATTGGAGTTTGCTTCACTTGGATTTAGGTTTTTCCATTATCTACCTGACATTGAGTCTGATTCTTTTAAATACATAAAGAACATATAGGTACAAAAGAATGCAGGAAAGAACACTAGCACTCGGGTTAAAGTATTGTTTCGGGGACCAAAATATTTGCAACAACTTTTTTGCTTGGAGAACTTTGGAAGCCTATCATTCAAAGAATCCCTTGATCAAATATTCATCTTAGTTATGTTTGATGTTACTTGTTCAAATTACTTTTCTCATTGTTTTTCTAGATGACTAAAACCACAATTCAACTTGCACCATGTTTGTATGCAAAATGGCACCACTACCACAATCTATGGATAGACTTGGAAATGGTAGCAGAAAATATCATAGAATAGAAAGCTCAAGATAACATAAAATCCAAAAGAACAAGAAAAATGGGGCATGTGTAGTCCCAAGTGGGTCGTACTTGCAAATCGAAATTTATGGAAGAAGATCTCTCCAGTGAAATCATTTTAATTGGATCACAATCTATCAATAGAACTAGAAATGGTAGTAGAAAATATCATAGAAAATAAAGCTCAGGATAACATAAGAGCCAAAAGCAGAGGGAAAATGCACCATGTGCAGTCCCAAGTGGGAAAGGAGAAACCCTTGTTTATACAAAAGGATAGAGAAATACTAACAAGACCTATGTTGTATTTAAGGAGTGATTAGGCCTCCATTACATAGAAGAGCCTTCCTGTGGTTATTGAAGTATAATACCATAAACGCCTAGGAGAAAGACACTATTAAAAAACTATGAGCTTATATATTAATTGGATCCAATTGGATCGTGTACTTGAATACTAAGCATTTTGTTTCCAGGAACCCAAGAAATCCCCCCCATCTATTTTCTCTTTGTTGCAATTGTAAATACCAACATGTAGTTATTCACCCACTACACTTTTCCAATAAAATTAAAGAGTTTGTATCTTGAGATTAACCAACGTTCGATAACAAATGGTATGAGTACATGATAAAATATTAAAAGCACTTAACCAAGAACAAGTTCATATTGCACCCAAGCAACTTGGCTCACATCATAATTATTTCAATTCTCTATCACCCCCATTTCTTTTTCTATGCATGTTCCCTAATCCAATAGTAAACGCATTAAAAAATAGAAAAGCAGCAGTATTGGGGCACTTTAACCCTTGTTTATACAAAAAGATAGAGAAATCCTAACAAGCCCTATGTTATATTTAGAAAATACCTAGGAGAAAAACATCAATACAAAATTATGAGACTATATATTAAATGGACCGTGTACTTGAATATTAAGCATGTTGAGTTCAAGTACACAAGAAATCCCCCCCAGACATTTTTTCTTTGTTGCAATTGTGAATACCAACATCTAGTTATTTATAATAAACATATATTGTCTTCACTGCACTTTTCTAATAGAATTATAATAACAAGAACAATATAAGCATTAATGGTATGAGTGCATGAGAGAATAATATAAGCACTTAAGCAAGAACAATTATAAATTTCAAGAACAAGTTCATATTGCGCCCAACCAAATTCATTCGCATTATAATTATTTGAATTCACTATCACCCCCATATTTTTTTATGGTTGTGCCCTAATTCCGTAGTAAAGGCAAAATCCTGGGTAGTGTTTCAGCCTAAAGAAGGCACTTTGCACACTTTAAAATCACCCTCGATTAGCCCCAAAAACGAAATAGGAAGAAACTTTCTTAAATCCTAGCAACCTATTACAGTAAAGAGCATAATTGTTTTCCTAGCATGCCCCCTGGAAAGCAAGGAGTGCCATGAATGAAACCCTATCCCGACCAACTTATATAAGGTGGGAAAAACATTCTAGTTGTTGGAGTAATCCAACAAGGCAACAACAAGCACATTCACATTATAATTATTTCAATTCTCTGGCACCCCCATTTTTTTTCTATAGTTGTGCCCTAATCTAGTAGTAAAGGCATTAAAAAAGAGAAAAACAATAGTATTGGGGCACTTTAACCCTTGTTTATACAAAAAGAGAGAGAAATCCTAACAATACTTGTGTTATCTTTCGGAAAGACCTAGGAGCAAAACACCATTACAAAATTATGATCCTGTGTCTTCGTTGCAATTGTAAATACCAACATCTAGTTATTTATGATAAACACATACCATGTGCGTTGCACTTTTCTAAAAGAATTATAATAACAAGAACAATATAAGCATTAATGGTATGAGTGCATGAGAGAATAATATAAGCACTTAAGCAAGAACAATTATTAAGCAACAACAATTATAAAGTTCAAGAATAAGTTCATATTGCACCCAAGAAATTTCATTCGCATTATAATTATTTGAATTCTATGTCACCCCCATAATTTTTATGGTTGTTCCTTAATTCAGTGGCAAATGCATAAAAAAGAAAAAGCTTGGGCAGTGTTGCATCCTGAAGAAGGAACCTTGCACACATTATGGCAGTAAAATCACCCTTGATCAACCCCAAAAAAGAAATAGGAAGCAACTTTCTTAAATCTGGGCGGCCTATTACAGTAAAGAGCATAATTGTTTTCCTAGTATTCCCCCTCGCAAGCAAGGAGTTCCACGAGCGAAACCTTATCCCGAACAACTTAGATAAGGTGGGAAAAAGCATTCTAGTTGTCGGAGTAAGCCAACAAGACAATAACAAGCACATTCACATTATAATTATTTCAATTCTCTATCACCCCCATTTTTTTTTTATGGATGTGCCCTAATCCAGTAGTAAAGGCAAGGAGTGCCATGAATGAAACCCTATCCCGACCAACTTATATAAGGTGGGAAAAACATTCTAGTTGTTGGAGTAATCCAACAAGGCAACAACAAGCACATTCACATTATAATTATTTCAATTCTCTGACACCCCCATTTTTTTTCTATAGTTGTGCCCTAATCTAGTAGTAAAGGCATTAAAAAAGAGAAAAACAATAGTATTGGGGCACTTTAACCCTTGTTTATACAAAAAGAGAGAGAAATCCTAACAATACTTGTGTTATCTTTCGGAAAGACCTAGGAGCAAAACACCATTACAAAATTATGATCCTGTGTCTTCGTTGCAATTGTAAATACCAACATCTAGTTATTTATGATAAACACATACCATGTGCGTTGCACTTTTCTAAAAGAATTATAATAACAAGAACAATATAAGCATTAATGGTATGAGTGCATGAGAGAATAATATAAGCACTTAAGTAAGAACAATTATTAAGCAACAACAATTATAAAGTTCAAGAATAAGTTCATATTGCACCCAAGAAATTTCATTCGCATTATAATTATTTGAATTCTATGTCACCCCCATAATTTTTATGGTTGTTCCTTAATTCAGTGGCAAATGCATAAAAAAGAAAAAGCTTGGGCAGTGTTGCATCCTGAAGAAGGAACCTTGCACACATTATGGCAGTAAAATCACCCTTGATCAACCCCAAAAAAGAAATAGGAAGCAACTTTCTTAAATCTGGGCGGCCTATTACAGTAAAGAGCATAATTGTTTTCCTAGTATGCCCCCTCGCAAGCAAGGAGTTCCACGAGCGAAACCTTATCCCGACCAGCTTAGATAAGGTGGAAAAAAGCATTCTAGTTGTCGGAGTAAGCCAACAAGACAATAACAAGCACATTCACATTATAATTATTTCAATTCTCTATCACCCCCATTTTTTTTATGGATGTGCCCTAATCCAGTAGTAAAGGCATTAAAAAGGAGAAAAATAGTAGTATTGGGGCACTTTAACCCTTGTTTATACAAAAAGCTAGAGAAATCCTAACAAGACCTATGTTATCTTTGGGAAAGACCTAGGAGCAAAAAACCGTTACAAAATTATTAGCCTATATATTAAATGGCTCATGTACTTGAATATTAAGCATGTTGTGTTCAGGTACACAAGAAATTACCCTTGGGTATTTTGTCTTTGCTGCAATTGTAAATAACAACATCTAGCTATTTACGATAAATAGATACCATGTGCACTTCACTTTTCTAATAGCATTATAATAACAAGATTAATGGTATGAGTGCATGAGAGAATAACATAAGAACTTAAGCAAAAACAATTATAAAGTTCAAGAACAAGTTCATATTGCTCCCAAGCAACTTCATTCGCATTATAATTATTTGATATCTCAATCACCCCCATATTTTTTATGGTTGTGCCCTAATTCAACGGTAAATGCATACAAAAAAGAAGAAGCATGGGAAGTGTTGTATCCTAAAGAAGACACCTTGCACACTTTATGGCAGTAAAATCACCCTCAATCTGCCCTGAAAAAGAAATTGGAAGTAGTTTTCTTAAATCCAGGCAACACATTACAGTAAATATTAGAATTGCTTTCCTAGTATTCCCCCTCGCAAGCAAGGAGTTCCATGAGCGAAACCCTATCCCGACCATCCTAGATAAGGTGGGGAAAAACATTCTAGTTGCCGAAGTAAGCCAACAAGGAAACAACAAGCACATTGCTTGAACGCAATTAGAAACTATGTTTGGTCTATACAATTTCATAAATATCAACAGATCAAATTGTTTCGCTATACCCAAACAATCTCAGAAATATTAACAACACATGGGGGGGACCCAGTGTTTCTCCATACCTCGGGAAGCCGACTATATCCAAAGCCACCATAACATAACCAACCAATGCCACCTCTCCCATGAGGAAATACAGGCTCACTTTAACCAAACCAAAACAAGACACCACTTGCAGCACATAACCCAATTGACAACCAACGAACAACGAGAGAAAAAAACCAATCAAATCTAGCAAAATAGTTCCAAAACCATTCACATGGGTACCCATTAAACACTCTCCCCAATGCATTAATTCCAACAATGCCCGAAATTTCCTCCCCTAAACCTCCCATCGGTATCCCGACCGACAAAACAATGCAAACGCAACACGCCGACAACCCTCCCACCAGAGCCAAATGCGATACACGCTCAGCCCTCACATCATTGAATCTCCCACCGGGATCTCATCCAAAAAACAAACTAAATTCAACACGCTCACAGCCCTCTGTAGTAAACACTTGTAGTATATCGCACTTAACCTTCATCCCAACACACACGTACAAACCCTCCTGCAATTAAACACCCCGCCAGTAAATTTCCCATTGGGATTCCAACCGACAAAACTAAACAACACGTCTACATCCCTCCCGCCAGAGCCATATGCAACACGCCCACATCAAAGACAAGCAAACCAAACAAATACCCCATCAAACACAAGCACACCGAGCTTAAACCTCCCGCCATCATACAAACTCCAATGTAGACATGCATCAATCCAAACCCCCACTCCAACTTTTGAGGCACCTTTTTCAAAGCTAAACTATGGAGTGACCTTCACAAAGTCGGAAATGGTCGCCCTCTCGTCGAAGCCACATGCAACACACCCACATCAAAGAGAAGAAGACGACACAAATCCCACATCAAACACAAACACACCAAGCTTAAATATCCCTCCATCACACAAACTCCAATGCGAACACGCGCCAATCCAAACCCCTAATCCAACTTTCGAGGTGCCTTTATCAAAGCCTAATTACAGAACGACCTTACAAAATACAAAAAATGTGGCATCTTGCGATCGTACAAATGTCGTAGTAGGTGCCAAAACGTTCACAAGATGTCACAGACATAATAATTACTTCATTATTATTTAATTTACATAAACACAAATTATATAATAAATTATTTACTTTACATTAAATATATGAGATATCAGAATAATTAATTTCGTATATATTTTTATTTTATCTATGAGATGATAAAGTCATAATAAATATCACCAATATGAAGTTTAGATAAGATGTTGTAGAGACATGGATCCAATCAAATAAGGCCCTAATACAAAGTTTAAATGAGACATTCTAGTACGCGTTGTACTAGACATTTTAGTGGATGGTATAGAGGTGCGCTGATCATCTTTTTTACTAGTATGATTATAGACATATACAGTGAACGTTTTGTAGGGTTCACTAGAATATTTTGAATATTTTGCAATGACACTTGTGGATATTTGTACTGGTATTTTTTTGGTTGCAAATACAATGTTTGAATTTCCAACCCAACGACTTAAATTGCCACCCTATACATAAAAAAAGGTGCAAAAATGATAAATTTTAAAATGCACTGCATTGGTAGCAACTTGGCTTGTATTTTAAGTGGTATTTTCTATAAAATGTTCTAGTGAATGCACCTAAGTTACACTAAATAAAAACCACTAAAATGATTGTTGCTAGAGAGGTGTAGAGGTTGTTTCTTAAAAAATAAGTTGAAATCTATAAAAACAACTCTTTTCAAATTGAACCCAAGAATTTCCCACTCAGAAAACAAGCCTTGCATAATTCCTACAATAGAGAAACATTACAATGAAAAGAATGTTTGAAGGCTACCACAACCATGACAACAAAGAAAGAACATTGCTGGAGAAACACCGTAATAACAAAGAAAGACTATTGTTTGAGAAACAATTAGAAGAATAGAACAAGAAAAAAGTCAAATGTCCTCCAAAATCACTACCACTAGCACATCCACTTAATTTGTGGCCAATGAATGCCAATAGGCGATGCCACACCAATCATTCATTTTCTTCACAAATTTTTGGATCAGTCCTGTAATGGCAGCTCTGAAGTGGAAATCCTATCGACACCTATCAAGGTAATTATAAGTGAATTTTAAACATATGAAGACCAATGTGTTATTAAGGTAGAATCGACATTGTTTAACGTACAATATCACTTGGTGATCTTAAATTTATTTAAATTTACATTCAAAACATTAATTATTTCATTTAAAATTCTTTTTTATAATCTTACGACCTTATAAATTTGAATTGGAACTATTGTGATCTGTAAATTGTAGGCTCATAGCCTGACAACCTCACCAACACGAATCTTTGCGGGAAAAAATTAATTAAATGCTTTCTTCTAGATGAACACTACCCACATATGGATGTAGCTTAGCAAATAAGTCAATGAAGACCATAGTCAACTAATTTACCATAAAAAAACGTTTTTATTCATCCTCAAACAATTTTAGATGACCAAAAAATGTTTTATTCGTCCCCAAGCGGTTTAATATGCACCCAATAACAAAAGGAAAGTGTCTGGTACATTTTAAGAACACCCAACAGCCACGAAAATGCCTAGAAATAAAAAAAAATTCCCTATCATATTTAAATTCACCAAGGACTGTATTAAGATGCTCTAGGAATCAATACAAACAACCAACATTGATTAAAAACACCTAGCATTTACAAAAACCCTCATGCAACTATAAATTCACTCCAGCATGATTTAAATTCGTCCAAAACAATTCACATTCGCCCAGGATGATTTAAAATCGCCTAGGAAATGATAAAAATATTCAACAAGTGTTTAAATAGGACCCAACATTTTTAAATTAACAATTAATGGCCAAAGAATCATCAACACAACATTCATATACATTTAACGCAAATATTATCTTGAAAAACCATTTGGAAAACCAACATTTTATGGGGATTGTTTTATTGCTCAGAAGATAAATATAGAGGGGTGAGCTATACACCTAGACTATGTGTTGTTGCTTAGGCATAAATACAAAAATTGCAGATGGCAATGGGTTAGAGACACCTATGTTGTTCATGGACATGCTCCTTGACTCCTTCGTCCATCATTCTTTAAGCAAATTAACATCTTCAAGCTGGCATTGCCCTCTTCCTTCTTTTCCTCCTCTCTTGCTCCCCAAGAACAAATTTCCTCCTCTTCTCCATCCTTCAATTTTTATTGGCTAGCCTCCGAAAATCATCACAATGGGTCATTTCAACTTCCAAGGAGAAACTGGACTTTTCTAACTTTGCAAAAACAAAAACAAAAAATATTTACAAAGTTTTACAAGAGAGGTTATTTATTTATTGAGGATCCAATTCGTATCATACCTCCCATTGGGAGGCTTTTGGTCCCCAAAATCTATACCATGGAAGAGATGGAAAGACATGGCCTCCATTTGCTTCGTCATATCCACCTCTCCATTGTTGTAGAAGTTTGTTTTATTCATGCTCGCCTGCCCTTGTTTTGTTGCTAGAGGAAAGTGTTTTCTCTCCCTTGGTGTGTTTTGATGAGGTAAGATTTACCACCCTTTATCAAGTGATATTTTTTTTCTTTTCTATAGAAGGTAGCATCCCTATCCCATAGATATGGGCTACCAAACATCACTTCACATGTGTCTAACAGCGCAACCTCACACTCTACTTTATCAACATAGATAGCGTTAATGGAAAACATGACTTTACATCTTTGGGTGATTCTCATAACATGTTTCCCTTGCAACCATACTAGTGAACTTGGATGTACTGTTAGTTTTTCACTTTGTCTAGCATAATAACATTAAACAATATAATCATTGAAATAAATACAAGCACAAAAACACAAAGAACACAAAATTTCTCTTGGGGAAACCACAAGGGAGAAAACCGCAGCAAAACTTCCTCAATATAGAATTTGCAAGTACAAGATAAAACCCCAAGACAAAACAACTTCTCTCCTTCACTTGTGCGAACTCCTCTCTCTCCTATGCAACCTTGAGTGAGTGAATACAAATGATCAACTCATTGTCTATTTATATTCTACTTTTGAATTGACCTTTTACTAACTAGGTTGGCTCTAACTCACCTAACTGGACCAACCTGTACTCTTTACAATAAAATATTCTTTCTAGATCTTTCCAGGCCGACCTAATCAGTTAGGGTTTTACATTGACTCTTACAATATCAATTACATCAATGACATCACTCGAAGGAGGAATACAATAATATAATGGAAAAATACATCTATAATATATTTTGTAGTTACATTTCTTTAACACTCCCTCTTAACTAGGAAGGTATTATGCGGGCAACATCAACAGTTGCACAACTGACTTGTGAATCTCTATATGTCGTAGGAAGTTTTTGGATCATCATATGTCTGGGGTATCATCTGCTGGAACATCATCATCATCATCATCATCATCTTCTACTGGAATATCATCATCAACAACATCCTCTGTTGGAACATCATCGTCAGCAACATCCTTTGCTGGAACATCATCAGCAACATCCTCTGTTGGACCATCATCAACAACATCCTCTACTAGAACATCATCATCAGCAACATCCTTTGCTAGAACATCATCAACAACATCCTCTGCTGGAACATCATCATCAACAACATCCTCTATTGGACCATCATTAGCAACATCCTCTGCTGGAACATCATCATCAGAAACATCCTTTGCTGGAACATCATCAACAACATCCTCTGCTGGACCATCATCAGCAACATCCTCTGCTGGAACATCATCATCAACAACATCCTTTGTTGGAACATCATCAGCAACATCCTCTGCTGGAACATCATCATCAACAACATTTTTTGTTGGAACATCGTCGTCAGCAACATCCTTTGCTGGAACATCAGCAGCAACATCCTCTGCAGCAACATCATCATCAACAACATCATTTGCTGGAACATCGTCGTTAGCAACATCCTTTGCTGGAACATCAGCAGCAACATCCTCTGCTGGAACATCATCATCAACAACATCCTTTGCTGGATCATCATCGACAACATCCTCTGCTAGAACATTATCAGTAAAGAAAATACTGGAACAACAACATCAACCATCAGTAAAAAAATATTGGAACAACAATATCAATCATCAGTAAACAAAGTACTGGAACATTATTAGTCAGCAAGTACTAATCTCCAGTCACCCCTGGACCGGCATAAGTCACCTAAGGAACATAACTCTATCAGTTGGCAAGTACTGATACTCAGTCACCCTTGGACCGACATCAGTCACCTCTGGACCGACATCAGTCACATCTGGACTGGCATCAGTCACCTAAGGACCAGAACTCTATCAGTTGGAAAGTAATGATCTCCAACCACCCTTGGACCGGTATCAGTCACCTCTGGATTGGCATCAGTCACCTAAGGACTGGAACTCTATCAGTCGGAAAGTACTGATATCCAGTCACCCTTGGAGGACTGGAACTCTATCAGTCAGTAAGTACTGATATTCAGTCACCCTTGGACTGGCATCAGTCACCTCTGGACCGGCAGCATTCACCTAAGGAATGGAACTCTATCATTCGAAAAGTACTGATCTTCAGTTACCCTTGGTCCAGCATCAGTTACCTTTGGACTGGCATCAGTCACCTAAGGACTGGAACTCTATCAGTCGGCAAGTACCAATCTTCAGTTACCCTTGGAACAGCATCGGTCACCTCTAGACCGGAAACAGTCACCTAAGGACTGGAACTCTATCAGTCGGCAAGTACTGATCTTCAGTCACCCTTGGACCGACATCAGTCACCTCTGGACCGGCATCAATCACCTAAGGACTGGAACTCTATCAGTCGAAAAGTACTGAAATCACTATCATCATCACTCCCTCTTTCGAGGGAGGTCCTTTCGGACCCCAATCCTTCTTTCTAAGGAGATACAATCATTATCATCACTCTATGTGATCATCCTATCCCATAGGTTCCTTCTGAGCTCATACAAATTCTTCTTCAATCTATACACATGTGGTTCTCTGTAGAGAGTCCTGAGTCCTAGAGGTTTCTTGATATCGTCTTCTACTTCGATTACACCATATATCTGGTGTAATATCCACCACTGTGTTTGGCCACTAGAGAAACATCTCGTCATAGTCGACTCCCTCTTTCTGAGAGAACCCTTGCTTTGTACTTCTTGATTTCATAAGACTTGTTCTACAAAAATCTCAGCATTCTTCGTTTGTAGTTGATCATTCACGATATTTCCTACAAGTCAAATTCAGTTGCATGGTTAGAAACATTTCATAGTTTCCAAAACATATTAATAATGACAAATTCACACAGACATGCAAATATCTTTAGTCAATGACAAATTCACATAGTCATGCAACTATCTTTAGTCAATGACAAATTCACACAGTCATGCAACTATCTTTAGTCAATGCTTCAACACAACATTCATCCATATCCCGTATTCAAACGGAAACTTTCTAGATGCCTTCCATCTCTACCAGGACATTATTAAGAGTGTGCACTACTCCCAATATGTCAGCAAAGAGGTTTCATTCTAGATAAGTAGCAATGGAATGTTGTACATAACCATAGGCCACTTATCCATTACATGCATATTATTAGTATTTTTTTCATTAATGTAAACTCTCTAACATGCATAATACACATCCTAAATCTAGGAACATAAATATGTACACAACTAGACAATACAGAAAATAACAATTAAATACTTATCTTGTTTGTTTGGTAGGATCTCTCTTGATCCTAGTCTCTTTGCAAGAATCTCTAATAGTGTGCTCCACTCCATCATTTGATTCTGAGGACTTGTTCCTTTCTTTCTTATGACCGACAATGCTGAACAAGTCTTCTATACTACAAATCACAAGGACTCATGGTCCTAGCTATTAGGGGTGAGTCTGCATGTCCCTTCAATTTGTAGAATCCTCCTTCTTCAATTCCAATCACAACTGCATCCCTTCTTATCCAATGTTGATATAGATAAGAGGTTCTTCTATCTTCCTAGTTTGGATTAAAGTACATATTCCTCATCATTGGAGGAATCTTCTGTGGCCTTCCTTTCATCATCATGTTCATCTTCTTCAGCTACATGGGCATGAAATGTTTGATTCTGCTTCTTGAATTGTTCATCTCTGAGAGGAAAATTTCTTTCAATGTGTCCCATCTTGTGACAAGTAAAACATTCAAAGGAGGAGAAGTCTTTCTTGATCCTTTTGTTCGTTTGAAATCTTTGAGATATTCTAGGAGAGTGGTCATGAGAATCTTCATGATTCTTCCTTTTGTTCCTTCCTTTGGCATGGGTTTCCAAAGCTTGATCTTCATCATCATTTAACTTCTCTTCTCTTGTTGCTATCCTTTCTTCTTCTTGCACACACTCTTCCCATAGTTTTATGAAATTAATCAATTTCTTCCTAGTGCATATGCCACGAACAAAAGGTTCACAATCTCTAGGAAGACCATTTAGTGTGGTCATCACAACTTCAACACATTCCACCATATCTCCAATAGCTTCTAATTGTTCTTTGATCTAGGACACTCTGAAGAAGTATGAGTGCATAGTCTCAAACTTCTGGATCTTCACACCCTTTCAAGGTCATCTTCTTGTTAAGAATTCTTTCCTTCAAACAGGTTGGTCAAGGCATCGAACATTTATTTTGGAGTCTTCTTTGAGGATACTTAAGGAATCAAATGATCTTTGATAGAATCAACTATGATCCTCTTAGCTTTGACCATATTCTTCTTGTGTATTGATTTGGCTTCATCTCCCTCTGGTTCTGTAAGCCCTTCCTTTATAAAGCCTTCTAGGTCATGTTCTTCAAGAATGAGCATGATTCTATATTTCCATGCCTTGAAGTTCTCATCTCCCTCAAGCTTCTCATCAATCTCGGTATTGTTTTTCATCTTGATAATATGATAACCTCAAATGGAAATAGAATAGATTTGAGACTTACCAGAAAATTTTTCCTTCTGAAAAATGCTTCTTCCTTGATCTAGGGTTTGACAAAGAAACCCTAATTTTACGACTTCAGAATTTTAGAAAACTAATTGGATGATCAAATTTGCCTTCTCAATGTGAGTTGAGCAAAGTACTCCTCCCAATTTTGTGAGCAGATGATCCAAAAAATTGATGCCCTAGTTCTCCCGGGTTGTAGTGGGGGACCCAAAAAGAAAATTCTCGGAATTGAATTCTGCTTTGATAGAAATATGCGCCATAGTGAGGCGAGTTAGATGCACCTCCTTTTTCAGCTGATTTGTGGAGGGAGATCCCGGAACAAGAAGCCCTAGTTTCTTCAATTTTTACTGCATATTTTTCGAGTCTTAATTCTGATGTATCTCTAAAATGTTTGCTCCTCAAGGTTTGAAACTTCGTCCTGTGATGGTATGATCTGTACTCTATCCAAACCCACAGGTTAGAGCAAGATTGGATTCACCAATTTGAGTTGATTCTAAGTTTCCCAAGATGACCTATATATGGACTGTTTCAATATAGCGATATTGTATGGAATTCCACGTGTCACTGTTTCATCCTATGGTTCTGAAACTCACACCAGAGAAACTAAATCCCGTGCAATTTCTAGAACATCTTACGAAATTCGATTTGGATCTTTGTATCTCGAGATATATCATTTCTCCCTAGGTCACCTTTTTAAAACTGAATTCTGGAGGAGGTTGGAACCCTGATTTGAATGGATCATATCTCCTAAAGTGCAGTGAATATGAGGCCAAAAATCGCACACAAGGTACATGAATATTTCATCTTCGTCCTGTCCAAGTTTAATATCTTGAACCTTCGCCAAAAGTGATTTATAGATAAATTGCCAAGATGACTAGTTTCCAGAAATGGAAACCCTAGGAAACAGCTGCACAATGTTTTCTTTCAGGCCTGCTCTGATACCATGTTACTTTTTCACTTTGTTTAGCATAATAAAATTAAACAATATAATCATTGAAATAAATACAAGCACAACAACACAAAGAACACAAAATTTCTCTCAGGGAAATCACAAGGGAGAAAACCCCGACAAAACTTCCTCAATATAGAATTCACAAGTACAAAATAAAACCCCAAGACAAAAAACTTCTCTCCTTCACTTGTGCGAACTCCTCTCTCTCCTATGTGACCTTGAGTGATTGAATACAAATGATCAACTCATCCTCTATTTATATTCTACTTTTGACTTGACCTTTTACTAACTAGGTCGGCTCTAACTCACCTAACTGGGCCGATCCGTACTCTTTACAATAAAATATTCTTTCTAGATCTTTCCAAGCCAACCTAATTAGTTAGGGTTTTACATTGACTCTTTTAATGACTCTTACAATATCAATTACATCAATGACATCTCTCGAAGGAGGAATACAATAATACAATAGACAAATACATCTAGAATATCTTTCGCGGTTACATTTCTTTAACATGTACTAGATCATAAGTTTCCAACCCAATCTCGTCAACTAATGTTTTAGAAATCAGATTACATTGAGAACCACTATAAAACAGAGCATTTACCTTGTGATTCTTCACTTGAACTTTGATTTGGAATAGTGCATGTTTTTCTCCACTCGCCCTAAGTTGTTGCAATGTGGTACAAACTATGGCTTCATCCAAATCTGAGGTGCTTTCTACCGCTTCTTCTTTTGTCTTGGTGGCTTCCTTCACTTTCCTCATGGACTTATGCCATTTTGGACGTAATTTCGGATGAATTTTATAGCACTTATCATCTATGTGTCCATCCACATCACAATATCTGCAATGCCAATTAGGATCCCTCCTTTTCTCAGCTGTGGCTACAATCTTCTTGTCTTTTATCTTATTGGTTTCTTCTTGGCCCTTGTGCGGCTACCCCTTCTTGGTGTCCATCTCAATGTAGAGATCCTTCTCGCTTTCCTCATCTACACTCTTCACACGAAAAAGTTGAAACTACCTTTAGATGTGGCTAAATAGTCCTACAAGGTACTTTACCACTACCCCCAGCTCTTCTTAAGAGATACCCAACCTAATGGCTTGCACCCTGAATTCAAAAGTGTATTCTTGCACTCCTTATCTCTGTTCTTGTCGAAGGTACTGCCATTTCATGAGTTGCTCCTCTTCATAGCCTATGGGATAAAATTTTGATTTAAGAAAGGCCTCGAAATCCTCCCATTTCGAAATCATGGGCTTGTGGCCCATCCTCAATGCATCCACATAGCTCTCCCACCATAATAGAGCATGTATGATCATCTTCAAGCAGGAAAAATAAATCTATTGTGCTTCTTAGACTTGATAAAGGTCAAAATAAACTTCCATTTATATTCCATGGTCTTTTGGATTTTTACTGCGTGAGGAATTTGAAATCGATGTTTTGAGCAGAAACCCTACTCATCTTCACGGAAGCAAAAATAGCAAGAAAGTTATGAAGAAACCACCATGAGATAAAAATGTGTCTAGATGCATAGGAAAGAAAAATATTTATAAGGTGGAGTAAAGGGATGTAGCCATTGATATGAGTGGTGAGAAAGTTAGGTTAAATAATAATAATAAAAGTAAAAGGAATGAATTATGTTATTAAATTAATTAATAAGGTGAATAAGGTTAATAAGAGAAAAAAGAGGAATAAATTATGTGATTAAATTAATTAATAAGGTAAAATTGAAAGAGAGAAATTTTTTGAGTTTAATTAAATTAAATTTAGGGTTTAAAAAATTAAATTTTTTAAAGAATAATAAGGGAACAATTTAATAAAATAAGAAAGTTAAAAATTAGGTAGTTAAAAAGGGGGGAGTAATAATAATTAATAAAGATTATTGGGAGTAAAAATAATTAATAAATATTTTTTTAGGGTAGAGAAATAAGGATAAAAGTTGATTAAAAAGATTAGGAAGTTAATAATAAAGATAATACAAATTATTAAAGATTTATTAAGGTTAAAATAGGAGAAGGAACTCAAGAAAAATTAAATGAAGTAATCGTAATAAAATAATAAGAAGAAAAGTAAGGGTTAGGCGAAGGTTAATAATAATAAACGTGAAGATATGAAAAATGAAGGGGGGTTAAGTTAAAAGAGAGGAGGGATTATGAATTTTTAGGTATGATTAGGGAATTTTATGGATAATGGGAGCTCAGGATTGGCTAATTTTTAGCCCGTTTTCTTTGTTAATATTATTAGAGTTTTTTTCAATTTCTAGGGCTTCTCTAATTAAGCGGGTTAAGTAGTGGGAGTCTCTAGCTAAAATTTTTGTTTTATCAAACTGGACGAGATGTTTAGTTTTGGAGGAGTGTTCGACTATTGTTGATTTTGAGGTCCGATTATGTTGGGTATCTGCCATGTGTTCCTTTATTCTAGTTTTAAAAGAGCAACCGATTTGGCCTATATAAGAAGTGCCACATGAACAGGGAATTTCATAGACACCTTGGTGGAGAAGAGGGTCAGTTTTGTCCTTTACAAAGGTGAAATTTTGTCTAATGGTTTTGAGGGGTTTGAAGATAGTTTTAATGTTTTTTTTTCAACTAGCTATTCAAGACTTCAATGTTGTTAACTTGACCATCAACATTGGAATTTCAAGTTTCACTTCAACTTTAAAAGGAACATTGGAAGATGAGGAAAAAAGATTTTTTTACCTGAATCATTGATATTCTCACCTTTGGAGTCTTCCAGGTTAGCCTTCTACTCCCCATGCTCAGTCCCCACTAAGTGTGTTTCCATACCCTTCATTACCAACAATTGTGTTACCACCTATGTCAGTGCAGCAATGCTCTACTCTAGTCAAGGAAACCCGACCTTTAGATATTCCCCGTCATGTTCTTCAAGAGGATTTCCCACCACTGTTGGTCCTTTACTTCTTTGTAGGCTAGGGAGAAATGCTTGTCCACTGGCTCAGTATCCACTACGGGTCTTTATCATACAGGTACTCCAAGTAGTTTCAAAATTGGCTCTGATACCATATGATATGTAAATTGTAGGCTCATAGCTTGACAATCTCACCAACATGAATCTTTGTACAAAAAACTAATTAAATGCTTTCTTCTAAATAGACATTGGCCACATATGGTTGTAGCTCATCTAACCAAGCAATGAAGACCACAATCAATTAATTTACCATAAAAAAACGTTTGTACTCATCCTCCAACAATTTCAGATGACAATTTTTTTTTTGTTCCTCCCCAAGTTGTTTAATATGTGCCCAATAGAAAAAGGAAAGTGACTAGCATTGCTTAAGAAAACCCAACAACCACAAAAACACCTAGGCATCTAAAAATTATCCTAGGACTATATTAAGACATCCTAGGCATCAATAGAAATGCCTAGCACTGATTAAAAACACTCAACAGTTACAAAAACCCCCATGCATCTATAAATTCACTCCAATATGATTTAAATTCACCCAAAACAATTCACATTCACCCATGATGATTTAAATTCACCTAGGCAATGATAAAAACGTTCAACAAGTGTTTAAATCTGACCCAACATTTTTAAATTGACAGTTAATGGCCAAAGAATCATCAACATAACATTCATATACATTTAACACATATCCTGGAAACCCAATGGGAAACCAACATTTTATGGGGATTGTTTCATTGCTCATAAGATAAATACGGAGGCGTGAGCTATACACCAAGACTGTGCATTGTTACTCAATCATAAATACAAAAATTGCATATGGCAATGGTTCAGGAACACCTTTGTTATTCGTGGAGAGAATCCTTGACTCCTTAGTCCACCATTCTTCAAGCAAGTTGACCTCTTCAAGCTGTCATTGTTGCTACCGTCGTTTTCCTTCTTTTCCTCCTCTCTTGCTCCCAAAGAACAAATGTCCTCCTCTTCTCCAGCCTTCAATTTTATTGGTTGTCCTTGGAAGGAAAACCATCACAATGGTTCATTTCAACTTCCAAGGAGAAATTGGACTTTTCTAACTTTACAAAAAAGAAACAATAAATGTTTACAAAGTTTTACAAGAGAGGTTTTTCTATATTTTATTTTTTAATTTATTGAGGATCCAATTCGAATCAACTATTTAAGATTCAATTGGACAGTTCTTTTGTAAATCTTAGGGTTTGTTTTCTACCATGAATAAAATAAATATTACAATGAATACAAAATTTGTCCTTGCTAAAGCGGGCTTGTTTCCTGCCATGAAGAAAATAAATCAATAAATCTTGCAATGAATATGTAAGTTTTCCTTGCTAAAGGAGGCTTGTGAACACGATGAAAGGAAACTATAGCTATGCACCAGAAATGGAAACAACACAGAAAACGCCATTTTCACGCTCCAGATATGAAAACAAGACAAGAAGCACAATTTGTTATGGATGTTTTGGTGAAACTATATACAACATGGATTCCTCGATTTTAATTTAAAAAAAAAACAGCATTGCTCTTCTATCACTGAAGGATTGAATTCATAATAAGGATAAGTTCTTCGATCCTCCAGAATGGCATCCTACAAACACCTAAAGCTATTGAACGTGAAGCTGTTGCGAAGCTATCAGGTGAAACCATGTACAACATGGATTCCTCGATTTAAATTTAAAAACAAATAGAAAAAAAAACCAATATTGCACTTTTCTCACTGAATAATTGAGTTCATAATAAGGACAAGTTCTTCAATCCTGCAGAAGGGGTGTCACACAAACACCTGAACTTGTTGAACGTGAAGTTCCTACGGAAGTGTTCCGAGCGAAATCGCAAGCCTACCCGAGGCTCTTCCAAACAAATAACGCTCTACTAATTCTTTAGTAACTCTTTGCTAATTCTTTAAAAACCCTTGTGAGAAATCTTTAATAACTCTTTGTTAATTCTTTAAAAACCTTGTGAGAAGTGAGACGAATACCAAAATCTACCATAATATTTTTCGAATTTTTGCAAATCAATTTTATCGACAGAAAAGTGGAGAGAATAATACAGAAAAGTGGAGAGAATAATACTGATCGATATTTATTCTAATACCTACCGACTTAACAAGAGAAAAAATTAAACCAACTAAAACAAAGCCACTTCTAAAAGAGCCAAAGGATTTTGGAACCTAACTAGTTTAAGTTTTGTTGAGAAAATCATGTCAGATTGGGTTTACAAAGATGCAAAGTGGACTACCTATTTAGGAGAAAATATTATCTAGATTGTTTTTTTGTTAATTACTTTATTAACTTGTAATTATCATAAAATCTACATATAACCATGGGCTAAATGTCTAAACTAAGAACATACCAAAATGTAAATGCTCTTTTTCCTGATTTTAAATTATGTGTAAAAAGTACAAAAACATACCAAGAGGATGCTGGTTTTCCACATTTTAATGTGTAAAGGGTACAAATTAAAAAAATGGTGATCGAAGAGTTCTTTTTTTCAAATAGAAAAAAAGATTTTATATTTTATATTAAAATATAAAATAGGTTGGAAATCCTTGCAAAATTGTAGTCATAAAAAAAACAACCTCCATACTACACAAAAATCAACCCACTCAAGCGATAACAGTCCAAAAACAAAGGCACAGCAGCCCAAACTACATACAGGTCCAAAGCATCTAAAAACAATACTCTCATAAATAAGAAATGATGAAGAGCCATGATGATCTATAAAGAAAATATTTCCTTCTTCAAGGGACAAAGTCTGTTTTGAGATATTATTGTTGAAAAAGATAACTCTGGATGTCCTCCCTCATATTTTTGGTGTGAGTGTGATGAGGGGGACCATAAAGTTTTGTTCCTTGTGTATTTTTGTAATAAAGTGTCTTTTAAGTAAGTAAAGACATTTTTGTACTTTATAAAAGTGGGTCACTTAAGTGGTGTATTTATTAATTTTTTTGTTATTGAGAAAAGTGCATCTATTGTGAACCATGGATCTCCTAATTTAATCCTAGCCATTGATTAGGTAGTTTCTTTGGTAGTTAGGGTTAGTTAGTGAAAATCAATGTATAAAATGAAGTGAAAGGGGCAAATGAAACACTCACCAATAGAGAGAGAGGAAGAGAAAAATTGAAGAAGAAGAAGAGCACCCAAGCAAGAAGGGCACAAGTCCAAAGAAAGAGGAGCAACACAGAATCCAAGACAAACCCTACAACAACATTTATTGCAACCACACGTGTGGGCTTGATTACCAAGGAAGTTGGCTCGAATCCCAAGGTAGTTGGCAGGCATTTAATGCAGATCGTACAACAGTAAAAGAAGGCACGTACAGGGACAAAATTCAAGGCAAACCATACAGCAGGTACAACAATCTGTACATCAGTTTGGCACGAATTTCGAGGTTGGCACAATTTTCTAGGTTGGATGAAAATTATGAATTAATTTGCTGTATATGAAAATTTTTCTTGTGAGGGTTGAAAGAGAGATTCTATGTATTGAATTTCTGTACTCTTCTTTAAGAAAAAAAATTATAGGGTTTTCCCCAAGTGAGGGATTTATTGACCAAAATCTCAAGTGTTAAATGTGCTTGCATATTTTCAGTATTTGGAGTGCTTTTGAAGTGGTTGTTTTACTTTTAAAATTCCTAATTTAAAACCCTAGATTTTCGAAGTGTTTGACAGAATGTGTGAATGAGCAATTTCATATTTATGTCAATTTTCTTCAATTATCAGCTTTCATATTATATTCCTTGTATACTTGTTGAAACTCCACTAAAGAGAATTCTGATATAAGAAATCCGATCTTCCTCTACCACCCTTCAAGTGAAGCCACATGTAGATTACATTATTGGAAACCCAATCTATAATGACTTTTGAGTCACCTACCATGTGAATTTGTTGTATTTGTTGTTTTTGAGCAAAATATAATAAAAACCACAAAGCAAGAAGTTCACCTCTGGTATTTGTACATCTTCCATAGTTTATTTTTAATTTGTAAACAACAGTCATTGATTTTTAATACAACACCCACACCACATCTGATCTCCTGATCCTATGAAACACCATCAAAATAACCAACAAGCACATTGTTGATAAAATAAGGAGGATGAGAAAGACTACCCCCACTCTAGCTAATTCTCTATTTTATTTTCCCATATCCACTTTAAGTCTCTGTAATTATTGAAATGCCATATTGATAAATAAAAAAAGGGATAGACTTGGTAATAGCTCTCCAAGAGATATAGAAGGTGTTAAATTTTTTATCTATCTTTGACGTCTAGAATGAGCATTTTTAAGCAACATATGTTTAGTGTGAAATTATCAAAGTAGAAAATGAATCAAGCTTGACAATTTAAAAAAAAAAATTAAAGGAAAAATGATGAACGATACTGGAGAAGATCTCAGTGTCAATAAACACACAATTAGTTAATAAAAAAAAACTAATTAAGAGTATAATAATGAGTTAATGACACTTACATGAAGAATAATACAAAAGAAATATTGTTCAATATTGTATGGTAAAGGTTGTGGGAATGTACAAGAGGAATGCTTATACTATTTTATTAATTTAGAAAGCAAATATGTGAGAATCTTAGAAAGGTGGCACTAATAATGCATATTATAAAAAATATTAGAAGAAATTTAGAACACTATAAATTAATGATGAGGTTAGTAATTGAAGGTTTTGATTACTTCATAAACTTAGAAATATAATTATTAATTTAATAAGAAGAGTGACGTCAAAACTAAACTTTAGTTTTTAAAAAATATATTTTTTTTAAAGTATTTAAATCAATTTTTAAATTGAAAAGTGGTGTTATTTGTAGCATTTTTTTTTTAAAAATTAGAATTCCATATTTTGTAACTATGGTCTTAATAACCTCATAATGTTGTCAATATAAGTTTTAAAATCAACAATTAAATTGAAATGTTGTACCAACATCAACATATTTTTTTTGAGATCAAAATTATTTATTTGAAACAATAGCCTTAACAACCTATATTGTTGCGATAGAAGCTTCAAATCAACCTCATAATCAAAAGGTGGTGCTTCCAGTGGCACCCCCCACTGGAGTCAAAATTGCAACTTTTTTAAACACATTAGCCTTATTAACCTATACTCTTTAACCAAAATTTTAAAATCAACCCCAAATCGAAAAAAAATGCAACTAGTTACACCCCACCCACCCTTTTTTAGCTTAAAATTGAAACATTTTTTAAATCAAGACTTGAAAAATTTACAAACAAAATCATTAAAAAAGAAAAGGAACCTCATTAAA
Organism: Larix kaempferi; assembly: GCA_027924585.1. Classification (NCBI taxonomy): domain Eukaryota; kingdom Viridiplantae; phylum Streptophyta; class Pinopsida; order Pinales; family Pinaceae; genus Larix; species Larix kaempferi. Next base: position 170,502 of record BSBM01000399.1, on the reverse strand, counting down.
TAAGAATAAAAAAAGAAAATATAAAATAAAACAAAACAAGAGGTATGATCGTTACCGGGCCCGATTCTATTCATCCTCTGGCCCACATGCGAGGGGGAGTTATCGATCATTATCACCTAGGATGCTATTATTGGCTCTTCCCCAACTGGGCATGTAGGAGGGGAGCTTATGGTTCTAAACATGCAACACCTTTAAATACTTGGGAGTTACACATACCTAAAGGATTACTGTACACGAGACCATATGTTCTCGCCTATCAGAGGAATATAGAAATAGCCCAAGAATCCAAATCTATTAACTATAAACATCAGAAAAGGTCGGAACAAGACTTGTCGGAACTATAACTTCATCTGCTCGGACTTAAACTATATTTGTTGGCGTTTAAATCCGATAACCTGGCTCTAAGTAAAATGAGTAAGCTTAAACTTATTTCATAATTTTTTAAATTAAAAAATAATTATAATAATTTAAACTTAATAAAAAATAAAAATACAAACAATGACTAGCTTCCTTTCATTTTTTGTATCTACTAAAAAAATTAAATTTAAAATATACATACATATATAAAATTTTAAATAATAATAACCCATCCCACTTTTCCCCACTAAACCCCATCCCTTCCACCCCCTACTCACCCCTTCAAGGAGCAATGGGACGCAGTGACCCCTTAAAGGGGAGATCGATCTCTCCTTCAAAATGCAAGCGCAATGCAAAGGAGGGGTGAGGTGCACCAGAAAGTGGGAATGGAAGCAAGTGGAGTTAGGGGGCGATTTTGGGAATCACCCCCCATCTTTTTTTAAATTTCTTTTAAATGTTTTGAAATTAGTTTTAATTCGTTATTTTATTTTTCTTTTATATTTAATATTTTGTTTTAATTTTTTATTTGTTTTCTTTATTTATTGTTCCAAATTACATTCTAAATTGTTTTTTAAAATTGAATTTTATGAATGTTTTATATACAGAAAGAGAGATTCTTTTTCTTTCTTTCTTTTAAATAAAACAATTTAATTTTATTAAAAATAGATGTCCCGATGTTGGAACCAAAGGTTATTCAAGTTTACAACAAGTCTGGATATTCTAGAGATAGTCGGTCGTAAGTCGATTGTCGACTAGCAAAGCAGTCGACTATATGCTCGACTAAGCGATCGATTGATCGGTCGATGGGGCAATTGATTGGATGGTCGGCTCGACTAGAACATTCAACTAATCAACATAATGATGTGGTATTTCAGGAAACAGTTAGAACGACCCTATGGGTTGTATTGATATATTATCGGATAAAAAAGGAGATAATGCATTATGATGTTTTGATCATAATGCGTTGTGCTCAAATGTTGTAAACAATATTTGTCGACACCACCTTTGTTCTTGGAATATCAATTTCTTTTCTGCTATTCGTGCAATATGTCCAACTGTTCTTAGGGTATTTTCCTAACATGGTATCAAAGCTATTGGTTTTGACCTATCCCATTGTCCACAAATCGTGTTGAGTTGGATCTAGGGTTGATTGACTTTGGGCTGAAGATTTGTCGCATAAAACCTTTGAACTTGGATCAGATCTATAAGATATCAAAATGATGGCTTCCAAGATAGAACATGTTATTTTGAATGGCCATAACTATGCAATTTGGGCTCTTGACATGGAAACATTTCTCAAGAGCAAGGGACTCTGGCAGTATACCAAGACTGTTATTCTAGACCCCATGGATGATGAAGCTAAGCTTGCCATTGAAGGAAAGAACGATGAAGCTATTGGGGTCATTAGGAATTACATTTCATGGGAGATTTGCTTTCATACAAGTGGGATCGTCTATCCTCATATTGTCTGGAATAAGTTGAAGTTGTTGTTTGATAACTTTAGAGTTGATCTCTCTAGAATCCCATTCCTTTGAAAGGATTGAGGACTATTTGGCTCGTATCAAAGAGATACAATTGAAATTGGGTGAATGTGGGAAATGTTTTCTAAACAAGGATGGACATCTCGTTAAACTGGTCCTGATGAATCTGAAAACACCTTATGATGTGTTATGTTCCTCATTCTGAGCCAATTGGATGTCACGAAATGAAGGAATTAAGGACTTTTCCTATGGCACTTTCTGTGATTTATTGACCAAGGATCAATAAAAGATGCTTGATGAAGGGACGCTTGGTAACAAACACTAGGCTCACTTGCTCAAATGAAATAACAAGAACAATTACAAAGAACGGGGTTGACCGAACACCTTGAATAAACAACAGGATTGTATCGACTAGACTACTAAAGAAAAGACTGATAAGTCAACATCAACCGAGAAGAATCAAAAGAACAAAACTTGTAACTACTATGGAAAGGCGGGACATGTGGAGAAAACCTGTCGGGAGGAAGACAAAATATTTGGAAGAAAAGATCAAGCATCTTGAAGAAGATGTGTCGACTATTCGATTGACTAATCAACCCGTAGATAATTTTACCTTTTTTGTCAACACTTCCCAGGCATTGCATGCCCACACCACTCAGGATGAGTGGATAGTCGATTCTGGTTGCACTCATGATATGGCTAAGTATGCTTCTTTGTTCTCTTCCTTAAGTGGAGCTTCATAACATAAAATTTATGTAGTTGATGAATGTGCTCTCATGGACGTTGGAAGTGGAGATGTTGAATGTCAACCTGGTAGAATTTCCAATGTCTATCATGTGCCTAGCTTGAGTGCGAATTTGTTGTCGATAAATGAACGTACCCAGACTGGTAATACTCTTGAGTTTTGGTTAGATCAATTTGTCATAAAGAACCTAAAGAATGAGGGGAAGTTTGTTTCTATAGGCGATCTAATCTTAAAGACGGACTATATAAGTTTTGTGAGTCTCCCAAGCATGATTCTGGACCAATTGCACTCGTTGCTCAGATCGATGAATGAAGTTGAATTTGGAATGAACGAATCAGACATTTGAACTTTCGAAGTTTGAAAATGGTGGTAACATATAATATGCTTACATGTCTCCCAAATATTGTTCCACCTGATGGATTTTGTACAATATGTGTTCTTGGAAAGCTTCATCATGCACCCTTTGATTCCAAGAAAGCATGGCGAGCATATAACCGACTGGAACTTGTTCGTAGTGATTTTTTTTGCATGAACAAATCCTCACTAACTGAAAGTTTTAGAACCCCAACCTGGTTTCAAGCTTTCAAGCTTCTTTGCATATAGTTTAATTCCCAAACCCCAACATGCACATTTTTCTCATAAAAAATGACGACTTGAAACACATGAAATTCTTTTTCAAAATTAATAACTCAGAAATTTTCACTTTCAGCCTAAACTTTCAAACTCAGAAAATTTAAATCAGCCAATCACATAAAAATTTTGACATGGAATTTTTGACCAAGTTGGTCCAAGATAAAACCCCTAAGGGAAAACCTGTATGAGAGAGAGATTTTTATTTCTTCAGACAAATTATTAAATACACAACAACAGTAGTTATATCAACCTCCTCGGTAATTGTGCCCAGAAATTAAGACTGTGTGGACAACATTAAATAAAGTACGAGCTCCTTGAAATTCATGCCAAAACTATTCTACGGTCTAGCATATTTCTGCCTCGAAATCTGTGTTGTACTAACACATTAAATGCTGTACAGAACTGCCTCGAAATCCATGTTGTATGGTCTGTACGGATTGTGTTGTACAACCTTCAATAAATGTTGTATAGACTTCGATTTCTATGCATATGTTGTATGTATTTGTCTTGGGAAGTGTTCCCTTCCTTCTAGGAAAACGTGCCCAGCAATATCCTCGATTTCTGTGCAAGGGTTTACTCTCTTCCTCTTGAAATTTGACCTCATTTTCTTCTCTTGCTCTTCCTCTCCAAAACTCCTCCCTGGGATGTGAATAATGATTTAGGATTTGTCTTCCCCAAGCCTTTTTGTTCATGGTAACCTCCCCCTCTTCATCCAATGGTCAAGATTAGATTGGATCAATGGCTCTCAATAAATGTTCAATAAATAAAAAATTAAATGTCATTTAGTGCACTCATATCATTTAATTATGCGAGAGCTTTTAATTTATCAATCACTTGAATTTATCACTTAAATGAACTTAGGATATAACCATGACTTAAACTTTTAATAAAATGACTTTATAAAATAAAGTACTTCTCACTTTATTAAATAAATGACTAGGAGTCTCCTTTTTAAAGTGTTCTTGTCCACCCCAAGGAAACACAAGGTGAACAACACTTCCTTGATAACTTTTCAACACCCCCTCTTACCGAGGAAGGTGTTCTTCACCACTCCCAACTTGTCTCTGAAGTAAACATGCTTCCCTCTACCCAAAGACTTTGCGAGAATGTCTGCCACTTGTTCATCAGTAGAAATGTACTGTAACTCAAAAGCTCCTCTCTGAACATAGTCTTTGATGAAATGATATATGATCTCAATATGCTTTGACCTCTGATGAAATACCAGATTCTCAGAGAGCCTGATGCAACTCTGATTATCACAATGTATAACTGTAAGTCTCAACTCCTGACCAAATAAGTCTACCATCAACTTGCGAAGCTACAAAGCTTCACAACTAGCCTGACTGGTTGCCATGTACTTAGCCTCTACAAAACTCAAAGCAACAGACTTTTGCTTCCAAAAGAACCACGACACAACTGCCAAGCCCAAACTGAAGCAACAATCGAAAGTGCTCTTCCGATCCGAAACACTTCCTGCCCAATCTGAATCCATGAAGCCAACCAATCCCACTCCATTAGACCTCCTATAGTCCAAACCATAATCTATTGTCCCTGTAAGATATCTCAATATGTGTTTTGCGGCAGTCCAATGCACTCTCCTAGGATCCACCATGAACTGACTAAGAGTGTTTACCGCAAAACTCAAATCTGGTCTGGTGTTGACCAAATACATCAACGAACCTATAAGCTGACGATACAAAGTAGGATCCACCAAATATCCCTCAGAAGCATGAAGCATCGTCCAGTTGGTGGTCATGGGTGCGGACATGGGTCAGTACTCCTCCATCTGAAATCTCTACAGAACATCTACAACATATTTTCCTTGCCCCAAGAAAACATGTCCATCCTCCTGCCAAATTTCCATCCTCAAATAGTAATGCATCAGCCCAAGGTCTGTCATCTCAAACTCTGAAGCAAGATCTTTCTTACATGCTTCAATCAGGTGCTATGCTCCTGTAATGAACAAATCATCAACATACAGTAGAAGAATGAGCGGATCACCCCCAACCACAATGAAGTATAGGTTGGGATCAACCTCACTCTTCTTAAACCCAATCGAAAGCAAATATGCATCAATCCTCGAGTACCAAGGGGCTTGCTTCAGACCATACAAGGCCTTTTTCAGCCTATATAGATGAGAATCTATCCCATGAATCTCAAAGCCCTGAGGGTGCTCCAGATAGACCTCCTCCTATAGAAAATCATTCAGAAAAGCGGTTTTCACATCCATCTGATGAATCCTCCAACCCCTCTCTACAACAATGGAAATCACTGCTCTGATCGAAGAAAATATAGCAACAGGTGCAAAGGTCTCATAGTAATCAACTCCCTCTACCTGTGAGAACCCTCGTGCCACAAACCGAGCTTTGTACTTCTTGATGCTTCCATCTGCAGCATGCTTGATTTTATAGAGCCACTTGGAAGTCACCACTGACTTCCCCTCCGGTCTTAGAACAATCTCCCACACTCCATTCTTCATGATGGAATTGTACTCTTCCATCATGGCATCTCTCCAAACCTGATGTGGGGTAGGCTCCTCAAAATTAGTAGGCTCGGACTCACTCAAGCTAGTCACCATCACCATATAGATAGAAAATCTCTCTGGTGCCCTGCTCTCTCTGACCTCCCTCCTTGGTGGCCCCACAGAATCCTCAGCTTCCTTCACAAGCTCCTTAAGCCAATTTGGATTACATTTCTTGGAAGTAGCTTCCTGTTGTAGGCCCTCCTCCTGAACCTCCTCATCTGATAACTGTCTCCCTGAAGAAGTACCTGTGGCTTGAGATGATGTACTTGGTGATACTGAACCTGTACCACCCAAATCACATGAAGGTGAAACCTGTGAACCTGTGACTAACCTGTACCTGTACTAGAATTCGTTGTAGACTGCGTACCTAAAATTGATGAACCTGTAACTTGTGACCTAGTCACTCCAGAAACCTTTGACCCTGTACCCTAATTCGCTGAACTCTGTGATACTGTCACCTGTGGAGACAAAAACTCCTGCTCCACCATCTCTGAATCATAAGACTTCCTGAAGGCCTTCTCCTCCTCAAATCTCACCTCCCTCCTCACCACAACTTTCATTTGTGCAGGAAGGTATAAGCGAAAAGCCTTCAAAGTCTCATCATAACCAACAAAGATGCATTTCTCTGTCGTGGGCTCTAACTTTGTCCTCTTCTCAGAAGGGATGTGAGAATATGTAAGGCATCCAAATATGCAGAAGTGACCTATCTCAGGTCTCTTCCCGGTGAACATCTCCTTGGGATTTTTACACCCCAATGCTCGGTGTGGACTCTTGTTCTGCACATAAACAACAGTACTATAGGCCTCTTCCCATAGAAAGAAAGGAAGACTCTAATCATGCAACATGGTTCTAGCTACTCCCACTATAGCTTTGTTCTTCCTTTCGACAACTCCATTCTGCTGTGGAGTATATGGAACTGTCAACTGCTCTTGATGCCCTCCTGTCTACAAAACTCATCAAACTCCTTGGAAGTATACTCACCCCCATTGTCTGACCTAAGTGCCCGGATCTTCCTCCCTATTTGGTTCTCCACAAGATCTTTGAACTCTTGGAACCTCTTCAAGATTTACTGGGATTGTTTACTTCTCAGAAAGTATATCCAGGTCTTCCTGGACTCCTGGAGTGGTCATCAATGAAATGGATATATTACTCAAATCCTGTCAATGAAGCAGAAGACATAGGTCCACATAAGTCGGAATTAATCAAGTCCAGTACTCCACCTGATCTTGTGTCACTGCTAGGAAAATAAGTCTTGGTGTACTTTCCCAAAGCACACCCTTTGCACACACCACCCTACTTTGTGGTGAACTACGGTAAACCTGTAGACATCTCCCTTAGCAATCTCAAAGCTAAATGATGAAGGTGTCCCATCCTCCTATGCCACAACTCACACACCTCAGTGCTACTGCTAGTATGGACCAATGCATGATGAGGCTAGAAGAGAAGCTTGTACAGTTTCCCACATCTAACTCCAATGGCACATGAAGTAGATGGTCCTTCTACTCTGGGAAAAATATACACTTTCCCATCTAGGACGCATACTCCAAAACCCTTGTCCTCAATAGCGGAAACTAAAACAAGGTTATTCTTCGGCCTAGGGACATATAAGACATTCCTCAATGTCATGGACTACATAGACTCCCTCTGAAAGGTAACAGTCCCTCTCCCAACTGCTCTCACAATCGTGTCATCACCCAACACTACCTCAAGACTCAAGCCTATCTCAGTCATCTCGGTGAGCACATCTCGAACACCTGTCATATGGCTCGAAGCCCCACTATCAATGTACCAAGTAGAAGTAGTGGTGGAAGCACTCAAAGAATGGCCAACCAATAAGGAACACTGAACTTGATCCTCCATATCACTACTGGTGATAGATGTCCTCTTTGTACACCCAACATAGAGAGAAAACTCTCCCTTAAAACGTGAAGCAAAATCATCAACATCTTTTATTGCTATTGTCTGTTGTCCTTTCTTCTTGTTGTTCAGACACTGTCCAGCATAGTGTCCAAACTTATGGCAAGCAAAGCATTTAACTTTGCTCAAGTCTTTATTTTGCTCACCAGTGTGCTGTTTGGCCCCACCCTTAGGACACTTCTTGAATTTCTACTTTTTACCTTTAGCTGGAAACGCCACATTATCCGCATCTTCCCTGTTATGTGACGAACTGCCCTGTATATATCCTCTCTGAGTCTCCTCATGTATGAAGTCATCCCAAAGACGATCCCTAGAAGGCATGTTCTCACGAGCAACCACTGTCTGCACGAACACACCCCATGGTTGAGTCACGCCATTTAAGGCTGTGCGCACCAACTCACTGCCATGTATAACCTCCCCAGTAGCTGCAAGTTCATCCCTCACCTGTGTAATCCTAGTAAGGTAGGAAGCCATGCCTTCACCTTTACCCATGTGCACATCCTTCAACTTTTCCGTCAACACCATCTTCCTGTTTTCATTTGAACTTTGGTGAAGGCTAGTCAAAGTTGTCCACATTTGAAAAGCACAAGCCTTTGCTTAAATGTGAGGGATCACATGATCCTTCACGGCATCAAGAATGATCCTTCTTGCCTTCACATCTTTCTTCATAAAGGCCGCCCTATCTGTAGCATCGGTAGGAATAGTGACAGGATTTGTTGTTGTACTATTAACTATTTCCCATAGTTCATTCTCCTCAAGTACTAACATAACCCTAGCCTTCCATGGGCTAAAATTTGCATCTCCATCCAATCTGTCCTCTACTCTAAGTCTAGTCACCATGACTACAACCTGTACCTGTTCTTCTCAAAGAAACTATTCAAGAACCTGTTTTTCACAAACCCTCTTCTTTCTCAAATCTGAAATATTTCTCAGTGTTTAAATTTCTGATCTTAACCACCGCTCTGATACCATGAAAGTTTGAGAACCCCAACCCAGTTTCAAGATTTCAAGCTTCTCTGCATATAGTTTAATGCCCAAACCCCAACATGCACATTTTTCTCATAAAAAATGACTTGACTTGAAACACATGAAATTCTTTTTCAAAATTAATAACTTAGAAATTTTCACTTTCAACCTAAACTTTCAAACTCATAAAATTTAAATAAGCCAATCACATAAAAAATTTGATACATAAATTTTGACCAAGTTGTTCTAGGATAAAACCCCTAAGGGAAAACCTGTATGAGAGAGAGATTTTTATTTCTTCAAACAAATTATTAAATACACAACAACAATACTTATCTCAATCTCCTCGGTAATTGTGCCAAGAAATTAAGACTGTACGAACAACATTAAATACAATACGACCTCCTCGAAATTCATGCCAAAACTGTGCCTCGAAAATCGTGCCAAAACTGTTGTACCGTCTGACATATTTCTTCCTCGAAATTGGTGCTATACTAACACATTAAATGCTGTACAGAACTACCTCGAAATCTGTGTTGTATGGTTTGTACAAACTGTGTTGTACGAACTTCAATAAATGATGTACGGACCTCGATTTCTGTGCATATGATGTATGGATTTGTCTTGGGAAGTGTACCCTTCCTTCTCGGAAAATCTGCCTAGCAATCTCCTCGATTTCTGTACAAGGGTTTACTCCCTTCCTTTTGAAATTCGACCTCATCTTCGTCTCTTTCTCTTCCTCTCAATAAATGCTCAATAAATAAAAAATCAAATGATATTTAATGCACTCATATCATTTAATTACGTGAGAGCTTTTAATTTATCACTCACTTGAATTTATCACTTAAATGAACTTAGGATATAACCATGACTTAAACTTTTAATAAAGTGACTTTATAAAATAAAGTACTTCTCACTTTATTAAATAAATGACTAGGGGTCACCTTTTTAAAGTGTTCTTGTCCACCCCAAGGCAACACAAAGTGAACAACACTTACTTGGTAACTTTTCAACATTAACAAGTGCGAAGTATATTTTAACCTTCATTGATGATTTCTCTAGGTTTACATGGATCTATTTCTTGAAAAATAAGAGTCATGTCTGCTTGCTTTGGAACTATAGCTTATCCACTTGGACAACAACACTTAACTAACCATTCAAAGTAAACAACCGGCAAATAATAAGCTCAAACTACGGGTTATGGATTTTTAACCATATTGATAAATGGATATGGAACAGAGCGAAGGGAAAATGGTCCTTCGACTGAAACAACGGAACCAACTAAATATTCTGCTAGTCCTGCTACTGGCAAGCTGGTTGTCTTTACTTTTGGGTTTTGCTATCTAAAATATAAATAATGATCATGATCATCAAGTCCTCACTAACTAAAGTAAGAATCTGGCTAACAAAGGTTAGAAGCACAATTACGAACTAGATCTCATTATTAAGAATTGGAATCATGCCCTAATAACAGGTATGCTGGGGATGCTACTTATGGGCACTAGGGGAAGCAACTTATCCCACAAACGGGGAAACATCTAATCTCATCATGGACGGGGAGGCATCTCATCTCACGAGTATGCCTCACGCGGTAACGGAAGTGTTTATCATCTTACAAACACGGAGGTCATGTCTTTGAAAGATTCAATGAACTTAGGGCATTGGCTGGAAAACAATGTGATCGACCTATTAAATGTTTGAGATTAGACAATGATGGAGAATGTATGAGTTGACAATTTGAAGAATAACTATTACATAATGGTATTTCTTGGTAGCAATCTATCCCTCACAGCCCTCAACAGAATGGAGTGGAACAAAGGAAGAATAGGACTTTGGTCGAAATTGCTCAATGTCTATTGCAGGCCAAAGACCTTTTGACCAAATTTTGGGAAGAAGTTGTGTATTGCTCAAACTATCTCTTGAACCTTCTTCCGACTAGAGATATAAGCAACACGACTCCATTCGAGAAATGATGGGGAAGGAAACCAAATGTTGAACACCTCAAAACCTTTGGATGTATTGCTTGGGAAAACATCAATGATAATTGCAAGAAGAAATTGGATGCAAAGAGTCATGATTGCATCATGATGGGCCATTTCGATGAATCAAAATCCTATCGACTATTTGATCCTATCAAACAACAGATTATCTTGAGTAGGAAGTAGGAATGTGATCTTTGATGAGAAGAATTCAGTTATTAAGTTATTGAGCTCTTCCTATGGCTTGTTGCACAATAATCCTTTTGATATTCTTGAAGAATGTGGATCGACTATACCTTCCTTTGAAGTTTCAACTAGGCAGTTAACCTTTGTTCTTGAGTCAAATTGTAGTCAGTCCACATCAACTGAAGCTATCAACATGCTTACACGACCTCCTGCAACCAACCAACCTGGTTCATTGATGACTTGTTTACCTCAATGGGTTGCTAAGACTATTGAAGCTATTGGACCTAATGTTGGTGACATCAATATCAGTCGACAAATCTACAGTCAGAAACATCATGGCAGTGTCACCTTGATGGCTTGTGTTCTTTAAACATGTGATCCCGACACCTATGTCGATGCTCAAGACAACTTGAATGGGAGAATGTTATGTCTGCTGAAATTGATTCTTTACCAAAGAATCAGACTTGGAATCTAGTTTCCCGGCCACATGGAAAGAATGTTGTGAAGTGTTGATGGGTCTACATGACCAAGTTTACGTCAAAAGGTGTTGTTGAACATCACAAGCTCATTTGGTCACCAAGGGCTTCTCTCAACAAGAAGATATCGACTACACTAAAACCTTTTCCCATGTTGCAAAGATGAGCTTGATTCGACTGATTCTTTCACTTGATGCTCGATTTGGATGGGAATTTCATCAAATGGATGTGAAAAGTGCATTTTTCATGAAGATTTGTCTTAATAAATATACATGGAGCAACCTCATGGTTTTGTAAAGGATTCAAATCTTGTTTGTCGACTGAAGAAATCTTTGTATGATTTGAAGCAAGCCCCATGTGCTTGGTATTAAAAGATTGATCATTTTTTATCAATCTTGGATTAAAACGTTGTAAATCTGATCAAGGTATTTATGTATTGCATGTTCATGATGGTATTTTGATTGTTGCATTGTATGTCAATGACTTAGTCATAACTCAAAACAATGTCGACTTAATTTGAGTTTGAAGAAACAACTTGCAAATCTCTTTGAAATGACTAACCTTGGTCGTTTGCATTTCTTTTTGGGAATTCAAGTGCTATAGATGAATGATGGTATCTTTCTTTCTAAGCTCAAATATGATTTGGATCTTTTGAAGTGATTCAAAATGGACGATTGTAAGTCTTGTACTACACCTTTTCAGTCAGGTGTCAAATTGTCTAAAGACCGTGTTTCTCCCCAAGTCAATGCCACTCTTTATCGACAGTTGGTCAATAGTCTTATTTACTTAACTCACAGTCGACCTGACATCTCCTTTGTTGTTAGCGTGATTTCTCGATTTATATAGGATCCCAGAAAAAGTCATTGGAAAGTTGCAAAGCGAATTGTTTGATGCATTAAGGGTACTTATCAATTTAGTATCAAATATTGTCACAGTTCAGATCTACTAGTCGATTTTATTGATTCTGATTGTGCTGGCGACATTGATGATAGGAAGTCCACTTCTAGCTATGTGTTTCAACTTAGTTCTATACCCTTGGTTTGGTCATTTAAGAAACTAAAGGTAGTATCTCTTTCGACTACATAAGCATAGTATCGTGGAGTTGTCAATATAGGTACAAAGATAGTTTGGATCGTAAGCTTTTAGAGGAGCTTGGTTTCCCTATTTAGGCCTCGACTGTTATCTATTGTGACAACCAAAGTGACATTCAAGTTGTTGATAATCCTATTGCACAGCAAAATGAAGCATGTTGAACTTCATGTCCATTACTTGAAGCAATTGATACAAGACAATGTTGTCACTCTTGATTATCGCAGGACATATGATCAAGTCAATGATATCTTTACAAAGCCTTTACCAAAAGCTAAGGTTATTAAACTTCAGGAAATGCTTGGGCTTTAGGGAGTTGCAATTATGAGGGGGGTGTTCATAAAACATAATTATACCTCCCGAATCTCCAGAGTGTTGTGCTAATGGGGGGGAGTGGGGTGTTGGAACCAAATCTTATGCAGGTTCATCACACCTCTGGATCTTCTGGAGAGTCAATCAAAAGTCAACAGTTGACTGTATGGTCGACAGGATAGTCGATTGGATGGTGAGCTCGGCTAGAACATCCGACTAATCAACAGAACGATGCGATCTTTCAGGAAACGATTAGAACCACCAACCCTTATTTGTGGACCATATCTCCCTCACTTCAAAGATGTTTGTTAAATCTAGAGACTATACAAAAATGACCCTATGAGTTGTATTGACATTTTATCAGTTAAAAAAGAGATAATGCATTGTGCTTAAGTGTTGTAAACAATGTCTATCAACACCACCTTTGTTCTTGGAATACCAATTATCCTTTCTGCTAATCTATCTAGATGTTCTAAGGGTATTTCCCTAACACCCAAATTGGATTTTTATGGTTTTTATCTAAAATAATTTTTTTGGTCTTTTAATGTTTTAAAAATTAATTTTGTTTTGTTTTTCACTCATTTTTTTTCTTTTTTCCATACGTTTTTCTTTAATGTTTTTTTTTTTTTTTTTCTATGTTTTTTTTTCCATGTGTTTTTCTTTAATGATTTTTTTTTGCAAAAGGATTCATCTTTTAGACCATAGTCTCAAAAATGTTGCAATTTTAAATTCCAAAAAATGGTGGTGTCAAGGGTGCTATTGGTAATGCCTCTTCAATTTGAGCATTGATTTTTAGATTTTTAGATTTTGATTGCAAAGGGTATTGATTGTCAAAACCGCCAGTTTCAAAGAATTTGCAATTTGGCCTCGAAAAAAAATGGAGTACTGCTAAGCATGCCACTCTATGGTTGATTTTAGGTTTTTTATTGCAACAATACAAGTTGTTAAGACCATGGTTTCAAAGAAGTTGTAATTTTGACCTTGGATTAAAAAAAAAATGCTCAGCACCACTTTTCAATTTGGGGATTAAATTAAGGCTTTTGTTCGCAACATTCCGAGGTTGTTAAGACCATGATTGCAAAAAGTGGCAATTTTAAACACCCTAGGGCCCAAATAAAAAGGGCTACTAGTAGAAACACTTAAAAAATTGGAACTAAATATAACCTTTAAAAAAGTGAATTGTGAAAATTTCTCGTTAGTAGATAACTATAGTAGTAGATAACTATATATAGATAGGATTTTGAGTGTATGTCAAAGAAGGAAGTTGAATGTAGATCGAAGAGGACTCTTCATCACTTAAGTACGTAGATGCATAAAGTATACATTAACTGTTCGATATTTTGTTGTAAGGGGAGTGGAAATGATAGTTCCACATTTACGTAGTTGTCTCTTACATGTTCATATATGTTATACAATTACATCACCATTCCACTATCCATTTTTCATCTAAAAATATGTTATCTATTTAATAGAATAAATTGGACCCGAATAGTTATACATCCAATAACCATGCAATAATCTCCTACATATATTACTATGCAATTACATCACCATTTAACTATATGAAATATTTAATAAATTAAATCCGAATGAATGATAAATAAGTGCAGTCATTTCCTTAACCCTCTCCTTCCGGTGGAAATGATAGTTCCACATCCAACAATCATGTAGTCCTCTTACATATTTATATTTGCAATGCAATTACATACCATCCAATTGCAGTTATTTCCTTTTGATTCTCTTACATATTTATATTTATTTATATTTGCAATGCAATTACATACCATCCAATTGCAGTTATTTCCTTTTGATTACTTTCTTGTACCATTCCAATTGAAGTTATTTCCTTTTGATTACTTTCTTTGCTATATATGTCGTCGTATTATTATATTCCATTTACTAACCAAAAATCAAACAACCAACTAAATATAATGAGGAAAATGATTCAGGTCAAATTATATTCCATTTACTAACCAAAAATCAAACAACCAACTAAAGATAATGAGGAAAATGATTCAAGTCAAATGTGAAAATTATATTCCATTTAATAACCAAAAATCAAACAACCAACTAAAGATAATGAGGAAAATGATTCAAGTCAAATGTGAAAAGAATAGGGGAAGAGCTCGGGCGACCAGTAGTGGAGTAGTGGAGATAAAAATGGGCAACCAATAGTGAAGATAGAAGTGGTATTAATTGAACTCAATCTTGGAAATACTAGCTATCATAAGTGGTTCATAAAAATAATTCATGTACATGTCATTGTCAATATTTTCATGCTTTTAAAATTATTTATCAAAAAAATTTCTACATTTTGAAATAATATGAATATTTGAAATTTGAAATCTCATTTTAAGCCACATCCATTTTAAGTCACATCAATGTTCAGCCATTGGTGTTAAGCAAAAATACACTAAAATACTAAAATACATTAAGACTAGACAACTTAACTTTGTGGCGGATATGGCATCAATTTGGATTCGTCACACCTCAAGACCAATGTGGTTAGATAGAGAACACACCAAAATATATGTGATAAAAATTTGGAGAAAAAAAAAGCTTGGGAACATAGAGAATTAAGTTACACAAAAAGGGGTAAAAAATGCACCACTACTAGCTCCTCGAGGGCAAAGGCAAAAACAAATGCAATCAAAATACAATGCATGCTCCTCGGGGTCAAAGGCAGGCAAAGGCAAAAACAAATGCAATCAAAATACAATGCATGCATAGACATAAGGAAGATAGCTAAATCTGGTGGTAGAGACATAAGGAAGATAGCTAAAGCTAAATCTGGTGGTAGAGACATAAGGAAGATATCTAAATCTGGTGGGAGTTAATCTGATGGTAATTTTCCCATTGGAAGATTCTTCCATCCAACATTAAGATGGGCCTTGAACTGTTTACCTTCTTCAGGTTCCTCGAATTTAAAAATAAAATAAAAAACAACGAAGATGCGAAATAGAAGAACGTAGAAAATAATGGCAGATGAACAATGAAACAAGACTAGACACACGGAGGAGCATTGATGGACAATAAAGAAACCAAAGAATGGCAACATGCCTTAGATATAGATAGCAATCGAGTAACGAGGATGCGAGGAATCTAATATGCCAAACAGAACCACTAAAAATCACCATAATCCTTGCACTACCCTACAATAAGATATAGACTTGAATGTCGTCCTTATTTTCAGGTGATAATAGGGTGATCAGACCAATTTCACATTTTAAAAATTTGAACATTTCCAGTAGAATAGCATGGCAAACAAAAAAAATGAGTGCAACTGAGTTCAACACAAATAGCACGAATGCTAGATAAGCTGCACCTGAAATAATATTCTCCAACAATGACTGAGATTTGCTTGCATCCTTCTTGTGAAGATAAACTCTATTAGACATAAAAACAAAATTACAAAATAGTGTTTTGTAACTGCTTCATAGCGGTCAACAGAGAGATTATAAACTATTTATCAGAAAAACACTAGGGGGTCCAACATTGAACTCCATAGACAACTGGTGACATGCAGCCTTCTGATTTATTTGCATTTTTAATATACAAAGCCATAACCCAGAAAGAAATTTATTTATATCTACAACTGAGCCTTTACCTTAGTAAAAAATCAGCAACACAATCAATCAAGAATTTTTGGTAACATCCAACCTGCCTTCCCACTAGACTATAGCAGGCTATGTTCTAGCAGTCCGTAATCAACAACCCCAATTCATTATGTCTGGAGATAGTACTTGTGGAAAGAGCCAAAAAATGTCAATCAGAACTTAGAAAACCGATGACTAAGCAAGAAAATGGACCTTTATACTGAGCAATGTACAAATCACTAGAGGGCATAAATTGCACGGACCTTTATAACTTACGGACACCATCGCTTTTGACATACCTGAATTCCTGAAATCGACAGTTACCCATATCAGATATTCTCTTGGGGTATATAAAAACAAGAGACTCAAAACATGGTATTTATGCTTGTATGAAGCTTCCTGCAGAAAACATCCCTGACTTGCTATTTCTCAATTTCACGAATTGAGCTCACCATCATCTGGAATAAAATGTATGGATGTCCCCACAATCTCTCCTGCATGCAAAGTTGGAAACCTACAATTTCTTGTTATCATAAGCCTTGAGGCTTGTACAGTGAGGGTCAGAGATAAAACCGATCAACAACCCGAGTTGAAGAGAAAAATGATAATCCAGGCTGATAGATTAATACATCTGTACCAAAGCTACTTGAGAGGCAGTAACCATGAACTGTAGAATCCAGAAACATTTGCAACAATAATAATGGAGTAACAAGTCCCATGTCATCATTTCCATCTTTTTTAGCAACCCGAGTAATCTTCATATAGAGTTCTAGTCTCTGCAAATGTCACTATGGGGAGACAGGCGTTGAACAACATCTCCAAGTACAGATTGTGCAGCTAAAAAGTCTTCCCTTAGTCGGAGGTTGTATTCATACAAATGTTCAAGATAGCTTTGCATTGATGAAATATCCATAAGGGCATCAGGAGATGTTTCTGCAGAGAGAACTGTGTAAGAATTAGGCATAATTATAGGATCATAACTCAGGAGACAGACAACAGCCTACTTTCAAATCAATATCAAGCTTTGAAGGTATCTTAGCATTCTTTATTGCATAACAGAAAGCAAAATGGCACCCTGAAAACAAAACAGCAATCATGCAAAGCTCCAACAGAACAATCGTCTAGGGAAACTTATTGCACCGAGTGAAACGAGGTGCTCTACAGCTCAGTATGGGGGAGATGTTGTAACATTTGTGATGTAACAAAATAATTAAAAAAATTCATGTCTGCTCATAAAATAAAAAATTATGGAAAGTATTTAAAAAAAATTCATGTTGATTCATAAAATAAAATATTATGAAAAGTAATTAAAAATAGATATTCGTTTATAAAATAAAAACTTAAAACTTAAACCCGGATCTATCAATCAAGAGAAATCAAATTTCTTGAGTTTAAATTTAAAAAAAAGAAATACACCTCAAGAAATTGGATCCCTCTCAGTGCTTGATAGATACGAGTTTAAGATGGATCTATGCTGGTATGTATATCAATGATAATAATCATAGTCAATAACTTGAAGAGAATAACCACAACAATTGACATTCTTTTCAGCGAGTGGATAACTTGCCCACAAATTGCCACAAATTGCCCGTTAATGGCCAGTAATCTACTAGCATTGACTGGACATGACCAATGTAATACAAGGGTACGGAAAAAGAAAAAGCTTGATGGATATATGTAAACCTTTGTGTTAGAAAAGCCCTGTATTTAATTCATTAAAGTGCATATGTTATCAAAAACTCTATAATCTCTAATTAAATTTATGTTTTGTTATGGTAGAACAAATTCATCCATGATCCCCAATGGTTAGCTCAACCGGTTGAACCAACCACCCAAGGCATGCTGCCGACAGAGATGCCATAGGTCACAAGTTCAAATCCGGTGGTGGAGTTCCTCGGGGTTACTAGCCATTATTGTGGCTGGCGGTTGAGCTGCCCTTCATGCAGATGTTCCAGGGAAAGGGGGGATTGCGTGAGGTTTTTCTTGAAAAAAGAAAAGAACAAATTCGAACATGTTTTATATTAACATGAGTACATAAAGATTCATACACAGGTACGAATGCCTTACAGTAAGTGAATGTAAATGACAGGAGGAGGCACCATTAAGATCACTGCTTTTCATGGTTAAGGCGAGGAGTAAACCTGTGATTATTTCTCTGCATTTTAAAATTCTATGCTCCAACCCACTGGTATTTCAGGTGAACTGCAACCTACTTAGGGCAGAAAGGAAACATTCCAACACAAATTAAGAGTTTAAAAGTAGGTATGTTTTTCTCAATTCATCATTAAACACTCTGAAATAGTTTAAGTAAAAAAGGTTCAGTAAGTAAACTTTAGATAACAAAGGCAACTGCAATTTCTCCTTGCAAGTAACCCCAGGAATTCTAACCTTTTAATGGTTTCCCTTCTCTATCATATTTGATCTCATATAGACTTCAAACTTCACTTTAGTTATATCTGGACTGTGATTGGCATCCTTGGGTCTTTATTGCAAAATTCACAATTAGTGATGTAAAGTGGAAACAGCGCAATTTATACCTTAGTAAGCCATTTTGTTACCTGGAACGGGTGGTAGGAATCCTTTACTGGAAAGCCAAGGAGGCCTCCGACCCAGACTTTCAGCTCTGCTCCTATCAGGTGCCTCTTTCCTAGCTCTTTCATCCCTTATCTCAGTGGACTGAGAGTCTTCTTCTGAAGCCTTTTAATAAGAATACATATATAGAATCAGTAAAAACAAAAACCTTTGATAAAAAGCCATTCAATCCTCAAACAAATTGTGCAAGTTATAATTTCGGATTTGATTTGTAGTTAAGGACCAATGTAGGTGAAAGAAAGTCATACATTACGGAATATGCAATTTGTGCAAAAGATATTTTCAGGTTTGGCAAAATATGCAATCGAACCTGAACATTTGTTTCATTGATTGAATTATGTCATTCAGAAAATTGCATGAAAATAGACATTTCAATGCATATGAACATAAATGGATATGCATCATCTCAGGAAAGACAAATTTAATATGCATAAACAAAGTATGGAGAGCCGAGGCATATGAAGTTAATCTCATTTTGTCTGTATGCTTCATTTCAAAAGCATGGATGAAAGTTTAAAAAGTATGCATGGAGACGAACAAACTGTTCAACAAGACATTTCCACTTCATATTCACATGTCATCCCAACTATCCATTTATCATTTATTTTTGTTTACTAACATATTATAGGAAGGGGTATGCACAGACACACATATATATATATATATCATTTATCTTTATTTACTAAAGTATTTTACCAACTTATTATATTTCCACTTTATTCATATTCACATGTCATCCAAACTATCCATTTATCATTTATTTTTGTTTACTAACATATTATAAGAAGGGGCATGCACAGACACACATATATATATATCATTTATCTTTATTTACTAAAGTATTTTACTAACTTATTATAGGAAGGGACACATACACACATATATCGCAAGAAAACTGAACCTTATATTACAAATAATACAGAGTACCTCATCAATCAGAACCTAGCGACAAGGGATTAAGTATAAAAGGAAAGTATCTTATATCCTCTTCCTGAGCACTATTAAAGAAGAAATAAAGTCAGAATATAGTTCCACTTTTATTTTCAGCTTAGTAGATATCTACTTGTTAATATAAGACATATTTTAAAAAAAATATCTCTGATAGAGCCACATAATCAGAACCTAAGCTGTAGGAGGATTGCACAAAAATTGAGTTGCTAAGACATCCAAGAATCTATGTGAGTAGTGATGAGCACTATTACCTCCTAATTTGGTGGATTTCTTGCGAGCCGCTAGAGTTGTGAACATGTTCAAGGTTCATCGTCAGTGTTCAGAGGTTCATTAGGCCAAATTTTTGGCCCTTTGTAAAATTTGCATGTCCAGACCCCTTTGGGTGAATTGTAATAAGTTGGTCTAAGCATGGTCATTTTGTAAAAGACTTGGCCCACCTTAGGTTTAGCTGTCAAGGGGATACTCTAGAGTGTTTTTTCCTTAGGAATTATGCATTGTGTTTTATTGGCGTATAATTCATGAGTTTTCACTCACACCTCCAAAGCTGGAGTATTTTCCATGGTGGTCGAACCTTAGGAGGTTATTAATGTGAAATTCTATGTCACAGCGGATCTAAAGAGATGAAGATACCTCACAAAGAAAGAATGAGCAGAAAATTTGAAGAAGAGTGAAAACTGCAGTAAAAAAGAGCAGAAGAATAATAATGTAGCAGAACTCAGATAGGAGCAGAATAATGTCACACTACTCAATTATCAGTATACTGAACATGGTAATACAATGGAGAGAATTCGAATCATGCAGGAGAATTCGAACCTCAGATGGTCTAGAATAGGGATTATCACCACTGGAGTGCTCCAGAAGACTCAAACTCAACTAAACTGAACCTAAACTCAGCTAACTGAAGTCACAAACAGTTAACTGACTAAGGAGGGCGAAATAGTGAGTTTGTTATGCATGCCAATCAGAAAAGGGCGCATGAGGCCACAATCATGGCATGCTCTAATCCCCCACAAGAGTCAACTAACTCAGGTGGACTGCATTGGAACACTCAGTAGGTTCCTATAAAATAGGGCACTGACTGAAGTGGTCCTAAAATGATGCATGCAGGGCTCAAAAGGTGGTAGATGGATCCTGGATGACATCTGCACACCACTAGAAATGACATCATCAACAACTAGGAAAAATAAATAATGCTAGGTAGGACAAGGATGGAGTATTGAAATATCCTAACAATTAAAGCCTAGGTGTCTATGTATTTTTACATGCTAGTCATCAGTAATAAGTCGTATGGACAAACACTAGGTCCCCTAGGAGTTTGAGTCAATTCTGATAAAAAATAAAAAAAAATCCCGTAAAATTAGACCATTTTTTAATGGTTTAATTGGAAAATTTCAAAGTGTAATAAAAGCATGGCCTGGAGGCGGAATTTGGCGCAGGGATGCTCGTTTTCACGCTCAAAGCGTCCTCTTTAACCTACGACCCACTTTTCCTAGGTTTCAGGTGATTAAATTGTCACTTGTGGCATTTTTTCTTAAGGATCCGACAAAATGGCCATGAAATGCTAAAAGTGCTGCAAATTGCACAAAAAGACAAAGATTGGAAAATCAGAAAACATGTTTAAAACATGTGGGAAAAGGTGGCATAATAGTTTATTATAAAGGGAGATCATAGTAAGTGGTTCGAGAACATGTTTTAAAAAGTCAAATCTTACAATATGAGTGTATTAAGTTTGTGATGCGCCATCCTCACGTGTGGGCGTCATTCCCATATGTGGTGGCTCACAACTTTTGGTGATGTTTCTAATGTGAAAATGGGGGCCCCTCTCATGAGGTGGCAGGCACCTCACCTCCACACCAACCAAGCTTTAGATTGATGCATAGATCTCTCCCTTGATTAAGGGATGCGCACCCCTCTCTCAACCAACTCATGCGCCCCCCTCTCTTGTATTCTTTTTCTATTTAAGCAGGTGCTTGCTCCATTGATAAGGATGGATGCAAGGAACCTCTGCCTATATTGTAAATGCTTGTTGCTTATTTTTCTTATGAAGAAAGTTGAGACTTTGGAGGGCAGTCTTGTTACCAACTGAGTTGCACATCAGTTGGACTTCAGTGAGCCGCCAGTTATTGGACAATTAGTTGTGCTTATCAGAGTTCAGATGTTCCAGCCTTGGCCTTTGTGGGCCATCTTTTTCATTTCTGTTTTAAATGACCATTCCCCACGGGGTTTGTAATAAAGTGTGCTAGCTTGGTGGTATTTGAGTGACTTGGTCCCCTAGGACTTAATAACCAAATAAGGTATTCCAAGGAGTTTTTTCCCTTGTCAATTATGCTTTTCCTTTAGCCGAGTATAATCGATGAGTTTTTCTGCTACACCTCCAAAAATGGAATGCTCGAATTTGGCGGTTAGGCCTTGGGCGGTTATTAGAGTCCATTTTGTAAATTATAAACATGCTAGACACTCTTTTTGAGTCCTACAGTCATTTCCTAGGTCCATAGGTGGTCACAGTCAGTTTTATAAAAATAAAAAATAAAAATTAGTGGTCGTGGACAAAAAAATATTTATTTTTTATTAAATGATTAATTTTTTCAATTAATTAAACTATTTTTCCTATGGTTTAATTGAAAAAACTCAAATTGTAATAATTAAGTGGTTTTGGGTGGATTTTGATAAATGGGGGCTCATTTTCTAAGCCATAGCACCCATTAAACCCATAAACCCACTTTTCCTAAGTTTTGAGTAAGTATTTATCAAGAAAATTGATATTTACTCAAAAACTCCAAAAAAGACAAAATAAATATGAAAAAAAGACATATTTATTCAAATAAAGACAAATTCCTAAAACAGTGGAAGGTGTCTAGAGTTGAATCGAAGTTGATTTAAAGTGACTGGACAATCAAGACTTAGTTAATTGAGCTCTGAATTAGACTTTTCCAGTCTATTCAGTTGAGCTACAGTCATCTCTCCTTCAAGGAATACGCCTTCCTCATGCATGGGCGACTTGGCATATTTGACGGCTCAGATCTCAAGGTGGAGATCTCAAGAAATGGTTGCCTACCTATCAGAGAGGTGGCGCCCTCCCATTGGTTTGGCATTCCAATCAACACCAAACCAAGAGCCAGTTAACTGCTCTCTCCATTGAAGACACCCTCCTTAGGGATTTGCGCCCTACATTGCTTGACTTTTTCTATTTAAGCGAGCTTATGCCTCCTCTTTCACTATTTGGTGCTTAGAGGAAAAAGCTTTGATCTTTTGTAATTTGTTGAGAACTATATGAGAATAAAGAGACTTTGGAGGTCGAAATTTTGTGTTTCTTTTTTGATGTGTGGATGCATGATCGATGTGTTGAACGAAGGAGAACTGTAGTAAGCTGCTTATTCACTTCCTTCCTGGATCTTGGTTTACTGTAAGGACAACTACTTGTTTGGTAATCTCAATTAGTTAAGTTTGTTTACTTTCCTAATTTTGTTGTTCATATGTTAAGATATCAAACTTTAAAATATTTCATTTGTTTATGAGTATTTTGGTATTGTTTTCTTATATATATGATTTCCAAATCTAATGCTTTGTGTATGAGTTGATGTAAGCTGCAGGTATTTTTTATGTTGAAGGAGAAGAGGACTTGCTTGTCCCTCTTGTCTTTTCTAACTTCTTTTATTTCAGATCTAGTCCCACGGCAATCCAAGAATTCACCTTCAAGCCTCAAAGTCTTGTAAAAAGAGTTTTATTCCTCATCCCCTTCTCTTCCTTTCTAAGCTATTTCGGTTATGGTTACGTTATTGGTTTGAAACCTTTACATCTACTTTTTCTAACTATTTATCTTAAGAAGTTTGTAAATGTTTTAAATCATTTAGAATCTAGATCAATCTATCTAGTAAAATCGCATTAGAGAAAGCACAAATGGCTTCTGAGAATGCTTTTATATATACATATTTCTAGCTCTCTTAAGGCTTATAAAGGCATAACCAGTATCACCGGCATTTCCAGGAGAATTAGAAACAGTTGAAGGAGCATAATTCCCATCATTCCAAAGAGAATTACCAGCAGTTGAAGCAGCATAACCAGTTTGTATATAATTTCCAAGAGCATTTCCCAGAGCAGCACTATAATTAGCAGTCCCAACATAACCAGTCTAACCAGATTATTCCCAGCATAAGTACCATTTGAACGGATATAAATTGAAATATTATAGATAACATAGAACCAAAAGAAAGACCAGCAGTTTAACCGTTATAATTCCTGGCAGTACCAAGGGCATTTCTCCTAGTAGCAGCACTAAAACAAGCATTAAAAGCATTTCTAAGAGTTTAAAGAGCAGTATTTCCAATATTTGAATAAGCAGTTGGTTGATTAAGCTCATTTTGTTTAACCAGTAGCATCCCTTCCATTTATAGAACCATATATAAAGGAGCTATAGCCCATTGTTCGTGATCGTGATAGAGGAGCATATTTACCAGCAGTAGTCAATTAGTATAGCTTTGTTGGATATTGCCAAGACAAGAAGGTATATATGATGTAAGCTGCAGGTATTTTTTCAGTTGAAGGAGAAGAGGACTTGCTTGTCCCTCTTGTCTTTTCTAACTTCTTTTATTTCAGATCTAGTCCCACGACAATCCAGGAATTCACCTCCAAGCCTCAAAGTCTTGTAAAAAGAGTTTTATTCCTCATCCCCTTCGGTTACGGTTACGTTATTGGTTTGAAACCTTTACATCTACTTTTTCTAACTATTTATCTTAAGAAGTTTGTAAATGTTTTAAATCATTTAGAATCTAGATCAATCTATCAAGTTCATTTTCAGTTTCTAGATCTAATAAGTTTAGGCTTTTAGTGCAAGTTGTTAATCTCTTAAATATCTTGAAATTTGTACTTTCTAGTCTTAGCTTTCTACTCTTCATTTTATATTTGGCAAGCAAGTGCCTTTCATTTTAGCTTAGCTTTCCAAAGCAAGCAAAAGATTCCAAGGTAAGTAGTTGTTTAGCTCACTTTCCTTAGTTATTTTGACTCCATTTTCTTAGTTGTTAAAGTATAATTTTTTCACTTTTTTGCATATAAACCGAACATACTCTTAAAATGTGTTTCGTTAGATTTCCATCACTTTCTTGTTCGCTGGTTTTTTTTATTTAAATATCATTCCTAAAAATTAAAGTTAGTTTAAGATCTAAAATTTACCCAAAAATAATATTTTTACATACTTGTTGCATTAATGCTTCAATTTGATAATTTTTTGTATTGTCAGAACACTCTAAAAGTGTTCTGATTGTCATTTTTCATTAACTTTTGTTCGCTGGTCTGTTTTGTTTCTTTATCAGGTTGAAGCCCCAAAACCAAGAAGATTACCATTTTGAAGCTTCCTAAACCTTCTCAAGAAGCAGTTCAATCATTGTTTCATTTTTCCAATAATTGTAAACTGACTTGTTCCCTAAGCATAAAGGGCAAGCAGTTTTCCACTTATAGTTTCATTTTGTAAAAGCAAGAATAAAAAGAGCAAAGTAGGCAATTCCAGCCCCTGACCCCAATCCCCCCATGGGGGACTCGCACCGTTTTTTACTTTTTCCATTTTTTTTGCATTTTTTTTACTTTTCTTTGTTTTAGATTAGTTTACTTTTGTCATTAGTAATTAGAAACATACATCAAGCACACAAAGCGTCCCAAGAGGACTTACAATCATTGTTCAATCATTCACTTTAAAGCTACAGAAACAAACTATAATTGTTCTAAAAATTACAAACTAAAATTAACCCCCCTTGCTCTACCAAAGTAATCCACCTTTGGTGTGAAGAAAAGATACTCTTGGGGTTTAGTGTAGATTAATCATCCACTTCAAATCATAATAAAACGAACCAACACCCCAAATCCAAAGTATGCTCTTAACCGCTGCAGCTTAGTCTAAACAGTTGGGTTAATCAGAAATAGGTGTAAGGTACATAGCTTAATAGGGAAAGCTAGTCTTATCTTTCTTTGCGGATTCAAGAGGTTGCATGGGTGTATACTGTAGAGCCAGCATGCTACTTTAAGAAGGTTTATCCTCGCCTAGTTGGACACTCGGTGAAACCGCTAAAGCACTCAGTCCAAAGAGCTAGATTTGATTAGGCCAAACCAACAATTTTACTCACACCTCTAATACTCATTTAATAATCATAAAATAAACCAACAAGCCTCTTGCAATACTTTCACAACCCTACACAACAACAATTGCACGCATATATCTATCGGCACTAGTCAATTTACTTTATCTCGCAATATGTCGTGAATGTATCTCCTTTTTCAATATCATGTGTAGTGTTGATAAAATATTTGCAAATATGTATTGTTGATTTATTTTTCCATTTCATCATTAATCAACTCCTAGAGTAGACTTTTATTTTTGCCATAGATTAAAAGCCTTAGTTTTATTTCATAGGGACCAGCCCCCTTGGCTTCGCCAGGAGTAAGCCTAGACGGAGGAGTCTAGTAATCAGATGACAGCACTTGACTCTAACTTGCCCACAAGGACACACCGAGCGGCTTGAAGGTTTCCTGCCACGTTCCCCCAGGTGTGTATTAGGCGGCAACATTTTGGCGTCGTTGTCGGGGATAAACCTTTCTATTCCCGGGTCACGACTTTTTGTTTTCTCCTTTTCTTTTGCTTTGTTTGATGAATGTTTAGAGTAGACCTTTATTCTTTCATCTCGCGACTCCACTAACCTTTTTCATTTTTATAAAATTTCAAAGTAAAGCAAAAACTAATTTTGTGAGAGTTTTTAAATGTATATTTTTATTCTCACATGGCGACTCCATTGAAGGGATAAAACCCTTGTATCTCATAGATTTGTTGAGACTGGTTGTGTGTAGATGAACGCATGCGACTTAGTGAACTTAAAAGCCCATCATTCTGACAAACTCACTTGATTCAGTACAGGATGTCCTCCATGGTTATTTTAGACTAATGTTTTTTACACCAATATGGATAATGAAGAGTCTTGTGCTCAAATTGCTAGTGCATATCCTCCCCTCAATTTTTCATACATCCCGGGTTTTCCTAACTATCATTATGGTGAGGAGGATATATCAAGTTATTTGTCGATGTTTTGTGGAAATGGTGATCCAGCCATCCAACACATTATGTCTTTTCTTAAAGTTCTAGTTGACTTCAATGTTTTGTATGAGGATAATATGATGCAAATGTTTGCTGGTACTCTGGAAGGAGAGGCTTATTATTGGTTTATTGAGGGCCCTTCCTAGCAAATCTATTACCTCCCTTTCATGCTTCCTTAGAATTTTCTTAAAACAGTGGTAGTATGATGATGACAATATGGAAAGATTCCTTGAAACATCCCTGGCTTACTTCTTCACCGAGATAAAATATCACATGGAAGACCCTGAGCCTCCTCATGTCGTCATAATACAGAACATTGAATATTTGGAGGTTCCTCTAGCATATCTCACTATAGAAGATATTACGCAGCTTATTGAAAAGCAGGGTGTCATTCTCCCTAGAGCATAGTTTGACTTTGAGAGAATGATCCATGATGATCGCATTGAAGAGTTTTATGAAGCATCCTTGAGTGAGGACATTGTTGAGGACCCTCCTCATTTCACTTTAACAGAAAATATGGAAGATTCCGAGTGTTCTCAGGTCTATTTCAGTGATGATGATCATATATATGTTCCAAACTTACTTGAAGAGGAAGCCATCACAAAAATGAACGAAGACACTCATGAGGGATCTTTAATTGAGGAGGTCTCTAAGGAGTTTCCTCACATTGCCATGGTAACCAGGGTTGCCGAAGCGTCCCCCCTCCCCATAGTTCGAACAGAAAATCCGCGCTCCGAGTAGAAGCGCGGCTGAAGCATTTTTGGAAGCTCGCTTCAGCATGAAAAAACACGATTCCTGCCGCTGTGTGAAGCTTTTTTGCTTCCGAGAGCTCCGAGCGCCGCCCTCAGTGCTTCGCCATCGAATCGAACTCACTTCCACTGTCGCTTCGCCCACGCTTTCCCATCGCTCCTCGAGCGCTTCCGCAGACAGCCCGTCGAATTCGAAAACCGACGGAAAGTAAAGTCGTTTTTATGTTTTTTGTTTTTTGTTTTTTTGCTCTTTGGGTGGGACCTAGGGCGTTTTTAGGGTTAAAGAGGGGAGATAAGGCACAATCTCTCCCTCTTCTTCCTCATTGTTTCATCTTTTAGTTGGAGTGGAGCGGGAAGGAGCTCTTGGTGTTGGAGCAAAGTTGGAGAGCTTGAAGAGAATTTGAGAGAGCTTGCAGGAGACAACAAAGGGTTCCATCTTCTTGCAAATCAAAGGAGATCAAAATAGGTATGTCCAATGTGTATTTTTGTTGAATATTGTTCACAAAATGTCTTGTTTATTGTTGTATTTTTATTTTCTCCTACATTTTCCCATTCCCTCTTCCTCCTCATTCTATTGCAGGTTGTTCATATAAAACTTGAAGAAAATGTTGTTCTTGTGGTGTTTACTTCCATTTTTTGTTCTCATGGTGTTTGTTGGGAATAGGCATGTGAATGAAGAAGAAGATAGTGGTCATTCTCACAGTGACCCAATGAATGAAGGAGAGGAGGGTGATGAAGGGGGTGATATTGAAGCTGATAGTGGCAAAGCTTCATTAACCCCCTTGTAGAGGTATGTCGCAAAATTTGAGGAGGGTAGAGGTGGTGGAGCCTCTAGTTTTTATGCCCACATGGTTGTCGTCCAAATAAACCTTATAGCGGTTCATACACCCGTGTGAGGAGGCATCTTTGTGGGGTATTAGACAGTGATGATAACAAAGGGTCCCTTGGTATTGCAATTTGCCCCAAGATAACACAAGTAGAGAGAGAAAACTACATTAAGATAAAGGAAGTTGCACAAAGAACGAATGCTAAAAAACAAAAGGTTCACTCTGATGCTTCTTCTAGCTTTGGGAGCCCATTTTCATCTCCTCCTTCACTTGGCGGAAGGTCCTCAACTGGTAGTGGAAGTAAGAGAACCATAGAAGATTTCCTTGATATTAGTGGCAGGGGGGATGTGGATGCAAAAGTGGTGAGGTTTCTTTATGCATGTGGTGTGCCATTCAATGTTCTTCGCTCCCCTTATTGGCATGCTATGGTTAAAGCCATTAACAAAGCCCCTACTCGATACAAGGCCCCTAGGTATGAAAAAGCTAGAACTGTGTTACTTGACAAGGAAAAAGAAAAAGTCAAAAGAGCTCTTACACGGTTTACAGATGGGTGGGCAGATACTGGGGTATCCATTGTATTTGATGGTTGGAAAAATGTTAGAAACCAACATTAGATAAATATCCTTGGTGTTTCGTCTAGTGGTGCAGTGTTTATTGGAGCGCAAGGCTCCTCATCACTCATGGCCTCTTCTCAGAACATAGCAGACATCTTACTGAAAACTATTGATGAGGTTGGTCCTACTAATGTGATTCAAGTAATCACTGATAATGCAGTGAACTGCAAAGGAGTAGGAAAAATCATTGAGTAGAAATATACTCACATCTTTTGGTCCAGTTGTTTGGTGCACACATTGAACCTTTTAATGCATGATATTATCAAGCACAAAGAATGCACATGGATAAATTATTTGTACAAGCGAGGGAAAGAAACTCATTAAATTTATCATCGGGAATTCAAGGGTCAATGCCTTTTATGACACTTACTCTAAGTTGCAATTACTTAAGCTTGCAAAGACTAGATTTGGTAGCTATTTCCTCACCTTCAGGTGCCTATTGAGGGTAAGACAAGCTTTGGGTGCTATGGTGATGAGTGATGAGTGGGATTAAATTAGCACTGATAGAGATGGCATGGATGCAGCGAAGGACACTATTCTTGATAGCTATTTCTGGACATGGGTCAAGTATGTTTTACAGTTCACCAAGCCAATTTATAACATAATTCGATTTGCAGATTCTGATAGACCGGTCATTGAGGAGGTGTATGAGCAAATGGACACTATGCTAGGACAAATTAAGGACATTGTTCATCCTAGAGATGAGAATTTGTATGATTTCATCCGTATAGAGGTGGAAAAACGGTGGGAGAAGATGAATATTCCACTACATGCCTTAGCATATGTGCTTACACCAAAATATTATCATATATCATGGCTTTCAACCCTAACACCAGGTGGTGAGGCAAAGAGAAAACCACACCAAGATCCAGAGGTTCAAGCTGGTTATATGCAAGCATTGGAAAAAATGTACCCAGAGGTTGAGGAGTGTGATAGCATTCGGCGACAGTTGAGCCAGTACATCAGTTGCACTGGTGCCTTTGGGAGCAACCATGCAACTAGAGATCGAGGGAATTTTCCTTCTCTTCAGTGGTGGGACATGTATGGCACTAGTTGCCCACAGCTACAAACTATGGCCATGCGGGTGCTTTCACAGGTGGTGAACACTTCTTCAGTAGAGAGGTGTTGGAGCACATACAGTTTCATCCACAATGTCAAAAGAAACAGGTTGAATGTACAACGAGCAGAGACCTTAGTCTATGTGCATTACAACTTGCGATTGTTGTCGCATTACTGTGAGGATCCAACTATAGACAAATCAAATAAGATGTGGGACTACAATCCAGAGGAGGACAACTTGGAGGATGGAGCATTGGTTTTGGAGGAGTTGGAGAATGCTCTTTTGGATGAGGATGAGCGTGCTGAGATGCCACCTCCATCCAGTCACAATGTGAGGTCCCATGGACGGGGCCCCTTCACTAACACTCCAGCAATACCTGCATTAGAAGGACCTTCACAATCACACTCAGATACACATGCTTCATCTTCACTACCACCACGCGTACCCTCACTAGGCAATCGTGGTGGTGGAAGGAGGAACTAGGAGAAATAGATTGTTTTTGCATTTTACTAGATAGGATTTAAATCATAACTCAGTTTAGTGTTTTGAACTTTAGAGACCTTTTAGTCTTCATATGTCAGTTTAATTATCATTCTGGTACTTATAAGTTATGCTTCATGGCACATGCAGATAACCAATTTTTGTAAACAAAACTATTTGGTACTTAATGATGTACTTCCCTATTTGGTACTTAATGATGTACTTCCATAAGTTAATGATGTACTTCCCTATTATATGGTTCTAAAGGTTGTATGTTTGTAATTGATAGAATCTAGATGGTTTGTATTTGTATTTGTAAAATGTATTTCAATTCGTAACTTTGTAATTGTATCATGGATGAATTTATATGGCATTTCATATATTGGAAGTAGCACAAACATACATGTTTCATAAATTTTGCATCTAGTTTGGAATTCTACATGTTTTTTTGAATATATATATATATATATATATATATATATATATATGCTCCCGAGACGCTTCGCTCCCAACCATTTTTTGAAAAATGCGCACCCGCGCTCCCTCTTCGCTCCCACGCTCTGGCAACCCTGATGGTAACAAACATTGAGGCTTTGGGATTTCAAGATTACTTTAGTGAAGATGACGACATTTGCACTCCAAAACTTCCTCCAGAAGAAATAGTTATAGAAGCTTGCAAAGAAATTTATGATGAGGATTATTTGGTGTATGATAATACCCCTCTTTACTCTCCGCATGCTAATGAACTTGGGGAAAGCTTATTCTCTTGTAAAATTTTTGAAGCTGAACCTTGTAAAGAAGATTATTATGACTATGAGGAAGACAAATATAGCCAGGGACATGATACAAATAGTGAAAAATCATCCATCTTTGCCAAAGATACCTATGATGATTATTGGACATACATTGAAAAACCCATTTTTGATGTATCTAGAGAAGGGAGTGTGAATTCAGAGACCTTGGGAGATCTTGATATAAAAGAGGAGCATGCATGTGCTTCATATGATCAGTCAGAACCAAACATGAGTACTAGTAATGAAGACCCAGAGGAGCTATGCATTGAAGATTCAGATGGGATTCAATCAATTAAACATCAGTCACAACCTTCATCTTCACATTCATAATTCTCTTATGATTTGGAACAACCTAGGGCTTGTGTTACTACAGAGGTTTTTCATCCAATAAGCCTTCTAAGGCAGTATGGTGGTGTGGTTGATCTACCCCATCCTACAGATTTGTACACCAGTCCTATCTAATCTTGGATAGAAGCGGCCTGCAAGAGGACCTGCCAGTTGAGGAAGCAGTTCGATAATATTCTGCATGACTATGATCTTCTATCCAGCCCGCCCATCCTCAATATTTCCGCAGGTTTGCATTTCGTGAATAAAGTATCCTTGTTTTGGCTGGTAACCAAACACAAGGTGAAATCTTTTTATATTGATGAAATGTTAAGGGGGTTGCATTGGATTTATCATTTTACTTGACACTTTTATCATAAAGCATGCTTAGAGTAGGAAATAAGCTCCTAAAAGTGAGCATTTACTTTATGCATTTCTTTTTCAGTATTTTCTCTTATTAGAATTTTTTATTAGTTAGTGTTTCCTTTTGAATAAAGTAACTTATGGATCATTGGTTTCTTACAAACACTTGTGCTACTGAAGGGTTTTCTTGTCAAGTTGAAATGTTTTTATACTTCATAGAAACTAGAGATTCTAGTGTTCTCGTATGCTCTCCTTGCCTTAAGGAAAGATCAATCACACGTCCCGCAGTTGGAGTCAGATGTTACCAACCGAGTTGCACATCAGTTGGACTTCAGTGAGTCGCCAGTTATTGCACAATTAGTTGTGCTTATCAGAGTTCAAATGTTCCAACCTTGGCCTTTGTGGACCATCTTTTTCATTTCTGTTTTAAATGACCATGCCCCACGGGGTTTGTAATAAAGTGTGCTAGCATGGTGGTCTTTGAGTGACTTGGTCCCCTAGGACTTAACAGCCAAATAAGGTATTCTAAGGAATTTTTTCACTTGTCAATTATGCTTTGCCTTTAACCAAGTATTTTCTCCTACACCTCCAAAGTTGGAATACCCGAATTTGGCGGTTAGGCCTTGGGGGGTTATTAGAGTCCATCTTGTAAATTATAAACATGCTAGGCACTATTTTTTAGCCCTATGGTCATTTCCTAGGTCTATAGGTGGTCATAGTCAGTTTTATAAAAAAAGAAAAATTAGCGGTCGTGGACAATTTTTTTATTAAATAATTAAATTTTTCAATTAATTAAACCATTTTTCCTATGGTTTAATTGAAAAAGTTCAAATTGTAATAATTAAGTGGTTTGTGGGTGGATTTTGATAAATGGGGGCTCATTTTCTAAGCTAGAGCACCCATTTAACCCATAAACCCACTTTTCCTAAGTTTTGAGTATGTATTTATCAAGAAAGTTGATATTTACTCAAAAACTCCAAAAAAGACAAAATAAATATGAAAAAAGACATATTTATTCAAATAAAGACAAGTTCTTAAAACAGTGGAAGGTGTCTAGAGTTGATTAGGAGTTGATCTAAAGTGATTGAACAATCAAGACTTAGTTAACTGAGCTCCGAATTAGACTTTTTCAATCTATTCAGTTGAGCTATAGTCATCTCTCCTTCAAGGAATGCGCCTTCCTCATGCATGGGCGACTTGGCATATTTGAGGGCTCAGATCTCATGGTAGAGATCTCAAGAAATGGTTGCCTACCTATCAGATAGGTGGCGCCCTCCCATTGCTTTGGAATTCCAATCAACACCAAACCAAGAGCCAGTTAACTGCTCTCTCCATTAAAGACGCCCTCCTGAGGGATTTGCGCCCTACTTGCTTGCCTTTTGCTATTTAAGCGAGCTTATGCCTCATCTTTCACTAGTTGGTGCTTAGAGGCAAAAGCTCAGCTCTTTTGTAATTTGTTGAGAACTATCTGAGAATAAAGAGATTTTGGAGGTTGAAATTTTGTGTTGCTTTTTTGATGTGTGGATGCATGATCGATGTGTTGAATGAAGGATAACTGTAGTAAGCTACTTATTCACTTCCTGCCTGGATCTTGGTTTACTGTAAAGACAACTACTTGTTTGGTAATCTCAATTAGTTAAGTTTGTTTACTTTCCTAATTTTGTTGTTCATATGTTAAGAGATCAAAATTTAAAATATTTCATTTGTTTATGAGTATTTTGGTATTGTTTTCTTATATATATGACTTCCAGATCTAATGCTTTGTGTATGAGTTGATGTAAGCTGCAGGTATTTGTTTGGTTGAAGGAGAAGAAGACTTGCTTGTCCCTCTTGCCTTTTCTAACATCTTTTATTTCAAATCTAGTCCCACGACAATCCAGGAATTCACCTCCAAGCCTCGAAGTCTCGTAAAAAGAGTTTTATTCCTCATCCCCTTCTCTTCCTTTCTAAGCTATTTCGGTTACGGTTACATTATTGGTTTGAAACCTTTACATCTACTTTTTCTAACTATTTATCTTAAGAAGTTTGTAAATGTTTTAAATCATTTATAATCTAGATCAATCTATTAAGTTTATTTTTAGTTTCTAGATCTAATAAGTTTTGGCGTTTAGTGCAAGTTGTTAATCTCTTAAATATCTTGAAATTTGTACTTTCTAGTCTTCATTTTATATTTGGCAAGCAAGTGCCTTTCATTTTAGCTTAGCTTTCCAAAGCAAGCAAAAGATCCCAAGGAAAGTAGCTTTTTAGCTCACTTTCCTTAGTTATTTTGACTCCATTTTCTTAGTTGTTAAAGTATAATTTTTTCACTTTTTTGCATATAAACCGAACATACTCTTAAAGTGTGTTTCGTTAAATTTCCATCACTTTCTTGTTCGCTGGTTTTTTTTATTTAAATATCAGTCCTAAAAATTAAAGTCAATGAAAAGTTATTTTAAGATCCTAAAATTTTCCCAAAAATAATATTTTTACATACTAGTTGCATTAATGCTTCAATTTGATAATTTGTAGTATTGTAAGAACACTCTTAAAGTGCTTTGATTTTCATTTTTCATTAACTTTTGTTCATTGGTCTGTTTTGTTTCTTAATCGGGTTGAAGCCCCAAAACCAAGAAGATTACCATTTTGAAGCTTCCTAAACCTTCTCAAGAACCAACAATTCAATCATTGTTTCATTTTTTCAATAATTGTAAACTGACTTGTTCCCTAAGCATAAAGGGAAAGCAGTGTTCCACTTCTAGTTTCATTTTGTAAATGCGAGAATAAAAAGAGCAAAGCAGACAATTCCAGCGCCTGAGCCCAATTCCCCCAGGGGGGATTCACGTCGTTTTTTACTTTTTCCATTTTTAGCATTTTTTTTACTTTTCTTTGTTTTAGATTAATTTACTTTTGTCATTAGTAATTAGAAAACATACATAAAGCACACAAAGTGTCCCAAGAGGACTTACAATCATTATTCAATCATTCACTTTAAAGCTACAAAAACAAACTATAATTGTTCTAAAAATTACAAACTAAAATTAACCCCCCTTGCTCTATCGAAGTACTCCACCTTTGGTGTAAAGAAAAGATACTCTTCGAGTTTAGTGTAGATTAATCATCCAATTCAAATCATAATAAATCGAACCAACACCCCAAACCCAAGGTATGCTCTTAACCGCTGCAGCTTAGTCTAAACAGTTGGGTTAATCAAAAACATGTGTAAGGTACATAGCTTAATAGGGAAATCTAGTCTTATCTTTCTTTGCGGATTTGGGAGGTTGCATGGGTATATACTGTAGAGTAGACAGGCTACTTTAAGAAGGTTTATCCTCGCCTGGTTGGACACTCGGTGAAACCGCTAAAGAACTCAATCCAAAGAGCTATATTTGATTAAGCCAAACCAACAATTTTACCCACACCTCTAATACTCATTTAATAATCATAAAATAAACCAGCAAGCCTCTTGCAATACTTTCACAACCCTACACAGCAACAATCGCACGCATATATCTATCGGCACTAGTCAATTTATTTTATCTCGCAATATGTCGTGAATGTATCTCCTTTTTCAATATCATGTGTAGTGTTGATAAAATATTTGCAAATATGTATTATTGATTTATTTTTCCATTTCATCATTAATCAACTCCTAGATTAGACTTTTATTTTTGTCATAGATTAAAAGCCTTAGTTTTATTTTATAGGGACCACCCCCCTTGGCTTCGCTAGGAGTAAGGCTAGAGGGAGGAGTCGAGTAATCAAGTGACAGCACTTAACTCTCACTTGCCCCCAGGGACACACTGAGCGGCTTGAAGGTTTCCTGCCGTGTCCCAGGTGTGTATTAGGCGGCAACAGGTCTGATGGTGCAAAACTATTTGTGTCGAATGATTTGCTCAAAAACCGAGGTGATATATGTTCAATCATTTTTTCCTTTCATGAAAGTGTTGAATATTTAGTTAAAGAAGATTATATGCTAATACTTAGAATAGGCATTTGAAGTTTCAAGTTGCTTATTTATGTGAAGTTGTCTAAGATCCAAAAGTTGCATTCTGTTGTCAATTATACGCGTGGACTTTTCATTTTATTCAACAATCCATACTAGATCTAATTGCTTGTGTGAAGGTTTTCTTAGTTTTTTGCAGATCACCAATCTTGGAGTAGAGATCGAAGCTCGATTGCGTCTCATCTTTCTCCATCATTTTATAGATCAAATACTCTCTTGTACTGCAGGCGTTCCGTTTCTCAAGTTTATTCAAGCTTGGGCTTGAGCATTTCCTTCTTCTCTCACCTAAAGTTTCAATCATTTAAATCTTATTTCCCTTTTTGTTAAAAGAAGCAAGTAGATCTGGGCTTGTGAATTTTGATTTTTAATAGTCTACTTAGCTCAATCATAAATCTAAAAGTCTTACAGAACCATCTCAGATCTAGATTTATGCTCTTTATTACTTGAAGCAATAACTATTCATGTTTTTACAAGTAGTAAATTTGTATTTTTTTGTTATTATACTAACACTTTAACAAGTCTATGTTTGCTGATTTTTTGTATTATTTTACAGAAAAGCAAGGAAAGAAAGTGAAATCTTTGAGCTTGAACCACAAAAAATCCCTCTTCTTCAATCCCCTTCTTTCCCTCAGCTTTCTTTGAAGGCTTAAATTCTCTTGAATCTCGCAATTTTTGCGGATCAAGAGCACTCTCTGTCAGAGAGTTATTAATAAAAAATTTGTAATAATTTTAATAAAGAGCAAGTGGGATTACAACTCCCACGCCCTTCTTCCCCCATTTAGGGAAAGCCTGTATCTTCCATTTTTATTTTGTTTTCTACCTGCATAGAACTAGAGTAGTATCATGTTAGGCTAGCTTTCAATTTCGCAAAAGTTAAAATTCATTTTACTTAGAATTTCATTTCGCAATTTTTTAAAGTTTTTTCAAATTTTGCAATTTGTTGAAGTTGTTTAAATTTTGCAAATTTTATCTTTTTATTTGCATGCTAAATCAAATACTAACTCCCTTGCTTTCCTGAGTACGGTCTTTGACGTGAAAGAGACTCTTGGATAGTAATTAGACAATTTGTGATTTTTTGTTTTATATCTCTTATTATGTTGATTAAAATATTGCTCATCAAAATCTCTTGAATCTCGCTTTAAGCAGATCAAGAGTGCTTTCTATCGAAGATTTTTTCTCTTTTTTAAAATATTTTGAATCTCGCTTTAAGCAGATCAAGAGTGCTCTCTGTCGGAGCGTTTAAACAAATTGGAACGAATACTTCGCTCACTCTGTGTATGCTCTACCCATCGCAGGCTAGTCTAAGCTTTGGGATATCAAAAGCGATAGTGTTGCAATTGTTAATTTTTTCACATTAAGCTAATTCATTCACATTAATAAAATCAAGTCCCCTTTAACCAACGAAAATACAAGGTTTCCTCGAAAGTGATCAAAAGTGGGAAAATTTTGACTGAGGAAGCAGGTGTTGTCCGCCGAGATGCACACCAGCAGCAGAAATCTTTCGAAAGTTGTTCCCTCACTACAAGTGGGGAAGGTGTGTCCTTGGGGGCAAGCAATGAGCTAGGTACTGTCACTTGAATCCCAGCTCCTTCGTTCAGGCTAACTCCTAACGAAGCCAAGGGGGGTAGTCCCTACAAAGAGTTTACTATGGCTCAATGTGTTTTTAATGTTTTGAGTGTATGGTGATGCGGATGGGTGTTGTTTAGGAGTTTTTTGAAAATGAGAGACACAATAACACTTTGAATAATACACAAGATAACGCAATCCACGTTGCAACTTAAGATACGAGATACACTGATTCACAACCACTTTAAGAATCTTTAAATACAAGTCACTCACATATGGAAATTAACAAAAGTACTCCAGATAGATAATAAACAAAAAAATATGTGATTAAGGACCAGTGCCTTATGGAGTCAAAAAATGCTTGAGTGCTTGGGTTGCTTGATACAAGTGTTCGAGAGATATGTTTGTGAGAATGTTTTGCAGATTATCTTGGTAAATTAAAAAGTTTTGGTGGTCTTGATTATTAGGATAAGATCACAAGGTAAGCAAAGAGACCGGAAATACTTTCAATGGCTATTCACAGTGATCAGATGGACCGTCCAGTTATCAAGAGGATAAGTGTCCAATGTTTAAACCACCCTCGAAGTCTGAACAACGGCACCCGGCTCCACCTCCCAGAATAGCACTTTAAGTATTTTATCGAAAAGGCAATGCCAGTTCGTTGGTTATGGGGTGAAAATTTTATTATGTTGTAGAAAATATCAAGTCTAACACCTTTCTAATACGGGTGTTAGATTAGTAACCAAGATAAATTATTATGGGAGTGTGAGTTGAAATATTTTATTGTTGTTTCAGCACACAGTTTAGCTCTCTGATAGAGAGTGCTCTTGACTTTGTCTTATGACAAGGTTCAAGAGACTTATTTAATCTAATATGCCTAATGCAAGGGGAAAAGATGCAAACTAAAAATGCTCTCCGGCAGAGAATGCTCTTGACTTGGATTACTGCAAGTTCAAGAGACTTTGTTTGTTTATTAGAATAGAGGCAGCTTGCATAAAAGAAAAGTGCACTTTCTGAAGTAAAACGGCTGATAAATATGATAACAAAAGTACGCTTTCTAAGGCCAAGATTAACCAACTAATCTAAGAAATAAACGAGTGGGATCAGCCTCCGAACAAGGTGACCACTAGAACCACCAGTCCTTGAGAACTTCCAGCTAGCTGAATTTCGACAAGGAGTCTAATGAGGATAGAGAAGCCGCGACAAAATAATGAGGCCCTTAGGATGAAATCCCAAGGTTGCTAACTCAAGTCAATACTTGGAAGAGAATTTAATCTAAGTACAGAAATTGAAATTTAATCTAAATGACTTGAAGTAAAACTAACGAATCATGCATGAACAAACTTCCCCAAATGGGGAAGGGAAAACAATATGTGGGAGGCCTTATCCCACCTAGCCCTTTTATTAAAAGGACAACAATTGCCTTTGGGAATTAAACCCTTGAAAGGTCTTTTCAAGAAAATAAACAAACTATGAAAGAAAAACTTGGAAGCCCTTAATGGCTTTTACAAAAAGAAGAATGGTTTTATGTCTTCATGGTTATCATCCTCTTCATTTGTCTTGGATATTCTTATTGGTTCAAGTTTCTTCTTTGGGTTTTGCTCTTCTTCTTCTTTGAATCTTGTTCTTTCAAGTCCTTCTTCTCCTTAAAAATACCTACACAAGCTTTAAACTCATCTCAACAATGTACCCATTAGATGTTAGCAAAAATGAACTTTAAAACTAGATGTAAGAACTAAGATCTAATCTATGAACTTTGAAACTAGATGTAATACTTAGATCTACTCTATGAACTTTGAAACTAGATGTAATACTTAGATCTTGAAATGAAGTTTAAACCATGGCAAAGCATAAGATCTAAAACATGAAACACTACTAACACTAAAACATCTTACTCCTTGTTTTTGTTATGTGTTTTTGTAGGTTGATGAAAGGGAAGAAGGGCAAGATGAGGAAGAAGGAAGAAGGAGATGAAGAGGAGGACGAGAGGAGGTAGGAGAGGAGAGACGAGAGGATAAGGAGAGGAAATATGAGAGGAGGATGAGAGGAGAAAAGAGGAAAGACGAGAGGAGAAAAGAGGAAAAACGAGAGGAGGAAGGGAGAAGATGAAGAGGAAGACGAAAGGAAAAACGAGAGGAGGAAGGGAGAAGATGAAGAGGAAGACGAATGGAAGAGAACTAGGAGGGACGAGAGCTAGGTAGATAGGGGAAAAAAGGTTTTGAAAAGGCAAACAAGAAGGCAAAAACCAAGTAAGCCAAAAACAAAGGCGAACAAGGTAGTGATCTCAAACTTGGAGAAAGGAAAGCTTGGAAATCCACAGTTTGGACGGGTAGATCTAGTAACCAAAAAAGAAGTTTGTTGAAAGTTTGATGGGTGAAGCAAGATCTCCTTGTTCTTATGCTTATAAGATTGAGAGTCCTTTGGCCACAAGTAGAGTGAAGGTGAACCTGCAAAGATCTTTAAACCTTGGAAGATACCTACAAGACAAATATGCTCAAGCGAAAAGAGAAAACTTATAATTGCATGTGCTAGATTGTTAGCCTTCTTGAAATATAAATCAAAACATAAGATTCCTAAGCATATGAGTAATACACAATATCACCTCGGATTTGGGATGATGCATGGCCACCAAGAGCCTCCACGAATTGACCTCCAAAGTCACAACTTTATTAAATATCAAATAAGTTACAATTCCTCCAGAGTTTCTTTGCTAAACAATCCATGAGGAATGAGGAGAAAATACCTCATTATATAACAAAAGACAAGAGCCAGTCTACCCTAATTCGAATTGGCATTGAGAAGGGAGCCAATGGTATGAGTCACCAAATCGAATTCCATCTAATCTCTATCAAATCCATGTCAAGCCAAGCTTTGGAGTGCAACTCCACCAAACAATTCGAGTTGCATTGAAGGAGATGAGGAGGTGGCCTCCACCTAGGCAAGGCGCCCCTCATCTTTCATTGGAATAATCACCCATCAAATGGTAATGTGCCATGTGGTAAACTCGAGCTCCAAAGAGGTTTGACGTGAGGATATCAAGGAGAGCGAATATGCCACATAACACAAGCTTGGAGTCTTGAGTTGAATGCTAACTCAAACTTGAATGAAGCCAATGCCATGTGTTTGCACAATTTTAGGGAGGCGCCTACCATAGGCTTTAATGCATACCAACCAACCATTAATCACTTAACACATCATCAAATCGAATTCTTGGTGAAGGGGGGCGAATTATCTTGAAGGAGATCTCTTGTAGTGACTGGATGATGACTGAGATGATTGGAATCTTCATTAATGTCCAGTGCCATGTCAATTAGCCTTTTATTTTAATCCATTTGGATTATTTTGGAGAGATTTGGATTATCTCAAAATATTCAATTTTTTATATTTTAATTAATAATTTCTTTGTAAATGGCTTTTTTTTAAGAAATTATTAATTATGAGGCTGAATTGACATCCGAAACTTAGGATAAACTGGTCCGGGATCATGAATTATTTTTGGCTTAAGTTTGGAGCTTTCAATCATTGAATTCGAATCCCGGATGACTGACACATTACAATTTGAAATTTTTCCATTTAAACTATGGAAAAATTTATTAAAATTTAAAAATAATTAAAAAACCCAAAACCGGAGGACCCGGTAAAAAAATTTCGAAATTTTTTCTGAGGGTTCTAGGGACCTAGGACATGACCAAAACCTATT
This sequence comes from Larix kaempferi, assembly GCA_027924585.1. Lineage (NCBI taxonomy): Eukaryota > Viridiplantae > Streptophyta > Pinopsida > Pinales > Pinaceae > Larix > Larix kaempferi. The sequence continues at coordinate 129,167 of BSBM01000399.1, read as the reverse complement.
CTAATAGTGTCTAGTAGGCTTATATACATCAGTTGGACTTTAATAACCCCTCATGGCTAAAATTTTCAAAATCGGGCATTCCAACTTTGGAGGAAGTGGGAGAAAACCTCATCGATTATAGCTTAGCTACAGGCAAAGTATAATTGACAAGGGAAAAAACTCCCTGGAATACCTTAGTTGCTTAATCAAGTCATGGGGAACCAAGCCACTCAAAATCCTACTAGCACACTTTATTACAAACCTCGTGGTGCCATGGTCATGTTGATTGAAAAACAAAACTGAATAGCCAAAATTGGCTAGGCACAAATGATGGATCATCTGACACATTGGAGTACAAACATTCATCATGTTTGTCAAATGGCGGCTCTTCAAATAATCCAACTATGGTACAAAATAGGTGATAACAGCGGGAACAACTGGGAGACGACCTCAAAGCACAGTTAGGCTACACCCTTGTTGGTGTAGTGTTGAACACTGCTCTCGAGACTCCATTCCAACCGACATGTCCTTGTACAAAGCCACTTAGATCACATTCAGGACATGTTCCCTGTACCGCAAGGTATATCGGGAATCCCCTCATCCCAAAATTAATCAACTCATCCCATAAAAATACTTAATAAAATAAACCAAGAGCATTCGTCCAATAGTCCTTTCAACACTCCAAACGATCAATGACTCCATTAGCACTAGTCTCATTCATCAGCAACAATATTTCAATTTTTGCTTTTTATCTATCTTACAAATTGTAGTTTATTTTATGGTATCATGATGTGGATGTATCTTAATTAAATTGGCGAGCAAACTTGGTTTAAACTTGCATCAACTCAAAAAACTCCTAAAAACAACATCCTTTCCAATCACTCAACATTAACTAAAAAGCCTTAAAAACCTTTTTTTTAGTAGGGTCTACCCCCCTTGGCTTCATTAGGAGTTTGCCTAAACGGAGGAGTCGGGATCAAGTGACAGCACTTGACTCTTTGCTTGCCCCAAGGCCACACCGAGCAATTTCGAAAGATTTTTGTTCCGCTTCCCCCCAGGTGTGCATTTCAGTGGCAACAAGTACCAATGGCAGGATTATTAAATTCTATCAGGTAAGGGGAGTTGATTATGATGACACTCTTGCTTCTAGATAGGTTGTTGCTTCATTTACTGGAGGTTTTGTGGTGCATGAGATAGATTCTCATGCTCGCATTTTGATGATGACCCTTTATGGTATTGTTACTCTTACCACAAGCTTGTATTTCAGCATTTATGAGTTGAGAGGTTTGTAGAATTTTTACCTTGTGCTTTTGATAGATCCATTCGGCTTGTATTGGTCTTGTAAGAGTTGTGGTTATCTTTGCAGGATATCCTAATCAGCTCTTCATGTGGTGACAAAATATTTTTGGCCTATGATGATGACTCTAGGGATGTTGGAGTTTTGGCAAGTTACTTCTGATGTCTCCCTTGTCCTAAAATGATTTCAGATTTTTGTTATCACACCATAGTAGCTAGGCTACTATTCTTGCTGAGCAGATATCTGCACATTTCAAAGCTTTGCTTTTACAGAGATCAGTTATGATGAGCTTGTATTTTGAGATCACTCATGATCAGAGCAGTTTATTGTATCAGACTTTTATTGGACCTTGTGCCAAGGATGATCCTTGAGAGCTTAGATTTGATGACCGAAGTGACCCTTTATTCCATATAGTTTCAGTTCAGTGCCCAGTGATGTTATTGCAGCAATGTTTCAGTTGATTATTGAAGATTATTATGATGTGATATGACCTGTGGACTCCTGATTATTGACTTTGGATTATTATCTTGTTGTTTTAGTCATCTTCATAGCATTGACTTGGTATGTGATTCATGATATGGCAGTACTATTTAAAATAAAATTGAATATCTTGGATGATGTTATAACTATTAAATGGATGTATTACTTGCACACTTAGGTTTTCTGACAATACTCATCGATTTCATTACCCTCCTATGAGCATAGATATGGTCTTCCTTGACATTCTTGTTTGCTAGCTTAGGCACCACTTTCATTTGACTCCATCCATCCATGACCCTCATAATTTGGCTTTTACCTTTGACTTGCCTTCTTGACTTCTTGATACTGAGGACTTCCCCATTACTACCTCTGTGTTGGACCGCATCCACGTTTGTTTTGTGTCTCGACTCTGAGTTGGTGATAGAACTTGCCTTTGGTGAGTTGGATTGTAGGCCTAAATCATTCTGGTCGGTTGTCCCAATGTTTGGAAATGGAAAAAGTCCCCCTAGTCACTTGAGATTTTGTTGGCTAAAACTGAAAGCTCATGTACTACTTTTATTCGAAATGTATTATGAAAGCCTGTGAACTTAAAATTCTAGAATGTGTTTCTTAACACACGTGAATAAAGGCTATAGCGATGAACTGCTAAAAATACTCCTCGAAGAGTATAGAAAAGGTCCAAAAAGCAATGGTTACTCAAAGTTATATCTATTATTGTTGACCTTGTATATGTATGAACATGCCCCGGATGCAAGTTGCGATTAGTTGTGCTTCTTAGCACATGTGAAATCCCAAAGGGGTTATGTAGGCCAAAAAGGTCGAGAAATGAAATGAATGATCCTAATGAACCTGGATCAACTTGATGTAGACATGATGCCTAAGTTGAATAAACACTCTCTAAACAACTTATCCATTTGTGAGGCATAGCCCTTCCTTTTGTTATTTGTCCGGCATAGAGTGTAGCTCCCCCTTTCCCCGTCCAAAGTGTCACTTGGTTGAGTTTGGTCAAGTCATCCCCTTTGCCCAACCTTGTCTTAGCCTTCACCCTTAGCTAGCAGTTAGACCATGTCCAATGGGTGGGTCTGTCATTAGAGCTATTGTGCAAGTAAAGTATAAATAACATTAAATATCTATATGTATTAGCTGCCATGGAATGATGAATATACTTTAAGTTAAGCTATGAGTGTGATTAGAGGAACATGTCTAAGTCTATTGTTGTAATCTTGTCCTTGGTTATATTTTGACCTAGTCAAACATAGCTTGACCATGGTCATCCTTGGGATCCGTGATGATGTGGACCATGTATACTTATGGATGATGATTGATGGTCCCACATAATCTTGTTGATGATTCCATATGGTGGATATATGATTCAGATGATGGTTGATGCAATTCAGCAGTTTTATTATTATTTCCAGATCATCAGATTATACACTGTCCAAGTATGGTGACCCCTCAGGTCAACCCATGGTGTATGAGTACACATTTCTAGTAGATTTGGGTCTTCTAGATCCATTGAGACACCTGTCCTTCAGTTCCGGGAACTTCTGAAAGTGATAGATGCAGTTTTTCACCTGTTGACCAGTTTTGGGCATGCTTTCCCAGCCTGTCCAGCAAAGGCCTTGGAGGTCAATCTCACCTAGGGCGCTATGTGGGAAGGGGGTGGTCCAACCACTTGTTTTTACCATTATACCCCCCTTCCAGACAGCCTGGTGGGCTCAGTTTGACAGCGCAGGCACCCTGGGTGTCAATTTGGGCAGCTTTAGGGTTTTCCGGAGGATAAAAAAATGGAATAAAAGGGTCACTGAGGAATTCGATTTGGGCAATTGAGGCAAGGTTTTGGCATTTGGTCTTTTCAAAGGTCTTCCAGGGTGAACCCCCCATCTTCTAGATTAGTCAGCATTAGTCAGTGAGGTTCACAGTGGCCACAGGAGGGCTTTTACTGCATGTCTCTCTCAATTTTGGAGACAGGATTTTGATCATTTGTATTATTTGGACATGTCATAGTCCCAATATTTTATATTATTCTGCCATGGGGATGAGCTAGTAAAGATTGATGCCTCCTGTTACCCCCCATTTTGGCAGGGGTGTACACATGTGAAAATGTTGGCATCCTTCAACAGGCTAGAGCAGAGATGGAGAACCTTTTGTTTTTAATAAAAATTCAACGTACAGAATCGTCTTCAGGAAAGGTTAAGATCAGCGTTTCAGTTGGTTCAGTATAACAGGGAGCAAAGACCGGATCTGCCATGTTGAAGGGCGTTTTCATGACTTCTTTGCTGGTGCTAGGGGCATTTTCCATTTCATTTTCAGATATCTGCTATCGGACTTGAGCCTAAATTCTTATTGTTGTGGGTTCTTTGGAAAACAAGCAAGAATTGCTGCAACGCAGGTTGCTCTGGAGGACTTGCTCAAAAAGACAAATAGAAAGGATTTTGCCCTCAATCCATTGCATGATACGGTACTCTGTGAGAATCTCCTTCAGGGGTATGCACAAAGAATGAGCCTGCCACTTCCTAATTATTGCTGTAAAAGACCAGAGAAATGACAAAAAATCATGTAGGTTAAACCTATGGCCATTCTGGGCAGCAGATCTGAGCAGGCCTCTTAATGAATTTCTGAGGGAGATCAAAACAGGTTTTTTGGATAGATAATCATTTCCACACATCCTACAACCTAGCATGGGGAGTAATGGGACATGATTTTTTCCGATGGTGTACCTTTGAGTTTTGAGGCTAGTCAAACAAATTGTGGAGAAGATGTTACAAATGGCTAGCATAAATTTTTACCGGTTAAATCATCATGATTTCAATTTGCATCATCAAGAACCCACGGCCCATTTAGTTACAGTGGGAAGTTGTGAGTAAACACGGTGAATTCATATCCAATTTCTTTTGCTCAAGCTTCAAGGTTTGACGCTGCAATCTCCAGAAGCACCGCAGATAAATTTGATGATTGACAAAGCAACACAGCTTTCGGTTTGCCACAAACTCATCTATTGTGCACTAAACTTTGAGTCTAATCTGGATCCGAGCTACATGTGAAACGACCTGCAAAAAACAAAGAACATCAAACAGTCAGAAAGCACCCCAATTGAAATGAAGAAGAAAATCGAAAGTTATAATGCAACAGGTCGAGCCATCCACCATTTCAATAATGAAGACAGAACAGTGCATCATAAAATTCGACAGCTCCATTCTTCGACATGATTTGACTGAGTTTCCAAATTTCTTTTAAATATAAGGTTTTAACCTATTATTTCATCGACTCTGTTGGCAACTCTCGCATATATCCATCCAAAATTTAGTGCGACTTCACGGTAAATCGAAGTCCGCCGTGTTAAAAGACTGGATTCACATTTTTGTTGACAAAAAATTAAATCAAGGCTCGGGCTCCAATCACCAAGCTTTCGCCCAAATTATACAGCAGCTACTTATGAGTTTTTATGGTCACTTTCTTAGCAGCCGAAGTATTGGTCCACGACGCTAGTGCTTGGGTTATAATCAACAGGCAGCTTCATTTTCGAGCTCACATGCCACCGTCTTGGTCGAGCTCGAGGTTCATCAAAAGATTGGACATGGCAGCAACCATCTATGCTTGGTTTGCAATCCTGGCACAACCGTCACCATCAGCAAATGACAAAACTGTAGAGAAGTTTGTCGTCGGGTTGAAAGGAAATGGAATTGCGCCATTTTTTCTGATCAAGCCGGGTTCATTAAAAAATTGGCTGTATCAATCAAATCTTCGACAGCTGGCGTTTGATTCGGGATTTAGTGACAGTGCACCGCGTTTTTTATTTTGCTGAGTCGATCTCTGTTGATTTCCGGTTATTAGCGGACCACACGCTCATTTCACCGCCGATCAAATTTTGTTTCACTGTCACGTGAAGTTTTGGAGCATCTATTGACAGTCGAATCATTGAAATTTGCCGCATAGCTATAATTTGGGGTTCCACACTGAGAGAAGACGATGGCATTAAAGACTGAAGTACACGATGGTAAGTCTATCGCTGATTTAGTGGGCCAAATTTCCAGGTTCTGTTCACTCTGAGTCTAGTCCCGAGGTTAAAAACTAAAGGTCACGCAGTAAGCAAGCAGTCATTTGCACTGGTGGTCTCAACGTTTGACAGTAGTCAGTTACGTGGAGCTTTTTTGGAGCGCCTCAATCACCGCGGCTGTTGTTCGATAGCTGCTCGGGGGTATTTCCATTTGATGCGTGGAGTTTGGAGCAGCGTTTATTTAATTTTGTGACCTGCGTTTTTGAGTGACAGCTGGGTGTTTGGAGCTCACTAATCAATAGAAGTCGACTTTGTTGGGGGTATTGGTGTTTTCATTGGCAGCCAAAGGTGGAGTTCCATTTAATGAATGGAAGTAATTATGCATTCGTTGGGGATGGAAGGGTGGATCTGGGATCCCACCTTATCCAAGTTTTTTATTATTTTATTTCTTTTACTTTATGAGAGCCTTTGGGCCTATAAAGAGGACAGCCTCTTTCACTTGTAAGGATGAAAAATTTCTGGGTTTTCTCTCCCTGTTGAGCGTTAATGAAAAAATCAGTTGGTTTTGTGGACAAATTTGAGTATCCTTCATGTGCTTGTGTGATGTATTTCAAATTGTAGAATGAATCTAGCTTGTGAGGGCTTTATCAAGCACAATAGATTAGCCATTTAGGATTAAGTTGGTTAATTATGCTTGAACAATTAGTTTCTCAATGGACATCAGTATTCGGTTGTACGAAATGTTGATTAAGATTTTGATTGTTTATGCATTCTAGATTCGTCTCACTTTTTATGAAGCATAAAGACTCCATGAGTCCTCTTTTGACTCCATTTCCCCTTCTGACATTGGCACTGGTCTTTCCCTGAGGATTGATTTTCCCTTCCTTTTCCATCACCCATTTTGAAAACTATCTTTTTTTATTTCCGTTTCCCTAAGGCAGCCTCTTCCATTCACCTTGCCCGTTACTGTACCTGCCTTAGCGATCCTAGTTTACGGATACCCCCCTAGTGTTGGAGAAGAGCCAACCTGAAGCGAAGAGGAGAGGAGTGTGGTGACATTGGCCTCTCTCCTGAGAGAGTTGTCATTTCGGCTGGTGTGTTGCATTTTGGGCTTTTAAAACGACACGCATGCCATTTCGGAGGACAACATTTTGGCGCCGTTGCCGGGGACAAAGTCTAGTTCCCGAAATTTGAAGACTATGCTTCATTAAACGACATTTGTGGGATTCTTCTTCTCACATGGCGACTCCACGAAGGGACAGAGCCCTTGTCCTTTTGCAGATTTGAAGATCCTATTGGGTGTAGAGGTGAGCACACTCATTGGAATGCTTTCAAGCTCACCTTGGCGACTCCACAGTTTGGTATGAGGTATGAATATGTGTTTCAGATTTAGTACTTCATTATTTGACTTATGGACGATAAAAAAGAGCAACATCTTGCTCTCTTGCATGAAGCTTACCCACCATTGGATTTCTCAAAAATCCATGGATTTCCTAATGAATGTTACGACCGTGGGATGCATGACATTCTTCCTGAATTCCGTGGAAATGATGGGGTTTCAGCCACCCATCATATTACCTCTCTGCAAATTAATGTCTGATTTTAATGTTCATCATGAGGATGATATTATGATTGTTTTTGCTTTATCTTTGGAAGGAGATGCAGTTTTTTGGTTCTATGGCCTTTTGGATGGATCCATAGATTCAATGGCAAAGTTTTTTGAGAGATTTCTCCTTCGCTGGCATGATGGAACTGTAGAGGAAATTGAGCAGCTTGCTAAAGGATATGATGCCCTCATCCCTAGGGTCCATTATGAGCTTAAAGAACAGATCATTGAGGATCAAGTTGAAGAAGAAATGCAAGGGCTTCTGTTTGAAGATCTAGCTGAACAACTCCCTGACATTGCTGCAGAAGAGAACATTAATAATACAAATCTGCCCCAAGTTCATGAACAGCTGTATGATGATGAAAATCTGCTTCGAAACCATTTCATTAATGAAGGTAACAATGCATTCCTGGCAGATCAGCTTGAACAGTTTTATGAAGGAGGCTTGTATATGAGTCCCATCCATCAATGGATAGAAGACTTGTGCGCACATCCTGATTTGTTCTGCCACAAAATTGATGAATTTTTATACCCTAATAGCTGGCCATCACAGGTTCATGAGCAGATTTCAGGACAACACTGTTTTGGGGTAAATATTTTCCTATCTCTGTCTCTAAACAAACACATAAAAGAGCAATTTGGCGTAGGAGAGATGCTGAAATGGTTACATTGGTTGTATGCATTTACTTAACAAATTCTGGCCTCATGTTAAGTTAGGGTAGGTAGAAAAATAAAGCTCTTGCATGAGCGTTTGATGTTTTCAATATTCATTTTGGTTTTTAAATAAATATGCGGGTTTGGGGTGTGAATTGAGCCATCCCCCCACTCTGCAATTTTGTCTTGAATTGGTCTACGATAACCGAGAAGCTGGTGTTCTCATGCACTCACCGATGGCGAGCACACGTCCCGCAGTTGGAGCCAGATGTTACCCCCCATTTTGGCAGGGGTGTACACATGTGAAAATGTTGGCATCCTTCAACAGGCTAGAGCAGAGATGGAGAACCTTTTGTTTTTAATGAAAATTCAACGTACAGAATCGTCTTCAGGAAAGGTTAAGATCAACGTTTCAGTTGGTTCAGTATAACAAGGAGCAAAGATCGGATCTGCCATGTTGAAGGGCGTTTTCATGACTTCTTTGCTGGTGCTAGGGGCACTTTCCATTTCATTTTCAGATGTCTGCTATCGGACTTGAGCCTAAATTCTTATTGTTGTGGGTTCTTTGGCAAACAAGCAAGAATTGCTGCAACGCAGGTTGCTCTAGAGGACTTGCTCAAAAAGACAAATAGAAAGGATTTTGCCCTCAATCCATTGCATGATACGGTACTCTGTGAGAATCTCCTTCAGGGGTATGCACAAAGAATGAGCCTGCCACTTCCTAATTATTGCTGTAAAAGACCAGAGAAATGACAAAAAATCATGTAGGTTAAACCTATGGCCATTCTGGGCAGCAGATATGAGCAAGCCCCTTAATGAATTTCTGAGGGAGATCAAATCAGGTTTTTTGGATAGATAATCATTTCCACACATCCTACAGCCTAGCATGGGGAGTAATGGGACATGATTTTTTCCGATGGTGTACCTCTGAGTTTTGAGGCTAGTCAAACAGATTGTGGAGAAGATGTTACAAATGGCTAGCATAAATTTTTACCGGTTAAATCATCATGATTTCAATTTGCATCATCAAGAACCCACGGCCCATTTAGTTACAGTGGGAAGTTGTGAGTAAACACGGTGAATTCATATCCAATTTTTTTTGCTCAAGCTTCAGGGTTTGACGCTGCAATCTCCAGAAGCACCGCAGATAAATTTGATGATTGACAAAGCAACACAGCTTTCGGTTTGCCACAAACTCATCTATTGTGCACTAAACTTTGAGTCTGATCTGGATCCGAGCTACATGTGAAACGACCTGCAAAAAACAAAGAACATCAAACGGTCAGAAAGCACCCCAATTGAAATGAAGAAGAAAATCAAAAGTTATAACGCAACAGGTCGAGCCATCCACCATTTCAGTAATGAAGACAGAACAGTGCATCATAAAATTCGACAGCTCCATTCTTCGACATGATTTGACTGAGTTTCCAAATTTCTTTTAAATATAAGGTTTTAACCTATTATTTCATCGACTCTGTTGGCAACTCTCGCATATATCCGTCCAAAATTTAGTGCGACTTCACGGTAAATCGAAGTCCGCCGTGTTAAAAGACTGGATTCACATTTTTGTTGACAAAAAATTACATCAAGGCTCGGGCTCCAATCACCAAGCTTTCGCCCAAATTATACAGCAGCTACTTATGAGTTTTTATGGTCACTTTCTTAGCAGCCGAAGTATTGGTCCACGACGCCGGTGCTTGGGTTATAATCAACAGGCAGCTTCATTTTCGAGCTCACATGCCACCGTCTTGGTCGAGCTCGAGGTTCATCAAAAGATTGGACATGGCAGCGACCATCTATGCTTGGTTTGCAATCCTGACACAACCGTCACCATCAGCAAATGACAAAACTGCAGAGAAGTTTGTTGTCGGGTTGAAAGGAAATGGAATTGCGCCATTTTTTCTAATCAAGCCGGGTTCATTAAAAAATTGGCTGTATCAATCAAATCTTCGACAGCTGGCGTTTGATTCGGGATTTAGTGACAGTGCACCGCGTTTTTTATTTTGCTGAGTCGATCTCTGTTGATTTCCGATTATTAGCGGACCAGATGCTCATTTCACCGCCGATCAAATTTTGTTTCACTGTCACGTGAAGTTTTGGAGCATCTATTGACAGTCGAATCATTGAAATTTGCCGCATAGCTATAATTTGGGGTTCCACACTGAGAGAAGACGATGGCATTAAAGACTGAAGTACACGATGGTAAGTCTATCGCTGATTTAGTGGGCCAAATTTCCAGGTTCTGTTCACTCTGAGTCTAGTCCCGAGGTTAAAAACTAAAGGTCACGCAGTAAGCAAGCAGTCATTTGCACTGGTGGTCTCAACGTTTGACAGTAGTCAGTTACGTGGAGCTTTTTTGGAGCGCCTCAATCACCGCGGCTGTTGTTCGATAGCTGCTCGGGGGTATTTCCATTTGATGCGTGGAGTTTGGAGCAGCGTTTATTTAATTTTGTGACCTGCATTTTTGAGTGACAGCTGGGTGTTTGGAGCTCACTAATCAATAGACGTCGACTTTGTTGGGGGTATTGGTGTTTTCATTGGCAGCCAAAGGTGGAGTTCCATTTAATGAATGGAAGTAATTATGCATTCGTTGGGGATGGAAAGGTGGATCTGGGATCCCACCTTTTCCAAGTTTTTTATTATTTTATTTCTTTTACTTTATGAGAGCCTTTGGGCCTATAAAGAGGACAGCCTCTTTCACTTGTAAGGATGAAAAATTTCTGGGTTTTCTCTCCCTGTTGAGCGTTAATGAAAAAATCAGTTGGTTTTGTGGACAGATTTGAGTATCCTTCATGTGCTTGTGTGATGTATTTCAAATTGTAGAATGAATCTAGCTTGTGAGGGCTTTATCAAGCACAATAGATTAGCCATTTAGGATTAAGTTGGTTAATTATGCTTGAACAATTAGTTTCTCAATGGACATCAGTATTCGGTTGTACGAAATGTTGATTAAGATTTTGATTGTTTATGCATTCTAGATTCGTCTCACTTTTTATGAAGCATAAAGCCTGCATGAGTCCTCTTTTGACTCCATTTCCCCTTCTGACATTGGCACTGGTCTTTCCCTGAGGATTGATTTTCCCTTCCTTTTCCATCACCCATTTTGAAAACTATCTTTTTTTTATTTCCGTTTCCCTAAGGCAGCCTCTTCCATTCACCTTGCCCGTTACTGTACCTGCCTTAGCGATCCTAGTTTAGGGATACCCCCCTAGTGTTGGAGAAGAGCCAACCTGAAGCGAAGAGGAGAGGAGTGTGGTGACATTGGCCTCTCTCCTGAGAGAGTTGTCATTTCGGCTGGTGTGTTGCATTTTGGGCTTTTAAAACGACACGCATGCCATTTCGGAGGACAACACCTCCTAGCTCCACCATGAGCTTTTTGAGTCATGTCCATGTCATATTTGGTGGGCCCATGTATTTTAGCCCCTTTTGGAGGATGACGTCACCCTCACTTAGTCACTTCTAGCTATGACGTCACCCTCTCTTTGAGTGATCCATGTGTTATATTGTAGGCTCATCTTAGCCATTGATTATATCGTTAGATCTTTTGATCTCAACCACTCACTTATTGTATTGTAAAGTGGCTTTGTGGTTTAGGGTTTTGGTCTTTATTATCCTATATAAGGAGGAGACCCCCTATTGTAAAAGCACCTTTGGGCTTTGGAAAACTTGGAATGAAATAATATTTTGGAGATCTACTTCTTGGCTTTGATTGGGTTACTCTTGTATATGTTCTTGCATCTCTTGCTTCTAGACATTGTTTGCTTTTCAGTTGAAATCGATATCAAGAGAGGGAGACCGAATTGTTTGGAGCTAGACCACGTTTTGCTTGATGGGAAGTGTTATCACATATATAGTAGCCGGGCTACCATACATTTTTTGTCAGATTCCAGTACACTATTCAGCCAGTTCCCTTACATTAAGATGCTGAGATGAGCATCTATATTGGATCATTATCAGGTTTTGGACAGTAGTATATATATTCCCCATGCCATGACTGAGTCTCAGGACACTCAGAGAGATGACCGATGTAGCCATTATACCATTTGTACAGAGCAGTCAGCAGTGCGCAGAGTTACAGTGGCAATTTCAGAGGACAGATGATGGTTCAGATGATGAGCATTCAGGTATATGACTCAGCAGATATATCATAGTGTTGTGGTTATATTGCTTTTATATTTATTCTTATAGCATGTCTTAGCACCTAGTGTCATGATCTGGCGATCATATAGATATGTGGACCTAGTTGATCTTGTTATATATATTATATTGTCCCTACTGTTGCCGCCTGGTTCCACACCTGGGAAAACGCAGCAGAAGTCTTCAAGCTGCTGGTGTGGCCTTGGGGGCAAGTCAGAGTCAAGTGTTGTCACTTGGGACTCGACTCCTCCGTCTAGGCTTTCCTAGCGAAGCCAAGGGGGGTGGACCCTAAAAAATAAAAAGAAACTAAAGCCTCTAATCTAGGAGTTAGAAAAATGCTTTTGATAACCAAGAACAGACAACATATACTTTGATCAAATAAAACAATCATTTATCATTTGCTCTCATTTAAAATAGCCATCATTTAACTGCACATTAGTCAACAATATAAAATAAAATTTGCAACAAGACCAGTGCCTTATAATGGAGTCAAATAACAAATGCATAAGCAGAAAAGGTAAATGTTGTGCTAGTGTTCTTGGTTTATTTTAAAAATTAATGTGATGGTGATCTTTTTATTAAGGCAGGTGGGTTCCCGATATACGCAAGGTACGGGGGAACATGTCCGGAATTTTGAAGCGTGGCTTCCCTCTCAGGCTTTGGGCTGAATCGGAGTCTCGAGGAGGTGTTCAGATGCTATACCAACGAGGGCAAGCCTAACGGTTTCCAAGAGGTCACTATCCAGTGTTATCCCAAGCCTTCTGGGAAATTTGCCCACGACAACAAAATGCGTGTTGTGCCGGATTTTCACAAAAAGGATTTTTTATTGGGGTGGTGTTAAGTCCTATTACTAGTCATCCCCTCCTTTCTGATGTGTACCAACTGGATCAGACTAAGCTGCAAGCTGGCCACAGAGCATACGGGAGAAGACCTTGGTATTTTATAAGAATTTTATGAACCCAAATTTTATCTTTTTTATAACCCCAGGAGTCTCTTTTCAGGCATGTATTTCGGGCAAGCCCTCATACAGAAACCCTACTTCGGGAAAGCAAGGGGGGCGTTATGAGTTTGTAAAAAAATGTGAAAAAACTAGGTTGTGAGTGAACTTGTGGCCCGCCATTGGAACGGACCAACAAGGTTTATTTTAATCCTAATTTATTTTATTAAATGCCGGAAAACAAAGAAATAAACTACTCTAAAAATCACGCCATGAAAATGAGACGACACAGGCCACCCTTGGGGGGATGGGGTATGGGCGCTGGCTAGCCCACTTGCTCTCGTTTAATAGTTGTTTACAATGATTAGAGAAGTGCCCCAGTCTACTTAAAGTGACTTGGTGGCTTACAAAATTCGAGGAAAAAATGACCGGTTTTTAAAAATATGAAAATTTGTCCTCCGGATTGCCTGGATCCTCGAAATTTCGGCAGCACTTCCTCCTACCTGCTCGTCTTTTGCTGCAAACCAGCAAGCAATAATTAGTATAAGATGCCCAAAAACACTTTAAGAGTGTCTTTGGAACACCTCCTAAAAAACCCAAAAAATTCTAAGTAAAAATCTAAGTAAAAATTGCAAAAATTAACCAAGTAAAACAAGCAGTAATGCTAGTTTTGCTTGGGGTCTTTGCAAGCTTTATGAGCTGCAAATTGTATGCTCTTGGACAGCCAAATATACTTTAAAATCAGAACTAACACTACTCAACAAAACTTTGGAAAATCTAACAATTTTTCTTTTTGCAAGTTTTGAAAGAAGTAAAAGATCTAATCAGACTAGACTAGATTTTTCTGAAAGTAAATCTTGATCTATGTAAAATGTTAACAATAGTATATAAATCAGATCCACTTTATGCTAGTAACCAGTAACCAGAAAATTTTGATTTTAAAAGCTGAGGAAGAGAGAAGAGACAGAATGGTCCTTGAAACCAAAGACTTTGGAAGCTTGAAAGTGGGAAACCGAGGGTGAGATCCACCAAAATGTGCACTGAAGAAAAAGTGAAGAGCAAACAAGCTATCCCCCTTTCCACACCTGTCAACCTGTAGCAAACAAAACTCACAGAAAAACCATCAAACTAGAAATGCACATGGTTAGAAATCAAAATAGTATGAGCATAAACAAATGAAACATATAAACTTTGAATCTCTAACCAATATGACAAATGCAAGAACAAATTAAAACAAACAAGATTAATTGTTCCTTCCCACAAAATCGTTACCAATCCTTCAAGCAGGCTAGTAGATGGCTGGAAATTACATGCCCAAAATTTGAACTTGCTACAAATCACTCCACATCATGAGACCATGAAACCACTCACAAAGTATCACACATATGGACCTCCAAAGTCTTTTTATTGATCAACAAAATAGCATAAGCTTACAACATATTTCTGCTCACTCTCCAACTAGAGAAAATGGAGTGGGCAGCCATGCTTAAATAGCCAAAGATGGAGAGAAATGGGTGGAATGAGTGGCATAACTCGTGGAGAAAATGGGGCTGCCCATTCCCATGTAATGGGCTGCCAAAATCAGCCCCAAATCAGCTAAAAATCAGCCATGTGACAGCCCATAAACATAGCTGCAAATTCCATGATTTAAGGGGCCCAATTTTGGGAAATATGCCCCCCTCAAATGGGGAAGTAATCCCACTAATATAGCTGCCCGGAATCTTTCCAAAATCAGCTCTTACAACTCCTAAAACATAGCTGAAAAAATCAGTCCATAAATCACTCCCAAAATTTAATATTTTTATTAAGTCATTTTTTCACTTTTTCAATTTTTTATGACTTTTTGGGGTTTTTTGGGTTTTTTGGCCATAGGTAAAAATTAAGCATCCAAACCTTAGGAAAAGTGGGTTTAGGGGTTTAGGGAGTGCTCTGAGTTAGAAAACGAGCATCCCTAAGGCAAAAAAGACCTCCCTATGCCACTTCTAGGCCGATTACAATTTTTTTAATTGAACCATTAAAAAATGGCCCAATTTACGGAAAAATTAAACTTTGCCGAAAATAAAAAAACAACCTAGGGGGACTTAGGACATGTCCATATGACTCAAAATTAACGCCTAGCATGTTCATATACATTGACCCATAGACTTTAACAATCCCCTAAGGCCCGTCAGCCTCCCTAGGCATTCCAGCTTTGGAGGATTAGGAGAAAAACCAATTAATTATGTTATGCATTAATGCAAAACATAATAGATAGGTGAAAAAACTCCTTGGAATACCTGACTTAGCCAAAAAGTCCTAGGGAACCAAGTCTTTTACAAAACACCATGCTAGTACGTTTTATTACAAACCCCGCAGGGCCATGGACATGTGGAAAAAAGTTAAAACGGGGGCCCTTTAAAAGGCCAGCTGGATATCAAATCATCGAAAAAAGAACATTGAAATGTTCAACTTTGCCCGCTCGCTTGATAGTCCATCTAAGTACAACTTAGATGGCAACATCTGGCTCCAACTGTGGGACGTGTGCTCGATCTGGTCTTCAAGTAAGGAGAGCATACGAGAATACCAGAATCTCCGGTTTCTATGACCTGTAAAAACATCTCATCTTGACAAGAAAACCTTTCAGTAGCACAAGTTCTTATAAGAAGCCAATGAACCATAAGTTGCATTATTCAAAAACTAAAAATTGACTAATGAAAAATTCTGAGTACATAAAAGGAAAGTATTGAAAAAGAAATGTTGAAAGTAAATGCTCACTTGATGAGCTTATTTTCCTACTCTAAGCATAACAAAATAAAATGCTAAGTAAAATGATAAATCCAATGCAACCATCTTAACATTTTATCAATATAAAAACTTTTTACCTTGTGTTTGGTTACCAGCCAAAACAATGATACCTTATTTAGAAAATGCAAACCTGCATGATAATTCTGGATTGGAGGATTGGATTGGTGATCATAGGCATATGATAGATCTTTGAAGTGCTTCCCCCAATGGTAAGTCCTCATGCAGGCCTCTTCTACCCATGACTGAATACAGCTGAGAAAAAACTCGGAATGATAAGGCAGACCAACTACCTCATCATATTGATCTGAAAGGCTCTTCTGATAGTTCATTTCTGTGAAAGTATAAGCCCCAGGCTGCTCCAAATCATAAGGAACCTCTGAATGTGCTGATGAAGGCTGAAACTGACATTCCACTGATTTTATCCTACCCAAATCTTCGTTATACTGTTGATCCAAGTCTTCGTTACTAATACTCATTAATGGCTCTAATTGATCATGAGAAATATCTACAGGCTCCTCTTCCATATCAAAATTTCCCAAGGTCTCAAAATCAACACTCCCCTCTCTTGATATATCAAAGATGGGTTTTTCTAAATCCATCCAACAATCATCATGCCCATCCTTGTAAATGAAGGGGGAGTCTTTGTCTATTGCATCACAACCCTGGCCATGCCCATCCTCATGTTCATAATACTTATCCTCAGAAGGCTTGGTTTGAAAGATATTACAAGGTATAAAGTTGTCCAAGACTTCACCACTATGCAGAGAAAAAGGAGGAGTGTCATCATAAATCATACAAAAATCATCACAAGTTTCTTTAAAGGCTTCTGTAATGGTTGCTTCCTTAGGTGAATTTGAAGTACAAACATCATCATCTTCACTAAAGTAATCCTGAAATCCCAAATCTTCAATGGCAATTTGAGGAAGCTCTTCTGAAACATCTTCAATTGAAGACCCTTCATGAATTTCTTTGTCAACTTCTATAATGGCTTCCTCTTTAGGCAAATCTGAAACACACATGTGATCATCATCGTAGATTTGAGAACACTCCATATTTTCAATGTTTTCAGCTATGGTGACAAGAGGATGGTTTTCAACAAAATCTTCAGTTAAGGGTGCTTCATGGAACTCTTCGATAGGGTCATGCTGAGTCTCTTTTTTAAAGCCAGATTGTGCTGTAAGGAGATCTACATGATTGATATAACTTAGAGGCACCTCCCAATATTTATTATTCTCTGTCATGATGATACGAGGAAAGTTGGGGTCTTCCTTATGATACTCAATCCAAGGTATGAACAAGAGAAAGTACCTTCTAAGGATCCTATCCAAGTGCTCCATACTAGCTCCTTTATTATGCCATTGCCTTATAAATATTCTAAGGAGGCTCGAAAGAGAGTTAATACATTTATTTGGAAGCTCTTTAAAATACCATTGATAAACAGGTCCCTGTAATGTACTAACAAACATCTCCATTATGTTATCTTCATATAAGACTTTGAAGTTAGCCACAACTTTAAGAAAAGAAAAGACATGCCGGGTTTCTACATCATCATCATCTCCCCAAAAGACCGGTAGATAATCAGATACATCTTCACCATCATGATAATTAGGGAAACCAGGGATGTCTGAGAAGTCAATGGGAGGATGTGCATCGGAAATTTGCTCACCTGACTCTTTATCATCCATTTTCAAAGATCAATAGCTTGCATTTGAAATGACCATGGGATATACATGGTACTGAATGAGTGGAGTTGTCAAAAGGTGAGTCTTTATAGATTTTACTGTAATGGATGGACTCATCTACACACAAGCAGTCTCAACAAACTATATGAGAAACAAAGGGTTTTATCCCTTCAATGGAGTCGCCATGTGAGAATAAAAATATACATATAAAACAATCTCACAAAGAATTCTATTTTTGCTTTTCTTTGAACTTTTATAAAAGGAAAAAAAGTTAGTGGAGTCGCCAGATGAAAAATTAAAAATCTAATCTAAAGATTCATCAAACAAAGCAAAAACAAAAAGGAAAACTCAAAAGTCGTATTCCGGGAATAAAAAGACTTATCCCCGGCAACGGCGCCAAAATGTTGCCGCCTGGTTCCACACCTGGGAAAACGCAGCAGAAGTCTTCAAGCTGCTGGTGTGGCCTTGGGGGCAAGTCAGAGTCAAGTGTTGTCACTTGGGACTCGACTCCTCCGTCTAGGCTTTCCTAGCGAAGCCAAGGGGGGTGGACCCTAAAAAATAAAAAGAAACTAAAGCCTCTAATCTAGGAGTTAGAAAAATGCTTTTGATAACCAAGAACAGACAACATATACTTTGATCAAATAAAACAATCATTTATCATTTGCTCTCATTTAAAATAGCCATCATTTAACTGCACATTAGTCAACAATATAAAATAAAATTTGCAACAAGACCAGTGCCTTATAATGGAGTCAAATAACAAATGCATAAGCAGAAAAGGTAAATGTTGTGCTAGTGTTCTTGGTTTATTTTAAAAATTAATGTGATGGTGATCTTTTTATTAAGGCAGGTGGGTTCCCGATATACGCAAGGTACGGGGGAACATGTCCGGAATTTTGAAGCGTGGCTTCCCTCTCAGGCTTTGGGCTGAATCGGAGTCTCGAGGAGGTGTTCAGATGCTATACCAACGAGGGCAAGCCTAACGGTTTCCAAGAGGTCACTATCCAGTGTTATCCCAAGCCTTCTGGGAAATTTGCCCACGACAACAAAATGCGTGTTGTGCCGGATTTTCACAAAAAGGATTTTTTATTGGGGTGGTGTTAAGTCCTATTACTAGTCATCCCCTCCTTTCTGATGTGTACCAACTGGATCAGACTAAGCTGCAAGCTGGCCACAGAGCATACGGGAGAAGACCTTGGTATTTTATAAGAATTTTATGAACCCAAATTTTATCTTTTTTATAACCCCAGGAGTCTCTTTTCAGGCATGTATTTCGGGCAAGCCCTCATACAGAAACCCTACTTCGGGAAAGCAAGGGGGGCGTTATGAGTTTGTAAAAAAATGTGAAAAAACTAGGTTGTGAGTGAACTTGTGGCCCGCCATTGGAACGGACCAACAAGGTTTATTTTAATCCTAATTTATTTTATTAAATGCCGGAAAACAAAGAAATAAACTACTCTAAAAATCACGCCATGAAAATGAGACGACACAGGCCACCCTTGGGGGGATGGGGTATGGGCGCTGGCTAGCCCACTTGCTCTCGTTTAATAGTTGTTTACAATGATTAGAGAAGTGCCCCAGTCTACTTAAAGTGACTTGGTGGCTTACAAAATTCGAGGAAAAAATGACCGGTTTTTAAAAATATGAAAATTTGTCCTCCGGATTGCCTGGATCCTCGAAATTTCGGCAGCACTTCCTCCTACCTGCTCGTCTTTTGCTGCAAACCAGCAAGCAATAATTAGTATAAGATGCCCAAAAACACTTTAAGAGTGTCTTTGGAACACCTCCTAAAAAACCCAAAAAATTCTAAGTAAAAATCTAAGTAAAAATTGCAAAAATTAACCAAGTAAAACAAGCAGTAATGCTAGTTTTGCTTGGGGTCTTTGCAAGCTTTATGAGCTGCAAATTGTATGCTCTTGGACAGCCAAATATACTTTAAAATCAGAACTAACACTACTCAACAAAACTTTGGAAAATCTAACAATTTTTCTTTTTTGCAAGTTTTGAAAGAAGTAAAAGATCTAATCAGACTAGACTAGATTTTTCTGAAAGTAAATCTTGATCTATGTAAAATGTTAACAATAGTATATAAATCAGATCCACTTTATGCTAGTAACCAGTAACCAGAAAATTTTGATTTTAAAAGCTGAGGAAGAGAGAAGAGACAGAATGGTCCTTGAAACCAAAGACTTTGGAAGCTTGAAAGTGGGAAACCGAGGGTGAGATCCACCAAAATGTGCACAGAAGAAAAAGTGAAGAGCAAACAAGCTATCCCCCTTTCCACACCTGTCAACCTGTAGCAAACAAAACTCACAGAAAAACCATCAAACTAGAAATGCACATGGTTAGAAATCAAAATAGTATGAGCATAAACAAATGAAACATATAAACTTTGAATCTCTAACCAATATGACAAATGCAAGAACAAATTAAAACAAACAAGATTAATTGTTCCTTCCCACAAAATCGTTACCAATCCTTCAAGCAGGCTAGTAGATGGCTGGAAATTACATGCCCAAAATTTGAACTTGCTACAAATCACTCCACATCATGAGACCATGAAACCACTCACAAAGTATCACACATATGGACCTCCAAAGTCTTTTTATTGATCAACAAAATAGCATAAGCTTACAACATATTTCTGCTCACTCTCCAACTAGAGAAAATGGAGTGGGCAGCCATGCTTAAATAGCCAAAGATGGAGAGAAATGGGTGGAATGAGTGGCATAACTCGTGGAGAAAATGGGGCTGCCCATTCCCATGTAATGGGCTGCCAAAATCAGCCCCAAATCAGCTAAAAATCAGCCATGTGACAGCCCATAAACATAGCTGCAAATTCCATGATTTAAGGGGCCCAATTTTGGGAAATATGCCCCCCTCAAATGGGGAAGTAATCCCACTAATATAGCTGCCCGGAATCTTTCCAAAATCAGCTCTTACAACTCCTAAAACATAGCTGAAAAAATCAGTCCATAAATCACTCCCAAAATTTAATATTTTTATTAAGTCATTTTTTCACTTTTTCAATTTTTTATGACTTTTTGGGGTTTTTTGGGTTTTTTGGCCATAGGTAAAAATTAAGCATCCAAACCTTAGGAAAAGTGGGTTTAGGGGTTTAGGGAGTGCTCTGAGTTAGAAAACGAGCATCCCTAAGGCAAAAAAGACCTCCCTATGCCACTTCTAGGCCGATTACAATTTTTTTAATTGAACCATTAAAAAATGGCCCAATTTACGGAAAAATTAAACTTTGCCGAAAATAAAAAAACAACCTAGGGGGACTTAGGACATGTCCATATGACTCAAAATTAACGCCTAGCATGTTCATATACATTGACCCATAGACTTTAACAATCCCCTAAGGCCCGTCAGCCTCCCTAGGCATTCCAGCTTTGGAGGATTAGGAGAAAAACCAATTAATTATGTTATGCATTAATGCAAAACATAATAGATAGGTGAAAAAACTCCTTGGAATACCTGACTTAGCCAAAAAGTCCTAGGGAACCAAGTCTTTTACAAAACACCATGCTAGTACGTTTTATTACAAACCCCGCAGGGCCATGGACATGTGGAAAAAAGTTAAAACGGGGGCCCTTTAAAAGGCCAGCTGGATATCAAATCATCGAAAAAAGAACATTGAAATGTTCAACTTTGCCCGCTCGCTTGATAGTCCATCTAAGTACAACTTAGCTGGCAACACCTACTAAGACTTAGAAGTTCACTATTCATACTCATTGGTTTTACCCTCCTTAGGAAGAATAGAGGTGATCATTCCACTATACCTTGGCTTGCTAGTGTTGGCTCCATTATTCATTGTCTTCATCCATCCATTGCCTACCTTTTAGTTTATCACCCTGACTTACTACTTGACTAGTGACATGGAGGATATTTTCCCCACTATAGCCTCTGTATTGGATGAGCTTCCCTGTTTATTGTGCCTCGGCTCTGAGTTGGTGACAAAACTTACCTATGGTGAGTTGGAGTTCCTTGTGAATTCCCCCTAGTCACTAAAGTTGTGTTGGCTAAACCTGAAACTTTTAGTGCTGCCATGAATACAAAATATGGAAAAAATGAAATGCTATATCTTGTATGAAAAGCCCATTCATGCAATATGTTTCTAAACACACATGAATGAAAGGCATGCCAAATGAAAATGGCCATGAAAATAAAATGTTATATCTTTTGGAAATGTAAATACCTAGGTAAACAAGCTGTCTGTGACACACCTAGAAGTGCTCAAGTAAACAAGTGCCCTAAAAACACACCTGCAGCAGAAAGCCTAAAATAAATGTAAATCTATGCAATGTGTTTATAAACACACATAGATCGAAGGCTATGGAAACTTCAGGCCCAAAAAGCAATGGAACTTAAATGCTATATCTAAATAATTGCTGGCCTCATTTGTATTACAGATTGTGCACATCTGTTAAAGGTGAATAAACCCTCTTTGAACAACTCATCCATTTGTGAGACACCGCCATTCCCTCTGTTGTTGCTCATTCAATATATACTACGGTGTGTATTTCCTTTCCCTGTTCCAAAGTGTCACAAAGTTGAGTCAGTCAAGTCATCCTCTAGCCTAGCCAGTTTATTCTAGCCTTCACCCTTCACTAGCAAATTGATCACAGCTATGAAGTGAGTATGGTCTTGAAAGTCTAGTCTGAGTAATAATAATAATTAATGACATTATATATTTGGATTTAGATTGCCAGTAATGATTACTTTGTGTTATAATTGCTATTTGAATAAGTTGTAGAGCATGCATTAACCTTTGACACTTTGTAGCAACTTCTGATGATAGTCTGAGTTATATTTGGTCATGTTGACTTGGTCAAACCTAGTTTGACCAAGGTCAACCATAGGACATGAGATGGTTGGACCTTTTGATGATATGGATAGATGATATATGGTCTATGTACATGTACATGATGATTCTATGCATTAGATACAGGTTTATGATGATGATTCATGGTTTACAGCATTATTTGATCATTTACAGATTATTATTATTTCACCTGTTCCGGTATATTGGATATATTTTATGATCATGCAGAGACTCATATGGTGTATGAGTACACATCTTGGATGGATTTGGACCTTTTGAGTCCAATGAGACAGTCTGCTTTTAGTTCCGGGCACTTACAGTGATGATTGAGCCTCAGCAGGCTAACCCAGTGCAGTTTTGGTCTGTCGGAGACCCTGTCAGAGCAGAGAGGATTTTTATTTGGTTGACCTAGGGCGCTGTACTTGGAGGGGGTGGTCCAGTCACTTGTTTTTACCATATTACCCCCCCTCCCGGACACACTGGTGCCCTCACCTTGATAGCACAGTCACTCCAGGAGGCAGTCTGGGGTAGTTTCACGCTTCCCGAGGCATTTCAGGATTGGTAGAAATGGCTATTGAGGAATTCGATTTGGGCTACTGAGGCAATGTTTTGGCATGGGATGATCAGTGATGATGGATTGATGTCTTCCACACCTCCTCTAGCAGCTTCAGCTTCATCGGGACCCGCATCCATCACTTATGGCACTTTCTGATGATTTCTAAGGCCTTTTGAGACCCATGATTTGTCTATAGAGGCACGATTTGGTATATTGATGACTATTTTGTTATTATTGTGCTATGGGGATTGACCAAGGGTGGCTAAAATTACCCCTTGGACCCACCATAAGCTTCTTATTATATTTTGTCATCATGATATGGTGGGATTCCCCTCTCCTAGGGCAATTTTGTCCACTTATGTTATATTTTATTAGTGATCCATGTATTTTATTGTTGAGCTCATCTCACCCATTGATTAGACATTTGTATCTTTTAATCTTAGCCACTCATTCAAAAAGTGGTTAGGATTTTGATACCTCTCCTTCCTATTTAAAGGAGAGAGCTTCTCATTGTAAGGGGTCTTTGGCTCTTGGATTATTGGTATAGAAAAACTTTCTTGTGGAAATTCTTGTGGTCTCCTTTGCATCTGGTGTTCTTAGATGGTGATTGGAAAATCTATTGCAACCTAGCATTTGGAATTTTTGGTAAGATCTATCTTTTTTGGAAATCATTGTCTTGTCTACAGGAGGGCGACTTCAACAAGGGCGATTTTGCAAGGCTTCTTCAAATCGATCTTCTTGGCATTTGCTTGTATCAGGGGGTTATCATTAGTATAAGTGTGATCTATGCTATCTTTCTGTTACTTCTCTTGTGGCATTAGTCTTATCTCTTGATTGCATCAAATCTGATATTGTTGACGTTTGTTGTGCAGGAGAGAGGGCGCATTGGCTTCTTGGACTAAATCGATTTCATAGAAAACTACCTCAAAGCTTCTCAAATTGATCGGGTTTGCATAGATCATCATCATCAAGGCATCTACAAGGTTACCCAGGTAAGATCCACAGGTTTGTTTCTCTTATCTTGATCCAATCCATTGGCACAACACATAATTGAAAACCTAATTAATTCAAACCCTCATTGTTACATTTTCTCAAATCTACTAAGATCTAGTGGGTTGTTGGGTATAATATTAAAAACCCACCTCTATAGTATCCACGGCATCCAAGATCTATAGTTTGGTGAGGACTGGCCTCCATTTGACGCTCTTCCCAAGCCAACCTAGCTTCTCCAAGCAACGCGCACTTCTTGGTGAGGGTGATTTGACCTAGATCTAGTTGATGGGTAGTTGAGATTTCTTGATTCATGATCTACATGCCCTAAAACCTACCCCTAGACTCTTACTTTGGCAATTTCTACCTTGTGGGCCCTATTCCACATTTCAAGGGATTTAATCCCCATTTTGGACCACTTGGTATCTTCAAACTCAGATCTAGCAAGATCTAGCCATTGGATTGCCTTGAAATTGTAGATCCACACTCTCACTTGATCAACCTAATTGGATCTAAAGTTTGGATGCCATTAGACTTGTCTTGATTCATTTATCCCACATTTTACTCTCCTTGGGCAAAGTTGCACTTCCTTGGGAGAGTGAGTTGGTCCATTTCTAGGACATGGGGACATGAGATTTTGGTGGATTTGGAACGAGCATAATTCAAAACCTAGGTCTAGTATGTCACTTTGTCAAATCTTTCCTTGGGGATAGCATTCCTTGTTTTAGGGGATTGTAGTCCACTTAGGTCAAACCTTGAATCTTTAAATCTAGACTTACTCCTCCATCAAACCTTTAATTGCCCACTTGTCTCATGCAATAGGAGTCATCAACCATAAGTTAACTTCACTTTGACTCCATTATCCCAATTCCCAAGGCACTGATCTCTCTCCAAGTCAATTCGACTTTCCTAGATTGTTGGATTAACTTGTGGTTTGATCCTTGTTTGGTGGACTAAATCCTTTGATGTCATCATATATCATGATCAAGGTTGTCACTTGTACTAGTTAGCCCCAATTCAACCCCTAAACTACCCTGCATTGGACACGGTTCCCAAGGCAGTGGATTTTCTCACATTGAACTAGTACTTCAATCCTGGATCCCATTTCAAATACTATAAGTCACTCTCACATCAATAATGAACCAAAGCTATACTCATTGAACCCCTTACTTATATTGTGACTTCATCCTTAGGTCTAGGATAAACCATACACCTTACTTCACTTAGTATTAACTTGATTTGGTGTCTTGGTTTTGATCTCTCATGTCGGGAGTAGATCGGGTCTCCCCCTTTGTTGTTTGGGCTAGATAACATAAAGCGAAGGTTGCCTCGACTGGCATGACAACCATCTATTGGAGGTCGAGGTGATTGTGGTTGCACCTTTTGAGTTGCCCTTCCCTATTGCCATCCATTAATGGATACATCCATAGGGGTAACTACAGTTTAGGTGATAACAGGAAGATTGTAAGGGTTTCTGACATCCCCCATGGGCAAGACGTTTTCATCTTGAGGGAGTTTTTCAACTGTGCTTTGCCCATTGATTGCTTCTTTGACATGACATGCTTAGATCTCTTTGATTTGTGGATCAAATCTAACTTGATGTAGTTTGATTTACAGGTTGCATGAGACATCTCTCCTCCTAGGGCTTGGATGTTTTGGGTTGAAGACACTTGGATCAAGCTTGGAATTGTAACTAGGGAAAGAATCATCCATATGCTAAGAGGCCGCAAGCTTTGAGGTAAGATCTACAAGGTACGTATCTATTTCGCTTGTTCTCCATCCTATTGGTCACAAAATCATTAAAATCAAAACCCTTGCTTTCATATTTTTCTAGATCTACTTGGATCTAGCATGGCTTTGGGGATAATAAAAAGAACCCACCTCTATAGCATCCACGGCAATTCAGATCTATAGTTTGGTGGCAATTGGCCTTCATTTGACACACTTTCCAAAGCACTTAGCCCTCCTTGAGGCAATTCACACTCCTTGGGGAAGGCTAGTTGGGCTAGATCCTTGACATGGGTAGGTGAGATCCCACTTGATTTGCATAGATCCACCTTAATTACCTACCCCTAGTGCTTCACCTTGTTGATTTTCACCTTGTGGGCCCCATTCCTCATTTTGAGGGATTGAGCCCCACTTGGGTCGCTTGGTGATACATTTTGCATCTTAGATCTATGGATATCTAGGTCATATTGGGGCATGCCATCCTAAACCCACCTTGATAATTGCCTAAGCTACCCCGATCTACATTTTGGCATAATTTGGACTCCATTTGCCCCCTCATCTCAAGGCACTAGTCTCCCTTGGTCAATTCGCACTCCTTGGGTTAGTGGCCTTTTCCTAGATCCCATATGTGGGTGTTGTCTATCTCATCTTAGATCCATAGATCTACCTCATCTCATCCACTTAGTGCCATTTCACACCTAATCCAACCAAGTGGGCCCTATTTGGACCATTTTCCACTTTTTAAGGAGTGGGCCCCACTTGTGTATTTTCATGGTGCTAGATCTACCCTTTTGGTCTTCATAAGTGGCCTTAGTCATTCATTGGTTGAAACACTTGTCACCTCTTAAGCCTCTTCAACCACAACTTAAACTCTTTGGTCCACTTAATCCTCACTCATTGGTTTCCATAACTCAATTTACACGTTTCCCTAAGAACCTTTGGGTAAGATAATCTTCATTGATTGGCTAGGGTCTCCCCCTTGGTCTTGATTTATCTTGATCTAAAGTGAAGAGTGCCTCAATTATTGTGACTTCCAGCTTGCATTGGGAACCGTGGCATCTCTTGGGTCACCTCTTTAGTTGTCCATCTCCTCTACCATCCCAGATGGGATACCTTTAGGGGGCAACTACAAGTTGTGTGATAACAAGTTTCACAAGAAGCAATGGTCTAGGGTTATGTTCCTTCAGTTTCACAGATGGCCAGTGTTCTTTTGGAGCCCGTAGCAAAGAGGATGATGGAGTAACTTGGTTTGATGATGTAAGCCAAGGGCCTTGTTATATTCTCCTTGCATGTTCATCGTCCAGACTTCCTAATCCTCATGTGGGGGAAAAGAAAGGAAAAGCCAGATAAAAATGGTAAATTTGACAGTTTATGGCTAGGTCCCTACATTATTGACAACACAACTCGTCCAAATTCCTTCTACCTCAGCCACTTAGACAGAGAATTGCTACCACTGTCCATGAACGACCAAATCCCAAAGTTGTTCTTCAAAGGTAACATCTGATGCCCAAGGAGCATCTAGGTAAATTAGAGTGGGTTTTCATTTCCGCATTAGGTTAGTTTTCATTTTCTTGTTTCACGCATTTCATTTTTATTTAGTTAGTGCAACTGACATTATATGCTAGTTTATATTTTATATATCATGGTATTGCCAAAGCATCCTAGTGAGAATGTTTCAAATGAAAAATTATGGAGTTCTCACATGCTTTCCATGGAACAACACGCGTCCCCATGTGGAGCCAGTTGTTACTGTTATCACACAACTTGTAGTTGCCCCTAGAGGTATCCCATCCGGTACGGTAGAGGAGTCAGGCAACTAAAGAGGTGACCCAAGAGATGCCACGGTTCCCAATGCAAGATGGGAGTCACGTCAACCGAGGCACTCTTCGCTTTAGGTCAAGGTGTAACTAGACCAAGGGGGAGACCCTATACCCCAATCACAGTTGATTGGACCCAAACAAAGGTTTCTAAGGGTAGGTAAGTAATGAGTTACGGAAACCAATGCAAGGCTAAGTGGACCTAAGGGTTAAGGTATGTTTGAGGGAGGTGTAAGATCTTGTTGATGTTTCAACCTATGTATGGTTTAGGCCACATGATGGGGTATGATAACTAGGTAAAGTACCATGTGTTTACACAAGTGGGTCTAGTTTCTTGGGAAGTGTCAAATGGTTCTAGGTGGACCCACAAGGTGAAGTTAGGTGTGAGGATGGTACTATAGGTTAGATATAGGCTAGATCTATGAGTTTGAGTTGGTTCTAGGAGTACCCATGTACTAGATCTAGGGTTTGACACGAATCCCAAGGAGTGCGACTTGCTTGGAGAAGGACTAGTGCCTTGTTGAATGGGCTAATGGAGTCAAAAAGTATGTCAAGGTGTAGATCGGGACACCTAGAAGCCAAGTCAAGTGGGTTGGATGAGATCCAATGGTTGGATCTTACTAGATCTAGGTTTTTAAGTGATTACTCTAAGTGGACCACAATCCCTTGAAACAAGGAATGCAATCCCCAAGGCGGATCTTGACAAAAGGACAGTATAGACCTAGGTTTCAAGGCATGGGCATTCCAAATCCACGAAAAACTCAAACACCCACTTCCTAGAAGTGGACCAACTCAAAAAATCAAGGGGGTGCGATTTGCTCAAGGAGGGTCCAAAAATGGGTTTTGGTGGACCAAATCAAGTCCAATGGCCACCAAAATGTAGATCCGGGATGTTAGTACCCCGATCTATGTTCCTTCAAAGTTTCAAGTGAATCCAATGGCTAGATCTTAGTAGATCTAAGTTGTAAGATGCCAAGAAGGTCAAAAGGGGGTTTCAACCCCTCAAAACATGGAGAGATGTCCACAAGGTAGTTTTCACCAAAGTAAAGATATGGGTATAGGTTATCAAATGTCTAGATGTCAAATCAAGTGGGATCTCACCTACCCATGTGCTAGATCTAACCCAACAAGCTTCTCTTAGGAAAATCGATTTAGGTTCAAGAAGGCTTTTTGCATTGAAAAGTGTGTCAATTTTTAGCCAATCACCACCAAACTATAGATCCAACTAGGGGTGGATCCTATAGAGGTGGGTTTTTAATATCTTTTCAATTGCAAGGCTAGATCTAAGTAGATCTAAGAAATACCAAAATTGGGGTTTTGATTTAATTAGGGTTTTATGACCAATGAAGATAGAATGGATGAAAGAGACACATACCTTGTAGATCTTACCTCAATTGCTTATGGCCACCTTGCAAGTTGATAGCATTCTCCTATGTGTATATTCAAGAGTGAGATCCAAGTGCTCCAACCAAATCGCCCTTCTCCAAGATAGCCAAATCGTCCTCCTCCTACAAGACAAGATCAAAGAAACAAGTCAAGCAAGATGATTATGAAAATGGTAGAAAGATGTAATAGAAAGCATCAACTATGTCACGAAGATACAATAATGATACTCCCTGTCACAAGATCAACCCAAGAGAGAATATGTGGATCCCTCCAACAATAACCCTCATAAAGTCGCCCTCCTCTCTCCAATTCGACTTTCCTGTCAAAAGGTTAGCAAAAGCACCAAAATCCACAATGATACATAGAAGAGATACTGTATATTCAATATGCAAGAGAATCCAAAATGCAAGAGAGATGTGCTCCACAAAAAATCTTCTATTCCAATATTCCAGAGCTCCAAAGGTGCCTTTACAATGAGAGGCTCTCTCCTTTAAATAGGAAGGAGAGGCACCAAAACCCTAACCACTTTTTGAATGAGTGGCTAAGATTAAAAGATACAAATGTCTAATCAATGGTTGAGATGAGCTAAACAATGAAATACATGGATCACTAATAAAATATAATATAAGTGGACAAATCGCCCTATAAGAGGGGAATCCCACCAAGTCATGATGACAAAATATCATAAGACGCTTATGGTGGGTCCAAGGGGTAATTTTATCCCTCCTTGGTCAATCCCCATAGCACAATAACCAATAAATAATCATGAAAGTACCAAATCGTGCCTCCATAGTGAAGTCGTGGTCCTCAAAAGACCTCAAAAATCCACAGAAAGTGCCATAAGTGATGGATGCGGTCCCCGATGAAGCTGAAACTGCTGGAGAAGGTGTGGAAGGTCCCGATCTATCATCACTAATCATCCCATGCCATAACTTTGCCTTAGTAGCCCAAATCGATTTCCTCAATAGCCATTTCTACCAATCCTGAAATGCCTCGGGAAGCGTGAAACTGCCCCAAACAGCCTCCTGGAGTGCTGGCGCTGTCAAGGTGAGGGCACCAATGTGTCCGGGAGGGGGGTAATATGGTAAAAACAAGTGGTTGGACCACCCCCTCCATCATCAGCGCCCTAGGTCAACCGAATAAAAATCACATCTGCTCCGACAGGGCCTCCGACAGACCAAAATTGCACTAGGACAGCCTACTGAGGCTAAATCATCACTGTAAGTGCCCGGAACTGAAAACAAACTGTCCCATTGGACTCAGAAGGTCCAAATCCATCCAAGATGTGTACTCATACACCATATGAATCTCTGCATGATCAAAATAAATATCCAATATACCGGATCAAGGCCAATAATGATGCGCTGTACATATACAAACACTGCTGTAACCCCAGAATCATCATCATAACCCTGTAGCTGCTGCATAGAGTCATCATGTATGTATACATAGACCATATATCATCTATCCATATCATCATAAGGTCCAACATCTCATGTCCCATGGTCCTCCATGGTCAAACTAGGTCTAACCAAGACCAAATATAACTCAGATCATCATCAATAGCTGCTGCAAAGTGTCAAGGTTAATATATGCTCTACAACTTATTCAAATAACAATTATAACACAGAGTAATCATGACTGGCGATCTAAATCCAAATATATAGTGTCGTTTAATTATTATTATTACTCAGACTAGACTTTCAGGATCATACTCATTTCATAGTTGTGATCAATTTGCTAGTGAAGGGTGAAGGCTTAAATTAACTAGCTAGGCTAAGGGATGACTTAACTGTCTTGACTTTGTGACACTTTGGCAAGGGAAAGGGAATACACCATAGTATATACTGAATGAGCAATAACACAGGGAATGGCGGTGTCTCACAAATGGATGAGTTGTTTAAAGAGGGTTTATTCACCTTCACAGATGCGCACAATCCATAATACAAATAAGGCCAGCAATTGTTTAGATATAGCATTTAAGTTCTATTGCTTTTGGGCCTGAAGTTTCCATAGCCTTGATCTATGTGTGTTTATAAACACATTGCATAGATTTACATTTTTTCTTTAGGCTTTCTGCTGCAGGTGTGTTTTTAAGGCACTTGTTTACCTGAGCACTTCTAGGTGTGTCAAAGACAGCTTGTTTACCTAGGTATTTATTTTCCAAAAGATATAACATTTTATTTTCATTGCCATGTTCATTTGGCATGCCTCTCATTCATGTGTGTTTAGAAACACATTGCATGAATGGGCTTTTCATACAAGATATAGCATTTCATTTTTCCAGATTTTTGTATTCATGGCAGCACTAAAAGTTTCAGGTTTAGCCAACACAACTTTAGTGACTACGGGGAATTCACAAGGAACTCCAACTCTCCATAGGTAAGTTTTGTCACCAACTCAGAGCCGAGACACAATAAACAGGGAAGCTCATCCAATACAGAGGCTACAGTGGGGAAAAGTCCTCCATGCCACTAGTCAAGTAGTAAGTCAGGGTGATAATCTAAAAGGTAGGCCATGGATGGATGAAGACAATGAAATGATGGAGCCAACAATAGCAAGCCAAAGTATGGTGTAATGATCACCTCTATTCTCCCTAAGGAGGGTATGTACCAATGAGTATGAATAGTGAACTTCTAAGTCTGAGTAGGGGCAATATAATATATATAATAGATCAACCAGGTCCATATATCTATATGATCGCCAGATCATGACACTAAGTGCTAAGACATGCTATAAGAATAAGTATAAAAGCAATCTAACCATAACACCACGATATACCTGCTGAGTCATATACCTGAAAGCTCATCAACCTGTACCATCATCTGTCTTCTGAAACTGCTGCTGTAACTCTGGGCACTACTGTCTGCTCTGTACCAATGGTATAATGGCTACATCGGTCATCTCTCTGAGTGTCCTGAAACTCAGTCATGGCATGGGGAATACAACTGCTGTCCACAATCTGATAGTGATCCAATATAGATGCTCATCTCAGCATCTCAAATGTAAAGGAACTGGCTGAATAGTGTACTGCTCTGATCATGAGTGATCCAAAATATATAGCCATGCTCTGGAATAAAGGAAGCTCTGGAATGTGCAGATATCTACTGTACAAGAATAGTAGCCCTGCTACTATGGTGTGATAACAGTTACCTACCAGCTATTTTGTACAATAGCTGATTTTCTTGTGAGCCGCCAATTTATTGAACATGATTCATATTCATCATCAGTGTTCAGAAGTTCAGAAGTCATTTTTAGGGCAATTTTGACCCATTTGTAATAACTGCATGTTCATACCCCTATGGGGAAAATGTAAAAAATTTGGTCTAAACAGGGTCCTTTTATAAAAGACTCGACTATCCTTAGGTTTAGCCATTTGGGGGATACTCTAGAGTGTTTTTTCCTTAGGAATTATGCGTTACTCATCGGTGGCGTATAATCCCTGAGTTTTTCACTCAAACCTCCAAAGCTGGAGTATTTCCCATGGTGGTCGAAACCTAAGATGGTTATTAGAGGCTTGTGTATAGGATTTTTTACATGTTATCCATCTCAATTGAGTCGTATGAACATGCACTAGGTCCCCTAGGAGTTTCGTTGGATTCCGATAAAAATATTTTTTTCCATAAATTAGACCATTTTTTTAATGGTTGAATTAAAACGTTTTAAATTGTGATAAAAACCTCATCTGGAGGCGAAATTTGGCATGGGGAGGCTCGTTTTGATGATCAGAGCGCCCTCTTTACCTTGGCACCTTCATTCTTCAGTTTATGGGCGATTACGTCACCTCTGGGGGAGTTTTTCCTAAAAATGCATCATTTTGGCATTTAATTGCCAGAAATACACAAAATGCACTTTTGACAAAAAGTCAAATAAGTCAAGAGTGATAAAATAAGCATTGGAAAGGGTATGGTTAGTGCCTTATGTTATGTACGACCATGATAAGAGATTAAAGGCACATGCTAAATAAAGTTTGAATATTATTGTGGTTAGCGTGGGCCTCACATGGTCCCATTACTCCACGTGAAGCAAACTCATGAGAGAGGGCGAATATGTCTGTGGTTTGAGGAGCATGTTTTAATAGAATTTGGATATACTAGTTATAAGAGAAATGACGTGAGCATACATAAAACGAAGGGAAGCATGCATCCTTCACGTGATTTCCTTTCACGTGGACAATCACCGTACGAGTTAGTGGGGGCGTTTTTTCCAAAGTTGAGGGCGTTGGTTCCTATGGAGAGAGGCTCCACCTCATCTCCCACCAACCCATTCACACCAACCAAACGCCAATCTCTCCTTCAATCATTCGTGAAACTACCTCTTGGTAGGTGAATGTGCCCACTTGGCTCTCCTCTTCAACCCATGCGAATTGGCTCATGGGTGGCTTGGCTTTTGTATAAGAGGAAGGCATTGCCTCCTCATTCTTCATGGATTTCTGGTGCACAAAAACTTTGGCAAAATATTGTAATACTTCTTATGTGGAATAAAATTTAAGGTTTTGGAGGCTCATCTTGTGTTATTTGGATTAATGTTTATGGAATGAGGTGATGTTTCATTCTTTCATGTTGTTATTCAATATTGGTTAATTAGTTCATGCTTGGGAGGGCTTATTCAAGCGCGTAAGTCAAATATTTGTATTCTCAATTTATTTGAATATTCATTCTCTTTAGAGATCTAAGAGTACATGCATATCACTAGTTTGTATTTCATGTCTTTTGATCTCCATTGATGGATAATACATGACTAATTCCCTATCTTGTTAGCATTTGATTGTTTATGCCTACGGATCTTCTCATCCATTTCGAGTAAGCTTGTGGAGCTAGTTTGCATCCCCTCTTCTTGAAGCTAGGCAAAAGATCCAAAACAAACATCAAGTGGACTCTAACTTTCTTTCAAAAAGATCCAAAGGAGCTAAGTATCGCACTTCAATCCATCTCTCAAATTTTAAAATCTAAACTCTTGGTTACAAGTCTCATAGCTTAAACTTCTTCAAGCTTTGTTTTGCTCTTTGATCTCTCGTTTTGATTGGTTTGTTTTTTTCATCTTTTTTGCCATTCATTGGTTTCCTCCAAGTGTGCCCTAGTTGGGCCACTTCTCCCAAAGTGTTGGGCCTTTTTCCACTCTTCCAAGTTGATTTTTCTTGCCCATCATCTCCGGCTGCCTTTCATCCACTGTTTGGGTCTTCTTTTAGCTCACTGTTTTGAGCTTCTTTTACCCTACTGTTTGGCTGCCTTCTAGCCACTGTTTGGGTCTTTTTTCTACCTACTGTTTAACTGTTGTTTTACTCCATTGTCTGCTCCCTTCTTATCTCTGTTTTAGCCTTCATTTCCAGCTTGTTAGGGTCTGCTTTTTGGGCCTCTCTTTGCCCACTGTTTGGGCTTTCTTTTGCCCACTTTTTGTGCTTCCATAACTCGCTGTTTGGATACACTCCATCACTATTTTTGCAGCTCTCTTCTCTCTTCGTTGTTGACTGTCCCAAGGGCCTTTTCCAGCCCTTTTTTGCTTCATCCTTCTTTAGCTTGTTAGAACCTAGTGTTAGCCTAGTTAGGTTTTCTTTTGTGTTTGGTTCTTTTATAGTTTAGTTGCATTCAAAGAGTTTGATTTTCAAAGCTTGCATTGTTTGCATCTAGTTTGAGTTTGAGTTTTTTGCATATAGTTCACTTTAAAAGGTTTGTTTCAACTTGCATTAGCCAAAGTTCATTTTGCATTTAGTTTCCTAATTTCATATTTATTTTGCATGCTAGTTTAAGTTGGATCTAGTTTCATTTTGGTTTTGGTTTTCTAACTTTAACAAGCTAACGAGTTGTTTGAATTTTGGTGTGTGAAGAGTTTTCAAAGATCCATATAAGAAAATTTTAGCCCAAAGGCTAGATCCAAAATCAACAAAAAGTGCATAAACCAAGTTCAAATCAAGCAAACTTTTTCCATTTTCTTCTCCTTAGTGACTTCAAAAGAACCAAAGAGAGCTTTGAGAAGACCATAAGGACGATCCAAAACAAGAAATTATTCATTATCCTTTGTAATAGCTCTTAAGAGCTTACTTCAATTTACTTTTCAAAGCTTTATTTTCTCTTAAAAGACCTTACAAGGGTTAAATTCCCAAAGGCATTTGTAATCCATCAATAAAAAAGGCTAGGTGGGATAAGGCCTCCCACACTTTGGTTTCTTCTTCTCCATTTGGGGAAGACTATTTCGTGCATGCTTTAGTTAGACTTGTTTCAATTTTCTAGATTAAATTTTATTTTCATACTTAGAATAATTTTTATTTCAAGTCTTGACCTAAGAAGCCTCTTGGGATTTTATCCCAAGTGCCGCATTAACACTGCGGGTTGTTTCTCTTTCCCCACTGTGTACTGCGTAGGACCAGCTAAGCTGGAAGTTTCATGAGGGGTGTGCAGAAGTGACTTTGACTTCACCTTTAGATTAGTCCTTGTTGTGGTAGAACACTAGTTTTCTTTCTTGCAAGTAATTCATTTCTTTTCAATATATCATTGTCATTGCTTCATCTTTTATCTTATTGAGCTATCACATGCATTCTTGTTCACAAACTGCCTCTATTTAACAAAGAACAAAGCCTCTTGAACTTGGAATAACCCAATTCAAGAGCACTCTCTGTCGGAAAGCATAGTAGTATTGCACTTTCCTTGCATTAGGCATATAAACTAGCTAAGTCTCTTGAACCTTGTCATAAGACAAAGTCAAAAGCACTCTCTGTCGGAGAGTTGAATTATGTGCTCTAATAAATCTTAAAACATTCCAACTCACTTCCCCCTTTAATAATTTATCTTGGTTGCTTTCCAACACTTGTATGCTCTACCAACCTGAAAGGGTTGGGCTAGTACTCAGAAAGGTGTTGGATTTGATAATTTTTCAAAAACATAATAAAATTTTCACCCCCACAACCAACAAACCGGCGTTGCTTATTCGAGACATAACTCAGGTAGTGGGCAAAGTTCCTAAACCTGGTGGGGCCGGAAGTTACCGCTATCTTAGACATCGGAGTGGTTAATTCTTAAGACACCTACTCCTTGACATCTGGGCGGTCCGACATACCATCAGAGGGGAAGCCACTGAAAGTATCAATTTCCGTTCGATTGCTTACCTTGTTGTTCTTAGCCTAATAATCAATACCATTAAAACTTTTAATTTACCAAGATAATTTGCAAAACGATCTCACGAACAATTACCAAGACTTGTATCTTCAGCATCCCCTAGCACTACACACTTGTTTGACTCCATAAGGCACTGGTTTACTTATACTTTCATTATTATTTGGGGCCATTTGTCCTTTTTTTAAGTAATTGATCAGTGGATGCTTTTATTTCTGACAAGTCTTTATTTATACTATTAATTTCATATACTGTTTCGCAACGTGGATTGCACTCTATCTTGTGTCTATTATAAGCTGCGATCTCTGATTCAAAATTCCTAAAAAACACCCATCCACATCACCATACACCAAAAACATTAAAACACATTGAGCCATAGACAACTCTTTGTAGGGACTATCCCCCTTGGCTTCGTTAGGAGTTATCCTAAACGGAGGAGCTGGGATTCAGGTGACAGTACATGGCTCATTGCTTGCCCCCAAGGCCACACTTTCCCCACTTGTAGTGAGGGAACAACTTTCGAAAGATTTCTACTGCTAGTATGCATATCGGCGGACAACATCCCTCAAATTGCACAAGGCTTATTCAAGGGGTAAAGATGTTGATGATTCAAAAGGATTCCAATGTATGGCTTGTCTAAGCCAAATTTGTAATGTATCATCATTGTATCAATTATCCATGGTTATCTTGTAAAAGTGATGTAATTGAGATGTCTCTAGTATGTAAAGGGTCGGTTATAATCTAAACTTAATCGAATATGACAGTTGTAATGAGGCAAGTAACTCTTGAGAGATGTTTTACTGAGGAAAGCTTACTCTTCACAATCCTAAATTTTCCAGCATTTTTTCACTAGTGAAATCCCCCAAAGCAGGAGCATGTCCTAAGTACCTCTACCACATGCCATTGAGCATATAAACCCTAGAGTCAATGTAATGTATCACATCTCATGTGTTTGGTCGCCATGAACGCTTATGTAATATCGGTCAAGGTCTAGAGTCCTAAGACTCCCTCTTGCACATGGTTAAATGATAATTAAAGTGGATTTGTGGTTAGACCTAAGTTAAAGGTTTAAGAGTGCCTTTCCTTAACTCCAACTTTGGGTTTAATAATCTAATTTTTCATTAACTTTATAACTCAATGTTTCCCCCTTCTTATGTTCGAACCTCAACATATTTTTATGTCGTCTCACGTATCCCCATGCAGGCTACCTAAGCACCTCTTTTAGCCTACCGCCCTCATGTTTGACCATACAAGATGATTGGTTAGACTCCTTAAAGGCTTCTTAACTGAAGAAAGGATTTGAGGTAACAGATTTGGGACATCTTCACTACTACTTAGGAATTGAAGTGACCTAGAATCCAAAGTACATATTCATCTCCCAGAAGAAGCACATTGGAGAATTGTTGAACAAGTTTGGCATGAAAATGTGTAATCCTCTTTCTACTCAATGGAACAAAACCTAAAGCTCACATCAAAAGAAGGGAATGAATTTGAGGATGCAACCAAGTACAGACAGCTTGTGAGGAGTCTTATCTACCTTACTACCACCAGACCAGATATTTCATTTGTTGTTGTGATCTTTTCTAAGTTCATGCAAAAACTTTGTGAAGGACATTGGTCTCCTGCAAAAAAAATCTAAAATACTTGAAGGGGACTCAAGATTTTGGACTCAAATATTCTAAGGTGGATGACTTCGAATTGATTGGATATTCTGATTCAAACTTTGACAATGACAAAGAGAATGGAGTGTCTACTTCAATCTACCTCATGGCTCTTGGATCAACAACTGTCTCTCAGAGATCACTCAAACAGTCTATTCCAGCAGATTCCAAAACAAAGGCAGAATATGTGGCTACGGTAGAAGCAACAGAGGAGATTGTGTGGCTCAAGAAAATACTTAAAAGATTTGCAGGAGAAACAGGTGAATTCAACTCCTCTACTGGTTGACAATACTTCTACAATCAAGTTGGCCAAAAATCCCAAATTCCATGATCGAACTAAGCACATCAACGCAAAGTATCATCTAATTCAATATCATGTAGAGGCCAAGACAATTCATTTGAGACATTGTTCCACAAATAAGCAAATTGTCGACATCTTCACCAAAGCACTTGGAAGAGAAAAGCTGGAAAAATTCAGAAAGACTCACAAACACCCCTTCGGATTAAGGAGGGGGGGATGTTGGATACCTAATCCAATCCTACGAGATTAAGGCATAATGTAAATATTGTAAAATATTATATTAGTTTTCAATTATCAAATAATGAACTGAAGGGTCACGTATCCTCTTCGAAACCAAAACCCAAGAGTCACCCTTGAATGTATAAAGCAATTATTTGCATTAATGAAATCCAATCAGCTTGGAGTTATTCCATATCCATTGTAAGCATTTCATTGAATCTAGTGTTGATACATTACACATTCTTTGATAGATTCATTGATTAGACTTGAGCACATATTGTTACCGTTATATCTTTCATGGTGTTTAAGCTTCCTTCACTAAGCGCAAGTTACTTCACTAGTTACATTATTATATTGTACTTAGTCTAGGAAACTCTAATTGATACGTATTCCAATCTAGACTTTAATATAAATAAATCACCAATTGATTTGGGTCACCCCCCTGAGTTTTGGATTAAAGAGTTGGGCCTTAAGTGAGAGGTTGTGTGTGTTGAGGTGACAGTGACACCCGGTTTTTGTTGCTTATGCTAGTGGGCTGAGACTTTTCCCACTCACGTACAGCTTGGGCAGTAACACACCTCACATTCTAACAATCTGCTTTCCTAATGAAAAGGAACAGATGTTCATTATAAAAAATAAAAGCAAATGCACCACATACCTCAACATCCTTTGTCTGTCTAAAAAAAAATATGAATGGTTAAACTGAAACGCAAATTTGAGTATGATTGACATGAAATGAATTTTACACAAAAGCAAAACTACAGTGTAACAACACATAGAATATCAATATAATTCACTGGAACATCTCCATAATTTTTGCAATCTTTTTCTTATACAAGAGAAGGTGAGAGATTCTCCTGCAAATCAATTTATTGGTATGGAATGACACATTGATTTTTTTTCTTTTCAAGTGCTTTGTCATGTAACATACAATGTAATTGTATATAATCTAGACAGACTGCATAATTAGAACCATCTAAAGAACTTAGAAATATCTTTCATGTGATTCATCTTACAATTTCTATGCAAAGTGGCCCTTTCAAACGTCCTTTAGTATCCAAATTTTCCTCAACCAGGCTGTCTTTATTGATCTCCGTGCAACTACCTCTTTGTATGTGATTCTACAACCGTTGTTAAAATGTATAAGCTTTAAAAAAATAGGAAAAAAATGTCAAAAGTAGTTCATCGTACATACAAATATTTATCTAAGCCCAAGTTGCATAAAAACAAGTTTGCTATTAGAGTTTTAATTTCAGAAATAAAATAGTCTTCTCATAATGCACTGTAAAGTACCTTCAGATGATGCCACTGCTCTTCAGCACCCTCTGACTTCAGACCAAGAGTTTGTCCACTTTTGAGCCTAGAATCTGTATATCTGTCCCTATTGGCAACTTCAAGGGGCTTGCGAGTTTTCTTCATCTTATTTTCAGTAAATTTCAACTTATTTTTACCATATCGCACTTCATCTGAGCTGTTGCCACCCCACCTATACATAACATACCTTCTCAACTTCACATTGGAGGCAAATTAACCGTCAGATTTTCACAAAACATTGATTGATTTTTTCTTCTATAAATCTACTACTTTCCAATTACATATATAAGATTTACATATATAAGAAAAAGCAAGAAATTCCAAGCACACAACCATCCTCACTATTGTGCACTTCATCCAAAAATGTGCATCTGAAATCAAAAGCAACAAGTACATATAGAAATTGTAAAAGGTGAATACTTTATCCCAGTGCTGTCGAGCACGCCGGCGGGCTTCAAGCTTCTGTAAAAGGTCATCCTCATACCGAAACCGCATAATCCTATATTCAAACTGGGTACCCCAGAAATTGTTATTCATATAAGTACCAAAATGCAAGCTATAAATTACCTAGGAGGAGAAAATGATAGATTTCTAAAACAGGAAGAGTTTCCATAATGATCAGATTATGGAAATAAAAAAAATGGGAAAAATGAAATTATATTAATAAATTTATAATATTTCCAAAGGAGACATAAGAAAACAAACATAAAACTTTTAAGACAGAGAACAGATGGCAAATTAAACTATGCATATTACACTTTGGGCAACTTCATAGAAACACATAACAAATGTTAGCTTTTATTAATGATTTAAATCATATTCTATATTTCAAAATTTTAAAATGAAGATTACCTACTCCAGTAAACTGTTATCAAAACTATCAAGTTCAAGGTCATCATATGCTGACATCAGTGGACTCATAGCAATGCACAGAATCTGTAGAAAGTCCCCAGGGCCCCATGTATAGATGATGATGCTGACAACTCCAAAATTGAGTATATTAATCTTTTTACCTTTTGTAAAGGGAAAAGTGATATTCAGGTCATGTCTGTGACCTGCAATTAAATGATCTATTTCTAAGCTGTTGAGAGCGGGGAGCAGGAGGGGAGCGAAAAGCGAAATTTTCAAAAGCTCCCGTTTCAGGACCGTTTTTTATTTTTATATAGTATACATTTTAATATATTTTGATGGATTTATATCTAAAAAACATATAGTATGTTGAATTAGCTATAGAAAACATGGATTGAACCATATAACATCAATCATCTAGTAGTTATAACTTATAACGTCATCAAATGATCAATGATAACAACTTTTATAAGAGCTTTGCAAAAAACGGAGGTACCATATCATTGTCATCAAATTATCAACCTAGTATAGGAGCTTTTAGTATAGGAGAGGTAGGGAGCGCCTCGGGAGCATTCTGGGAGCAAGCTTCCGAAGGAAGCAAGAAGGGAGTGAGCATCGGGAGCAGGAGCAAAAGGGGGGGTGCTCCCATGCAACAAAGGTTTGAACAAGCATTTGTTTTGTATTTGTGAGATTATAAAGTAAACTTTGAATATGGATGTCAGTTTTTGAGTTTAGCAATGATTCGTGATAGATAAAAGAAACAAGAAGAAAATTGCATAAGGGTGAAGGGATAGTTCCTATACAGGGTACTCTAATGACTAGGAAGCACAAACACATGCTTTGATGGCCCGCAGTGGGAGAAACAACAAGACACTTTGGTATCGAAAGTATAAACATTTGAGTTTTCAATATCTTTCATTATCAATAGAAGGTAAATAGTGTTTGAATTGCTAGAAATCCAAGAAAAGGAGGAAATTTGTGAAGCATGCTTGGCATGCAAATAACATATGTTGGCATTTGAAGAAGGCAAAGCTTGAAGGTAAAAGATGGTACATGAATTCATCCATGGTGATATATAATATATATCGTCCAATGAGGACAATCGCCATTTCCAAAGCCAGGTATTTCTTGTTGCTCATCAATGATTTTTCCACGAATATGTAGGCACATTTCCTTGAGCAAAAATCAAATACTTCTGCTGGAATAAAAAATTGTAAGGTAGTTGTTAAAAAGGAGTCTAATAAATACATCAAGATCCTTTGAACCAATAATGGAAGAGATTTTTTCCCAGCTGAATATGTTGAATTTTGTAAGAGGGGAGGCATTTAGTGATAGATTACCACTCCTTACAGTGCTCAACAAAATTGAGTTGTCGACCGAAGGAATGGCACAGTTGTTGACAAGGTCATATGTATGTTGAAAAATAGAGCAGTGCCTGATAAGTATTGAGTGGAAGCAATACACCGTACAGTATACTTGCTAAAGTAAACCCTTACAAAAGAAATTAGAAATGTGTAGTGTTTCAAACCAAGGAACACCAAAAACATTTCCCAAACTGCCTTCTGTAGTGGTTTTGGAAACTAGTTTGATACTTGACTTGCAAACTACTATAGCTTACTACTGGTCTAGATTTGAGTGCCTGAGGTTTGAATGGATTTATAGTTTGCCAATTGAAGTTTTCTCACGCATGACATTTTATCTCAGTTTAATTCACAAGCATATTAAAATAACCAACTAGCATTGATTTCCAGACTTGTAATGAGATGCAAGGGGATTAGTAGTACCTTCAATTCTGATTGCAATATAACAGCAGTACAAATATCAGATTTGAGAGGAGTGATAACTCATCAAGAAATGACAGTGATATATAGCATACTCCAGTACACAACAGACTGATAGAATCCTGTAACAGCTTGTGTCCGTGGCTTGCAAATGGCCACAGTACTCTTAGATCTATGTCTGTTCATAAGGTTTGCAGCAACCTTCTATTTCAGCCTGGTAAGTGCCTCTAATTCTGTAGCAAACATTCCATATTACAGATTTATATGATTTATGAATATGCCTGTAGCATATACTTATTGATCTCAACCTTAGATATCAGCCCCAGCACTATTATTCTGTCGTTACGCTAAGCAGAGCTCATTTGGATGGGGTCTCAGCTCCCCACCATGAACTTATGTTACCAACAAGAAGGGTTTTGGCTGCCTGGAGATGACTACAGCATTTTGGTGATGAAGCAAGTGCCCAGTATGGGGAAAGGACACCCATGACCACTGTCAACATTGAACAACATACAGACTTTAAATAAACAATAGTATCAGCTGTAGTCACCCTTTTTCCTTCACTGTGGAAGTTTCCGTTCTTTACTTGGTGTGCCCTCCTGTTTGGTACTCCTGTATCAGCAAATAAAGGTAGACTCATTCTCCTTAACCAATTGGTGTCTGGGAATGAAGGCATTAACTCAGAAAAGATCCTCTACAGATTTGGTGCACCCTCCACTTCTTGAACATCCCATGGTTGTTTCAAACAACAGTGAATCTCCCTTGTTTCAGATCTGGGTATCACATACACGTTTAATGGCAGAAGATGACATTGATTATGATGAAGCCATGGCTCCTTTCCTTCAGCAAATGTGACCCCTTTTACTGGACTGCGGCCTCCTCTATTTCTCTGGGTGAATTGTCCTCTTTATTTTATCTGCAGATGGTGGATCTCTGGACTTGGAGAAGAAAACCGAACTCAGCCACTTTTAACTGGTGTGCCCTCCACATTAGCTGGCTCAAACAACAAATAAACCTTCAGATCTGTAGATGAATATGCGAATCCAAATCATGGCAATAAAGCATAGTTGAGAAATCTGGATGATTTATCCTCCTTCACTAGCTAGGGAGGAATCTTTTACCCCCGAAACCAGTCAACCAGCAAATGAAGGGATTTTGCCAAAACCCCAACGAAAACCTTGGCTCCAAGAGCACATCAATAAGAGATCAAATCATAATAAGGTAAGATCTTGTTCTCCTTTTTATACTTTTTCTTAACTACTTCTGGAACCTTCCATTTAAGTATTCACTTAAAATCACTTTATAACCTTTTTACTCCTTTTTAATGCCAAAACGTGGTTAATTCACTTTTAATACATTTCCAGACATTGACCCCCTTTTTCCTCATCCATCCTTTAGTTCTTTCCATTCCGCTTCCAACGAGCTATTAGACAAAGGTTATCCCTTAGATAATACGCTCCAAATAGTAGCTTTTGTGTATTTAATTAAAATATGTTCAATAATAACTCAAAATGACAAAAATCGTCGGAACACCACAGAACCATGAGCGAACTGTGCAGAAGTGCTCTTGATGATGAAATATGGCGAATGGACTAGCCTGGCCCTCGTACAACTCCTCTGAAATGCTCAAATCCACTGTTATCCTTATTTTACTACTTAGAAAGCCGCCACTAACCATCGAACGCGTGAATCCAAAAACGGGGACATTACAAAATGTCACCCCAAAAGAGGCTTGGTCAAAGCAAAAAACCTCAGGTTAGTCATTTTACAATTTTTGTTATGTTGCATATGTATTGATTTCTAAATCAAAGAGATCTAAATTAGATGAAAACTACACTGAGTTGATGTTTACTGTATAAAGTGACCATTATAAAGCTTACCAGTTGATTGATATTGCTACTAACAAGGTGGCATTGAACTAAGCTGTAATTATTAATGAGTGAATGTATTTTGCAGCCTATCTCAGAGCAGAAATCTGATCTGAAAATTCAGCCAAAGAACATGGAAAGGAGGTGAAGGAGGAAGCACAATCATCAAGAGTTTGTGTGTGTTACACCTCACTATTGTATGAGGTTTCACATTGTGATTTTCATCACATTAATGAGGATTTGCAGTTAGTACCTGTTATCACACAACTTGTAGTTGTCTTAAAAGGTGATCCTATCCAGAATGGTAGAGGTGTTGGACAACTAAAGAGGTGACCCAAGAGATGCCACGGTTCCCAATGCAATTGGGTGTCACGCTAACCGAGGCACTCTTCACTTTAGATCTAGCCTAAGCAAGACCAAGGGGGAGACCCTAGCTAGCCAATGAGGGCTAGCGAACCTATTCAAGACCTCCTAGGGAAGTGTGAAGATGAAAAGGAGAAGATCAAGAGAGGATTAGATCTAGATCTAGGATGGCTAAGTGGACCCAAAGAGTTAGGGTTTGGT
This sequence comes from Larix kaempferi, assembly GCA_027924585.1. Classification (NCBI taxonomy): domain Eukaryota; kingdom Viridiplantae; phylum Streptophyta; class Pinopsida; order Pinales; family Pinaceae; genus Larix; species Larix kaempferi. The sequence continues at coordinate 84,649 of BSBM01000399.1, read as the reverse complement.
AGAAGAGGCTTATAGATGGACAAAAGTTCAACCAATGAAAGATAAAGGTCACTTATGGGTTTAAATTAATAGATCTAGATAGATCTAGTGCCAAGTAAAAATATCCAAGTGGGGCCCACCCTTAAATTAAGGAAAATGGTCCAAATGGGGTCCATAAGGTGAAGATCAAGGTGAAATGGCACTAGAGGGTTTGTTAATCAATGGATCTAATGATTTAACAAGGAACAAACAATACCCAAATTGTGGATCTAGCAAAAGCCCTGTTATCACCTAAACTGTAGTTACCCCTATGGATGGATCCAGTCATGGATGGCAATAGGGAAGGGCAACTTGAAAGGTGCAACCACGATCACCTCGACCTCCAATATGTATGGTTGTCACGCCAGTCGAGGCAACCTTCACTTTATGTTATCTAGCCCAGACAACAAAGGGGGAGACCCGATCTACTCCCGACAGGAGAGATCAAAACCAAGACACCAAATCAAGGTATTTCTAAGTGAAGTTAGGTGTATGGTTTATCCTAGACCTAAGGATGAAGTCACAAGCAAAATGAGGGGTTTAATTGGTATAGCTTTGGTTCATAGTTGAATGTAAGAGTGACTTATAATGTTTGTAGTGAGATCGAGGGTGAGTGTACTAGTTCAATGTTGGAAAATCCACTGCCTTGGGAACTGTGTCCAATGCAGGGTGGTTTAGGGGTCAGATTGGGGCTAACTAGTACATGAGACAAACTTGACCATGGTTCATGATGTCTTCAACGGTATAGTTTACCATGCCTAAGTCAAACCACAAGTCAATCCAACAATCTAGGAAAGTTGAATTACCTTGTAGAGAAACCAGTGCCTTGGGAATTGGGAAGTGGAGTCAAAGTGGGGTTGACTTATGGTTAGGACTCCTACAACATGAGATAAGTGGACAGTATAGGTCTTGATGGTTAAATGTGTCTAGATCTAGGTTTAACCCAAGTAGACCACAATCCCTAAAAACAAGGAATGCAGTCCCCAAGGCAAGATTTGACAAAGTGACAATCTAGACCTAGGTTTTGAATTATTCCGGTTTCAGATCTGCAATAATCTCAAGTACCCAGTTCCTAGAAGTGAGTGAACTCACTTCTCCAAGGTGGTGCGACTTTACCCAAGGAGGCTTCAATTGGGGTTTAGGTGGGTCAAATCATGTCGGATGGCATCCAAACTTTAGATCCAAGTGGATCAGTCAAGTAGGAGTATGGATCTATAATTTCGTGGCAATCCACCGGTTAGATCTTAGTAGATCTGAGTTTAAGTGTTTCAAGTGGTCCAAAATGGGGATTAAATCCCTTAAAATGTGGAATGGGGCCCACAAGGTGAATTTGAAGAAAGGGACAACCTGGGTGTATGTTATTTGATGTGTAGATGTCAAATCAAGTGGAATCTCAAACACCCATCAACTAGATCTAGGTCAACTTGCTCAAATGGTGAAGTGCGCCTTCCTTGGGAGAAGCTAAGTTGGCTTGGGAGAGGGGTCAAACGGAAGCCAATCCTCACCAAACTATAGATCCGGGATGCCGTGGATGCTATAGAGGTGGGTTTTCAATATCATGCCCAACAACCCACTAGATCTAAGTAGATCTGAGAAAACGTAAAATGGGGGTTTTGAAATATTTAGGGTTTTAACAATTTATGAGTTATGTCAATGGATTGGATAAAGGAAAGAGAAACAAACCTATGGATCTTACCTGGATAACCTTGTAGATGCCTTGATGATGATGATCTATGCAATCCCGATCAATTTGGAAGCTTTGAGGTAGTTTCTATGCAAATCGATTTGGTCCAAGAAGCCAATGCGCCCTCTCTCCTGCACAACAAACGTCAACAATATCAGATTTGATGCATCAAGAGATAAGACTAATGCCACAAAAGAAGTAACAGAAAGATAGCATAGATCACAATGATACTAATGATAACCCCCTGATACAAGCGAATGCCAAGAAAGTCGATTTGAAGAAGCCTTGCAAAATCGCCCTTGTTGAAGTCGCCCTCCTGTAGACAAACAATGATTTCCAAAAAGATAGATCTTACCACAATTTCCAAATGCTAGGTTGCAATAGACTTTCCAATCACCATCTAAGAACACCAGATGCAAAGGAGACCACAAGAATTTCCACAAGAATATTTTTCTATACCAATAATCCAAGAGCCAAAGACCCTTTACAATGAGAGGCTCTCTCCTTTAAATAGGAAGGAGAGGCACCAAAACCCTAACCACTTTTTGAATGAGTGGCTAAGATTATAAGATACAAAAGTCTAATCAATGGTTGAGATGAGCTCAACAATATAATACATGGATCACACATAAAATATAACATAAGTGGACAAAGTCGCCCTAGGAGAGGGGAATCCCACCAAATCATGATGACAAAATATTATAAGAGGCTCATGGTGGGTCCAAGGGGTAATTTTATCCCTCCTTGGTCAATCCCCATGGCACAATAACCAATAAATAATCATGAAAGTACCAAATCGTGCCTCCCTAGTGAAGTCGTGGTCCTCAAAAGACCTAAAAAATCCACAGAAAATGCCATAAGTGATGGATGCGGGCCCCGATGAAGCTGAAACTGCTGGAGAAGGTGTGGAAGGCCCCGATCTATCATCACTGATCATCCCATGCCATAACTTTGCCTCAGTAGCCCAAATCGATTTCCTCAATAGCCATTTCTACCAATCCTGAAATGCCTCGGGAAGCGTGAAACTGCCCAAACAGCCTCCTGGAGTGATGGCGCTGTCAAGGTGAGGGTACCAATGTGTCCGGGAGGGGGGTAATATGGTAAAAACAAGTGGCTGGACCACCCCCTCCATCATCAGCGCCCTAGGTCAACCGGATAAAAGTCATCTCTGCTCCGACAGGGCCTCCAACAGACCAAAACTGCACTAGGACAGCCTACTGAGGCTAAATCATCACTGTAAGAGCCCGGAACTGAAAACAAACTGTCCCATTGGACTCAGAAGGTCCAAATCCATCCAAGATGTGTACTCATACACCATATGAATCTCTGCATGATCAAAATAAATATCCAATGTACCGGAACAAGGCCAATAATAATGATCTGTAAATGACCAAACACTGCTGTATCCCAAGAATCATCATCATAACCTTGTAGCTGCTGCATAGAATCATCCTGTATGTGTACATAGACCATATATCATCTATCCATATCATCATAAGGTCCAACATCTCATGTCCCATGGTCCTCCATGGTCAAACTAGGTCTAACCAAGACCAAATACAACTCAGACCATCATCCATAGCTGCTGCAAGGTGTCAAGGTTAATACGTGCTCTACAACTTATTCGAATAACAATTATAACACAGAGTAATCATGACTGGCGATCTAAATCCAAATATATAGTGTCGTTAATTATTATTATTACTCAGACTAGACTTTCAGGACCATACTCACTTCATAGTTGTGATCAATTTGCTAGTGAAGGGTGAAGGCTGAAATAACTGGCTAGGCTAAGGGATGACTTGACTGACTTGACTTTGTGACACTTTGGCAAGGGAAAGGGAATACACACCATAGTATGTACTGAATGAGCAATAACACAGGGAATGGCGGTGTCTCACAAATGGATGAGTTGTTTAAAGAGGGTTTATTCACCTTCACAGATGCGCACAATCCATAATACAAATAAGGCCAGCAATTGTTTAGATATAACATTTAAGTTCCATTGCTTTTTGGGCCTGAAGTTTCCATAGCCTTGATCTATGTGTGTTTACAAACACATTGCATAGATTTACATTTATTTTTTAGGCTTTCTGCTGCAGGTGTGTTTTTAAGGCACTTGTTTACCTGAGCACTTCTAGGTGTGTCATGGACAACTTGTTTACCTAGGTATTTATTTTTCCAAAAGATATAACATTTTATTTTTCATGGCCATTTTCAATTGGCATTTCTTTCACATACAAGATATAGCATTTCATTTTTCAGATTTTGTATTCATGGCAGCACTAAAAGTTTCAGGTTTAGCCAACACAACTTTAGTGACTAGGGGGAATTCTCAAGGAACTCCAACTCACCATAGGTAAGTTTTGTCACCAACTCAGAGCCGAGACACAATAAACAGGGAGGCTCATCCAATACAGAGGCTACAGTGGGGAAAGGTCCTCCATGTCACTAGTCAAGTAGCAAATCAGGGTAATAATCTAAAAGGTAGGCCACGGATGGATGAAGACAATGAAATGATGGAGCCAACACTAGCAAGCCAGAGTATGGTGTAATGATCACCTCTATTCTCCCTAAGGAGGGTATGTACCAATGAGTATGAATAGTGAACTTCTAAGTCTGAGTAGGGACAATATAATATAAATAATAGGTTAACCAGGTCCATGTATCTATATGATCGCCAGATCATGACACTAAGTGCTAAGACATGCTATAAGAATAAGTATAAAAGCAATCTAACCATAACACTGTAATATACCTGCTGAGTCATATACCTGAATGCACATCAACCTGTACCATCATCTGTCCTCTGGAACTGCTGCTGTAACTCTGGGCACTACTGTCTGCTCTGTACCAATGGCATAATGGCTATATCGGGCATCTCTCTGAGTGTCCTGAAACTCAGTCATGGCATGGGGAATATAACTGCTGTCCACAATCTGATAGTGATCCAGTATAAATGCTCATCTCGGCATCTCAAATGCAAGGGAACTGGCTGAATAGTGTACTGGAATGAGAAAAAATAATGTATGGTAGCCCGGCTACTATATATGTGATAACATCTGGCTCCGGCTGGGACAAGTGCTCTGCTGAAATGAGCGCTTGAGAACCTCAGAATCTCTGGTCCTCGAACTCTGCTACTCGAATCCACGATCCAGCACTCTACCATTTTACTTCCAGCTTTTATTCTTGCAACCTATTTTCTGCATTCACAAACATCTAAAAAAAAATACCTCATGCCGCATGTGTGGGAAAAATATAAAATCAACTGAAATAAAATCTACTCTATGTCAGAAATATAAATGCATAAAGTATAAATGCAAAAAGTAAATTAAACTACTAACATAATTTGCAAAATTTGAAATTTATTGTGCAGGGAAAAGAAAAGAAATGACAGGTACTCAGTTAAACTAGGAGCTTACAAAGGAGCTTAGAGACTAAGAAGGTGCCAGACTCAATGGCTGAAAAGACTAACTACTGCCTAAGTAGGCTTATTTGGTTTCCTACCTACCCTAATCTACCAGGCAATGCAACGTACAGTTTATTCAATAGGTGGGAAGTAATGCTTTAACAAAAGCCCGTTTACAGGGAGTTCAAGTTCATCCCCATCTAGAGTTTCTAGAAACACTGACCCCTTTCCAGCTATCCTCGATACTCGATACGGACCCATCCAAATTTTCTCAAATTTTCCATGGTTCCCAGGTTTTGCCTTGTTTTTATCCCATAGCAAGACTATGTCTCCTACCCTGAATTTCACATTCCTTGTTCTTTGGTCAAAAGTTCCTTTAACTCTTTCTTGTTCAATGACGGTTTTGTTGAGTGCCATCCTTCTCATTTCATCCAGTTCTACTAGTTTATCAATTCTTGCTTGGAAAGCTTCTTCATCAGAAGTGCATTGTTGTAACAGCTCATATACAGGAATTTGCAAATTTATTGGGAGTCTACAATCTTGCCCATATACCAACTCAAAAGGTGATTTTCCGGTAATCCTTTTAACCGTTGTCCTGTCAGTCCATAAGGCATATTTCAACTTTGTATCCCAACTTCTTTTATTGGTGCCAACCATTCTTTTTAGTAACCTTATCAAATTCTTATTACTAGACTCAGCGAGACCGTTTCCTTGAGGATAATAGTTTGATGAATGCGAAAGAGTGATTCCATGATTCATGCAAAAGGTTGACATTTCTATTTTGCTGAAAGCTGGAGCGTTATCAGTTGTTATTTTTAAAGGACAACCATATCTGGATACGATGTTTTCTTCCAAAAATTTCACAACTACCTCGGTTGTGGCCTTTTTAGTTGGGATTGCTTCTACCCATCGAGTAAAATAATCAGTACAGGTCAACATGTACTTATATCCATTGCTCGAGTTTTCACTAAAAGGTCCAACAAAATCCATACCCCATTGCTGAAAAGGAGCTTCTACTACTACAGGATTTAGAGGTAGTGCAGGCAATCTCGGTTTTCCTGAAAAAAGTTGGCACTCTTGACAAACTCTAACATAAGAATGCACATCCTTGAAAAGTGTTGGCCAATAATAACCAGCCCTCATGATTTTTGCAGCGGTTGTTCTTGGGGCATAATGCCCACCACATAATCCAGAGTGCATTTCTTTCATAATGGTTTGTGATTCCTCCAGGTTAACACATTTCAAGATTATCCCATCGGGGTTCCTCCATCCTAATCCATCCTGAGTTAAAACATACTTTTCAGCTTTTAGCCTTAATGCCCTTCTTTGATGATCCACCAGGTAATCAGGGCATGATAGGTTTCTCAAGAAATATACGATATCTTTGTACCATTCATGCTCTTCATCAACGTTTAAAATTAAAGGATCCCTTTCACTTATCATATTTACCACATTTCCTCTCTTTTCAGTTAGAAGTTGAGCTAACCCTTGACCTTTCACAATCTTAATTGGCTTTATCTCTAGGTCATATTCCTGTATACGTGAAATCCAATTTCCTCTTACACCTATGCCATCTGCTTGTGATAGAACATCTTTTACTGCTTGATAAGGCACATATGCTTTAATTTTGGAATACCCCACATAGGTTCTGAAATGTTTCAAGGCTTTAACTAGGGCATAAGCTTGCTTTTCAGTTGTGGTATATTTCAGTTCGGCATCTCTCAAGTTTTTACTCATAAAGGCTATAGGTTGTTCATGGTTTTCGTTGTTCTTTTGTAATAACACACCAGCAATAGTATCTTCCGAAGCATATGAGTAAATCATGAACTCTTTATTGTAATCAGGACAAGCTAGTACCGGGGAGGTTGAAATGGCCTTCTTGAGCTTGGTGAAAGATGATTCACATTCTTTATCCCAAACAAACTTCACATCCTTTTTAAGAAGGGCATTCAATGGTTTGGCTAATTCCGCTAGGTTTGGAATGAATCTTCGAACAAAGTTTATTTTGCCAAAGAACGATTGCAAGGTGGCCACATTATGGGGTGCTGCAATAGCATTGATAGCCTGGACACGTTCTGGGTCGATTCTGATACCTTCTTTTGACACAATGTGTCCTAATAGCTTACCTTCATCTACTCCGAAAGTTGATTTTTTGGGATTTAATGATATACCAAACTTTCTACAGCGTTCAAAAACTCTTCTCAAATGTTCGATATGGTCTCCTCGTTCCTTTGAAAACACTGTTAGGTCATCCTGATAAATGGCAATGATTTTCCCAATCAAATCACTAAATGCTTGATCCATAGCCCTCTGAAAAGTGGAACCGGCGTTTAACAACCCAAATGGCATTCTTATATATTGGAAAGTTCCCCATGGGGTGGTAAAGGTTGTTTTATTTCTGTCTTCCTTTCTAATACGTACCTGATTATACCCCGAAAAACCATCCAACATTGACAACATACCTGCCCCAGTAACACTTTGCAACAGGTTTTCCATGTTAGGCAAAGGGTAATTGTCTTTAAGGGATGCTTGGTTTAGGTTTCTGAAATCAATACATATCCTGATTTCACCACTTTTCTTTCTCACAATCACCGGGTTAGAAACCCAAGTAGTGTGTCGAACAGGTTGGATAATTCCGGCTGCTAGCATCTTCTCAAGCTCTTTCTTAATTAAGGGAGCAAGTTTTGGATTGACATTTCTTAACTTTTGCCTATAAGGTTTAGCTCCTTCATGCAAAGGGATAGTATGCTCAATAACTTCAGGGTCAAATGTTCTAAGTTCGTCATACGCCCAAGCAAAAATATCTCGATACTTCCTAATTAGATTTACAATCGCCTTTCTTTCTTCTGGGGAGGCATTCTTTCCTATCCTGATCATTCTGGGAGAAACTGAAGTTCCAATGTTTATCTCTATGACCTCATCTACCGGTTCAGCTCTCTTACCTTTGTATTCATCATGTCTGTTGAAATTTTTCTCCAGAGGTATTGCTAGTTTCATAACATCAAGATCTTGAATGGAACAACCGCTTGATTTGTCTTCCAGATTCACATTGCAATTCTGAAAGCTTTCATGGTTTTGTAAGAATGCAATGATTTGTGCATCAGAATCAAAGACCTGCCAATGATCTTGATTATCAGGGACGGAAGGTCTAAATATTACTTCAACCTTACACTCTTTAGTTTTAAGATGATCAGGAGTCTCAAAAGTGCATGCTATTACTGATAATGCATCAGCCAGGGTATTTTCTTCTCTTGGGACTGCTCGTATTGCAAAGGCATCAAACATTTCTATAGTGTCCCAAACAGCATTTCGATAATCCCTAAGCCTATTATTTTTGGCTGCAAACTGGTTCTTCACTTGGGATACAATCAAATCAGAATCTCCCGTTACATTTAAACATTTGATCTTTTGTTCACGACAAATTTCCAAACCTAAAAGCAATGCCTCATACTCAGCTACATTGTTTGTGCAATCGAATTCAAGAAGGTATGCAAACAGCTTTTCTTCACCAGAAGGAGATGTAAGGACAATCCCAGCTCCAGCACCATGCCTAGACTTTGCCCCATCAAAATGCATTTTCCAAACTTGACTAGGAAGGAAAGGGTGCTGTCGGGGTTCTTCCCAATAGTTGGCCATCACCATATAGTTTCCAACTTCCTCAGTGGGACGCATAGCGTCTTCAAACAAGTAGTCGGGTGTTTCTACGTGTTCTGTCATAGGTTTTTCATTCATCAATCTATAGGTGGCCTTTTCTCCTATAGGGATGGTTGCGTAAGATAAATCCATTTGGATACTTCCTCCTAATTTGGCAGCCCATTCCCTTGATAGCAACATCCCCCATGCGTCAGGAATGTCTAAAACTAGGACATTCATACTTATTTCAATTGCAGGGTAAGCAGCTAGTTTCATTTTGAGGTTTTCAATCATACCTTTTGACTCAACAGGCCTGGAATCCATCCCACACACATTTCTATATTCTCTGGATGGTTTTAACTCCAATTGTTCCATGACCTTAAGAGGCATAATGTTTACTTCTGCTCCTGAGTCTAACATACAGTTATGCAATATCAATTGATTTATCTCCAAAGCAATATAAAAGGGGGGGTGACCCCTACCTTTATCAATTACACTTTGAATCATGATGGGGGGATCATCCTCAACCGTCATTTTTACAGGATTCCTGATTTTGGGCTCGATTCCTAGGAATTTAGTTGCTTGATTGAAGTATGAAGGGATTTTCAAAAGTTCCTCCAGGGGCACAGGGATATTGGGTTTGGATACGAAATTACTCAAATCAATCTTTAAATTGCAAGCCTTTTCTTTGTCCTTGGTATTCATCTTTAAACCCAATAAATGCATTACCTGTGTTCTAACGGAAGGAATAACTACCAAATCTTTTAAAGACACCATGACAGAAGATCCTGAGAGTTTTCCCAATATGTTCGAATTTAACTTTTCTTGTGTTATAGGAGATATTTCTTTGCTAGGAGTACTCTCTTGTTTTCTTTGTACTGGATCCCTAGCATGGGGTTTAGCAGGATTTGAACTTATTACCTTCTTGGTGACTTGAGGGGATAACCTTCTGGGTTGATAATTTTTCTTTAAAATTCCTTTATGAGAAATGTTTGGAGTTTGAGTGGGGACCCTACGAGTGGTATTTCTTTGGTCCAGTGAAGTTTCTTTCAGACTGGTTTTGTTCTTATCTATGTCTTTCGCGTTAGTCTTTGCCTGAGACCTAGTTACTACTCTGCCATCAGAAGTGGGCTTAGTTTGAAGACATTCATTGGCATACACACCCTCAAAGGTCCTAGAAAAAGGTTTATACTTTTCAATATTTTCTCTTTGTTTTCTGAGAACTACCCCATTTAGGTTTCGGATTAAACCACTCATTTCGGTCATCATTTTCAAAATCATATCGTTCTATGAATTAGTGACACAAGGCATAGTTCTAAGTATTTTAGGATGTAAATGAGCTCGCTCCTCAGCGGAGTCACGATTGGGAGTCGCCAGGTAGATTTAACTCTTCTACCAAGATATGTGTCGTTGTATATGCAGGAAGGACTAGGGCAAGCTATTGCCTCCCCGGCAACGGCGCCAAAATGTTATCACCTAAACTGTAGTTACCCCTATGGATGGATCCAGTCATGGATGGCAATAGGGAAGGGCAACTTGAAAGGTGCAACCACGATCACCTCGACCTCCAATATGTATGGTTGTCACGCCAGTCGAGGCAACCTTCACTTTATGTTATCTAGCCCAGACAACAAAGGGGGAGACCCGATCTACTCCCGACAGGAGAGATCAAAACCAAGACACCAAATCAAGGTATTTCTAAGTGAAGTTAGGTGTATGGTTTATCCTAGACCTAAGGATGAAGTCACAAGCAAAATGAGGGGTTTAATAGGTATAGCTTTGGTTCATAGTTGAATGTAAGAGTGACTTATAATGTTTGTAGTGAGATCGAGGGTGAGTGTACTAGTTCAATGTTGGAAAATCCACTGCCTTGGGAACTGTGTCCAATGCAGGGTGGTTTAGGGGTCAGATTGGGGCTAACTAGTACATGAGACAAACTTGACCATGGTTCATGATGTCTTCAAAGGTATAGTTTACCATGCCTAAGTCAAACCACAAGTCAATCCAACAATCTAGGAAAGTTGAATTACCTTGTAGAGAAACCAGTGCCTTGGGAATTGGGAAGTGGAGTCAAAGTGGGGTTGACTTATGGTTAGGACTCCTACAACATGAGATAAGTGGACAGTATAGGTCTTGATGGTTAAATGTGTCTAGATCTAGGTTTAACCCAAGTGGACCACAATCCCTAAAAACAAGGAATGCAGTCCCCAAGGCAAGATTTGACAAAGTGACAATCTAGACCTAGGTTTTGAATTATTCCGGTTTCAGATCTGCAATAATCTCAAGTACCCAGTTCCTAGAAGTGAGTGAACTCACTTCTCCAAGGTGGTGCGACTTTACCCAAGGAGGCTTCAATTGGGGTTTAGGTGGGTCAAATCATGTCGGATGGCATCCAAACTTTAGATCCAAGTGGATCAGTCAAGTAGGAGTATGGATCTATAATTTCGTGGCAATCCACCGGTTAGATCTTAGTAGATCTGAGTTTAAGTGTTTCAAGTGGTCCAAAATGGGGATTAAATCCCTTAAAATGTGGAATGGGGCCCACAAGGTGAATTTGAAGAAAGGGACAACCTGGGTGTATGTTATTTGATGTGTAGATGTCAAATCAAGTGGAATCTCAAACACCCATCAACTAGATCTAGGTCAACTTGCTCAAATGGTGAAGTGCGCCTTCCTTGGGAGAAGCTAAGTTGGCTTGGGAGAGGGGTCAAACGGAAGCCAATCCTCACCAAACTATAGATCCGGGATGCCGTGGATGCTATAGAGGTGGGTTTTCAATATCATGCCCAACAACCCACTAGATCTAAGTAGATCTGAGAAAACGTAAAATGGGGGTTTTGAAATATTTAGGGTTTTAACAATTTATGAGTTATGTCAATGGATTGGATAAAGGAAAGAGAAACAAACCTGTGGATCTTACCTGGATAACCTTGTAGATGCCTTGATGATGATGATCTATGCAATCCCGATCAATTTGGAAGCTTTGAGGTAGTTTCTATGCAAATCGATTTGGTCCAAGAAGCCAATGCGCCCTCTCTCCTGCACAACAAACGTCAACAATATCAGATTTGATGCATCAAGAGATAAGACTAATGCCACAAAAGAAGTAACAGAAAGATAGCATAGATCACAATGATACTAATGATAACCCCCTGATACAAGTGAATGCCAAGAAAGTCGATTTGAAGAAGCCTTGCAAAATCGCCCTTGTTGAAGTCGCCCTCCTGTAGACAAACAATGATTTCCAAAAAGATAGATCTTACCACAATTTCCAAATGCTAGGTTGCAATAGACTTTCCAATCACCATCTAAGAACACCAGATGCAAAGGAGACCACAAGAATTTCCACAAGAATATTTTTCTATACCAATAATCCAAGAGCCAAAGACCCTTTACAATGAGAGGCTCTCTCCTTTAAATAGGAAGGAGAGGCACCAAAACCCTAACCACTTTTTGAATGAGTGGCTAAGATTATAAGATACAAAAGTCTAACCAATGGTTGAGATGAGCTCAACAATATAATACATGGATCACACATAAAATATAACATAAGTGGACAAAGTCGCCCTAGGAGAGGGGAATCCCACCAAATCATGATGACAAAATATTATAAGAGGCTCATGGTGGGTCCAAGGGGTAATTTTATCCCTCCTTGGTCAATCCCCATGGCACAATAACCAATAAATAATCATGAAAGTACCAAATCGTGCCTCCCTAGTGAAGTCGTGGTCCTCAAAAGACCTAAAAAATCCACAGAAAATGCCCTAAGTGATGGATGCGGGCCCCGATGAAGCTGAAACTGCTGGAGAAGGTGTGGAAGGCCCCGATCTATCATCACTGATCATCCCATGCCATAACTTTGCCTCAGTAGCCCAAATCGATTTCCTCAATAGCCATTTCTACCAATCCTGAAATGCCTCGGGAAGCGTGAAACTGCCCAAACAGCCTCCTGGAGTGATGGCGCTGTCAAGGTGAGGGTACCAATGTGTCCGGGAGGGGGGTAATATGGTAAAAACAAGTGGCTGGACCACCCCCTCCATCATCAGCGCCCTAGGTCAACCGGATAAAAGTCATCTCTGCTCCGACAGGGCCTCCAACAGACCAAAACTGCACTAGGACAGCCTACTGAGGCTAAATCATCACTGTAAGTGCCCGGAACTGAAAACAAACTGTCCCATTGGACTCAGAAGGTCCAAATCCATCCAAGATGTGTACTCATACACCATATGAATCTCTGCATGATCAAAATAAATATCCAATGTACCGGAACAAGGCCAATAATAATGATCTGTAAATGACCAAACACTGCTGTATCCCAAGAATCATCATCATAACCCTGTAGCTGCTGCATAGAATCATCCTGTATGTGTACATAGACCATATATCATCTATCCATATCATCATAAGGTCCAACATCTCATGTCCCATGGTCCTCCATGGTCAAACTAGGTCTAACCAAGACCAAATACAACTCAGACCATCATCCATAGCTGCTGCAAGGTGTCAAGGTTAATACGTGCTCTACAACTTATTCGAATAACAATTATAACACAGAGTAATCATGACTGGCGATCTAAATCCAAATATATAGTGTCGTTAATTATTATTATTACTCAGACTAGACTTTCAGGACCATACTCACTTCATAGTTGTGATCAATTTGCTAGTGAAGGGTGAAGGCTGAAATAACTGGCTAGGCTAAGGGATGACTTGACTGACTTGACTTTGTGACACTTTGGCAAGGGAAAGGGAATACACACCATAGTATGTACTGAATGAGCAATAACACAGGGAATGGCGGTGTCTCACAAATGGATGAGTTGTTTAAAGAGGGTTTATTCACCTTCACAGATGCGCACAATCCATAATACAAATAAGGCCAGCAATTGTTTAGATATAACATTTAAGTTCCATTGCTTTTTGGGCCTGAAGTTTCCATAGCCTTGATCTATGTGTGTTTACAAACACATTGCATAGATTTACATTTATTTTTTAGGCTTTCTGCTGCAGGTGTGTTTTTAAGGCACTTGTTTACCTGAGCACTTCTAGGTGTGTCATGGACAACTTGTTTACCTAGGTATTTATTTTTCCAAAAGATATAACATTTTATTTTTCATGGCCATTTTCAATTGGCATTTCTTTCACATACAAGATATAGCATTTCATTTTTCAGATTTTGTATTCATGGCAGCACTAAAAGTTTCAGGTTTAGCCAACACAACTTTAGTGACTAGGGGGAATTCTCAAGGAACTCCAACTCACCATAGGTAAGTTTTGTCACCAACTCAGAGCCGAGACACAATAAACAGGGAGGCTCATCCAATACAGAGGCTACAGTGGGGAAAGGTCCTCCATGTCACTAGTCAAGTAGCAAATCAGGGTAATAATCTAAAAGGTAGGCCACGGATGGATGAAGACAATGAAATGATGGAGCCAACACTAGCAAGCCAGAGTATGGTGTAATGATCACCTCTATTCTCCCTAAGGAGGGTATGTACCAATGAGTATGAATAGTGAACTTCTAAGTCTGAGTAGGGACAATATAATATAAATAATAGGTTAACCAGGTCCATGTATCTATATGATCGCCAGATCATGACACTAAGTGCTAAGACATGCTATAAGAATAAGTATAAAAGCAATCTAACCATAACACTGTAATATACCTGCTGAGTCATATACCTGAATGCACATCAACCTGTACCATCATCTGTCCTCTGGAACTGCTGCTGTAACTCTGGGCACTACTGTCTGCTCTGTACCAATGGCATAATGGCTATATCGGGCATCTCTCTGAGTGTCCTGAAACTCAGTCATGGCATGGGGAATATAACTGCTGTCCACAATCTGATAGTGATCCAATATAAATGCTCATCTCGGCATCTCAAATGCAAGGGAACTGGCTGAATAGTGTACTGGAATGAGAAAAAATAATGTATGGTAGCCCGGCTACTATATATGTGATAACAAGCCCACCTACCCAACAAGTGCGACCTCCCTTGGAAAGGCCCAGTGCCTTAGATGAGGGGGCAAATGGAGTCAGATGCCCACCAAATTTTAGATATGAGATGTCTTGCTTATTATAGAGGTGGGTTTTAATTATTAAGCCCAAGTGATTGCTAGATCTCCATAGATCTGAAAAATATAAAAAATGAGGGTTTTGATTTTAAGGGTTTGAACTTGAAGTGACCAATGGGTAAAAATGCATGGAACATACCTCAAAAGCTTGTGGCCATTTTGCAAATTGATAATCTTTCCCAAGTGGGGCAATCAAGAGTGAGATCCAAGTGCTCCAAGTGAAATCGCTATTAGTCCAAGTTGGCTAGTGCGCGCTCCTCCTGCAAGAAAATATCTATATGAGAATCGATCTAGCAAAAGAATGACTATAATGATGAAAATATGAAAGAAAAAGCATCAACTATGTCACGAAGATACAATAACGATACTCCTTGAGACAAAAGGAAAATCCAAAGGTAAGATATGGGGTTTCCTCACAATAGCGTCCTCCTCTTCATCCACATGGCCTCCCTGTAGAAAAACGTTTGAAGCCCAAGATCCACAATGATACACAGAGAAAAGATTGTATATTCAACTTGCAAAAGAATCCAACAAGACTAGAGAAGTAGATCTACAAAAATAGTATTTTTATTCCAAGTTTCCAGGGCTCCAAAGGTGCCTTTACAATAGGGGGGGGCTCTTCTTTAAATAGGAGGAGATAGACCAAAACCCTACCACTTTTTAAAATAAGTAGTGGAGATCAAAAGATAAAATAATACAATCAACGACTAAGATGAGCCAAAACAATATAACATGGATCACTCACTAGAGGGGGGTGCGCACTCACTAAAGGATGCCCTAGGGGCGTGCGCACCACATAAAAGTGACTAAGATAAGTGTGTGCCACATAAGATGACAAGGACAAGTGACTAGAAGCACATGGTGGGGCCAGGAGGTTTTATTATCCTTCACTAGCATCACCCCATGGCACAATAATATAACATATGACTCAATAACATGTCCAAGTGAACAAATGATCAAATCCGGCCCCCTCAACTGAGAGAAGAATGCATCAAAACACAACCCGGAGAGTGTGTGGACCCCACTAAATGCTGCAAGTTGATCTAGAAGAAGTGGGGTACACCATAGATGACCTTTGAACAGACCTCATGCCAAAACCTTTCCTCAATTGCCCAAATCGATTTCCTTAATGACCTTTTTATCCCATTTTTATCCCACCTGACAAACCATCAAACTGCCCACAGCCCACTTCCTAGTGCCTGGGCACAAAATCTGACTGTACCATCATGTCTGGAGTGGGGGTAATATGGATGACAAGTGGTTGGACCACCCCTCTCCTCTATAGCACCCTAGGCAACGACTCTCATCAAAGCAACTGCTGGACAGGCCAAGTCAGCATGGCCAAACTAGTCAACAGGTGAAAAAACTGCTCATATCATCACTGAAAGTACCTAAAACTGAAAACTAAGTGTCAGTACACTTTTCAGCCAGTTCCCCTACATTTGAGATGCTGAGATGAGCATCTATATTGGATCACTATCAGATTGTGGACAGCAGTTATATTCCCCATGCCATGACTGAGTTTCAGGACACTCAGAGAGATGCCCGATATAGCCATTATACCATTGGTACAGAGCAGTCAGTAGTGCCCAGAGTTACAGCAGCAGTTCCAGAGGACAGATGATGGTACAGGTTGATGTGCATTCAGGTATATGACTCAGCAGGTATATTATTGTGTTATGGTTAGATTGCTTTTATACTTATTCTTATAGCATGTCTTAGCACTTAGTGTCATGATCTGGCGATCATATAGATACATGGACCTGGTTGACCTATTATTTATATTATATTGTCCCTACTCAGACTTAGAAGTTCACTATCCATACTCATTGGTACATACCCTCCTTAGGGAGAATAGAGGTGATCATTACACCATACTATGGCTTGCTAGTGTTGGCTCCATCATTTCATTGTCTTCATCCATCCGTGGCCTACCTTTTAGATTACTACCCTAATTTGCTACTTGACTAGTGACATGGAGGACCTTTCCCCACTGTAGCCTCTGTATTGGATGAGCTTCCCTGTTTATTGTGTCTCGGCTCTGAGTTGGTGACAAAACTTACCTATGGTGAGTTGGAGTTCCTTGAGAATTCCCCCTAGTCACTAAAGTTGTGTTGGCTAAACCTGAAACTTTTAGTGCTGCCATCAATACAAAATCTGGAAAAATGAAATGCTATATCTTGTATATGAAGGAAATGCCAATTGAAAATGGCCATGAAAAATAAAATGTTATATCTTTTGGAAAAATAAATACCTAGGTAAACAAGTTGTCCATGACACACCTAGAAGTGCTCAGGTAAACAAGTGCCTTAAAAACACACCTGCAGCAGAAAGCCTAAAAATAAATGTAAATCTATGCAATGTGTTTGTAAACACACATAGATCAAGGCTATGGAAACCTCAGGCCCAAAAAGCAATGGAACTTAAATGTTATATCTAAACAATTGCTGGCCTTGTTTGTATTATGGATTGTGCGCATCTGTGAAGGTGAATAAACCCTCTTTACACAACTCATCCATTTGTGAGACACCGCCATTCCCTGTGTTATTGCTCATTCAGTATATACTATGGTATACATTCCCTTTCCCTTGCCGAAGTGTCACAAAGTCAAGTCAGTCAAGTCATCCCTTAGCCTAGCCAGTTATTTCAGCCTTCACCCTTCACTAGCAAATTGATCACAACTATGAAGTGAGTATGGTCCTGAAAGTCTAGTCTGAGTAATAATAATAATTAACGACACTATATATTTGGATTTAGATCGCCAGTCATGATTACTCTGTGTTTTAGTAGCTATTTGAATAAATTGTAAAGCATGTATTAACCTTGACACCTTGCAGCAGCTATGGATGATAGTCTGAGTTGTATTTGGTCTTGGTTAGACCTAGTTTGACCATGGAGGACCATGAGACATGAGATGTTGGACCTTATGATGATATGGATAGATGATATATGGTCTATGTACACATACAGGATGATTCTATGCAGCAGCTACAGGGTTATGATGATGATTCTTGGGATACAGCAGTGTTTGGTCATTTACAGATCATTATTATTGGCCTTGTTCCGGTACATTGGATATTTATTTTGATCATGCAGAGATTCATATGGTGTATGAGTACACATCTTGGATGGATTTGGACCTTCTGAGTCCAATGGGACAGTTTGTTTTCAGTTCCGGGCACTTACAGTGATGATTTAGCCTCAGCAGGCTGTCCCAGTGCAGTTTTGGTCTGTTGGAGGCCCTGTCGGAGCAGAGATGACTTTTATCCGGTTGACCTAGGGCGCTGATGATGGAGGGGGTGGTCCAGCCACTTGTTTTTACCATATTACCCCCCTCCCGGACACATTGGTGCCCTCACCTTGACAGCGCCATCACTCCAGGAGGCTGTTTGGGCAGTTTCACGCTTCCCGAGGCATTTCAGGATTGGTAGAAATGGCTATTGAGGAAATCGATTTGGGCTACTGAGGCAAAGTTATGGCATGGGATGATCAGTGATGATAGATCGGGACCTTCCACACCTCCTCCTGCAGTTTCAGCTTCATCGGGGCCCGCATCCATCACTTATGGCACTTTCTGTGGATTTTTGAGGTCTTTTGAGGACCACGACTTCACCTTGGAGGCACGATTTGGTATATTCATGATTATTTATTGGTTATTGTGCCATGGGGATTGACCAAGGAGGGATAAAATTACCCCTTGGACCCACCATGAGCCTCTTATGATATTTTGTCATCATGATTTGGTGGGACTCCCCTCTCCTAGGGCGACTTTGTCCACTTATGTTATATTTTATGTGTGATCCATGTATTATATTGTTGAGCTCATCTCAACCATTGATTAGACATTTGTATCTTTTAATCTTAGCCACTCATTCAAAAAGTGGTTAGGGTTTTGGTGCCTCTCCTTCCTATTTAAAGGAGAGAGCCTCTCATTGTAAGGGGTCTTTGGCTCTTGGATTATTGGTATAGAAAAATATTCTTGTGGAAATTCTTGTGGTCTCCTTTGCATCTGGTGTTCTTAGATGGTGATTGGAAAGTCTATTGCAACCTAGCATTTGGAAATTGTGGTAAGATCTATCTTTGTTTGGAAATCATTGTTTGTCTACAGGAGGGCGACTTCAACAAGGGCGATTTTGCAAGGCTTCTTCAAATCGACTTTCTTGGCATTCGCTTGTATCAGGGGGTTATCATTAGTATCATTGTGATCTATGCTATCTTTCTGTTACTTCTTTTGTGGCATTAGTCTTATCTCTTGATGCATCAAATCTGATATTGTTGACGTTTGTTGTGCAGGAGAGAGGGCGCATTGGCTTCTTGGACTAAATCGATTTGCATAGAGACTACCTCAAAGCTTCCAAATTGATCGGGATTGCATAGATCATCATCATCAAGGCATCTACAAGGTTATCCAGGTAAGATCCACAGGTTTGTTTCTCTTTCCTTTATCCAATCCATTGACATAATTCATAAATTGTTAAAACCCTAAATACTTCAAAACCCCTATTTTACATTTTGTCAGATCTACCAAGATCTAGTGGGTTGTTGGGCATGATATTGAAAACCCACCTCTATAGCATCCACGGCATCCCGGATCTATAGTTGGGTGTGGATTGGCTCCCGTTTGATCCCTCTCCCAAGCCAACCTAGCTTCTCCCAAGGAAGGCGCACTTCACCATTTGAGCAGGTTGACCTAGATCTAAGCGATGGGTGTTTGAGATTTCACTTGATTTGACATCTACACATCAAATAACATACACCCAGGTTGTCCCTTTCTTGAAAATCACCTTGTGGGCCCCATTCCACATTTTAAGGGATTTAATCCCCATTTTGGACCACTTGGAACACTAATACTCAGATCTACAAAGATCTAACCGGTGGATTGCCACGAAATTATAGATCCATATCCCTACTTGACTGATCTACCCGGATCTAAAGTTTGGATGCCATCCGACATGATTTGACCCACCTAAACCCCAATTGAAGCCTCCTTAGGGAAAGTCGCACCACCTTGGAGAAGTGAGTTCACTTACTTCGAGGAACTGGGTACTTGAGATTTTTGCAGATCCGGAATCAGAATAATTCAAAACCTAGGTCTAGACTGTCACTTTGTCAAATCTTGCCTTGGGGACTGCATTCCTTGTTTTTAGGGATTGTGGTCCACTTGGGTCAAACCTAGATCTAGACACATTTATCCATCAAGAACTGTATTGTCCACTTGTCCCAAGTACTAGGAGTCCTAAACCTCAAGTCAACCTTACTTTGACTCCACTTCCCAATTCCCAAGGCACTGGCCTCTCTCCAAGTTAACTCAACTTTCCTAGAATGTTGGATTGACTTGTGGTTTGACTTTTGCATGGTGAACTATACCTTTGAAGACATCATGGACCATGGTCAAGATTGTCTCATGTACTAGTTAGCCCCAATCTGACCCCTAAACAACCCTGCATTGGACACGGATCCCAAGGCAGTGGATCTTTTGACATTGACCTAGTACACTAGCCCTAGATCTCACTTCAAACCTTATAAGTCACTTTCACTTCAACTATGAACCAAAGCTACACCTATTAAACCCCTCACTTGGCTTGTGACTTCATCCTTAGGTCTAGGATAAACCATACACCTAACTTCAACTAGAAATACCCTGATTTGGTGTCTTGGTTTTGATCTCTCCTGTCGGGAGTGGATCGGGTCTCCCCCTTTGTTGTCTGGGCTAGATAACATAAAGCGAAGGTTGCCTCGACTGGCGTGACAACCATACATATTGGAGGTCGAGGTGATCGTGGTTGCACCTTTCAAGTTGCCCTTCCCTATTGCCATCCATGATTGGATCCTTCCATAGGGGTAACTACAGTTTAGGTGATAACATTTTGGCGCCGTTGCCGGGGAAGGCATAGGCTTACCCTGGTCCGACATATTATTTTTGTTAAAGCTCTCCTCCCCTTTCTCTTTGCCTAACATTTTGGCGCCGTAGACGTAATAGGATTACCTTGGAAAAGCTACTAGTCCTTCCCGCATATACAACGACACATATCTTGGTAGAAGAGTTAAATCTACCTGGCGACTCCCAATCGTGACTCCGCTGAGGAGCGAGCTCATTTACATCCTTACAACACTAAGACAAATCTTATCATTATCTAGAACCCATGGGGTGCATCATTTTGTTTTCAGGTTCTTGAATTTAAAAATAAATATAAAAAATATAAAAAAATAAAAAAATAAAAAGATAAAAAATTATTATCCATGGCTGCTTCTGAGCGACCTAGAACTTTCGGTCGTTTAAAAGTTTTTGACTTTTCAAAAATTGTTGGGTATCCTCATCATATTCCTCATCAAGCATGTGCAAGGTTGCCTATTTTCGATGGAAGTTATGAAATCTCTGCTAAAAGACACCTTGAACTTTTTAGGGAAATTATTAAAGAGTTATCCATAACCCATGAGGATGTGTGTATGAGACTATTGGCCTCATCTTTCAAAGAAAGAGCTGGACTCTGGCTTTCGAATTTGAAACCCAATAGCATTTCTGGTTATGACATGTTTGAAGATAAATTCCTAGAAGAATGGGGAAGTGAATTCGATGATATGTATCTTTCAAATCAAATCCGAGATCAAAACCCTCCCCTTTCCGATCCTATTGTTGAATCATTTAACAATCGAATATCAAGTAATTTGTCAACATCCGAAGATGACCTTTCCTGCCCAATTTCTTCTGATGATAAGTCTTCTACTTTTGAGTCAATCGAAAATCTAATCTTTAATCATTGTACAAATCATAAGTTTTCAAATTGCTTCTTAGGTAGCCCTAGTCCTGATCCTGAGGGAATTTCTAAGGATGAGCTTTTAGTTAACAAGTCTACTGAAGTTCCTCCCTCAGAGAAACTCATGAGTCATTCTATTTTTAGTGATCATTCAATTCATTATCAACTTACTGAAGAAGAAGAAAGCAGGGACATAGATCAAGATCCTCTAGTGATGATTTCAGGTGATCATTGTGCAAATAATCAGGATATGTTAAATGAAATTATTAATTTCACCCCTGATCAATTAAATGAAAATGATCACTTATCCTCTTATAATTTTAATGATGAATTAATAGAAGTTCACTCTCAAAATGAAGATGAAATAGTGAACCACACTAGATGCTCTAATCTTTGTTCCACCTCTTACAATGAATCTTTAAATTTTCCTTTTTTTATCTTTAATCAAGAGAACTTAGAGTTAGATAGTTATGGTCAATCTTGTCTTCAGGTTCTAAATATTAAATTTGATCAAAAGTTTGAAATTATTCCTAGCATAAAGAATGTTTTTCAAAATCCAAGGTCAAACTTGTCTATCCATTTGGGAGAAATTTCATATTTGCAATCCACCCTCCTTTCCCAATTCTTTCAATCGTCTTTGGGTTGGTGCTCTAGTCAATCTTTTGCCTTGGAAATTTTTAATAGGAAGTATAAGCATGATTACATGTTTGGAGAAAAAGCACTTCATGTCCCTTTTCAGTCACTTTGGAACCATAATGTATGTTGTCAAGTTATCAATCATTCTTGGTGGCTAGAAAAGGTGTTTAAAGATCAATTCCATATTTTCTCCATTTTTGAGCATCAAGTGGGTCTGACTTTGATTTTCCGTCTTTTAAGCTTTAATTTATTCCCACTTGAATTTTTGATCATCAGTCCCAAGGAGAATCAAATTGAGTATGTGAGAGAAGTAAATGAAAAAGCTAATTTGTGTGAAAATGAATCGAATCACATGCCTTGTGTCCTTCCTCTATCCATCTCTGAGTTTAACTTGCATAAATTTTATGATCCTATCAGTTTTTTGATGGAGGATGTTTGCATCAGTCAGTCTTCTCCTTGGCATAATTTCATATTGCATAATTCAAACCATTCTTCAATTTATGAACAAATCAAGAAGACTGTGCCCTTAAATTTGTTGATCTTTAGCCCAATCTTGACTTGTTCTATTATCAAAAATCAAATAAGAATCATTAACCGATTTGATGAATGGTTGCACTGGATTTACGATTTTACCTAACATTTGTGATGACTGGTTAGATTAGGGTAGGTAGGAAACCGAATAAGCCTACTTGGGCAGTAGTTAGTCTTTTTAGCCATTGAGTCTGGCACCTTGTTTATCTCTAAGCTCCTTTGTAAGCTCCTAGTTTAACTGAGTACCTGTCAATTTTCTTTTCCTGCACAATAAATTTCAAAATTTTGCAAAATTATGTTAGTAGTTTAATTTACTTTCTGCATTTATATTTCATGCATTTATATTTCTGACATAGAATAGATTTCATTTCAGTTGTTTTATTATATTTTTCCCACACATGCGGCATGAGGTATTTTTGATGTTTGTGAATGCAGAAAATAGGTTGCAAGAATAAAAGCTGGAAATAAAATGGTAGAGTGCTGGATCGTGGATGCGAGTAGCAGAGTTCGAGGACCAGAGATTCTGAGGTTCTCAAGCGCTCACTTCAGCAGAGCACTTGTCCCAGCCGGACCCAGATGTTATCACATTTATAGTAGCCGGGCTACCATACATTATTTTTCTGATGCCAGTACACTTTTCAGCCAGTTCCCCTACATTTGAGATGCTGAGATGAGCATCTATATTGGATCACTATCAGATTGTGGACAGCAGTTATATTCCCCATGCCATGACTGAGTTTCAGGACACTCAGAGAGATGCCCGATATAGCCATTATACCATTGGTACAGAGCAGTCAGTAGTGCCCAGAGTTACAGCAGCAGTTCCAGAGGACAGATGATGGTACAGGTTGATGTGCATTCAGGTATATGACTCAGCAGGTATATTATTGTGTTATGGTTAGATTGCTTTTATACTTATTCTTATAGCATGTCTTAGCACTTAGTGTCATGATCTGGCGATCATATAGATACATGGACCTGGTTGACCTATTATTTATATTATATTGTCCCTACTCAGACTTAGAAGTTCACTATCCATACTCATTGGTACATACCCTCCTTAGGGAGAATAGAGGTGATCATTACACCATACTATGGCTTGCTAGTGTTGGCTCCATCATTTCATTGTCTTCATCCATCCGTGGCCTACCTTTTAGATTACTACCCTAATTTGCTACTTGACTAGTGACATGGAGGACCTTTCCCCACTGTAGCCTCTGTATTGGATGAGCTTCCCTGTTTATTGTGTCTCGGCTCTGAGTTGGTGACAAAACTTACCTATGGTGAGTTGGAGTTCCTTGAGAATTCCCCCTAGTCACTAAAGTTGTGTTGGCTAAACCTGAAACTTTTAGTGCTGCCATCAATACAAAATCTGGAAAAATGAAATGCTATATCTTGTATATGAAGGAAATGCCAATTGAAAATGGCCATGAAAAATAAAATGTTATATCTTTTGGAAAAATAAATACCTAGGTAAACAAGTTGTCCATGACACACCTAGAAGTGCTCAGGTAAACAAGTGCCTTAAAAACACACCTGCAGCAGAAAGCCTAAAAATAAATGTAAATCTATGCAATGTGTTTGTAAACACACATAGATCAAGGCTATGGAAACCTCAGGCCCAAAAAGCAATGGAACTTAAATGTTATATCTAAACAATTGCTGGCCTTGTTTGTATTATGGATTGTGCGCATCTGTGAAGGTGAATAAACCCTCTTTAAACAACTCATCCATTTGTGAGACACCGCCATTCCCTGTGTTATTGCTCATTCAGTATATACTATGGTATACATTCCCTTTCCCTTGCCGAAGTGTCACAAAGTCAAGTCAGTCAAGTCATCCCTTAGCCTAGCCAGTTATTTCAGCCTTCACCCTTCACTAGCAAATTGATCACAACTATGAAGTGAGTATGGTCCTGAAAGTCTAGTCTGAGTAATAATAATAATTAACGACACTATATATTTGGATTTAGATCGCCAGTCATGATTACTCTGTGTTTTAGTAGCTATTTGAATAAATTGTAAAGCATGTATTAACCTTGACACCTTGCAGCAGCTATGGATGATAGTCTGAGTTGTATTTGGTCTTGGTTAGACCTAGTTTGACCATGGAGGACCATGAGACATGAGATGTTGGACCTTATGATGATATGGATAGATGATATATGGTCTATGTACACATACAGGATGATTCTATGCAGCAGCTACAGGGTTATGATGATGATTCTTGGGATACAGCAGTGTTTGGTCATTTACAGATCATTATTATTGGCCTTGTTCCGGTACATTGGATATTTATTTTGATCATGCAGAGATTCATATGGTGTATGAGTACACATCTTGGATGGATTTGGACCTTTCTGAGTCCAATGGGACAGTTTGTTTTCAGTTCCGGGCACTTACAGTGATGATTTAGCCTCAGTAGGCTGTCCCAGTGCAGTTTTGGTCTGTTGGAGGCCCTGTCGGAGCAGAGATGACTTTTATCCGGTTGACCTAGGGCGCTGATGATGGAGGGGGTGGTCCAGCCACTTGTTTTTACCATATTACCCCCCTCCCGGACACATTGGTGCCCTCACCTTGACAGCGCCATCACTCCAGGAGGCTGTTTGGGCAGTTTCACGCTTCCCGAGGCATTTCAGGATTGGTAGAAATGGCTATTGAGGAAATCGATTTGGGCAACTGAGGCAAAGTTATGGCATGGGATGATCAGTGATGATAGATCGGGACCTTCCACACCTCCTCCTGCAGTTTCAGCTTCATCGGGGCCCGCATCCATCACTTATGGCACTTTCTGTGGATTTTTGAGGTCTTTTGAGGACCACGACTTCACCTTGGAGGCACGATTTGGTATATTCATGATTATTTATTGGTTATTGTGCCATGGGGATTGACCAAGGAGGGATAAAATTACCCCTTGGACCCACCATGAGCCTCTTATGATATTTTGTCATCATGATTTGGTGGGACTCCCCTCTCCTAGGGCGACTTTGTCCACTTATGTTATATTTTATGTGTGATCCATGTATTATATTGTTGAGCTCATCTCAACCATTGATTAGACATTTGTATCTTTTAATCTTAGCCACTCATTCAAAAAGTGGTTAGGGTTTTGGTGCCTCTCCTTCCTATTTAAAGGAGAGAGCCTCTCATTGTAAGGGGTCTTTGGCTCTTGGATTATTGGTATAGAAAAATATTCTTGTGGAAATTCTTGTGGTCTCCTTTGCATCTGGTGTTCTTAGATGGTGATTGGAAAGTCTATTGCAACCTAGCATTTGGAAATTGTGGTAAGATCTATCTTTGTTTGGAAATCATTGTTTGTCTACAGGAGGGCGACTTCAACAAGGGCGATTTTGCAAGGCTTCTTCAAATCGACTTTCTTGGCATTCGCTTGTATCAGGGGGTTATCATTAGTATCATTGTGATCTATGCTATCTTTCTGTTACTTCTTTTGTGGCATTAGTCTTATCTCTTGATGCATCAAATCTGATATTGTTGACGTTTGTTGTGCAGGAGAGAGGGCGCATTGGCTTCTTGGACTAAATCGATTTGCATAGAGACTACCTCAAAGCTTCCAAATTGATCGGGATTGCATAGATCATCATCATCAAGGCATCTACAAGGTTATCCAGGTAAGATCCACAGGTTTGTTTCTCTTTCCTTTATCCAATCCATTGACATAATTCATAAATTGTTAAAACCCTAAATACTTCAAAACCCCTATTTTACATTTTGTCAGATCTACCAAGATCTAGTGGGTTGTTGGGCATGATATTGAAAACCCACCTCTATAGCATCCACGGCATCCCGGATCTATAGTTGGGTGTGGATTGGCTCCCGTTTGATCCCTCTCCCAAGCCAACCTAGCTTCTCCCAAGGAAGGCGCACTTCACCATTTGAGCAGGTTGACCTAGATCTAAGCGATGGGTGTTTGAGATTTCACTTGATTTGACATCTACACATCAAATAACATACACCCAGGTTGTCCCTTTCTTGAAAATCACCTTGTGGGCCCCATTCCACATTTTAAGGGATTTAATCCCCATTTTGGACCACTTGGAACACTAATACTCAGATCTACAAAGATCTAACCGGTGGATTGCCACGAAATTATAGATCCATATCCCTACTTGACTGATCTACCCGGATCTAAAGTTTGGATGCCATCCGACATGATTTGACCCACCTAAACCCCAATTGAAGCCTCCTTAGGGAAAGTCGCACCACCTTGGAGAAGTGAGTTCACTTACTTCGAGGAACTGGGTACTTGAGATTTTTGCAGATCCGGAATCAGAATAATTCAAAACCTAGGTCTAGACTGTCACTTTGTCAAATCTTGCCTTGGGGACTGCATTCCTTGTTTTTAGGGATTGTGGTCCACTTGGGTCAAACCTAGATCTAGACACATTTATCCATCAAGAACTGTATTGTCCACTTGTCCCAAGTACTAGGAGTCCTAAACCTCAAGTCAACCTTACTTTGACTCCACTTCCCAATTCCCAAGGCACTGGCCTCTCTCCAAGTTAACTCAACTTTCCTAGAATGTTGGATTGACTTGTGGTTTGACTTTTGCATGGTGAACTATACCTTTGAAGACATCATGGACCATGGTCAAGATTGTCTCATGTACTAGTTAGCCCCAATCTGACCCCTAAACAACCCTGCATTGGACACGGATCCCAAGGCAGTGGATCTTTTGACATTGACCTAGTACACTAGCCCTAGATCTCACTTCAAACCTTATAAGTCACTTTCACTTCAACTATGAACCAAAGCTACACCTATTAAACCCCTCACTTGGCTTGTGACTTCATCCTTAGGTCTAGGATAAACCATACACCTAACTTCAACTAGAAATACCCTGATTTGGTGTCTTGGTTTTGATCTCTCCTGTCGGGAGTGGATCGGGTCTCCCCCTTTGTTGTCTGGGCTAGATAACATAAAGCGAAGGTTGCCTCGACTGGCGTGACAACCATACATATTGGAGGTCGAGGTGATCGTGGTTGCACCTTTCAAGTTGCCCTTCCCTATTGCCATCCATGATTGGATCCTTCCATAGGGGTAACTACAGTTTAGGTGATAACATTTTGGCGCCGTTGCCGGGGAAGGCATAGGCTTACCCTGGTCCGACATATTATTTTTGTTAAAGCTCTCCTCCCCTTTCTCTTTGCCTAACATTTTGGCGCCGTAGACGTAATAGGATTACCTTGGAAAAGCTACTAGTCCTTCCCGCATATACAACGACACATATCTTGGTAGAAGAGTTAAATCTACCTGGCGACTCCCAATCGTGACTCCGCTGAGGAGCGAGCTCATTTACATCCTTACAACACTAAGACAAATCTTATCATTATCTAGAACCCATGGGGTGCATCATTTTGTTTTCAGGTTCTTGAATTTAAAAATAAATATAAAAAATATAAAAAAATAAAAAAATAAAAAGATAAAAAATTATTATCCATGGCTGCTTCTGAGCGACCTAGAACTTTCGGTCGTTTAAAAGTTTTTGACTTTTCAAAAATTGTTGGGTATCCTCATCATATTCCTCATCAAGCATGTGCAAGGTTGCCTATTTTCGATGGAAGTTATGAAATCTCTGCTAAAAGACACCTTGAACTTTTTAGGGAAATTATTAAAGAGTTATCCATAACCCATGAGGATGTGTGTATGAGACTATTGGCCTCATCTTTCAAAGAAAGAGCTGGACTCTGGCTTTCGAATTTGAAACCCAATAGCATTTCTGGTTATGACATGTTTGAAGATAAATTCCTAGAAGAATGGGGAAGTGAATTCGATGATATGTATCTTTCAAATCAAATCCGAGATCAAAACCCTCCCCTTTCCGATCCTATTGTTGAATCATTTAACAATCGAATATCAAGTAATTTGTCAACATCCGAAGATGACCTTTCCTGCCCAATTTCTTCTGATGATAAGTCTTCTACTTTTGAGTCAATCGAAAATCTAATCTTTAATCATTGTACAAATCATAAGTTTTCAAATTGCTTCTTAGGTAGCCCTAGTCCTGATCCTGAGGGAATTTCTAAGGATGAGCTTTTAGTTAACAAGTCTACTGAAGTTCCTCCCTCAGAGAAACTCATGAGTCATTCTATTTTTAGTGATCATTCAATTCATTATCAACTTACTGAAGAAGAAGAAAGCAGGGACATAGATCAAGATCCTCTAGTGATGATTTCAGGTGATCATTGTGCAAATAATCAGGATATGTTAAATGAAATTATTAATTTCACCCCTGATCAATTAAATGAAAATGATCACTTATCCTCTTATAATTTTAATGATGAATTAATAGAAGTTCACTCTCAAAATGAAGATGAAATAGTGAACCACACTAGATGCTCTAATCTTTGTTCCACCTCTTACAATGAATCTTTAAATTTTCCTTTTTTTATCTTTAATCAAGAGAACTTAGAGTTAGATAGTTATGGTCAATCTTGTCTTCAGGTTCTAAATATTAAATTTGATCAAAAGTTTGAAATTATTCCTAGCATAAAGAATGTTTTTCAAAATCCAAGGTCAAACTTGTCTATCCATTTGGGAGAAATTTCATATTTGCAATCCACCCTCCTTTCCCAATTCTTTCAATCGTCTTTGGGTTGGTGCTCTAGTCAATCTTTTGCCTTGGAAATTTTTAATAGGAAGTATAAGCATGATTACATGTTTGGAGAAAAAGCACTTCATGTCCCTTTTCAGTCACTTTGGAACCATAATGTATGTTGTCAAGTTATCAATCATTCTTGGTGGCTAGAAAAGGTGTTTAAAGATCAATTCCATATTTTCTCCATTTTTGAGCATCAAGTGGGTCTGACTTTGATTTTCCGTCTTTTAAGCTTTAATTTATTCCCACTTGAATTTTTGATCATCAGTCCCAAGGAGAATCAAATTGAGTATGTGAGAGAAGTAAATGAAAAAGCTAATTTGTGTGAAAATGAATCGAATCACATGCCTTGTGTCCTTCCTCTATCCATCTCTGAGTTTAACTTGCATAAATTTTATGATCCTATCAGTTTTTTGATGGAGGATGTTTGCATCAGTCAGTCTTCTCCTTGGCATAATTTCATATTGCATAATTCAAACCATTCTTCAATTTATGAACAAATCAAGAAGACTGTGCCCTTAAATTTGTTGATCTTTAGCCCAATCTTGACTTGTTCTATTATCAAAAATCAAATAAGAATCATTAACCGATTTGATGAATGGTTGCACTGGATTTACGATTTTACCTAACATTTGTGATGACTGGTTAGATTAGGGTAGGTAGGAAACCGAATAAGCCTACTTGGGCAGTAGTTAGTCTTTTTAGCCATTGAGTCTGGCACCTTGTTTATCTCTAAGCTCCTTTGTAAGCTCCTAGTTTAACTGAGTACCTGTCAATTTTCTTTTCCTGCACAATAAATTTCAAAATTTTGCAAAATTATGTTAGTAGTTTAATTTACTTTCTGCATTTATATTTCATGCATTTATATTTCTGACATAGAATAGATTTCATTTCAGTTGTTTTATTATATTTTTCCCACACATGCGGCATGAGGTATTTTTGATGTTTGTGAATGCAGAAAATAGGTTGCAAGAATAAAAGCTGGAAATAAAATGGTAGAGTGCTGGATCGTGGATGCGAGTAGCAGAGTTCGAGGACCAGAGATTCTGAGGTTCTCAAGCGCTCACTTCAGCAGAGCACTTGTCCCAGCCGGACCCAGATGTTATCACATTTATAGTAGCCGGGCTACCATACATTATTTTTCTGATGCCAGTACACTTTTCAGCCAGTTCCCCTACATTTGAGATGCTGAGATGAGCATCTATATTGGATCACTATCAGATTGTGGACAGCAGTTATATTCCCCATGCCATGACTGAGTTTCAGGACACTCAGAGAGATGCCCGATATAGCCATTATACCATTGGTACAGAGCAGTCAGTAGTGCCCAGAGTTACAGCAGCAGTTCCAGAGGACAGATGATGGTACAGGTTGATGTGCATTCAGGTATATGACTCAGCAGGTATATTATTGTGTTATGGTTAGATTGCTTTTATACTTATTCTTATAGCATGTCTTAGCACTTAGTGTCATGATCTGGCGATCATATAGATACATGGACCTGGTTGACCTATTATTTATATTATATTGTCCCTACTCAGACTTAGAAGTTCACTATCCATACTCATTGGTACATACCCTCCTTAGGGAGAATAGAGGTGATCATTACACCATACTATGGCTTGCTAGTGTTGGCTCCATCATTTCATTGTCTTCATCCATCCGTGGCCTACCTTTTAGATTACTACCCTAATTTGCTACTTGACTAGTGACATGGAGGACCTTTCCCCACTGTAGCCTCTGTATTGGATGAGCTTCCCTGTTTATTGTGTCTCGGCTCTGAGTTGGTGACAAAACTTACCTATGGTGAGTTGGAGTTCCTTGAGAATTCCCCCTAGTCACTAAAGTTGTGTTGGCTAAACCTGAAACTTTTAGTGCTGCCATCAATACAAAATCTGGAAAAATGAAATGCTATATCTTGTATATGAAGGAAATGCCAATTGAAAATGGCCATGAAAAATAAAATGTTATATCTTTTGGAAAAATAAATACCTAGGTAAACAAGTTGTCCATGACACACCTAGAAGTGCTCAGGTAAACAAGTGCCTTAAAAACACACCTGCAGCAGAAAGCCTAAAAATAAATGTAAATCTATGCAATGTGTTTGTAAACACACATAGATCAAGGCTATGGAAACCTCAGGCCCAAAAAGCAATGGAACTTAAATGTTATATCTAAACAATTGCTGGCCTTGTTTGTATTATGGATTGTGCGCATCTGTGAAGGTGAATAAACCCTCTTTAAACAACTCATCCATTTGTGAGACACCGCCATTCCCTGTGTTATTGCTCATTCAGTATATACTATGGTATACATTCCCTTTCCCTTGCCGAAGTGTCACAAAGTCAAGTCAGTCAAGTCATCCCTTAGCCTAGCCAGTTATTTCAGCCTTCACCCTTCACTAGCAAATTGATCACAACTATGAAGTGAGTATGGTCCTGAAAGTCTAGTCTGAGTAATAATAATAATTAACGACACTATATATTTGGATTTAGATCGCCAGTCATGATTACTCTGTGTTTTAGTAGCTATTTGAATAAATTGTAAAGCATGTATTAACCTTGACACCTTGCAGCAGCTATGGATGATAGTCTGAGTTGTATTTGGTCTTGGTTAGACCTAGTTTGACCATGGAGGACCATGAGACATGAGATGTTGGACCTTATGATGATATGGATAGATGATATATGGTCTATGTACACATACAGGATGATTCTATGCAGCAGCTACAGGGTTATGATGATGATTCTTGGGATACAGCAGTGTTTGGTCATTTACAGATCATTATTATTGGCCTTGTTCCGGTACATTGGATATTTATTTTGATCATGCAGAGATTCATATGGTGTATGAGTACACATCTTGGATGGATTTGGACCTTCTGAGTCCAATGGGACAGTTTGTTTTCAGTTCCGGGCACTTACAGTGATGATTTAGCCTCAGTAGGCTGTCCCAGTGCAGTTTTGGTCTGTTGGAGGCCCTGTCGGAGCAGAGATGACTTTTATCCGGTTGACCTAGGGCGCTGATGATGGAGGGGGTGGTCCAGCCACTTGTTTTTACCATATTACCCCCCTCCCGGACACATTGGTGCCCTCACCTTGACAGCGCCATCACTCCAGGAGGCTGTTTGGGCAGTTTCACGCTTCCCGAGGCATTTCAGGATTGGTAGAAATGGCTATTGAGGAAATCGATTTGGGCTACTGAGGCAAAGTTATGGCATGGGATGATCAGTGATGATAGATCGGGACCTTCCACACCTCCTCCTGCAGTTTCAGCTTCATCGGGGCCCGCATCCATCACTTATGGCACTTTCTGTGGATTTTTGAGGTCTTTTGAGGACCACGACTTCACCTTGGAGGCACGATTTGGTATATTCATGATTATTTATTGGTTATTGTGCCATGGGGATTGACCAAGGAGGGATAAAATTACCCCTTGGACCCACCATGAGCCTCTTATGATATTTTGTCATCATGATTTGGTGGGACTCCCCTCTCCTAGGGCGACTTTGTCCACTTATGTTATATTTTATGTGTGATCCATGTATTATATTGTTGAGCTCATCTCAACCATTGATTAGACATTTGTATCTTTTAATCTTAGCCACTCATTCAAAAAGTGGTTAGGGTTTTGGTGCCTCTCCTTCCTATTTAAAGGAGAGAGCCTCTCATTGTAAGGGGTCTTTGGCTCTTGGATTATTGGTATAGAAAAATATTCTTGTGGAAATTCTTGTGGTCTCCTTTGCATCTGGTGTTCTTAGATGGTGATTGGAAAGTCTATTGCAACCTAGCATTTGGAAATTGTGGTAAGATCTATCTTTGTTTGGAAATCATTGTTTGTCTACAGGAGGGCGACTTCAACAAGGGCGATTTTGCAAGGCTTCTTCAAATCGACTTTCTTGGCATTCGCTTGTATCAGGGGGTTATCATTAGTATCATTGTGATCTATGCTATCTTTCTGTTACTTCTTTTGTGGCATTAGTCTTATCTCTTGATGCATCAAATCTGATATTGTTGACGTTTGTTGTGCAGGAGAGAGGGCGCATTGGCTTCTTGGACTAAATCGATTTGCATAGAGACTACCTCAAAGCTTCCAAATTGATCGGGATTGCATAGATCATCATCATCAAGGCATCTACAAGGTTATCCAGGTAAGATCCACAGGTTTGTTTCTCTTTCCTTTATCCAATCCATTGACATAATTCATAAATTGTTAAAACCCTAAATACTTCAAAACCCCTATTTTACATTTTGTCAGATCTACCAAGATCTAGTGGGTTGTTGGGCATGATATTGAAAACCCACCTCTATAGCATCCACGGCATCCCGGATCTATAGTTGGGTGTGGATTGGCTCCCGTTTGATCCCTCTCCCAAGCCAACCTAGCTTCTCCCAAGGAAGGCGCACTTCACCATTTGAGCAGGTTGACCTAGATCTAAGCGATGGGTGTTTGAGATTTCACTTGATTTGACATCTACACATCAAATAACATACACCCAAGTTGTCCCTTTCTTGAAAATCACCTTGTGGGCCCCATTCCACATTTTAAGGGATTTAATCCCCATTTTGGACCACTTGGAACACTAATACTCAGATCTACAAAGATCTAACCGGTGGATTGCCACGAAATTATAGATCCATATCCCTACTTGACTGATCTACCCGGATCTAAAGTTTGGATGCCATCCGACATGATTTGACCCACCTAAACCCCAATTGAAGCCTCCTTAGGGAAAGTCGCACCACCTTGGAGAAGTTAGTTCACTCACTTCGAGGAACTGGGTACTTGAGATTTTTGCAGATCCGGAATCAGAATAATTCAAAACCTAGGTCTAGACTGTCACTTTGTCAAATCTTGCCTTGGGGACTGCATTCCTTGTTTTTAGGGATTGTGGTCCACTTGGGTCAAACCTAGATCTAGACACATTTATCCATCAAGAACTGTATTGTCCACTTGTCCCAAGTACTAGGAGTCCTAAACCTCAAGTCAACCTTACTTTGACTCCACTTCCCAATTCCCAAGGCACTGGCCTCTCTCCAAGTTAACTCAACTTTCCTAGAATGTTGGATTGACTTGTGGTTTGACTTTTGCATGGTGAACTATACCTTTGAAGACATCATGGACCATGGTCAAGATTGTCTCATGTACTAGTTAGCCCCAATCTGACCCCTAAACAACCCTGCATTGGACACGGATCCCAAGGCAGTGGATCTTTTGACATTGACCTAGTACACTAGCCCTAGATCTCACTTCAAACCTTATAAGTCACTTTCACTTCAACTATGAACCAAAGCTACACCTATTAAACCCCTCACTTGGCTTGTGACTTCATCCTTAGGTCTAGGATAAACCATACACCTAACTTCAACTAGAAATACCCTGATTTGGTGTCTTGGTTTTGATCTCTCCTGTCGGGAGTGGATCGGGTCTCCCCCTTTGTTGTCTGGGCTAGATAACATAAAGCGAAGGTTGCCTCGACTGGCGTGACAACCATACATATTGGAGGTCGAGGTGATCGTGGTTGCACCTTTCAAGTTGCCCTTCCCTATTGCCATCCATGATTGGATCCTTCCATAGGGGTAACTACAGTTTAGGTGATAACAGGAGGTTTGGTAGGTACAAACTCGAATTAGCAAAGGGAGCCAAGCTTATGGATTGGGTGAGTCATGAGGGCGCCTACCTAGCTTTAAATGCAAACCAACCAACCCACTTACCAACTGACAACACACTAAATCATTTTTTGCATGAGGAGGGCGAATTGGCTCAAGTGGATAATCTTCTGGTGACAGGATAGTTGACTGGAATCACTTGGAGTTGATTGGAATCTTCATAAATGTCCATTTCCATGTCATTTAACCTTTTATTTTAATCAAATTGATTAATTTTGGAGAGATTTGGATTATCTCCAAAATATTCAATTTTATTATTTTAATTAATAATTTCTCTGTAAATGACTTTTTAGAGAAAATATTAATTATGAGGTTGAATTGACATCCGAAAGTTGGGTTTAGCTGCTCCATGGATCATGTGTGATTTTTGGCTTATGAAACGAGCCATCAAACACTAAATTCGGACCCCGGATGACTGACATATTACAAACTCAAATTTCTCTATTTAAACTATAGAGAAATTTAATTAAAATTTAAAAATAATTAAAAAATTAAAAACCCCAATTCCGACGCGTCCGGTAAAATTTTTTCGAAATTTTTTCTGGGGGTCCTAGAGACTTAGGACATGACCAGAACCTATTCTAATAGTGTCTAGTAGGTTTATACATTATAGTTGGACCCTAATAACCCCCCATGGCAAAAATTTCCCAAAATCGGGCATTCCAGCTTTGGAGGAAGCGGGAGAAAAACCAAGAGATTATATCTCGCCTGAAGCAAAGTATAATCTAACGGTGAAAAAACTCCCTGGAATACCTTAGTTGTTTAACTCAGTCATGGGGAACCGAGCCACTCAGACCCTACTAGCACACTTTATTACAAACCCCCATGGGGCCATGGTCATGTCGACTCGAAAACAAAACTGGCTAGACCCAAATATATGAAACACAGATACTCTGGAAGTGAACACTGATGTGTTCCAACACTGGCGGCTCAATAAGGTTTCAACTATTGTACAAATCAGTTGATAACAGAGTTCATTGTGGTATCTACTGAGGACGTTCAGAGAATGAGGACTACACCCTTGCCACCTAAATCAAAAAGTAAGACCACCTCTGTATCAGGGGCAAAAAGAAAAATCGACTTGGACAGTGTGGTCGACACCTTGGTCAAAATAAAACACTCCAAAGAGGACTCCCCCAAATCAGACCCAGATATTCCTACCAGTAGTCAGGGGTCGAAGAGGCGCAGCAAGAGATTCACACAGGTATCTAAAATCCGAGTCTCCAAGGAGAAAGAAAGGAAACCCAGCCCCCTGATTACCAATGTGTCTGATGATGACATTGATCCTTTTATAGATCAAAAGGATCCCACTACGGATGAAGAAGAGGACGAAGAAGAAAAAGAAGAAGAGGATGAAGAAGAGAAAGGGAATGAAGAGGAAAAACAGGATACGGAAGAAGAGATGGATAAAGGAGAAGGGAAGAGCTTACAGGAGCAAGGTAACTTTAAGGAAAACCCTCCAGAACGTAATGAAGACCTCGAGGTCATTTCCCAGCTCGCTGAAGCACGAGCAAAATTGGAAAGGCTCAGAAATGAGTTGGCAACGTTAAGAATTCGGCCAGGAAGCCAGGCCACACCTCCCCCATTCTCAGCCGAGAAGACACAAATCCTAAAGATGCACCATGCAGAAGAGCTCCAGCTGGCTGAACAGAAGAATTTAGAGCTGCAAGAAAATTTGGTCGAAGCACAGAGCAAATTGGTAAGGAAGGACCAGGAAATTATCAAAATTAAGGATGTTCTTGCCACTACTATCAGCATATATAAGAGAATGCGTGGCCTCAGACCACCATCGGCGGTCTATGCAGTTTATTTACAAGAAAAATGGGGAGAATTCCAACTCAGAGATTGAAGAAAGATCTCCCTATAGAGGTAAGCACTCCTAAGGAATTTATTGATGCATCATTGAACTCCATAGAGCTGGAGAAAGACCGATTGAGTGAGTTCTTCTTGCACAATTTTGTAGTTTCTGGCTCGCTCAACTAGTCACCAAACCCATATGTGGGTGATTTTCAGTTAAGGACATTGTGTTCGTGGATGAACCACGAAGTTGAGCGAGCCCAGGACTATCATCTCTATGTGGCATCCAAATGGCAAACTCCATTAATGATCAGACCTGAGCCCACTCACCCTGAGGGAATAATTTATAATCACAGGATCCTCACTCAGGACGAGGAGCTGATACCCATTCTCCTCGCAAAACAACAGGAGGCGGTGAGTCACTTCGACATTACACTCCACAGCATGCAAAAGGAAGTTGATGAGTCCATCAGAGAAAGGTGGAGCAGGGTGGCAAATGATCTAAAACGAAGAGAACTCCACTCTCCCCTCAGGCTTAAGGATGCTCTCTTCAAAACCATACTCTATAAAGAATCCCTAGCAAAAAACCAACTAAGGTGGATTGGGATGAGATTGAATCCTCCATTCTTTCTTTTCCCAGTCCTCAAAGGACAGATTAATGAAGAGGAGGAGAGGAAGGCATGGGTTAGGGAGGATCAGAATTTTGGGTATCTCAGACAGGCAGGGGCACCTAAGGTGGCAGCATGGGATATCAGGGAGGTCATGGACGAAAGGAACAGGTCACCCAAGGATGGGTGAATCCTTCAAGTAGGGGAGAGAATGATGGGTCCATTTTTCAGGTATTTTGATAACCCTTTTTCCACAGTCCAGCTCAAGTAATGGTAACGAAACGCACTCAATTGTGGGAAAAATGTTTTACTTTAATGATTTAATGAAATTGTTTTTATGATTAATCTTGTATGTTAGAATGCGTATCAATTAAACTGATTATATGGAAACCAAGCATGATTGAGCAGGTTCAGGTTTATTAAAGGAAGGATGTGTAGAAGACTAAAGGATCACCACAAGCTCGGCGCCCTGTTTCCTGATTTATAGGGGACACACTCCCACTTTCAAGATGAATCGGCACTTTGACAATCAGTTAGGATTAGAGTTAAATCGTATAAATATGGACCTCTCGGGTAGCGAGAGGCCCCTGCTGTTATTTTTGTGAAAGACATTATTGTTAACATTTTCTGCACTATTGAGATACTGAAGTACAGACTTCTATTTTGACATGGATTTTACATATTAATGAAAGATTGATGATTAATTCCAGCAAGTGTTTCTGAGTTTTTATTCTCTCCTGAGTATGAGTTGGGGAGGGCCCCTCCAACATGTAGGTCAGGAGATTCCTATTTGCAGGTATTTTTCCAAGTATGCGTTTTACATTGATGAACAGTTTTATGATATATGGTAGCGTTGAATGAGTCGTTGTTTTCTGTAGTAGTTTAGAATGCATTCCGTAGTACAGTAAAACGATTTCAGTAAGTTTGTAGGTTCTTTCTTGCAAAGCATATTTTTATCCACGATTACATGTGTAATAGCTTAGCTTTCAATGTCATGGTTAGATCTGGAGTTCACTGCAGTTTCTCGTCGTGATTAGTTTCTTTTTAGTAGAAGATGGGTAAGCATTAAAATGATCGCATATCAATTCTAGATTGGTAGAATAAGATAGATCAAGACTCAAATTGTTTGCGCAGACAGTAGTTACAGACTTCGTTTCCCCAATAGTAAAATCGCTCTGTTATGGTATTTTCATTCTCAGCATTTAGTTATTTCAGCAGTTTAATTATTTCAAATAGATTTACTGTCTTTATTTCTTAGAACAGATCAACATCTAATTACTTCAGCATTTTAATTACTTAGAATAGATTCCCTGCTTTACTCCTCAGAACATATTTACTGCTTTCAGCACTTTAATTCTTTTAATCAGATTCATTGCTTTCCAGTATTCAATTTCGTAGCATAATCAGTTTTCACTTCAGCACTTTAATTCTTTTAATCAGATTCATTGCTTTCCAGTATTCAATTTCGTAGCATAATCAGTTTTCACATTAAGTAGACAACCTTCACATTTAGTAGACAATCTATAGAAGATCGATATCGCCCTTTAACTGTGACAAGAGATTATCCCATAAAGAGCACAGATAGTGTATGCATCTCTCAAGTTTGTACGTTCCTCGGGTTGACATTTAAAGTAGGCTCTTGGTATAAGATGCCCTCATTAGGCATCCATATTAGGAGCTCA
Organism: Larix kaempferi; assembly: GCA_027924585.1. NCBI lineage: Eukaryota > Viridiplantae > Streptophyta > Pinopsida > Pinales > Pinaceae > Larix > Larix kaempferi. The sequence continues at coordinate 45,534 of BSBM01000399.1, read as the reverse complement.
CCAGCAGTGTCTCACAAATGGGTAAGTTGTTTAGATAGCTGTTTTTTCAACCTTGGCAAATGTCTACAAATTTCATCATTACATTTCATTTCCTTGGCTAGCAGTTCTTTAGATTTAGCATTTCTTTAGCCACTGCTTTTTAGGCCAATACAACCCTTTTGGAGATTTCACTTGTGCTTAGAAGCACAACTACTAAAGCTTTCATCCAAGGTGTTTTAAGATTTCCATTCATTTCACTTGGAAACCCTTTTGGGAATTTCACCTGTGCTTAGAAGCACGACTACTAAAGCTTTCATCCAGGGTGCTTTTCAGTTTCCATTTCATTTCCTTGGCCAACAGTTCTTTAGATTTAGCATTTGTTTAGCCACTACTTTTTAGGCCTACACAACCCTTTTGTGGATTTTGCATGTGTTTAGCAACACAACTACTCAAGCTCTCATCTAGGGTGTGTTTTTCATTTGAGTTTCAATACAATTTCACAAGATATAACAGTAATTTCCATATGTAAATGATGGTAGTATTGTTTGCTTTGGGTTTTAGTCAACACAAATCAAGCAACTATGGGGATTTTCCACTATCAAGACCAAACATCGGGGCAACCGACTAGAGTGATCAAAGTATCAAATCCAACTCACCAAAGGTAAGTTTTGTTGCCAACTCAGAGCCGAGACACAATCTAACAGGGATGCTATCCAACATAGAGGCAAAAATGGGGAAGACCTCCATATCACATGCTAAGGTGTAAGTCAGGGTAACAACCAAAAGTGGGAAAGCCAACGGATAGATGGAGAAAGTGGAGGTGATGCCTAAGCTAGCAAGCCAAAAAGGCGGGAATGATCATGTCCACACTCCTAAGAGGGTAAAACCAACGAGTATAAAACAATAGCTTCTAATTGTCAATAATACAATCATTTAGATAATCAATAATAACCAATTTCATTTTATATAGGCATACTACGAGATCATAATCACTAGATGCTAAGTCAAGCTATCAAAATGACCAAAACAGTAAGATAATAAAACCAATGCATATCATATACCTGCTGGGTCATATACCTGTATCTGCAATCTGGACTAACTATAACCACTGAGAAAACTGTTGCTAAAACTCCAGACACTATACTGCATCTGTATGGAATAAAAGGTCATTTCGGTCATCAAACCCGAGGTCAAGAGGCTCAGCCTTGGCATAAGGTCTATTGCATGTCTGATATAGGGTTGCTCTGATGTGTGAGTGATCACAAATAACACTGCTCATCATAGTTGATCTCACTGAAACTGTGTAAAGGTAAAGCTCAAAAATATATACTGAACTGCTCTACAATCATGGTAGCCCAGCTACTATGGATGTGAGAACAGTACCTTCTCCGCCATATTTTGTATGGGGTGTAACAGGACCATTTGTATGACACCTATACTTTCTATGGACATGTTATCACGTAGCTTGTAGTTGCCCCTTTTATGATGATCCTATTCAGGATGGTAGAGGAGCTAGGCAACTAAAGAGGTGATCTTAGAGGATCCTGATCCCCATAATGGATCAGTTGTCAAGCCAATCAAGATTCTCTTCACTTTATGCCACTTGAAGCAGAGTAACAAAGGGGGAGACCTCGATCTAACCTAGAAGGAAAGATCTAAAGCTAAGACACCAGATCAAACTATAGTTATAGAATACTGATGAATCCCTAGAATAACTAAAGGTAGCCACCGATAATGAAAGGTTATGGATTGTGAGGCTTAAAGGAATATAAAAACAATCCAATAGATTATTTCGATGACTAAAGAATGATGCACAAGGTTTAGGATGATGGTGCTAGGTAAAAATGGCTAAAGTCTAAACCACTGCCTAGGGGGGATTTGAATGGTAAAACTTGAAGATACCCAAGAAAATGATTTAGAAGACAATTAGAACCTCCTAACACCCATGGCTTGCTAGATGGTAGATATGACAATGTCTAAAAAATGGCCAACCATCCAAGGAGGGCGAACTTCCTATTGACTAGTGCCTTAAGTACCGGGTAGATGGATTCCCAAAAGATCATGCTTCAAGGAGGCTAATGTGAATGTAACCCAGAAAGTATTTGCCAAAATTCCAAGAAGTGTGACCCCGAGAATTTTTTATAAATTTTATTGAAGGTTTTAACTTGTATTTTAGAGAGTGACAAATGGATAGAAAATAAAATAGAAGAAAGAGATGTGAAACACTTACCTGGTCACTGTAGACAATTGCCGAAATGGTGAAGATTATCCTTCCATAGATCAAATGAGAGATTTGTTGAAGCCCTAGTCCAAATGAAGCACCCAATGACCCAATGCACCTGTTATCACCCAAACTGCAGTTACCCCTATGGATGTATCCACTCATGGATGGCAATAGGGAAGGGCAACTCAAAAGGTGCAACCACGATCACCTCGACCTCCAATAGATGGTTGTCACGCCAATCGAGGCAACCTTCACTTTATGTTATCTAGCCCAGACAACAAAGGGGGAGACCCGATCTACTCCCGACAGGAGCGATCAAAACCAAGACACCAAATCAAGTTGATTCTAAGTGAAGTAAGGTGTATGCTTTATCCCAGACCTTAGGATGAAGTCACAAGACAAGTGAGGGGTTCAATGAGTGTAGCTTTGGTTCATTGTTGATGTGAGAGTGACTTATAATATTTGAAATGAGATCCAGGATTAGAGTACTAGACAATTATGAGAAAATCCACTGCCTTGGGAACCGTGTCCAATGCAGGGTAGTTTAGGGTTGAATTGGGGCTAACTAGTACAAGTGACAAGCTTGATTAAGATGTATGATGGCATCAAAGGGTTTAGTTTACCACACAAGGGTCAAACCACAAGTTAATCCAACAATCTAGGAAAGTCGAATTGACTTGGAGAGAGACCAGTGCCTTGGGAATTGGGATAATGGAGTCAAAGTAGAGTTAACTTGTGGTTAAGGACTCCTATTGCATGAGACAAGTGGGCAATTAAAGTCTTGATGGATGAATAGGTCTAGATCTAGGTTTGACCAAAGTGGACCACAATCCCTTAAAATAAGGAATGCTATCCCCAAGGCAAGATTTGACAAGGTCACCTACTAGACCTAGGTTTTGAAATATTCCCGTTCCAAATCCACTGAAATCTCAAGTACCTACGTCCTAGAAGTGGACAAACTCCCTTCTCCAAGGTGGTGAGACTTTGCCCAAGGAGGCCTAAAAGTGGGATAAGTGGGGTCAAGACAAGTCCGATGACATCCAAACTTTAGATCCGGATAGGTTAGTTAAGTAGGAGTATGGATCTAACATTTCAAGGCAATCCGATGGCTAGATCTTACTAGATCTGAGTTTGAAGATACCAAGTGGTCCAAAATGGGGATTAAATCCCTTAAAATGTGGAATAGGGCCCACAAGGTAGAAATCAGAAAAGTGACAATCTGGGGGTCGGTTATTGGATGTGTAGATCATGAATCAAGCGGGATCCCAACTACATCTAGGTCAACTCACCCTCACTAAGAAGTGCGCCCTTGCTTGGAGAAGCTAAGTTGGCTTGGGAAGAGGGTCAAATGGAAGCCAATCCTCACCAAACTATAGATTTGGATGCCGTGGATGCTATAGAGGTGGGTTTTCAATATTATACCCAACAACCCACTAGATCTAGGTAGATCTGAGAAAGTGTAACAATGAGGGTTTGAAGAAATAAAGGTTTTATCAATTTATGAGCTATGTCAATGGATTGGATCAAGGTAAGAGAAACAAACCTGTGGATCTTACCTGGGTAACCTTGTAGATGCCTTGATGATGATGATGATGATCTATGCAAACCCGATCAATTTGAGAAGCTTTGAGGTAGTTTTCTATGCAATCGATTTAGTCCAAGAAGCCAATGCGCCCTCTCTCTTGCACAACAAACGTCAACAATATCAGATTTGGTGTAATCAAGAGATAAGACTAAAGCCACAAGAGAAGTAACAGAAAGATAGCATAGATCACAATGATGCTAATGATAACCCCCTGATACAAGCAAATGCCAAGAAAGTCGATTTGAAGAAGCCTTGCAAAATCGCCCTTGTTGAAGTCGCCCTCCTGTAGACAAGACAATGATTTCCAAAATAGATAGATCTTACCACAAATTCCAAATGCTAGGTTGCAATAGACTTTCCAATCACCATCTAAGAACACCAGATGCAAAGGAGACCACAAGAATTTCCACAAGAAAGTTTTTCTATACCAATAATCCAAGAGCCAAAGACCCCTTACAATGAGAAGCTCTCTCCTTTAAATAGGAAGGAGAGGCATCAAAATCCTAACCACTTTTTGAATGAGTGGCTAAGATTAAAAGATACAAATGTCTAATCAATGGTTGAGATGAGCTCAACAATAAAATACATGGATCACTAATAAAATATTATATGAGTGGACAAAATCGCCCTAGAAGAGGGGAATCCCACCAAATCATGATGACAAAATATAATAGGCGGCTTATGATGGGTCCAAGGGATAATTTTATCCCTCCTTGGTCAATCCCCATAGCACAATAATCATAAAATAATCATCAATATACCAAATCGTGCCTCCATGGTCAAATCGTAGGCCTCAAAATACCTCAGAAATCATTAGAAAGTGCCATAAGTGATGCATGCGGGCCCCGATGAAGCTGAAACTGCTGGAGGAGGTGTGGAAGACCTCAATCTATCATCACTGATCATCCCATGCCATAACATTGCCTCAGTTGCCCAAATCGATTTCCTCAATAGCCATTTCTACCAATCCTGAAATGCCTCGGGAAGCATGAAACTGCCCCAAACTGACTCCTGGAGTGCCTGCGCTGTCAAGGTGAGGGCACCAGAGTGTCCGGTTGGGGGGTAATATGGTAAAAACAAGTGGTTGGACAATCCCCTCCAAGCACAGTGCCCTAGGTCAACCGGATAAAAATCACATCTGCTCTGACAAGGCCTCCGACAGACCAAAACTACACTGGGATAGCCTACTGAGGCTCAATCATCACTGTAAGTGCCCGGAACTGAAAACAAACTGTCTCATTGGACTCAGAAGGTCCAAATCCATCCGAGATGTGTACTCATACACCATATGAGTCTCTGTATGATCAATATATATATCTAATATACCGGAACAGGGCAAATAATAATAATCTGTAAATGATCAAATACTACTGTAAACCAAGAATCATCATCATAACCCTGTAGTTGCTGCATAAAATCATCATGTACATGTACATAGACCATATATCATCTATCCATATCATCATAAGGTCCAACCATCTCATGTCCTATGGTTGACCTTGGTCTAACCAAGTCAACATGACCCAATATAACTCAGACCATCATCAGAAGCTGCTGCAAAGTGTCCAAGGTTAATGCATGCTCTACAACTTATTCAAATAACAATTATAGCACAAGGTAATCATTACTAGCGATCTAAATCCAAATATATAATGTCATTAATTATTATTATTACTCAGACTAGACTTTCAAGATCATACTCACTTCATAGCTGTGATCAATTTGCTAGTGAAGGGTGAAGGCTAAAATAACTGGCTAGGCTAAGGGATGACTTGACTGACTTAACTTTGTGACACTTTGGCAAAGGGAAAGGGAATACACACCATAGTATATACTGAATGAGCAACAACACAGGGAATGGCGGTGTCTCACAAATGGATGAGTTGTTCAAAGAGGGTTTATTCACCTTTAACAGATGCGCACAATCCATAATACAAATAAGGCCAGCAATTGTTTTGATATAGCATTTAAGTTCCATTGCTTTTTGGGACTGAAGTTTCCATAGCCTTGGTCTATGTGTGTTTATAAACACATTGCATAGATTTACATTTATTTTAGGCTTTTTGTTGCAGGTGTGTTTTTAAGGCATTTGTTTACCTGAGCACTTCTAGGTGTGTCATGGACAACTTGTTTACCTAGGTATTTATTTTTCCAAAAGATATAACATTTTATTTTCATGGCCATTTTCATTTGGCATGCCTTTCATTCATGTGTGTTTAGAAACACATTGCATGAATGGGCTTTTCTTACAAGATATAGCATTTCATTTTCCATATTTTGTATTCATGGCAGCGCTAAAAGTTTCAGGTTTAGCCAACACAACTTTAGTGACTACGGAGAATTCCAAGGAACTCCAACTCACCATAGGTAAGTTTTGTCACCAACTCAAAGCCGAGACACAATAAACAGGGAAGCTCATCCAATACAGAGGCTACAGTGGGGAAAAGTCCTCCATGCCACTAGTCAAGTAGTAAGTCAGGGTGATAAACTAAAAGGTAGGCAATGGATGGATGAAGACAATGAATAATGGAGCCAACACTAGCAAGCCAAGGTATGGTGGAATGATCACCTCTATTCTCCCTAAGGAGGGTAAAACCAATGAGTATGAATAGTGAACTTCTAAGTCTGAGTAGGGACAAATATAATATATATATAATAAAATCAACCAGGTCCACATATCTATATGATCGCCAGATCATGATACTAAGTGCTAAGACATGCTATAAGAATAAGTATAAAAGCAATATAACCATAACACAATGATATACCTGCTAAGTCATATACCTGAATGCTCATCAACTTGTACCATCATATGTCCTCTGAAACTGCTGCTGTAACTCTGGGCACTACTGACTGCTCTGTACCAATGGTATAATGGCTACATCGGTCATCTCTCTAAGTGTCCTGAGACTCAGTCATGGCATGGGGAATATATAATGGCTACTTGCCGCTCGAATCTTCCTTGCACATCCGCCCATTGATTACTTCAGAATCCCGGGCTTTCCAAATGAATTTGAGGATAAAAAGACATCTTATTCCATTCCTAGGTTTTGTCATCATAAAGAAAATTATTCAGCCAGAACCCATGTTTTGACTTTCCTTACACAAATGAAGAAGCAGGGCATATGCCATGAAGATCATATGATGCAGATGTTTGCTTGTTCCCTGCAGGAGGATGCCTCATGTTGGTTTTATGAGGGCCTTCCCGATAGATCTATCGTTTCCCTCATTAACTTCATTGAGGTGTTTTTGAGTCGATGGCATGAATATAATGGTTTGGAGTTTTACACTAAATGCATTCTTGCTTCCTTCTTTCCTTCAATAGAATTTCAGGGGGGAAAGCCGAAGTTATCCAATACCAATATGATGTATGACACTCCTTTGTTAGAGACTCATGATGATCCCATTGAAGAAAAGCATGAGGAACCATTCATTGAAGATATTATTGAAGACCCTCCTCATATCACCACAACAGAAGATGATACAAAATGGGATTTTTTTCAAGACTACTTCAGTGATGATGAGCACATTTGTACTCTTGATCCACCTCCAAAAGAAACCATTGCAGAAGCCCATGTTGAAATTCATAAAGAAGTTTGCGATATATCTGATAGTGATAGTTTGGAAGGTTTCCTTCTTGGTGATCATTTTTCTGAAGAAGAAGATTATGAGCACGAGGAGGATAGACACAACATGGAATATGATGAAAATCATGAAGACCCCCCCATATTTGATAAAAATATGGATGGTGACTATTGGACATACATTGAAAAACCTATTTTTGATGTATCTAGAGAGGGGAGTGTGGATCTTGAAAGTATGGGACATTTAGACATGAAAGAGGAGCATGTTATTTCCTCATATAAGCAGTTAGAGCCATGCATAAGTATCAGCAATGAGGACTTGGGAAAGCAGTGTAGTAAAGAGTCAGATCAGATACAACTTATTAAAGAGCAATCTCAACCATTGTTTCTACATACAGAGATTTCTTATGATTTGGAGCAGCTTGGGGCTTACACTTCCACGGAAAATCATTTTCAGAACAGCCTTTCAGATCAGTATGATGAGATATCAGAACTGTCTTGTCATCCTGAGTATATTCCTCCTATCCTGTTCTGGATAGAGGATGCCTGCCGAGGGACCTACCATATTTGGGAGCAATTCAAGTGTTTATCACTTATATATGATTCCCCATCCAACCCTCCCATTCAGAAGATTCAAGCAGGTTTGCACTTTCTGATAGGCATTCCCTTGCTTTGGCTGGTAACCAGAGACAAGGTAAAAAATTATTATATTGATAACATGCTTAGATGGCTACATTGGATTTCTGATTATACTTAACATTTTCTTTTATGCTATGTTCGAATAGGAAAAATAAAGCTCCTCAAAGTGAGCATTTACTTTCTGCATTTTAATTTTTGAGTATATAGAATTTATTTTCAAAATAAGTATAGTTGATATTTCATTTTGGTTTTTTCATAACACATGTGCTACTGAAGGTTTTCTGTCAAGTTGAGATGTTTTTACAGGTTATATATATAAACCAGAGATTCTGGTGTTCTCGTATCCTCTCCTTGCATAATTTCCAGATCGAGCACACGTCCCGCAGTTGGAGCCAGATGTTATCAACTGATTTGTACAATAGTTGAAACCTTATTGAGCCGCCAGTGTTGGAACACATCAGTGTTCACTTCCAGAGTATCCGGGTTTCATTATATTTGGGTCTAGCCAGTTTTTGTTTTTGAGTCGACATGACCATGGCCCCATGGGGGTTTGTAACAAGGTGTGCTAGTAGGGTCTGAGTGGCTCGGTTCTCCATGACTTGATTAAGCAACTAAGGTATTCTAGGGAGTTTTTTCCCTTGTCAATTATACTTTGCTTAAGGCGATGTATAATCGATGAGGTTTTCTCCCGCTTCCTCCAAAGCTGGAATGCCCGATTTTGAAAATATGAGCCGTGGGGGGTTATTAGAGTCCAACTAATATGTATAAACCTACTAGACACTATTAGAATAGGTTTTGGTCATGTCCTAAGTCTCTAGGACCCCCAGAAAAAATTTCGAAAAAATTTTACCGGACGCGTTGGATTTGGGGTTTTTAATTTTTTAATTATTTTTAAAATTTAATTAAAATTTCTCTATAGTTTAAATGGAGAAATTTGAGTTTGTAATATGTCAGTCATCCGGGATCCGATTTCAGTGATTGAAGGCTCCAGACTTAAGCCAAAAATCATTCATGATCCCCGGACCAGCTAACCCTAAGTTTCAGACAATTATTTGGCCTCATAATTAATATTTTCTCAAAAAATCAAAAAATGAGAAATATTAATTAAAATATTCAAAAAATAATAAATTGGAGATAATTTAAATCTCTCCAAAAAAGGCCAAATTGAATAAAGTAAAAGTCAAAATGACATGGCAAAAAGCATTTATGATGATTGGAATCTTCACCCACCTGATTCAGATCAGTTTTGGAGCACTGGGAGTGATCTACAGTTAAGAAATTCACCTACCTTCATGCAAATTCGTTTTTGTGATTTGGCAATTAATTAATGGGTTGTTGGATTTTGAAATCAATGCATGTGGGGCTCCTTCCTCAAATTATGGGCTCCAAACTCAAGCTTAATGTTGAGTTAAGACTCCAAGCTCAATTTGGTTGGTGTTGACATGGTTTTGATTGGATTAAGATGGAGTTTTTGGCTCTCTTCATGCCAAATTCGAATTAGGGTTTTAGGCTAGTGTTTTGCTATTTAAGAGAAGCCATTTGGGCTTTCTTTGGATGGAGAATTTTGGGAGTTTTTTCCCGTGAACTTAATAGAAAAATCATGATGGGATTCTTTGGACAAATTGGGGGTTCTTTCGTTCCTTGTTTGCCGTGTTTCTTTGTATGCCATCTTTCATTTTGTATGAGGCATTACCTCTCTTAGCTCTTTGCTTTCGACTCTTAAACTGGGATCATTTGAGCACAACACCATTTGATCCATGTTTTTCTCTTAAGTTTTGCGGCTTTCAGGTATGCTCTAGTGCAAGAGCTCTTGGTTGGTTACTACTTTCACCTGGCAGCAAGGTCCTATTTGAACTTTTCTTTGACTCCATTCGCCCCTCTCTGATACTGGCACTGGTCTTTCCCTGAGGATTGATCTTCCTTTCCTTTCCATCACCCATCCAAAACTATCTTTGTTACATCCGTTTCTCTAAGGCAGCCTCTTTCAATCACCTTGCCCGTTACTATACCTGCCTTAGCGATCCTATTTTAGGGATACCCCCCTAGTGTTGGAGAAGAGCCAACCTAAAGCGAAGAGGAGAGAAGTGTGGTGACATTGGCCTCTCTCCTGAGAGAGTTGTCATCCAGCTGGCGTTGCACATTTTGGGCTTTCAAACGACACGCATGCCATTTCGGAGGACAACATCTTTGGCGCCGTTGCCGGGGACAAATCTTTTTGTTCCTGGACGACCTTAGTTTTTTCTAGTTTGCTTTACCTTTTTTGATAGATTTTATATCTATCTGGCGACTCCACTGCCCCTTTTAGTTTTACTTTTGATAGATTTTTAGTTTAATCACTCTCTGATATTAGACTTGAATCCACCTGGCGACTCCACTGTCAAATCATTTACCAAGGTATTCAACTAGAAGAAACTCTGTAGGCTTACTCAGTTTCATCCTTGAACCTGAAAAGGTTTATAGGAGGAGATTGAATAAGCTAGTTTCTCGTAGGATCCTTGAAAATCTTGGATTTGAGTCTGTATTAGACATCCATAGTCCTTTTTGTAGAGATCAAAATAAAAATTTTCTAGCCACTAACCTTTTTCCTTTGATAAAATGTCAAAATAAAAATAGAACTTTTATGAGTATTTCAAATGCATATTTTTATTCTCACATGGTGACTCCATTGAAGGGATAAAACCCTTGTATCTCATATTTTGTTTGAGATTTGTGTGTAGATGAGCCCATACAAATACAGAAAAATTTTAAGCTCATTATTGGATAGCTCTGTTCTTTCAGTACTTAAGTTTCTCCATGATCAGTCCAAACCAAGATCCGAATTACTATGACATGGATATTGAGAGAAGAGAACTTGCCGCTCGAATCTTCCTTGCACATCCGCCCATTGATTACTTCAGAATCCCGGGCTTTCCAAATGAATTTGAGGATAAAAAGACATCTTATTCCATTCCTAGGTTTTGTCATCATAAAGAAAATTATTCAGCCAGAACCCATGTTTTGACTTTCCTTACACAAATGAAGAAGCAGGGCATATGCCATGAAGATCATATGATGCAGATGTTTGCTTGTTCCCTGCAGGAGGATGCCTCATGTTGGTTTTATGAGGGCCTTCCCGATAGATCTATCGTTTCCCTCATTAACTTCATTGAGGTGTTTTTGAGTCGATGGCATGAATATAATGGTTTGGAGTTTTACACTAAATGCATTCTTGCTTCCTTCTTTCCTTCAATAGAATTTCAGGGGGGAAAGCCGAAGTTATCCAATACCAATATGATGTATGACACTCCTTTGTTAGAGACTCATGATGATCCCATTGAAGAAAAGCATGAGGAACCATTCATTGAAGATATTATTGAAGACCCTCCTCATATCACCACAACAGAAGATGATACAAAATGGGATTTTTTTCAAGACTACTTCAGTGATGATGAGCACATTTGTACTCTTGATCCACCTCCAAAAGAAACCATTGCAGAAGCCCATGTTGAAATTCATAAAGAAGTTTGCGATATATCTGATAGTGATAGTTTGGAAGGTTTCCTTCTTGGTGATCATTTTTCTGAAGAAGAAGATTATGAGCACGAGGAGGATAGACACAACATGGAATATGATGAAAATCATGAAGACCCCCCCATATTTGATAAAAATATGGATGGTGACTATTGGACATACATTGAAAAACCTATTTTTGATGTATCTAGAGAGGGGAGTGTGGATCTTGAAAGTATGGGACATTTAGACATGAAAGAGGAGCATGTTATTTCCTCATATAAGCAGTTAGAGCCATGCATAAGTATCAGCAATGAGGACTTGGGAAAGCAGTGTAGTAAAGAGTCAGATCAGATACAACTTATTAAAGAGCAATCTCAACCATTGTTTCTACATACAGAGATTTCTTATGATTTGGAGCAGCTTGGGGCTTACACTTCCACGGAAAATCATTTTCAGAACAGCCTTTCAGATCAGTATGATGAGATATCAGAACTGTCTTGTCATCCTGAGTATATTCCTCCTATCCTGTTCTGGATAGAGGATGCCTGCCGAGGGACCTACCATATTTGGGAGCAATTCAAGTGTTTATCACTTATATATGATTCCCCATCCAACCCTCCCATTCAGAAGATTCAAGCAGGTTTGCACTTTCTGATAGGCATTCCCTTGCTTTGGCTGGTAACCAGAGACAAGGTAAAAAATTATTATATTGATAACATGCTTAGATGGCTACATTGGATTTCTGATTATACTTAACATTTTCTTTTATGCTATGTTCGAATAGGAAAAATAAAGCTCCTCAAAGTGAGCATTTACTTTCTGCATTTTAATTTTTGAGTATATAGAATTTATTTTCAAAATAAGTATAGTTGATATTTCATTTTGGTTTTTTCATAACACATGTGCTACTGAAGGTTTTCTGTCAAGTTGAGATGTTTTTACAGGTTATATATATAAACCAGAGATTCTGGTGTTCTCGTATCCTCTCCTTGCATAATTTCCAGATCGAGCACACGTCCCGCAGTTGGAGCCAGATGTTATCAACTGATTTGTACAATAGTTGAAACCTTATTGAGCCGCCAGTGTTGGAACACATCAGTGTTCACTTCCAGAGTATCCGGGTTTCATTATATTTGGGTCTAGCCAGTTTTTGTTTTTGAGTCGACATGACCATGGCCCCATGGGGGTTTGTAACAAGGTGTGCTAGTAGGGTCTGAGTGGCTCAGTTCTCCATGACTTGATTAAGCAACTAAGGTATTCTAGGGAGTTTTTTCCCTTGTCAATTATACTTTGCTTAAGGCGATGTATAATCGATGAGGTTTTCTCCCGCTTCCTCCAAAGCTGGAATGCCCGATTTTGAAAATATGAGCCGTGGGGGGTTATTAGAGTCCAACTAATATGTATAAACCTACTAGACACTATTAGAATAGGTTTTGGTCATGTCCTAAGTCTCTAGGACCCCCAGAAAAAATTTCGAAAAAATTTTACCGGACGCGTTGGATTTGGGGTTTTTAATTTTTTAATTATTTTTAAAATTTAATTAAAATTTCTCTATAGTTTAAATGGAGAAATTTGAGTTTGTAATATGTCAGTCATCCGGGATCCGATTTCAGTGATTGAAGGCTCCAGACTTAAGCCAAAAATCATTCATGATCCCCGGACCAGCTAACCCTAAGTTTCAGACAATTATTTGGCCTCATAATTAATATTTTCTCAAAAAATCAAAAAATGAGAAATATTAATTAAAATATTCAAAAAATAATAAATTGGAGATAATTTAAATCTCTCCAAAAAAGGCCAAATTGAATAAAGTAAAAGTCAAAATGACATGGCAAAAAGCATTTATGATGATTGGAATCTTCACCCACCTGATTCAGATCAGTTTTGGAGCACTGGGAGTGATCTACAGTTAAGAAATTCACCTACCTTCATGCAAATTCGTTTTTGTGATTTGGCAATTAATTAATGGGTTGTTGGATTTTGAAATCAATGCATGTGGGGCTCCTTCCTCAAATTATGGGCTCCAAACTCAAGCTTAATGTTGAGTTAAGACTCCAAGCTCAATTTGGTTGGTGTTGACATGGTTTTGATTGGATTAAGATGGAGTTTTTGGCTCTCTTCATGCCAAATTCGAATTAGGGTTTTAGGCTAGTGTTTTGCTATTTAAGAGAAGCCATTTGGGCTTTCTTTGGATGGAGAATTTTGGGAGTTTTTTCCCGTGAACTTAATAGAAAAATCATGATGGGATTCTTTGGACAAATTGGGGGTTCTTTCGTTCCTTGTTTGCCGTGTTTCTTTGTATGCCATCTTTCATTTTGTATGAGGCATTACCTCTCTTAGCTCTTTGCTTTCGACTCTTAAACTGGGATCATTTGAGCACAACACCATTTGATCCATGTTTTTCTCTTAAGTTTTGCGGCTTTCAGGTATGCTCTAGTGCAAGAGCTCTTGGTTGGTTACTACTTTCACCTGGCAGCAAGGTCCTATTTGAACTTTTCTTTGACTCCATTCGCCCCTCTCTGATACTGGCACTGGTCTTTCCCTGAGGATTGATCTTCCTTTCCTTTCCATCACCCATCCAAAACTATCTTTGTTACATCCGTTTCTCTAAGGCAGCCTCTTTCAATCACCTTGCCCGTTACTATACCTGCCTTAGCGATCCTATTTTAGGGATACCCCCCTAGTGTTGGAGAAGAGCCAACCTAAAGCGAAGAGGAGAGAAGTGTGGTGACATTGGCCTCTCTCCTGAGAGAGTTGTCATCCAGCTGGCGTTGCACATTTTGGGCTTTCAAACGACACGCATGCCATTTCGGAGGACAACATCTTTGGCGCCGTTGCCGGGGACAAATCTTTTTGTTCCTGGACGACCTTAGTTTTTTCTAGTTTGCTTTACCTTTTTTGATAGATTTTATATCTATCTGGCGACTCCACTGCCCCTTTTAGTTTTACTTTTGATAGATTTTTAGTTTAATCACTCTCTGATATTAGACTTGAATCCACCTGGCGACTCCACTGTCAAATCATTTACCAAGGTATTCAACTAGAAGAAACTCTGTAGGCTTACTCAGTTTCATCCTTGAACCTGAAAAGGTTTATAGGAGGAGATTGAATAAGCTAGTTTCTCGTAGGATCCTTGAAAATCTTGGATTTGAGTCTGTATTAGACATCCATAGTCCTTTTTGTAGAGATCAAAATAAAAATTTTCTAGCCACTAACCTTTTTCCTTTGATAAAATGTCAAAATAAAAATAGAACTTTTATGAGTATTTCAAATGCATATTTTTATTCTCACATGGTGACTCCATTGAAGGGATAAAACCCTTGTATCTCATATTTTGTTTGAGATTTGTGTGTAGATGAGCCCATACAAATACAGAAAAATTTTAAGCTCATTATTGGATAGCTCTGTTCTTTCAGTACTTAAGTTTCTCCATGATCAGTCCAAACCAAGATCCGAATTACTATGACATGGATATTGAGAGAAGAGAACTTGCCGCTCGAATCTTCCTTGCACATCCGCCCATTGATTACTTCAGAATCCCGGGCTTTCCAAATGAATTTGAGGATAAAAAGACATCTTATTCCATTCCTAGGTTTTGTCATCATAAAGAAAATTATTCAGCCAGAACCCATGTTTTGACTTTCCTTACACAAATGAAGAAGCAGGGCATATGCCATGAAGATCATATGATGCAGATGTTTGCTTGTTCCCTGCAGGAGGATGCCTCATGTTGGTTTTATGAGGGCCTTCCCGATAGATCTATCGTTTCCCTCATTAACTTCATTGAGGTGTTTTTGAGTCGATGGCATGAATATAATGGTTTGGAGTTTTACACTAAATGCATTCTTGCTTCCTTCTTTCCTTCAATAGAATTTCAGGGGGGAAAGCCGAAGTTATCCAATACCAATATGATGTATGACACTCCTTTGTTAGAGACTCATGATGATCCCATTGAAGAAAAGCATGAGGAACCATTCATTGAAGATATTATTGAAGACCCTCCTCATATCACCACAACAGAAGATGATACAAAATGGGATTTTTTTCAAGACTACTTCAGTGATGATGAGCACATTTGTACTCTTGATCCACCTCCAAAAGAAACCATTGCAGAAGCCCATGTTGAAATTCATAAAGAAGTTTGCGATATATCTGATAGTGATAGTTTGGAAGGTTTCCTTCTTGGTGATCATTTTTCTGAAGAAGAAGATTATGAGCACGAGGAGGATAGACACAACATGGAATATGATGAAAATCATGAAGACCCCCCCATATTTGATAAAAATATGGATGGTGACTATTGGACATACATTGAAAAACCTATTTTTGATGTATCTAGAGAGGGGAGTGTGGATCTTGAAAGTATGGGACATTTAGACATGAAAGAGGAGCATGTTATTTCCTCATATAAGCAGTTAGAGCCATGCATAAGTATCAGCAATGAGGACTTGGGAAAGCAGTGTAGTAAAGAGTCAGATCAGATACAACTTATTAAAGAGCAATCTCAACCATTGTTTCTACATACAAAGATTTCTTATGATTTGGAGCAGCTTGGGGCTTACACTTCCACGGAAAATCATTTTCAGAACAGCCTTTCAGATCAGTATGATGAGATATCAGAACTGTCTTGTCATCCTGAGTATATTCCTCCTATCCTGTTCTGGATAGAGGATGCCTGCCGAGGGACCTACCATATTTGGGAGCAATTCAAGTGTTTATCACTTATATATGATTCCCCATCCAACCCTCCCATTCAGAAGATTCAAGCAGGTTTGCACTTTCTGATAGGCATTCCCTTGCTTTGGCTGGTAACCAGAGACAAGGTAAAAAATTATTATATTGATAACATGCTTAGATGGCTACATTGGATTTCTGATTATACTTAACATTTTCTTTTATGCTATGTTCGAATAGGAAAAATAAAGCTCCTCAAAGTGAGCATTTACTTTCTGCATTTTAATTTTTGAGTATATAGAATTTATTTTCAAAATAAGTATAGTTGATATTTCATTTTGGTTTTTTCATAACACATGTGCTACTGAAGGTTTTCTGTCAAGTTGAGATGTTTTTACAGGTTATATATATAAACCAGAGATTCTGGTGTTCTCGTATCCTCTCCTTGCATAATTTCCAGATCGAGCACACGTCCCGCAGTTGGAGCCAGATGTTATCAACTGATTTGTACAATAGTTGAAACCTTATTGAGCCGCCAGTGTTGGAACACATCAGTGTTCACTTCCAGAGTATCCGGGTTTCATTATATTTGGGTCTAGCCAGTTTTTGTTTTTGAGTCGACATGACCATGGCCCCATGGGGGTTTGTAACAAGGTGTGCTAGTAGGGTCTGAGTGGCTCGGTTCTCCATGACTTGATTAAGCAACTAAGGTATTCTAGGGAGTTTTTTCCCTTGTCAATTATACTTTGCTTAAGGCGATGTATAATCGATGAGGTTTTCTCCCGCTTCCTCCAAAGCTGGAATGCCCGATTTTGAAAATATGAGCCGTGGGGGGTTATTAGAGTCCAACTAATATGTATAAACCTACTAGACACTATTAGAATAGGTTTTGGTCATGTCCTAAGTCTCTAGGACCCCCAGAAAAAATTTCGAAAAAATTTTACCAGACGCGTTGGATTTGGGGTTTTTAATTTTTTAATTATTTTTAAAATTTAATTAAAATTTCTCTATAGTTTAAATGGAGAAATTTGAGTTTGTAATATGTCAGTCATCCGGGATCCGATTTCAGTGATTGAAGGCTCCAGACTTAAGCCAAAAATCATTCATGATCCCCGGACCAGCTAACCCTAAGTTTCAGACAATTATTTGGCCTCATAATTAATATTTTCTCAAAAAATCAAAAAATGAGAAATATTAATTAAAATATTCAAAAAATAATAAATTGGAGATAATTTAAATCTCTCCAAAAAAGGCCAAATTGAATAAAGTAAAAGTCAAAATGACATGGCAAAAAGCATTTATGATGATTGGAATCTTCACCCACCTGATTCAGATCAGTTTTGGAGCACTGGGAGTGATCTACAGTTAAGAAATTCACCTACCTTCATGCAAATTCGTTTTTGTGATTTGGCAATTAATTAATGGGTTGTTGGATTTTGAAATCAATGCATGTGGGGCTCCTTCCTCAAATTATGGGCTCCAAACTCAAGCTTAATGTTGAGTTAAGACTCCAAGCTCAATTTGGTTGGTGTTGACATGGTTTTGATTGGATTAAGATGGAGTTTTTGGCTCTCTTCATGCCAAATTCGAATTAGGGTTTTAGGCTAGTGTTTTGCTATTTAAGAGAAGCCATTTGGGCTTTCTTTGGATGGAGAATTTTGGGAGTTTTTTCCCGTGAACTTAATAGAAAAATCATGATGGGATTCTTTGGACAAATTGGGGGTTCTTTCGTTCCTTGTTTGCCGTGTTTCTTTGTATGCCATCTTTCATTTTGTATGAGGCATTACCTCTCTTAGCTCTTTGCTTTCGACTCTTAAACTGGGATCATTTGAGCACAACACCATTTGATCCATGTTTTTCTCTTAAGTTTTGCGGCTTTCAGGTATGCTCTAGTGCAAGAGCTCTTGGTTGGTTACTACTTTCACCTGGCAGCAAGGTCCTATTTGAACTTTTCTTTGACTCCATTCGCCCCTCTCTGATACTGGCACTGGTCTTTCCCTGAGGATTGATCTTCCTTTCCTTTCCATCACCCATCCAAAACTATCTTTGTTACATCCGTTTCTCTAAGGCAGCCTCTTTCAATCACCTTGCCCGTTACTATACCTGCCTTAGCGATCCTATTTTAGGGATACCCCCCTAGTGTTGGAGAAGAGCCAACCTAAAGCGAAGAGGAGAGAAGTGTGGTGACATTGGCCTCTCTCCTGAGAGAGTTGTCATCCAGCTGGCGTTGCACATTTTGGGCTTTCAAACGACACGCATGCCATTTCGGAGGACAACATCTTTGGCGCCGTTGCCGGGGACAAATCTTTTTGTTCCTGGACGACCTTAGTTTTTTCTAGTTTGCTTTACCTTTTTTGATAGATTTTATATCTATCTGGCGACTCCACTGCCCCTTTTAGTTTTACTTTTGATAGATTTTTAGTTTAATCACTCTCTGATATTAGACTTGAATCCACCTGGCGACTCCACTGTCAAATCATTTACCAAGGTATTCAACTAGAAGAAACTCTGTAGGCTTACTCAGTTTCATCCTTGAACCTGAAAAGGTTTATAGGAGGAGATTGAATAAGCTAGTTTCTCGTAGGATCCTTGAAAATCTTGGATTTGAGTCTGTATTAGACATCCATAGTCCTTTTTGTAGAGATCAAAATAAAAATTTTCTAGCCACTAACCTTTTTCCTTTGATAAAATGTCAAAATAAAAATAGAACTTTTATGAGTATTTCAAATGCATATTTTTATTCTCACATGGTGACTCCATTGAAGGGATAAAACCCTTGTATCTCATATTTTGTTTGAGATTTGTGTGTAGATGAGCCCATACAAATACAGAAAAATTTTAAGCTCATTATTGGATAGCTCTGTTCTTTCAGTACTTAAGTTTCTCCATGATCAGTCCAAACCAAGATCCGAATTACTATGACATGGATATTGAGAGAAGAGAACTTGCCGCTCGAATCTTCCTTGCACATCCGCCCATTGATTACTTCAGAATCCCGGGCTTTCCAAATGAATTTGAGGATAAAAAGACATCTTATTCCATTCCTAGGTTTTGTCATCATAAAGAAAATTATTCAGCCAGAACCCATGTTTTGACTTTCCTTACACAAATGAAGAAGCAGGGCATATGCCATGAAGATCATATGATGCAGATGTTTGCTTGTTCCCTGCAGGAGGATGCCTCATGTTGGTTTTATGAGGGCCTTCCCGATAGATCTATCGTTTCCCTCATTAACTTCATTGAGGTGTTTTTGAGTCGATGGCATGAATATAATGGTTTGGAGTTTTACACTAAATGCATTCTTGCTTCCTTCTTTCCTTCAATAGAATTTCAGGGGGGAAAGCCGAAGTTATCCAATACCAATATGATGTATGACACTCCTTTGTTAGAGACTCATGATGATCCCATTGAAGAAAAGCATGAGGAACCATTCATTGAAGATATTATTGAAGACCCTCCTCATATCACCACAACAGAAGATGATACAAAATGGGATTTTTTTCAAGACTACTTCAGTGATGATGAGCACATTTGTACTCTTGATCCACCTCCAAAAGAAACCATTGCAGAAGCCCATGTTGAAATTCATAAAGAAGTTTGCGATATATCTGATAGTGATAGTTTGGAAGGTTTCCTTCTTGGTGATCATTTTTCTGAAGAAGAAGATTATGAGCACGAGGAGGATAGACACAACATGGAATATGATGAAAATCATGAAGACCCCCCCATATTTGATAAAAATATGGATGGTGACTATTGGACATACATTGAAAAACCTATTTTTGATGTATCTAGAGAGGGGAGTGTGGATCTTGAAAGTATGGGACATTTAGACATGAAAGAGGAGCATGTTATTTCCTCATATAAGCAGTTAGAGCCATGCATAAGTATCAGCAATGAGGACTTGGGAAAGCAGTGTAGTAAAGAGTCAGATCAGATACAACTTATTAAAGAGCAATCTCAACCATTGTTTCTACATACAGAGATTTCTTATGATTTGGAGCAGCTTGGGGCTTACACTTCCACGGAAAATCATTTTCAGAACAGCCTTTCAGATCAGTATGATGAGATATCAGAACTGTCTTGTCATCCTGAGTATATTCCTCCTATCCTGTTCTGGATAGAGGATGCCTGCCGAGGGACCTACCATATTTGGGAGCAATTCAAGTGTTTATCACTTATATATGATTCCCCATCCAACCCTCCCATTCAGAAGATTCAAGCAGGTTTGCACTTTCTGATAGGCATTCCCTTGCTTTGGCTGGTAACCAGAGACAAGGTAAAAAATTATTATATTGATAACATGCTTAGATGGCTACATTGGATTTCTGATTATACTTAACATTTTCTTTTATGCTATGTTCGAATAGGAAAAATAAAGCTCCTCAAAGTGAGCATTTACTTTCTGCATTTTAATTTTTGAGTATATAGAATTTATTTTCAAAATAAGTATAGTTGATATTTCATTTTGGTTTTTTCATAACACATGTGCTACTGAAGGTTTTCTGTCAAGTTGAGATGTTTTTACAGGTTATATATATAAACCAGAGATTCTGGTGTTCTCGTATCCTCTCCTTGCATAATTTCCAGATCGAGCACACGTCCCACAGTTGGAGCCAGATGTTATCAACTGATTTGTACAATAGTTGAAACCTTATTGAGCCGCCAGTGTTGGAACACATCAGTGTTCACTTCCAGAGTATCCGGGTTTCATTATATTTGGGTCTAGCCAGTTTTTGTTTTTGAGTCGACATGACCATGGCCCCATGGGGGTTTGTAACAAGGTGTGCTAGTAGGGTCTGAGTGGCTCGGTTCTCCATGACTTGATTAAGCAACTAAGGTATTCTAGGGAGTTTTTTCCCTTGTCAATTATACTTTGCTTAAGGCGATGTATAATCGATGAGGTTTTCTCCCGCTTCCTCCAAAGCTGGAATGCCCGATTTTGAAAATATGAGCCGTGGGGGGTTATTAGAGTCCAACTAATATGTATAAACCTACTAGACACTATTAGAATAGGTTTTGGTCATGTCCTAAGTCTCTAGGACCCCCAGAAAAAATTTCGAAAAAATTTTACCGGACGCGTTGGATTTGGGGTTTTTAATTTTTTAATTATTTTTAAAATTTAATTAAAATTTCTCTATAGTTTAAATGGAGAAATTTGAGTTTGTAATATGTCAGTCATCCGGGATCCGATTTCAGTGATTGAAGGCTCCAGACTTAAGCCAAAAATCATTCATGATCCCCGGACCAGCTAACCCTAAGTTTCAGACAATTATTTGGCCTCATAATTAATATTTTCTCAAAAAATCAAAAAATGAGAAATATTAATTAAAATATTCAAAAAATAATAAATTGGAGATAATTTAAATCTCTCCAAAAAAGGCCAAATTGAATAAAGTAAAAGTCAAAATGACATGGCAAAAAGCATTTATGATGATTGGAATCTTCACCCACCTGATTCAGATCAGTTTTGGAGCACTGGGAGTGATCTACAGTTAAGAAATTCACCTACCTTCATGCAAATTCGTTTTTGTGATTTGGCAATTAATTAATGGGTTGTTGGATTTTGAAATCAATGCATGTGGGGCTCCTTCCTCAAATTATGGGCTCCAAACTCAAGCTTAATGTTGAGTTAAGACTCCAAGCTCAATTTGGTTGGTGTTGACATGGTTTTGATTGGATTAAGATGGAGTTTTTGGCTCTCTTCATGCCAAATTCGAATTAGGGTTTTAGGCTAGTGTTTTGCTATTTAAGAGAAGCCATTTGGGCTTTCTTTGGATGGAGAATTTTGGGAGTTTTTTCCCGTGAACTTAATAGAAAAATCATGATGGGATTCTTTGGACAAATTGGGGGTTCTTTCGTTCCTTGTTTGCCGTGTTTCTTTGTATGCCATCTTTCATTTTGTATGAGGCATTACCTCTCTTAGCTCTTTGCTTTCGACTCTTAAACTGGGATCATTTGAGCACAACACCATTTGATCCATGTTTTTCTCTTAAGTTTTGCGGCTTTCAGGTATGCTCTAGTGCAAGAGCTCTTGGTTGGTTACTACTTTCACCTGGCAGCAAGGTCCTATTTGAACTTTTCTTTGACTCCATTCGCCCCTCTCTGATACTGGCACTGGTCTTTCCCTGAGGATTGATCTTCCTTTCCTTTCCATCACCCATCCAAAACTATCTTTGTTACATCCGTTTCTCTAAGGCAGCCTCTTTCAATCACCTTGCCCGTTACTATACCTGCCTTAGCGATCCTATTTTAGGGATACCCCCCTAGTGTTGGAGAAGAGCCAACCTAAAGCGAAGAGGAGAGAAGTGTGGTGACATTGGCCTCTCTCCTGAGAGAGTTGTCATCCAGCTGGCGTTGCACATTTTGGGCTTTCAAACGACACGCATGCCATTTCGGAGGACAACATCTTTGGCGCCGTTGCCGGGGACAAATCTTTTTGTTCCTGGACGACCTTAGTTTTTTCTAGTTTGCTTTACCTTTTTTGATAGATTTTATATCTATCTGGCGACTCCACTGCCCCTTTTAGTTTTACTTTTGATAGATTTTTAGTTTAATCACTCTCTGATATTAGACTTGAATCCACCTGGCGACTCCACTGTCAAATCATTTACCAAGGTATTCAACTAGAAGAAACTCTGTAGGCTTACTCAGTTTCATCCTTGAACCTGAAAAGGTTTATAGGAGGAGATTGAATAAGCTAGTTTCTCGTAGGATCCTTGAAAATCTTGGATTTGAGTCTGTATTAGACATCCATAGTCCTTTTTGTAGAGATCAAAATAAAAATTTTCTAGCCACTAACCTTTTTCCTTTGATAAAATGTCAAAATAAAAATAGAACTTTTATGAGTATTTCAAATGCATATTTTTATTCTCACATGGTGACTCCATTGAAGGGATAAAACCCTTGTATCTCATATTTTGTTTGAGATTTGTGTGTAGATGAGCCCATACAAATACAGAAAAATTTTAAGCTCATTATTGGATAGCTCTGTTCTTTCAGTACTTAAGTTTCTCCATGATCAGTCCAAACCAAGATCCGAATTACTATGACATGGATATTGAGAGAAGAGAACTTGCCGCTCGAATCTTCCTTGCACATCCGCCCATTGATTACTTCAGAATCCCGGGCTTTCCAAATGAATTTGAGGATAAAAAGACATCTTATTCCATTCCTAGGTTTTGTCATCATAAAGAAAATTATTCAGCCAGAACCCATGTTTTGACTTTCCTTACACAAATGAAGAAGCAGGGCATATGCCATGAAGATCATATGATGCAGATGTTTGCTTGTTCCCTGCAGGAGGATGCCTCATGTTGGTTTTATGAGGGCCTTCCCGATAGATCTATCGTTTCCCTCATTAACTTCATTGAGGTGTTTTTGAGTCGATGGCATGAATATAATGGTTTGGAGTTTTACACTAAATGCATTCTTGCTTCCTTCTTTCCTTCAATAGAATTTCAGGGGGGAAAGCCGAAGTTATCCAATACCAATATGATGTATGACACTCCTTTGTTAGAGACTCATGATGATCCCATTGAAGAAAAGCATGAGGAACCATTCATTGAAGATATTATTGAAGACCCTCCTCATATCACCACAACAGAAGATGATACAAAATGGGATTTTTTTCAAGACTACTTCAGTGATGATGAGCACATTTGTACTCTTGATCCACCTCCAAAAGAAACCATTGCAGAAGCCCATGTTGAAATTCATAAAGAAGTTTGCGATATATCTGATAGTGATAGTTTGGAAGGTTTCCTTCTTGGTGATCATTTTTCTGAAGAAGAAGATTATGAGCACGAGGAGGATAGACACAACATGGAATATGATGAAAATCATGAAGACCCCCCCATATTTGATAAAAATATGGATGGTGACTATTGGACATACATTGAAAAACCTATTTTTGATGTATCTAGAGAGGGGAGTGTGGATCTTGAAAGTATGGGACATTTAGACATGAAAGAGGAGCATGTTATTTCCTCATATAAGCAGTTAGAGCCATGCATAAGTATCAGCAATGAGGACTTGGGAAAGCAGTGTAGTAAAGAGTCAGATCAGATACAACTTATTAAAGAGCAATCTCAACCATTGTTTCTACATACAGAGATTTCTTATGATTTGGAGCAGCTTGGGGCTTACACTTCCACGGAAAATCATTTTCAGAACAGCCTTTCAGATCAGTATGATGAGATATCAGAACTGTCTTGTCATCCTGAGTATATTCCTCCTATCCTGTTCTGGATAGAGGATGCCTGCCGAGGGACCTACCATATTTGGGAGCAATTCAAGTGTTTATCACTTATATATGATTCCCCATCCAACCCTCCCATTCAGAAGATTCAAGCAGGTTTGCACTTTCTGATAGGCATTCCCTTGCTTTGGCTGGTAACCAGAGACAAGGTAAAAAATTATTATATTGATAACATGCTTAGATGGCTACATTGGATTTCTGATTATACTTAACATTTTCTTTTATGCTATGTTCGAATAGGAAAAATAAAGCTCCTCAAAGTGAGCATTTACTTTCTGCATTTTAATTTTTGAGTATATAGAATTTATTTTCAAAATAAGTATAGTTGATATTTCATTTTGGTTTTTTCATAACACATGTGCTACTGAAGGTTTTCTGTCAAGTTGAGATGTTTTTACAGGTTATATATATAAACCAGAGATTCTGGTGTTCTCGTATCCTCTCCTTGCATAATTTCCAGATCGAGCACACGTCCCGCAGTTGGAGCCAGATGTTATCAACTGATTTGTACAATAGTTGAAACCTTATTGAGCCGCCAGTGTTGGAACACATCAGTGTTCACTTCCAGAGTATCCGGGTTTCATTATATTTGGGTCTAGCCAGTTTTTGTTTTTGAGTCGACATGACCATGGCCCCATGGGGGTTTGTAACAAGGTGTGCTAGTAGGGTCTGAGTGGCTCGGTTCTCCATGACTTGATTAAGCAACTAAGGTATTCTAGGGAGTTTTTTCCCTTGTCAATTATACTTTGCTTAAGGCGATGTATAATCGATGAGGTTTTCTCCCGCTTCCTCCAAAGCTGGAATGCCCGATTTTGAAAATATGAGCCGTGGGGGGTTATTAGAGTCCAACTAATATGTATAAACCTACTAGACACTATTAGAATAGGTTTTGGTCATGTCCTAAGTCTCTAGGACCCCCAGAAAAAATTTCGAAAAAATTTTACCGGACGCGTTGGATTTGGGGTTTTTAATTTTTTAATTATTTTTAAAATTTAATTAAAATTTCTCTATAGTTTAAATGGAGAAATTTGAGTTTGTAATATGTCAGTCATCCGGGATCCGATTTCAGTGATTGAAGGCTCCAGACTTAAGCCAAAAATCATTCATGATCCCCGGACCAGCTAACCCTAAGTTTCAGACAATTATTTGGCCTCATAATTAATATTTTCTCAAAAAATCAAAAAATGAGAAATATTAATTAAAATATTCAAAAAATAATAAATTGGAGATAATTTAAATCTCTCCAAAAAAGGCCAAATTGAATAAAGTAAAAGTCAAAATGACATGGCAAAAAGCATTTATGATGATTGGAATCTTCACCCACCTGATTCAGATCAGTTTTGGAGCACTGGGAGTGATCTACAGTTAAGAAATTCACCTACCTTCATGCAAATTCGTTTTTGTGATTTGGCAATTAATTAATGGGTTGTTGGATTTTGAAATCAATGCATGTGGGGCTCCTTCCTCAAATTATGGGCTCCAAACTCAAGCTTAATGTTGAGTTAAGACTCCAAGCTCAATTTGGTTGGTGTTGACATGGTTTTGATTGGATTAAGATGGAGTTTTTGGCTCTCTTCATGCCAAATTCGAATTAGGGTTTTAGGCTAGTGTTTTGCTATTTAAGAGAAGCCATTTGGGCTTTCTTTGGATGGAGAATTTTGGGAGTTTTTTCCCGTGAACTTAATAGAAAAATCATGATGGGATTCTTTGGACAAATTGGGGGTTCTTTCGTTCCTTGTTTGCCGTGTTTCTTTGTATGCCATCTTTCATTTTGTATGAGGCATTACCTCTCTTAGCTCTTTGCTTTCGACTCTTAAACTGGGATCATTTGAGCACAACACCATTTGATCCATGTTTTTCTCTTAAGTTTTGCGGCTTTCAGGTATGCTCTAGTGCAAGAGCTCTTGGTTGGTTACTACTTTCACCTGGCAGCAAGGTCCTATTTGAACTTTTCTTTGACTCCATTCGCCCCTCTCTGATACTGGCACTGGTCTTTCCCTGAGGATTGATCTTCCTTTCCTTTCCATCACCCATCCAAAACTATCTTTGTTACATCCGTTTCTCTAAGGCAGCCTCTTTCAATCACCTTGCCCGTTACTATACCTGCCTTAGCGATCCTATTTTAGGGATACCCCCCTAGTGTTGGAGAAGAGCCAACCTAAAGCGAAGAGGAGAGAAGTGTGGTGACATTGGCCTCTCTCCTGAGAGAGTTGTCATCCAGCTGGCGTTGCACATTTTGGGCTTTCAAACGACACGCATGCCATTTCGGAGGACAACATCTTTGGCGCCGTTGCCGGGGACAAATCTTTTTGTTCCTGGACGACCTTAGTTTTTTCTAGTTTGCTTTACCTTTTTTGATAGATTTTATATCTATCTGGCGACTCCACTGCCCCTTTTAGTTTTACTTTTGATAGATTTTTAGTTTAATCACTCTCTGATATTAGACTTGAATCCACCTGGCGACTCCACTGTCAAATCATTTACCAAGGTATTCAACTAGAAGAAACTCTGTAGGCTTACTCAGTTTCATCCTTGAACCTGAAAAGGTTTATAGGAGGAGATTGAATAAGCTAGTTTCTCGTAGGATCCTTGAAAATCTTGGATTTGAGTCTGTATTAGACATCCATAGTCCTTTTTGTAGAGATCAAAATAAAAATTTTCTAGCCACTAACCTTTTTCCTTTGATAAAATGTCAAAATAAAAATAGAACTTTTATGAGTATTTCAAATGCATATTTTTATTCTCACATGGTGACTCCATTGAAGGGATAAAACCCTTGTATCTCATATTTTGTTTGAGATTTGTGTGTAGATGAGCCCATACAAATACAGAAAAATTTTAAGCTCATTATTGGATAGCTCTGTTCTTTCAGTACTTAAGTTTCTCCATGATCAGTCCAAACCAAGATCCGAATTACTATGACATGGATATTGAGAGAAGAGAACTTGCCGCTCGAATCTTCCTTGCACATCCGCCCATTGATTACTTCAGAATCCCGGGCTTTCCAAATGAATTTGAGGATAAAAAGACATCTTATTCCATTCCTAGGTTTTGTCATCATAAAGAAAATTATTCAGCCAGAACCCATGTTTTGACTTTCCTTACACAAATGAAGAAGCAGGGCATATGCCATGAAGATCATATGATGCAGATGTTTGCTTGTTCCCTGCAGGAGGATGCCTCATGTTGGTTTTATGAGGGCCTTCCCGATAGATCTATCGTTTCCCTCATTAACTTCATTGAGGTGTTTTTGAGTCGATGGCATGAATATAATGGTTTGGAGTTTTACACTAAATGCATTCTTGCTTCCTTCTTTCCTTCAATAGAATTTCAGGGGGGAAAGCCGAAGTTATCCAATACCAATATGATGTATGACACTCCTTTGTTAGAGACTCATGATGATCCCATTGAAGAAAAGCATGAGGAACCATTCATTGAAGATATTATTGAAGACCCTCCTCATATCACCACAACAGAAGATGATACAAAATGGGATTTTTTTCAAGACTACTTCAGTGATGATGAGCACATTTGTACTCTTGATCCACCTCCAAAAGAAACCATTGCAGAAGCCCATGTTGAAATTCATAAAGAAGTTTGCGATATATCTGATAGTGATAGTTTGGAAGGTTTCCTTCTTGGTGATCATTTTTCTGAAGAAGAAGATTATGAGCACGAGGAGGATAGACACAACATGGAATATGATGAAAATCATGAAGACCCCCCCATATTTGATAAAAATATGGATGGTGACTATTGGACATACATTGAAAAACCTATTTTTGATGTATCTAGAGAGGGGAGTGTGGATCTTGAAAGTATGGGACATTTAGACATGAAAGAGGAGCATGTTATTTCCTCATATAAGCAGTTAGAGCCATGCATAAGTATCAGCAATGAGGACTTGGGAAAGCAGTGTAGTAAAGAGTCAGATCAGATACAACTTATTAAAGAGCAATCTCAACCATTGTTTCTACATACAGAGATTTCTTATGATTTGGAGCAGCTTGGGGCTTACACTTCCACGGAAAATCATTTTCAGAACAGCCTTTCAGATCAGTATGATGAGATATCAGAACTGTCTTGTCATCCTGAGTATATTCCTCCTATCCTGTTCTGGATAGAGGATGCCTGCCGAGGGACCTACCATATTTGGGAGCAATTCAAGTGTTTATCACTTATATATGATTCCCCATCCAACCCTCCCATTCAGAAGATTCAAGCAGGTTTGCACTTTCTGATAGGCATTCCCTTGCTTTGGCTGGTAACCAGAGACAAGGTAAAAAATTATTATATTGATAACATGCTTAGATGGCTACATTGGATTTCTGATTATACTTAACATTTTCTTTTATGCTATGTTCGAATAGGAAAAATAAAGCTCCTCAAAGTGAGCATTTACTTTCTGCATTTTAATTTTTGAGTATATAGAATTTATTTTCAAAATAAGTATAGTTGATATTTCATTTTGGTTTTTTCATAACACATGTGCTACTGAAGGTTTTCTGTCAAGTTGAGATGTTTTTACAGGTTATATATATAAACCAGAGATTCTGGTGTTCTCGTATCCTCTCCTTGCATAATTTCCAGATCGAGCACACGTCCCGCAGTTGGAGCCAGATGTTATCAACTGATTTGTACAATAGTTGAAACCTTATTGAGCCGCCAGTGTTGGAACACATCAGTGTTCACTTCCAGAGTATCCGGGTTTCATTATATTTGGGTCTAGCCAGTTTTTGTTTTTGAGTCGACATGACCATGGCCCCATGGGGGTTTGTAACAAGGTGTGCTAGTAGGGTCTGAGTGGCTCGGTTCTCCATGACTTGATTAAGCAACTAAGGTATTCTAGGGAGTTTTTTCCCTTGTCAATTATACTTTGCTTAAGGCGATGTATAATCGATGAGGTTTTCTCCCGCTTCCTCCAAAGCTGGAATGCCCGATTTTGAAAATATGAGCCGTGGGGGGTTATTAGAGTCCAACTAATATGTATAAACCTACTAGACACTATTAGAATAGGTTTTGGTCATGTCCTAAGTCTCTAGGACCCCCAGAAAAAATTTCGAAAAAATTTTACCGGACGCGTTGGATTTGGGGTTTTTAATTTTTTAATTATTTTTAAAATTTAATTAAAATTTCTCTATAGTTTAAATGGAGAAATTTGAGTTTGTAATATGTCAGTCATCCGGGATCCGATTTCAGTGATTGAAGGCTCCAGACTTAAGCCAAAAATCATTCATGATCCCCGGACCAGCTAACCCTAAGTTTCAGACAATTATTTGGCCTCATAATTAATATTTTCTCAAAAAATCAAAAAATGAGAAATATTAATTAAAATATTCAAAAAATAATAAATTGGAGATAATTTAAATCTCTCCAAAAAAGGCCAAATTGAATAAAGTAAAAGTCAAAATGACATGGCAAAAAGCATTTATGATGATTGGAATCTTCACCCACCTGATTCAGATCAGTTTTGGAGCACTGGGAGTGATCTACAGTTAAGAAATTCACCTACCTTCATGCAAATTCGTTTTTGTGATTTGGCAATTAATTAATGGGTTGTTGGATTTTGAAATCAATGCATGTGGGGCTCCTTCCTCAAATTATGGGCTCCAAACTCAAGCTTAATGTTGAGTTAAGACTCCAAGCTCAATTTGGTTGGTGTTGACATGGTTTTGATTGGATTAAGATGGAGTTTTTGGCTCTCTTCATGCCAAATTCGAATTAGGGTTTTAGGCTAGTGTTTTGCTATTTAAGAGAAGCCATTTGGGCTTTCTTTGGATGGAGAATTTTGGGAGTTTTTTCCCGTGAACTTAATAGAAAAATCATGATGGGATTCTTTGGACAAATTGGGGGTTCTTTCGTTCCTTGTTTGCCGTGTTTCTTTGTATGCCATCTTTCATTTTGTATGAGGCATTACCTCTCTTAGCTCTTTGCTTTCGACTCTTAAACTGGGATCATTTGAGCACAACACCATTTGATCCATGTTTTTCTCTTAAGTTTTGCGGCTTTCAGGTATGCTCTAGTGCAAGAGCTCTTGGTTGGTTACTACTTTCACCTGGCAGCAAGGTCCTATTTGAACTTTTCTTTGACTCCATTCGCCCCTCTCTGATACTGGCACTGGTCTTTCCCTGAGGATTGATCTTCCTTTCCTTTCCATCACCCATCCAAAACTATCTTTGTTACATCCGTTTCTCTAAGGCAGCCTCTTTCAATCACCTTGCCCGTTACTATACCTGCCTTAGCGATCCTATTTTAGGGATACCCCCCTAGTGTTGGAGAAGAGCCAACCTAAAGCGAAGAGGAGAGAAGTGTGGTGACATTGGCCTCTCTCCTGAGAGAGTTGTCATCCAGCTGGCGTTGCACATTTTGGGCTTTCAAACGACACGCATGCCATTTCGGAGGACAACATCTTTGGCGCCGTTGCCGGGGACAAATCTTTTTGTTCCTGGACGACCTTAGTTTTTTCTAGTTTGCTTTACCTTTTTTGATAGATTTTATATCTATCTGGCGACTCCACTGCCCCTTTTAGTTTTACTTTTGATAGATTTTTAGTTTAATCACTCTCTGATATTAGACTTGAATCCACCTGGCGACTCCACTGTCAAATCATTTACCAAGGTATTCAACTAGAAGAAACTCTGTAGGCTTACTCAGTTTCATCCTTGAACCTGAAAAGGTTTATAGGAGGAGATTGAATAAGCTAGTTTCTCGTAGGATCCTTGAAAATCTTGGATTTGAGTCTGTATTAGACATCCATAGTCCTTTTTGTAGAGATCAAAATAAAAATTTTCTAGCCACTAACCTTTTTCCTTTGATAAAATGTCAAAATAAAAATAGAACTTTTATGAGTATTTCAAATGCATATTTTTATTCTCACATGGTGACTCCATTGAAGGGATAAAACCCTTGTATCTCATATTTTGTTTGAGATTTGTGTGTAGATGAGCCCATACAAATACAGAAAAATTTTAAGCTCATTATTGGATAGCTCTGTTCTTTCAGTACTTAAGTTTCTCCATGATCAGTCCAAACCAAGATCCGAATTACTATGACATGGATATTGAGAGAAGAGAACTTGCCGCTCGAATCTTCCTTGCACATCCGCCCATTGATTACTTCAGAATCCCGGGCTTTCCAAATGAATTTGAGGATAAAAAGACATCTTATTCCATTCCTAGGTTTTGTCATCATAAAGAAAATTATTCAGCCAGAACCCATGTTTTGACTTTCCTTACACAAATGAAGAAGCAGGGCATATGCCATGAAGATCATATGATGCAGATGTTTGCTTGTTCCCTGCAGGAGGATGCCTCATGTTGGTTTTATGAGGGCCTTCCCGATAGATCTATCGTTTCCCTCATTAACTTCATTGAGGTGTTTTTGAGTCGATGGCATGAATATAATGGTTTGGAGTTTTACACTAAATGCATTCTTGCTTCCTTCTTTCCTTCAATAGAATTTCAGGGGGGAAAGCCGAAGTTATCCAATACCAATATGATGTATGACACTCCTTTGTTAGAGACTCATGATGATCCCATTGAAGAAAAGCATGAGGAACCATTCATTGAAGATATTATTGAAGACCCTCCTCATATCACCACAACAGAAGATGATACAAAATGGGATTTTTTTCAAGACTACTTCAGTGATGATGAGCACATTTGTACTCTTGATCCACCTCCAAAAGAAACCATTGCAGAAGCCCATGTTGAAATTCATAAAGAAGTTTGCGATATATCTGATAGTGATAGTTTGGAAGGTTTCCTTCTTGGTGATCATTTTTCTGAAGAAGAAGATTATGAGCACGAGGAGGATAGACACAACATGGAATATGATGAAAATCATGAAGACCCCCCCATATTTGATAAAAATATGGATGGTGACTATTGGACATACATTGAAAAACCTATTTTTGATGTATCTAGAGAGGGGAGTGTGGATCTTGAAAGTATGGGACATTTAGACATGAAAGAGGAGCATGTTATTTCCTCATATAAGCAGTTAGAGCCATGCATAAGTATCAGCAATGAGGACTTGGGAAAGCAGTGTAGTAAAGAGTCAGATCAGATACAACTTATTAAAGAGCAATCTCAACCATTGTTTCTACATACAGAGATTTCTTATGATTTGGAGCAGCTTGGGGCTTACACTTCCACGGAAAATCATTTTCAGAACAGCCTTTCAGATCAGTATGATGAGATATCAGAACTGTCTTGTCATCCTGAGTATATTCCTCCTATCCTGTTCTGGATAGAGGATGCCTGCCGAGGGACCTACCATATTTGGGAGCAATTCAAGTGTTTATCACTTATATATGATTCCCCATCCAACCCTCCCATTCAGAAGATTCAAGCAGGTTTGCACTTTCTGATAGGCATTCCCTTGCTTTGGCTGGTAACCAGAGACAAGGTAAAAAATTATTATATTGATAACATGCTTAGATGGCTACATTGGATTTCTGATTATACTTAACATTTTCTTTTATGCTATGTTCGAATAGGAAAAATAAAGCTCCTCAAAGTGAGCATTTACTTTCTGCATTTTAATTTTTGAGTATATAGAATTTATTTTCAAAATAAGTATAGTTGATATTTCATTTTGGTTTTTTCATAACACATGTGCTACTGAAGGTTTTCTGTCAAGTTGAGATGTTTTTTACAGGTTATATATATAAACCGGAGATTCTGGTGTTCTCGTATCCTCTCCTTGCATAATTTCCAGATCGAGCACACGTCCCGCAGTTGGAGCCAGATGTTATCAACTGATTTGTACAATAGTTGAAACCTTATTGAGCCGCCAGTGTTGGAACACATCAGTGTTCACTTCCAGAGTATCCGGGTTTCATTATATTTGGGTCTAGCCAGTTTTTGTTTTTGAGTCGACATGACCATGGCCCCATGGGGGTTTGTAACAAGGTGTGCTAGTAGGTCTGAGTGGCTCGGTTCTCCATGACTTGATTAAGCAACTAAGGTATTCTAGGGAGTTTTTTCCCTTGTCAATTATACTTTGCTTAAGGCGATGTATAATCGATGAGGTTTTCTCCCGCTTCCTCAAAGCTGGAATGCCCGATTTTGAAAATATGAGCCGTGGGGGGTTATTAGAGTCCAACTAATATGTATAAACCTACTAGACACTATTAGAATAGGTTTTGGTCATGTCCTAAGTCTCTAGGACCCCCAGAAAAAAATTTCGAAAAAATTTTACCGGACGCGTTGGATTTGGGGTTTTTAATTTTTTAATTATTTTTAAAATTTAATTAAAATTTCTCTATAGTTTAAATGGAGAAATTTGAGTTTGTAATATGTCAGTCATCCGGGATCCGATTTCAGTGATTGAAGGCTCCAGACTTAAGCCAAAAATCATTCATGATCCCCGGACCAGCTAACCCTAAGTTTCAGACAATTATTTGGCCTCATAATTAATATTTTCTCAAAAAATCAAAAAATGAGAAATATTAATTAAAATATTCAAAAAATAATAAATTGGAGATAATTTAAATCTCTCCAAAAAAGGCCAAATTGAATAAAGTAAAAGTCAAAATGACATGGCAAAAAGCATTTATGATGATTGGAATCTTCACCCACCTGATTCAGATCAGTTTTGGAGCACTGGGAGTGATCTACAGTTAAGAAATTCACCTACCTTCATGCAAATTCGTTTTTGTGATTTGGCAATTAATTAATGGGTTGTTGGATTTTGAAATCAATGCATGTGGGGCTCCTTCCTCAAATTATGGGCTCCAAACTCAAGCTTAATGTTGAGTTAAGACTCCAAGCTCAATTTGGTTGGTGTTGACATGGTTTTGATTGGATTAAGATGGAGTTTTTGGCTCTCTTCATGCCAAATTCGAATTAGGGTTTTAGGCTAGTGTTTTGCTATTTAAGAGAAGCCATTTGGGCTTTCTTTGGATGGAGAATTTTGGGAGTTTTTTCCCGTGAACTTAATAGAAAAATCATGATGGGATTCTTTGGACAAATTGGGGGTTCTTTCGTTCCTTGTTTGCCGTGTTTCTTTGTATGCCATCTTTCATTTTGTATGAGGCATTACCTCTCTTAGCTCTTTGCTTTCGACTCTTAAACTGGGATCATTTGAGCACAACACCATTTGATCCATGTTTTTCTCTTAAGTTTTGCGGCTTTCAGGTATGCTCTAGTGCAAGAGCTCTTGGTTGGTTACTACTTTCACCTGGCAGCAAGGTCCTATTTGAACTTTTCTTTGACTCCATTCGCCCCTCTCTGATACTGGCACTGGTCTTTCCCTGAGGATTGATCTTCCTTTCCTTTCCATCACCCATCCAAAACTATCTTTGTTACATCCGTTTCTCTAAGGCAGCCTCTTTCAATCACCTTGCCCGTTACTATACCTGCCTTAGCGATCCTATTTTAGGGATACCCCCCTAGTGTTGGAGAAGAGCCAACCTAAAGCGAAGAGGAGAGAAGTGTGGTGACATTGGCCTCTCTCCTGAGAGAGTTGTCATCCAGCTGGCGTTGCACATTTTGGGCTTTCAAACGACACGCATGCCATTTCGGAGGACAACATCTTTGGCGCCGTTGCCGGGGACAAATCTTTTTGTTCCTGGACGACCTTAGTTTTTTCTAGTTTGCTTTACCTTTTTTGATAGATTTTATATCTATCTGGCGACTCCACTGCCCCTTTTAGTTTTACTTTTGATAGATTTTTTAGTTTAATCACTCTCTGATATTAGACTTGAATCCACCTGGCGACTCCACTGTCAAATCATTTACCAAGGTATTCAACTAGAAGAAACTCTGTAGGCTTACTCAGTTTCATCCTTGAACCTGAAAAGGTTTATAGGAGGAGATTGAATAAGCTAGTTTCTCGTAGGATCCTTGAAAATCTTGGATTTGAGTCTGTATTAGACATCCATAGTCCTTTTTGTAGAGATCAAAATAAAAATTTTCTAGCCACTAACCTTTTTCCTTTGATAAAATGTCAAAATAAAAATAGAACTTTTATGAGTATTTCAAATGCATATTTTTATTCTCACATGGTGACTCCATTGAAGGGATAAAACCCTTGTATCTCATATTTTGTTTGAGATTTGTGTGTAGATGAGCCCATACAAATACAGAAAAATTTTAAGCTCATTATTGGATAGCTCTGTTCTTTCAGTACTTAAGTTTCTCCATGATCAGTCCAAACCAAGATCCGAATTACTATGACATGGATATTGAGAGAAGAGAACTTGCCGCTCGAATCTTCCTTGCACATCCGCCCATTGATTACTTCAGAATCCCGGGCTTTCCAAATGAATTTGAGGATAAAAAGACATCTTATTCCATTCCTAGGTTTTGTCATCATAAAGAAAATTATTCAGCCAGAACCCATGTTTTGACTTTCCTTACACAAATGAAGAAGCAGGGCATATGCCATGAAGATCATATGATGCAGATGTTTGCTTGTTCCCTGCAGGAGGATGCCTCATGTTGGTTTTATGAGGGCCTTCCCGATAGATCTATCGTTTCCCTCATTAACTTCATTGAGGTGTTTTTGAGTCGATGGCATGAATATAATGGTTTGGAGTTTTACACTAAATGCATTCTTGCTTCCTTCTTTCCTTCAATAGAATTTCAGGGGGGAAAGCCGAAGTTATCCAATACCAATATGATGTATGACACTCCTTTGTTAGAGACTCATGATGATCCCATTGAAGAAAAGCATGAGGAACCATTCATTGAAGATATTATTGAAGACCC
This sequence comes from Larix kaempferi, assembly GCA_027924585.1. Lineage (NCBI taxonomy): Eukaryota > Viridiplantae > Streptophyta > Pinopsida > Pinales > Pinaceae > Larix > Larix kaempferi. The sequence goes on along the minus strand of BSBM01000399.1, from coordinate 9,380 downwards.
TCCTCATATCACCACAACAGAAGATGATACAAAATGGGATTTTTTTCAAGACTACTTCAGTGATGATGAGCACATTTGTACTCTTGATCCACCTCCAAAAGAAACCATTGCAGAAGCCCATGTTGAAATTCATAAAGAAGTTTGCGATATATCTGATAGTGATAGTTTGGAAGGTTTCCTTCTTGGTGATCATTTTTCTGAAGAAGAAGATTATGAGCACGAGGAGGATAGACACAACATGGAATATGATGAAAATCATGAAGACCCCCCCATATTTGATAAAAATATGGATGGTGACTATTGGACATACATTGAAAAACCTATTTTTGATGTATCTAGAGAGGGGAGTGTGGATCTTGAAAGTATGGGACATTTAGACATGAAAGAGGAGCATGTTATTTCCTCATATAAGCAGTTAGAGCCATGCATAAGTATCAGCAATGAGGACTTGGGAAAGCAGTGTAGTAAAGAGTCAGATCAGATACAACTTATTAAAGAGCAATCTCAACCATTGTTTCTACATACAGAGATTTCTTATGATTTGGAGCAGCTTGGGGCTTACACTTCCACGGAAAATCATTTTCAGAACAGCCTTTCAGATCAGTATGATGAGATATCAGAACTGTCTTGTCATCCTGAGTATATTCCTCCTATCCTGTTCTGGATAGAGGATGCCTGCCGAGGGGACCTACCATATTTGGGAGCAATCAAGTGTTTATCACTTATATATGATTCCCCATCCAACCCTCCCATTCAGAAGATTCAAGCAGGTTTGCACTTTCTGATAGGCATTCCCTTGCTTTGGCTGGTAACCAGAGACAAGGTAAAAAATTATTATATTGATAACATGCTTAGATGGCTACATTGGATTTCTGATTATACTTAACATTTTCTTTTATGCTATGTTCGAATAGGAAAAATAAAGCTCCTCAAAGTGAGCATTTACTTTCTGCATTTTAATTTTTGAGTATATAGAATTTATTTTCAAAATAAGTATAGTTGATATTTCATTTGGTTTTTTCATAACACATGTGCTACTGAAGGTTTTCTGTCAAGTTGAGATGTTTTTTACAGGTTATATATATAAACCGGAGATTCTGGTGTTCTCGTATCCTCTCCTTGCATAATTTCCAGATCGAGCACACGTCCCGCAGTTGGAGCCAGATGTTATCAACTGATTTGTACAATAGTTGAAACCTTATTGAGCCGCCAGTGTTGGAACACATCAGTGTTCACTTCCAGAGTATCCGGGTTTCATTATATTTGGGTCTAGCCAGTTTTTGTTTTTGAGTCGACATGACCATGGCCCCATGGGGGTTTGTAACAAGGTGTGCTAGTAGGGTCTGAGTGGCTCGGTTCTCCATGACTTGATTAAGCAACTAAGGTATTCTAGGGAGTTTTTTCCCTTGTCAATTATACTTTGCTTAAGGCGATGTATAATCGATGAGGTTTTCTCCCGCTTCCTCCAAAGCTGGAATGCCCGATTTTGAAAATATGAGCCGTGGGGGGTTATTAGAGTCCAACTAATATGTATAAACCTACTAGACACTATTAGAATAGGTTTTGGTCATGTCCTAAGTCTCTAGGACCCCCAGAAAAAATTTCGAAAAAATTTTACCGGACGCGTTGGATTTGGGGTTTTTAATTTTTTAATTATTTTTAAAATTTAATTAAAATTTCTCTATAGTTTAAATGGAGAAATTTGAGTTTGTAATATGTCAGTCATCCGGGATCCGATTTCAGTGATTGAAGGCTCCAGACTTAAGCCAAAAATCATTCATGATCCCCGGACCAGCTAACCCTAAGTTTCAGACAATTATTTGGCCTCATAATTAATATTTTCTCAAAAAATCAAAAAATGAGAAATATTAATTAAAATATTCAAAAAAATAATAAATTGGAGATAATTTAAATCTCTCCAAAAAAGGCCAAATTGAATAAAGTAAAAGTCAAAATGACATGGCAAAAAGCATTTATGATGATTGGAATCTTCACCCCACCTGATTCAGATCAGTTTTGGAGCACTGGGAGTGATCTACAGTTAAGAAATTCACCTACCTTCATGCAAATTCGTTTTTGTGATTTGGCAATTAATTAATGGGTTGTTGGATTTTGAAATCAATGCATGTGGGGCTCCTTCCTCAAATTATGGGCTCCAAACTCAAGCTTAATGTTGAGTTAAGGACTCCAAGCTCAATTTGGTTGGTGTTGACATGGTTTTGATTGGATTAAGATGGAGTTTTTGGCTCTCTTCATGCCAAATTCGAATTAGGGTTTTAGGCTAGTGTTTTGCTATTTAAGAGAAGCCATTTGGGCTTTCTTTGGATGGAGAATTTTGGGGAGTTTTTTCCCGTGAACTTAATAGAAAAATCATGATGGGATTCTTTGGACAAATTGGGGGTTCTTTCGTTCCTTGTTTGCCGTGTTTCTTTGTATGCCATCTTTCATTTTGTATGAGGCATTACCTCTCTTAGCTCTTTGCTTTCGACTCTTAAACTGGGATCATTTGAGCACAACACCATTTGATCCATGTTTTTCTCTTAAGTTTTGCGGCTTTCAGGTATGCTCTAGTGCAAGAGCTCTTGGTTGGTTACTACTTTCACCTGGCAGCAAGGTCCTATTTGAACTTTTCTTTGACTCCATTCGCCCCTCTCTGATACTGGCACTGGTCTTTCCCTGAGGATTGATCTTCCTTTCCTTTCCATCACCCATCCAAAACTATCTTTGTTACATCCGTTTCTCTAAGGCAGCCTCTTTCAATCACCTTGCCCGTTACTATACCTGCCTTAGCGATCCTATTTTAGGGATACCCCCCTAGTGTTGGAGAAGAGCCAACCTAAAGCGAAGAGGAGAGAAGTGTGGTGACATTGGCCTCTCTCCTGAGAGAGTTGTCATCCAGCTGGCGTTGCACATTTTGGGCTTTCAAACGACACGCATGCCATTTCGGAGGACAACATCTTTGGCGCCGTTGCCGGGGGACAAATCTTTTTGTTCCTGGACGACCTTAGTTTTTTCTAGTTTGCTTTACCTTTTTTGATAGATTTTATATCTATCTGGCGACTCCACTGCCCCTTTTAGTTTTACTTTTGATAGATTTTTAGTTTAATCACTCTCTGATATTAGACTTGAATCCACCTGGCGACTCCACTGTCAAATCATTTACCAAGGTATTCAACTAGAAGAAACTCTGTAGGCTTACTCAGTTTCATCCTTGAACCTGAAAAGGTTTATAGGAGGAGATTGAATAAGCTAGTTTCTCGTAGGATCCTTGAAAATCTTGGATTTGAGTCTGTATTAGACATCCATAGTCCTTTTTGTAGAGATCAAAATAAAAATTTTCTAGCCACTAACCTTTTTCCTTTGATAAAATGTCAAAATAAAAATAGAACTTTTATGAGTATTTCAAATGCATATTTTTATTCTCACATGGTGACTCCATTGAAGGGATAAAACCCTTGTATCTCATATTTTGTTTGAGATTTGTGTGTAGATGAGCCCCATACAAATACAGAAAAATTTTAAGCTCATTATTGGATAGCTCTGTTCTTTCAGTACTTAAGTTTCTCCATGATCAGTCCAAACCAAGATCCGAATTACTATGACATGGATATTGAGAGAAGAGAACTTGCCGCTCGAATCTTCCTTGCACATCCGCCCATTGATTACTTCAGAATCCCGGGCTTTCCAAATGAATTTGAGGATAAAAAGACATCTTATTCCATTCCTAGGTTTTGTCATCATAAAGAAAATTATTCAGCCAGAACCCATGTTTTGACTTTCCTTACACAAATGAAGAAGCAGGGCATATGCCATGAAGATCATATGATGCAGATGTTTGCTTGTTCCCTGCAGGAGGATGCCTCATGTTGGTTTTATGAGGGCCTTCCCGATAGATCTATCGTTTCCCTCATTAACTTCATTGAGGTGTTTTTGAGTCGATGGCATGAATATAATGGTTTGGAGTTTTACACTAAATGCATTCTTGCTTCCTTCTTTCCTTCAATAGAATTTCAGGGGGGAAAGCCGAAGTTATCCAATACCAATATGATGTATGACACTCCTTTGTTAGAGACTCATGATGATCCCATTGAAGAAAAGCATGAGGAACCATTCATTGAAGATATTATTGAAGACCCTCCTCATATCACCACAACAGAAGATGATACAAAATGGGATTTTTTTCAAGACTACTTCAGTGATGATGAGCACATTTGTACTCTTGATCCACCTCCAAAAGAAACCATTGCAGAAGCCCATGTTGAAATTCATAAAGAAGTTTGCGATATATCTGATAGTGATAGTTTGGAAGGTTTCCTTCTTGGTGATCATTTTTCTGAAGAAGAAGATTATGAGCACGAGGAGGATAGACACAACATGGAATATGATGAAAATCATGAAGACCCCCCCATATTTGATAAAAATATGGATGGTGACTATTGGACATACATTGAAAAACCTATTTTTGATGTATCTAGAGAGGGGAGTGTGGATCTTGAAAGTATGGGACATTTAGACATGAAAGAGGAGCATGTTATTTCCTCATATAAGCAGTTAGAGCCATGCATAAGTATCAGCAATGAGGACTTGGGAAAGCAGTGTAGTAAAGAGTCAGATCAGATACAACTTATTAAAGAGCAATCTCAACCATTGTTTCTACATACAGAGATTTCTTATGATTTGGAGCAGCTTGGGGCTTACACTTCCACGGAAAATCATTTTCAGAACAGCCTTTCAGATCAGTATGATGAGATATCAGAACTGTCTTGTCATCCTGAGTATATTCCTCCTATCCTGTTCTGGATAGAGGATGCCTGCCGAGGGACCTACCATATTTGGGAGCAATTCAAGTGTTTATCACTTATATATGATTCCCCATCCAACCCTCCCATTCAGAAGATTCAAGCAGGTTTGCACTTTCTGATAGGCATTCCCTTGCTTTGGCTGGTAACCAGAGACAAGGTAAAAAATTATTATATTGATAACATGCTTAGATGGCTACATTGGATTTCTGATTATACTTAACATTTTCTTTTATGCTATGTTCGAATAGGAAAAATAAAGCTCCTCAAAGTGAGCATTTACTTTCTGCATTTTAATTTTTGAGTATATAGAATTTATTTTCAAAATAAGTATAGTTGATATTTCATTTTGGTTTTTTCATAACACATGTGCTACTGAAGGTTTTCTGTCAAGTTGAGATGTTTTTACAGGTTATATATATAAACCGGAGATTCTGGTGTTCTCGTATCCTCTCCTTGCATAATTTCCAGATCGAGCACACGTCCCGCAGTTGGAGCCAGATGTTATCAACTGATTTGTACAATAGTTGAAACCTTATTGAGCCGCCAGTGTTGGAACACATCAGTGTTCACTTCCAGAGTATCCGGGTTTCATTATATTTGGGTCTAGCCAGTTTTTGTTTTTGAGTCGACATGACCATGGCCCCATGGGGGGTTTGTAACAAGGTGTGCTAGTAGGGTCTGAGTGGCTCGGTTCTCCATGACTTGATTAAGCAACTAAGGTATTCTAGGGAGTTTTTTCCCTTGTCAATTATACTTTGCTTAAGGCGATGTATAATCGATGAGGTTTTCTCCCGCTTCCTCCAAAGCTGGAATGCCCGATTTGAAAATATGAGCCGTGGGGGGTTATTAGAGTCCAACTAATATGTATAAACCTACTAGACACTATTAGAATAGGTTTTGGTCATGTCCTAAGTCTCTAGGACCCCCAGAAAAAAATTTCGAAAAAATTTTACCGGACGCGTTGGATTTGGGGTTTTTAATTTTTTAATTATTTTTAAAATTTAATTAAAATTTCTCTATAGTTTAAATGGAGAAATTTGAGTTTGTAATATGTCAGTCATCCGGGATCCGATTTCAGTGATTGAAGGCTCCAGACTTAAGCCAAAAATCATTCATGATCCCCGGACCAGCTAACCCTAAGTTTCAGACAATTATTTGGCCTCATAATTAATATTTTCTCAAAAAATCAAAAAATGAGAAATATTAATTAAAATATTCAAAAAATAATAAATTGGAGATAATTTAAATCTCTCCAAAAAAGGCCAAATTGAATAAAGTAAAAGTCAAAATGACATGGCAAAAAGCATTTATGATGATTGGAATCTTCACCCACCTGATTCAGATCAGTTTTGGAGCACTGGGAGTGATCTACAGTTAAGAAATTCACCTACCTTCATGCAAATTCGTTTTTGTGATTTGGCAATTAATTAATGGGTTGTTGGATTTTGAAATCAATGCATGTGGGGCTCCTTCCTCAAATTATGGGCTCCAAACTCAAGCTTAATGTTGAGTTAAGACTCCAAGCTCAATTTGGGTTGGTGTTGACATGGTTTTGATTGGATTAAGATGGAGTTTTTGGCTCTCTTCATGCCAAATTCGAATTAGGGTTTTAGGCTAGTGTTTTGCTATTTAAGAGAAGCCATTTGGCTTTCTTTGGATGGAGAATTTTGGGAGTTTTTTCCCGTGAACTTAATAGAAAAATCATGATGGGATTCTTTGGACAAATTGGGGGTTCTTTCGTTCCTTGTTTGCCGTGTTTCTTTGTATGCCATCTTTCATTTTGTATGAGGCATTACCTCTCTTAGCTCTTTGCTTTCGACTCTTAAACTGGGATCATTTGAGCACAACACCATTTGATCCATGTTTTTCTCTTAAGTTTTGCGGCTTTCAGGTATGCTCTAGTGCAAGAGCTCTTGGTTGGTTACTACTTTCACCTGGCAGCAAGGTCCTATTTGAACTTTTCTTTGACTCCATTCGCCCCTCTCTGATACTGGCACTGGTCTTTCCCTGAGGATTGATCTTCCTTTCCTTTCCATCACCCATCCAAAACTATCTTTGTTACATCCGTTTCTCTAAGGCAGCCTCTTTCAATCACCTTGCCCGTTACTATACCTGCCTTAGCGATCCTATTTTAGGGATACCCCCCTAGTGTTGGAGAAGAGCCAACCTAAAGCGAAGAGGAGAGAAGTGTGGTGACATTGGCCTCTCTCCTGAGAGAGTTGTCATCCAGCTGGCGTTGCACATTTTGGGCTTTCAAACGACACGCATGCCATTTCGGAGGACAACATCTTTGGCGCCGTTGCCGGGGACAAATCTTTTTGTTCCTGGACGACCTTAGTTTTTTCTAGTTTGCTTTTACCTTTTTTGATAGATTTTATATCTATCTGGCGACTCCACTGCCCCTTTTAGTTTTACTTTTGATAGATTTTTTAGTTTAATCACTCTCTGATATTAGACTTGAATCCACCTGGCGACTCCACTGTCAAATCATTTACCAAGGTATCAACTAGAAGAAACTCTGTAGGCTTACTCAGTTTCATCCTTGAACCTGAAAAGGTTTATAGGAGGAGATTGAATAAGCTAGTTTCTCGTAGGATCCTTGAAAATCTTGGATTTGAGTCTGTATTAGACATCCATAGTCCTTTTTGTAGAGATCAAAATAAAAATTTTCTAGCCACTAACCTTTTTCCTTTGATAAAATGTCAAAATAAAAATAGAACTTTTATGAGTATTTCAAATGCATATTTTTATTCTCACATGGTGACTCCATTGAAGGGATAAAACCCTTGTATCTCATATTTTGTTTGAGATTTGTGTGTAGATGAGCCCATACAAATACAGAAAAATTTTAAGCTCATTATTGGATAGCTCTGTTCTTTCAGTACTTAAGTTTCTCCATGATCAGTCCAAACCAAGATCCGAATTACTATGACATGGATATTGAGAGAAGAGAACTTGCCGCTCGAATCTTCCTTGCACATCCGCCCATTGATTACTTCAGAATCCCGGGCTTTCCAAATGAATTTGAGGATAAAAAGACATCTTAGTTCCATTCCTAGGTTTTGTCATCATAAAGAAAATTATTCAGCCAGAACCCATGTTTTGACTTTCCTTACACAAATGAAGAAGCAGGGCATATGCCATGAAGATCATATGATGCAGATGTTTGCTTGTTCCTGCAGGAGGATGCCTCATGTTGGTTTTATGAGGGCCTTCCCGATAGATCTATCGTTTCCCTCATTAACTTCATTGAGGTGTTTTTGAGTCGATGGCATGAATATAATGGTTTGGAGTTTTACACTAAATGCATTCTTGCTTCCTTCTTTCCTTCAATAGAATTTCAGGGGGGAAAGCCGAAGTTATCCAATACCAATATGATTGTATGACACTCCTTTGTTAGAGACTCATGATGATCCCATTGAAGAAAAGCATGAGGAACCATTCATTGAAGATATTATTGAAGACCCTCCTCATATCACCACAACAGAAGATGATACAAAATGGGATTTTTTTCAAGACTACTCAGTGATGATGAGCACATTTGTACTCTTGATCCACCTCCAAAAGAAACCATTGCAGAAGCCCATGTTGAAATTCATAAAGAAGTTTGCGATATATCTGATAGTGATAGTTTGGAAGGTTTCCTTCTTGGTGATCATTTTTCTGAAGAAGAAGATTATGAGCACGAGGAGGATAGACACAACATGGAATATGATGAAAATCATGAAGACCCCCCCATATTTGATAAAAATATGGATGGTGACTATTGGACATACATTGAAAAACCTATTTTTGATGTATCTAGAGAGGGGAGTGTGGATCTTGAAAGTATGGGACATTTAGACATGAAAGAGGAGCATGTTATTTCCTCATATAAGCAGTTAGAGCCATGCATAAGTATCAGCAATGAGGACTTGGGAAAGCAGTGTAGTAAAGAGTCAGATCAGATACAACTTATTAAAGAGCAATCTCAACCATTGTTTCTACATACAGAGATTTCTATGATTTGGAGCAGCTTGGGGCTTACACTTCCACGGAAAATCATTTTCAGAACAGCCTTTCAGATCAGTATGATGAGATATCAGAACTGTCTTGTCATCCTGAGTATATTCCTCCTATCTGTTCTGGATAGAGGATGCCTGCCGAGGGACCTACCATATTTGGGAGCAATTCAAGTGTTTATCACTTATATATGATTCCCCATCCAACCCTCCCATTCAGAAGATTCAAGCAGGTTTGCACTTTCTGATAGGCATTCCCTTGCTTTGGCTGGTAACCAGAGACAAGGTAAAAAATTATTATATTGATAACATGCTTAGATGGCTACATTGGATTTCTGATTATACTTAACATTTTCTTTTATGCTATGTTCGAATAGGAAAAATAAAGCTCCTCAAAGTGAGCATTTACTTTCTGCATTTTAATTTTTGAGTATATAGAATTTATTTTCAAAATAAGTATAGTTGATATTTCATTTTGGTTTTTTCTATAACACATGTGCTACTGAAGGTTTTCTGTCAAGTTGAGATGTTTTTACAGGTTATATATATAAACCAGAGATTCTGGTGTTCTCGTTCT